>JAKUCG020000249.1:0-1200000 GCA_022539655.2 Ceriodaphnia dubia
CAGTAATATCCCACAGATATCCGATGAACATTTGTTACTGTCTTGACATCCTCCTATAACGAAAAGTGGTGGGGAAGACGAATTCTTCAAATCCAATTGTAGTTGGTAAATTTCGGACACGAAGAAGCGTAAAATCCGGAAATCTGGTGAATTTCCCTCGCGACCTTTTCCGACAACCTAGCTCCAAAACTATAGTTAATTGAATATACTTTAACACGCTCCTTGTCAAAGGGCACTGACTTACGTCAATATCCGTTAAATAAAGAATGGCTGGAGAAACATCGCGTGCATTTTGAAATACACTGCGGATACGAAGTTCAGATGCTTTGCTGGATTCGCCTATAAGGCTTAGGCAAGATACTTCAACGAAGTGAAGACCAAGGGAGTCGGCAACACATTTCACGATCAATCGTTTGCCAGATCCAGACGGCCCGGTTAAGAAAAATGCTGGCAATGATATGGATCTGTTCCAGGTGGTCAACTCAGCCGTGTCATTAACAACGAAAGGCCCAATAATTTTTTGCAAAAGTTCGCAATATTCAGACAAGCTAGGGGGTTGATTAATCAAAGTGCAGTTTTTTATTTCTTCGTAAGATGTTAGGTTTAGTCGTCCTAGATTTTTCTTCAATTTTCGTTTCATTGGAAATTTTAGACAAGGAACGCTAGCAATTTGGAACAACGACGACTTTTGGTTTTCAACAAAATATCCAATATTTTTTTTTAAAGATTTTGAATCAACAGAATGTACTATGAAGATCAAGCTGTTGTCAACTTCAATCAAATCCCCTATTTGAACATATTTTCTGATGTTGAAGAAATTTTTCAACTTTTCAACACTACTATCATCATTTGTTTGTGATGAATTGAGTATAGAAATACGAGCAGTGCTAGCCCATTCAATCTTACTTTGCTGGAGAGTTTCAGGAAATACCTGAATAATGTGGGGCTTAGATGTGGTTTTAGCAAACAAGTTGTGATATAATTGGTGGTTGCAAAAACATTTGTGACCCATTTTCTTGATGGGTAAGCTAAAAGCCTGTACCCAACGGGCACAGCCAGAAGATGTTTGGACTAGTAGCCAGCTACATTGTTGTATATTTTTTGTGAAAAAACTTGACTCAAAAATTATGGTATTTCCCAGGTCTAAATGTGCACTAATGTGACCATGTTTTTCCAAGAGCTTTTTCAGCAATTCTGTTGGGATTTCATGGATTTCGGCATCCACTGAAAGTACAAACTGTCTAACAAGTCGCAGAAAATGACAACTTGAAAAAAAGATTTGCATCTTCTTCGAACTAATTCGCTTATCACGGAATTTAAATATAAGAATTAAGCTGTATGTCACCACTTTCACGACGCTTTCAAAATTCTGAACAATCATATTGAAACGATAGTTATTTAGAAAACTGTTGCCAGGGATAAAGTAAAAATTTACTGATAAGTTATGGTTTGGAACAAACATGCCATTGAGATTGCCAGAGCAGACGAACCTTTAGCTGACAAGTATCAAGAAGTAAACAAAAACACGTGCTGCTTGCTACAGGCGTATAGGTCTTCACTGAGATTTCATGTGAATATCTTGTTTCATTTACTTCACAGAAATAGAAAGAACTGTTTCTTTCATCGTCATGAGAGAGAACTGTGACGTTTTGTGTCTACCGGACGAACTGTTGCTCTTTATCGTGGAACGTTTAATAGGAAAGGATGTTATCTGTTTTTCTTTAGCTTGTAGGCGGTTTTCCAAGATCTGTCAAATGCTTCGGTATGCAAAATTAATTAATTTTAAACTTAATTCGTTCATAACTATAATACTTAATATTTTCCTTATTAGGAAAATTTCTTTGGAAAATTGTTGGAATACAGGGATTACAATAGAAAATCTCAAAGTATACCTATCTGTTAGTGTTGATCCACTATTGATTACAAAGTGTAACTTTAACAACTGTTATTGGCTTCCTGCTGTTTTGCTGCAAAATTTTATTAAAAAGTGTGCCAATATGGATGTGCTTCACATTTCTGAAACCAAACTTAATTGTGGGCATCTTGCACACATTTTTCTTAAATGTAGAAAAATTAGAGAACTCTCTTTAAATATATCACAGAACGACTTGAAGATAAACAGTAAGGATACTAAGAACTTTGAGGATGCCATGAAGCACAGTTGTTTAAATGGATGTCAAGGTAATTTAAAGATTCTTGAAAAACTAGAAATTACATTTCTCTTTACGTCTCTCCAAGAAATGGCCCTATTTGTAAGGTATTCAAGAAAAAACATTCAATTGCTCTTTCACCAGTTATTTAATTTTAATCTATATTGTGTCCCATGTTTTTCTCTAGTTTCTGTGAAAGCTTGAAAGAATTGATTTTGGTGCCAGTTGAAAGTAAAGAGCAAGATATGCACATGAATTCGCGATTTGATGAAATGCGCAATCCCGCCACCATAAAGGGAAAATTTATTCTTGACTCGCTTATTGTAGTAAATCTAAAAGAAGATGATGGAGTTGCACAAGCGCATCGTAGATATCAGGAATATCTCGTTTTCCAAACAAACATGAAAGAACTTACCAATCATTGGAATGATGCTTCTCCATGTCCAGTTACTACAAAAAAATATATTTCTTTAACATTCAAACATCTTAGAAAACCAAGGGGAATGTTTGAAATTTGGTGGGCGCAACAAAACGCGCCTTTTGCTTGGAATATGATGGAGGACGAGTTGGCAGTGGATGGGTGGTATTTGAACGACCCGCTAGAAACCCTCGATTTAACTCACGTACGAAGCCTTCGGGAATCTGTTCCTGTATTCATTGGTAAACGTCTAAAGGCGTCTCAAGCTAAATTAGTCTCATGCTTTTATTCAAATCAGGTAACTGAGTATAATTCCCAAGTCAAAGCGATTCAAACTAATTTCGTTAGACGTTTTTCAGGGGTTTTCAGATTTTTGTCAAAGTCATCGGCATGTGGAGTTATTAAAATTGAAAGCACCACCAATACTAGATGATTGGGGTAATGTTCTCGCAGTAAGCAAGATTCAAGTGGGCGAAGAATGGCACTCAAACTCTTGGGAGCATTTAACCAAACTTCAAGCTTTATCAATGGAGCCTTCGTTATTGGCTGTTGGTAAAAAAAATTTTACATGCAATAGAACTTCATCAGATTTTAAGTAATTTTGGGCTTAGTTAACAAGCTGGAGAGAGTTACGACAAGAAAGCGAAAATTTCACGAATTACGCTTTGCTGAATCAAATTCAGTCACGACCTCGCATTCAATGTCTATTGGAGTAATTGTTCAAAATTGCTCGCGGATTGAAGAACTTGAAATTTGTATCTTCAAGGAAAATATAACAGATACTAATTGTCGCATTGATGGGGAAGATTTGGCTCACATTGCTCAATGCAAGTTGCTTAAGAAACTTACTCTCGGCAACTTTTACATTATGGATGGCGTTTTTCTAGAAGAGGTTTTTAATTGACCATTCACTTATCTCCTCTCATTTATTAATTCAATTTATTGATTCTAACAGATTCTGCAAGGCTGTAGTCTCTTGGAGAGCTTAAGGTTAAAAAACCTTGGATCGCCACTATTATGTTGCTTCACAAAAAATTTGTCTTCGTCCCTTCATCATGCAAAAAAATTAAACACGCTCAGGTAACTAAGCATTGGAAATTTTTTTTTGGAACCATTATAATATGTGATATTGATTTGTTTTCATTCGTTCATTAGCATTTTTCAGCGCAATATAGTGCCACTGGGAAAACTATTGGATACCGTAGAGCAATGCACCTCCCTAGTTCGGTTAGGAATTGTCGCGCCTTCAGATGCTGTGCCTTTCAAGTGGACTGCAGATGAACTCACTCGAAGATTGCTGGTTTTGTGTAAAAAGCTTCCGCATTTAGTAGCTTTCTTTAGTGTGATGAACATTCCGAAATCCCATAGTGTCAAGGCTACAAAACAGGTTCAACAGCATATGACTCCTGAAAGGGCGTCATTTTGTGTTGATATCCAGGCTTCGGATAGAAGTCGTCTTGATCACGAATCAAACTCATTACCTCTCATCCACCGTGAAATTCTAGTTCATTTCAACAGTCGTGTTGGCGTTATACCGCACGACTATAAGTCTTCTCTACTCTAGCCTTCTGATCATCTCATCAGACACTTTTTTGAAATTTAGAAGTAGCAACATCTGAATTGTTGAGCCATTGTATTGGGAAAGGGTTGAATGTGTCTAACGGTTTTACCAATAGAATGGGGCTCTTTCTCTTAACAGTCTTACTCCAATTTTTTTCCATTCAGTTGGCCGGATCCACAATTCTTGTGCAGACTCTAGGCAGGACATGATAGCCGCGCCTTTCCATGCTACCATCGAAGGATCCATTTCTTTGGGTCCAACTATGATTTCGGTTTGCTCAGGGCGAAACAGGAAGGGGATTTGCAATAACAGCCTATTGTGCAGCCACGTCGATAATCCTTCAAATTTTGCTCCGCCTCCAACGAGAAGAATGCAAGAATACATTCGGCGTTTCATTTCATCCGAAGCTAGCACAAAAGTCAAGAGTAAAAAAAGCGAAAAGGTATCATCTGTTATAACAACTTACAACATCGTTCGATTGAATGAAGGATCGCCTGATCCAAACTGTACAAAAGTTGTTGTTGTGGTTGATCATCGGGTGCGGCGTCAGCTGCTAAGCTATCGACTACGAGGTCATCTTCACCTTGGCCAGCAACTGTGGTTGAGTTCTCAGTCGTATCCATGTTAGCCGCTGAAGCGCTTTGGTTTTCAAGTGCCTCCTTGTGAGCTCTCCTCTACAAGCAAACTGCTGTGCTGCAGTTATGTGCTAGATTGTAAAGAAAAATTATTGTAAACTCACACTTGTTTCTCGCAAGTAATTTGCGTCATGCGGATCCTCGGGATCGCCAGAGGCATTAGCCTGGCCTTGGCCCCGTTTATCTTGTCCAGTCAGAGCGAACACTTCTGTGTTAAAAAGTCCTAAAGGTGCCAACAATAGCTCATCGCCCACCTTAAAAATTGAATTGAAAAGGGAGTAAAAACAAACGCGTACTTTTCAGTCAGAAACCTTTATATGATAACGAAGGGTCGAGACCCCCGGTCTTTCAATCACGAAGTTAACATCCCTTAGACCGCATAAATCCTAGACAAAAAATCGTAAATAAGCATGTTGTAAAATTGCTAAACAAATAATTGAAAAAAAACAAAGTAAAATCAAATAAATTGAAAGCATACCAGATTGAGATGGCAATATCCTTCTTTCAATCTCGACAAAAGCGCACCGTCTAATGGATGTTGAGGCTGACAATCTTTATACGGGAATCCGGCACGTTGCAATAAATAGTGAAACGACTGCGTAACGTCAGCCCCACCATAATCTAGGCGAATCTGTTGATGAAATTTAAGAATAAATTGAAATGATGGATAAAAGAGAGACATAACTGCTTACTCTTGTTGCTCTTTGTGAAAGTGCATCTTCGACACACGAAACTGATGTCTTCTGATCTCCCAAGTCAACAACGCAAGCAGCTCCAAGCCCAGCTCCAAAAGTTGCGGCAACGTGATCTTGTAAGAGAAAACAGCCTCCAAATCCTAGGTGACTAAGTAATAAGCTGACCAACTCTTTGAGGTAGAGTCGGTTGTAAATATCAGGAATAACCAGCACAGCTCGATAGTGCTGTCAAATAAGATATGATGAAAAATCTGATAGTTTCATGACTCAAACATATAGGCCTACCTTCAATTCAGATCTAGGTATTTCTAACAAATTATCAATACAGTGACCCCAAATAGTTTCAAGATCTGCAAGAACAGAACTCAAGGATCCACCCACTCCAGGATGGATGTTTAAATCTCCGTGACGAAACGGAAAATGAACATTGAAATGTTCAGCTGGATGTGTGTACAAAACCTAGTAAAGTAAACACATTAAAATTAGAAAACCTGTAACAACAGATAGATGTATTACCTGATCTCCAATAATATAGTCTTTAACTTCTGATTTGGTTACAAGTTGTAAGTTTGACACTGATCCTTGAATTGGAGTACACTGCTTGTTTGATGTTGCAACTTGATGGGATGTGGTGGCAGGGCGAGGAGTCCCATCTGATCTGAGACATGATTGCAAGGTAGCTCTCATTGACTGATAGTTTTCCTCCACCTGTAAGCTTGTCTCTTTTGACTTAAATTGAAATCAAGATTTCATTGATTAGAAAATAAACTAGGGGTAACACATAACTGAAGATCATTTATGCACATTGACAAAGCAAATGAAGGAACTAACATTTGCTTTGTCATCCTATTAATTGCCTTTTTGGCACATGTGGCAGAAATATTTATTTGCTATTTTACCAATGTTACAGTAGGAATTAGTAGAGGATCTCTATGTAATGGTCCATCAGGCCGTTTTGGTCTAGCTATAGCATGGAGGATGGTGTGTGGATTGACATCTGTGGCTCGACCGATCCGGAGATGCTTTGATCCTGGATGAATAATGATGCAGGCTTGTGCCTGAATCGGCTGATATTTTATTGTTCATTTTAGTAAATCAAAAGTAAAAGAATTTACATTGATTCAGTTTATATATAATACTTCAGATTGAGGTAGATCCTGTGTAATTGATGTATTCATTTTTGACTTTTTGTTGTAAGCACTGCAGACGACTTCGATTTGAAACACTACCAACCGCTACTGCCATCTACGATCTATGGGTTGCTGCAACCAATTCAATGGAAATATTAGGAATCTAAATAGGACACATTTTACAAATGTTAGGCATGAAAAACTGTACGTAATTTATCTTTGCAAGTTTATTTTGTAATGGAAACTAATAATATTCAGCATAGTATAATTTCGAATTTAAACAAGTAAGTTGCCAAACCCATTCTAATCCATTGTTTGTGTAATCCGTCTGCTCGTCTGCCGAAGTGCCGAGTGCTGACTGCCGGTTACATTTGTCACAAAACTCGAGTTCGTACAATTGGCTTATTTTTATATGTGAATGATTCTTCATCATGGTAGATAGAGGAGTTTACACTCTGAGAGGATGGCTGGCATTTGTGGCCTTTTTAGATTTTGCTCAAGCTCTACGTTCCTGGCTTGATAAGGATGTATTTTTAGGGTCTTATTTCATTTGCCAAAACTCAACTACAATCAACTGTTCAGAAAACCAACGATGTAACTTCTGAACACTTCATTTCTTAAGTTGTAGCGTCGTGCATTCATGTATATTTGTTTTCAGTGCCTGTACCATCCTCAACTGCAAGGCTCTTAATAGCTTATTCTATTCAAAATGGCACTATTCTTTTACTCAGTGCATTTTGCATTCATCACTGGTCGTAAGTATTGTCAGCAATCATTAAAAACAAATCTAAGATGATAAAACTTCTTTGCTCAACTGTATCAATTTACAGGATGGTGCTAATGGGCATTTTCTCTTTATTGTTGAAAATTGTATACCTGATGCTGGAGGCTTTAAAGTTTAAGAGCACTATATTTAATTTTCATATAATTTTTCCTGCTGTTGTTGATGGTATACTGATGAATTAATCATTTAAATAGCAATATAATACTGACTACAGATTTGTATTTTTTATGAATATAGGGATCACTTTGGTTGCCTTATCCTTTTCTCCAAAACTTCTTAAAAAGGAGATTGTAAGTGATCAAGAAAATGAAGAGATCCTAAAATTATGCAATGGGAAACCCATCTACTTGCCACAAAAGAAGAAAAAGCAGATCTGATTATTTGGTGTTGCAGATCCTAGTCATTACTTTTCCCCATCTGATATTATGTTTTACATCCACCAGTATTATGAAATTTCAATTGATCTCTTAATTTTGTTAATTAATCTAGTTTTCCAACAAATCCAAAGTGACCTTTGTAATTTAATACAATAATCATATAGTGCCAACCATTCTTATATTTACCTGCTATTGTCGGTCTCCTTGATTGCAATTGCAATGAAGCGGTCTTATTCATGGTGCGATGTTTTATCAGAAACATTGAAACTTGAACTTGAACGAATTGTAAAATTACAAGCAAATAAGTGACAATTCGCAAGCACCCATTCGTGTGTCATGAGCCAATTCATCATTTTCTGTTCTCCCTAAGGACGTTGATAAGAGTTCTAAGTTAAAACTGATACTATGCGGCGAAATTATGTTCCGCTACGACAGGGTGCACTGACCAGCCCATTCCATTCCGAGTGTGTACGTCAGTAACAAAGAAATGGTATTGTTCTGCTGGCCCAACAACTGCTGTCGACGGTTGGAAGAAAACCTGTTACCATAGTATGCACCATGCACGTAGGCTACATGAATTGATGCAAACATGATGTGATTCGATGACCAAATGCTGACTGGACTGAAAAAAAATTATGTAAGCTTACATCATGGAGGATTAGGAACCGTAATATTCAAATAGTAACCAACGTTTTTTAAATTGTATTTATTGGTGACTTGGGATCGATGAATACAGGCGAAATACAGCGCGATGGCAGAACGGGATGAAACTTATGCGGGAAAGGAAGTGGTCTAGTTAATATGATGTTTTTAGAGGCCGCCATTGGCGAGGGAAATGGAGAAATCATAGGGAAGGGTTTCTCAATGGGGATCATTTATCTTATTGATCTAGGAATATGACGAGGCGTTTCAAATAATAGAGACTAATAGGTCGAATTAACAGGGTTAACAGGAGATGAGCCATGGATTTTCATAGAGATTTTTTCATTGTGTTGGTGCTTATTATCGGGTCGCAAGTGATGGGATGAGAATAGGAGAATTTCTAAAAATATGGGGCATGGAGGGAGCGCAGGATGATGGTGGAAGTGATTTTGGACTTGCCTTGGCTGAGGGATAGGAGGGCGTCTTGATTAGAAAATTGCTATGTATATATTGTATATGTAAACTGCGGGTAGAAACGATGTAAAACTGTGACATAAATTATAAGTATAAGTTAAATTGATTTTGTAAGAGCTAATTTGGTAATAGGTTATCCGTTTCAAACTTCTTGCAGGTATTGAGTCGGGCACGACCCTTGCTTGTTATCGCCGTTGCGGACGATAACCATGCCGTTCTGTTCTTCGCCAATTTGTATCACAATCTAAATTGAAGAGATTTGGTCAAAGTATTGCCATTATAAAATAGGATGAAGTCGTTGAATTACTACCTGATCCCGTAGTAATTTGGTGAGACGATTCGGATCGGAATCTGTCGCGTCGTCGTTGCCTCCGAGTTGCAAGTTGTGCGTCACCTGAAGTGGTTTCTCGTTGGGCGCCAATTTGGCCACGTATTTTGATGGGAAGAAGCCAATCTTTCCCAAACACTTTCCTCGCCACCAGTCGGGATCGCTTGCATCGATCACTGTCACCTTGTAGCCAGCCCTATTTCACAGACGAGATGACGAGGGCGTTATTATTCGCGCCAGCCCAATCAATCAATAAATTGTTGTATGATGCGGCTGCTCCTTCAATTTTTAGTAATACACCTGGATGAACAACACTACTTACTTGAGATCGAGTTCGTCCGCTTCTCTGCCCTTGAAATTGAAGAGGACAACGTAGAGATTGGTGGGCAGTAATCTCTGCGCCTTCTGTTCCGAAATTGAAAACATTTCAAAATAGATAGCAATCAAGTTTTCATTCGTCAATCAATGAACTGCGACAATTAATAATAGAATGAATGGGCGTACGGGTGACGGACACGGAGAGGCGCTGGCCGAGCTTTGCGACTTTTCGTTCTCGTCAGGCAACTCGACCGAGTTCATCCGGATGTTCCTGGCGCTCAGCAGCAAACGTCGATTGTGATGCACGGGACTCGACGGAGCTGTAAGTCAGACAAAGAACAGTTGTTTCAGCCGTGTCCAAGAGTATGTCTTCCTCATTGTTTCCGCGTCTCTTTCCCCGGAAACTCTGATCATCATCTCGCTCAAGCAATGCATGTTTTCTCTTCCGAAGAAGTGAGAGAGAGAGAGGGATTGCAAGTGTTTAGTAGTAGTAGTAAGCTTATACGCTACGTGTGATATAAGAAAACCAATAGCAGCAGCACACAGCGATCTACAAAAGCCAAGAAAGCGCGGAGAGCTAAGGAGAGTCAAGAGGCCAAGAGCTCAAGGAGCCAGCATGCGTCGAATTAAGAAAGAGATATTTTGGCTAAGACAAAGAGTGAGAGAGAGAGAGAGAGTCTTTGAAGCGCATTAGAGAGAGAGAGAGAGCGAGGTTCATGCACGATTTTTTCTTTTCAGTGGTTCTAAATCGATATCAATGCGGACGTGTAAAGATGGTTGAAACTGTACGGCAGTCGCAGTAGCATAAAGTTAGAGAGAGGAGTGTGTGACAGAAGAGAGGCGGGCAGCACAACAAGTCCGGCAGTAAGCAGAAGAAAAAAACAGTAGCGATAATACACAATCCATTTCTGAGCGAATAAAGTGGTGAGTAAATGCTAGGAATTAGTTAGATGCGCGGTGTTGTGTAGTAAGTATATACAGCATCAGTAGTATAGTATATATGTGTAAATGAAAGGCGCGTGCTTCAAGTGGACTTGGCCGTCAGCAGCAGCAGCTAGCGACAGACGAAAACAAAGAGGCTTCGTCAAAGATATTGAGACGGACGTGAATTGGGGGGAGGGCGGCACACAGCAGCAAACACAACAGATAGTAGAGAGAGAGAAAGAGAGAGAGCTAAGAGAAGAAAACGAGCTCAACGCGATATATCGATCACGCCACGACGCACACGGAACTCTCCCCAATTCCAATTTCCCAACCGCTGATGCACTCTGTCGTCTCTCCCCGAGCATGTCTGACGGACCGACCAATCGGATCCAGTTTCTTTTAGTGTAGCGTATAGAGAACTTGGACGACGATTATCGATGTCAACAACAAAAACAACAATTCGAGGGGCGATCATTGTGTGGCTAAAAGAGAATTACATTGACAGTAGGACGACGCCTGACTGTTGTGAGCGCTGTTGCTGTTGAGCGTCCCGCTGCTGCTGGTCGTCGTCGCCGTCGGATTGGACGAACGGTGCTGGGTGAGACGGTGGTGACCGTGCGGATGGCCGTGCGAATGGTGTCCGCTTCCGACGCCCATTCCGCCTCCGACGTGGTGGAAATGCTCGCCCGACTCGTCCAAAGAGAAACTCTTCATCCGCAAGTTGAGCTTCTGGTGACGGCGCGGACTGTGCGGCGCTGTTGTATATACACAAGAACCCGATGACACATGGAGAAAAGATATTTCCTTGACATATTTG
This sequence comes from Ceriodaphnia dubia, assembly GCA_022539655.2. Taxonomy (NCBI): domain Eukaryota; kingdom Metazoa; phylum Arthropoda; class Branchiopoda; order Diplostraca; family Daphniidae; genus Ceriodaphnia; species Ceriodaphnia dubia. Next base: position 11,254 of record JAKUCG020000249.1, read on the forward strand.
GCGATGGGGACAGGGTGATGGGCCCAATCATCAAAAGTGGGATAACAGCAGTGAGAGGACACCAGAGTCAATCAATATAATTTAACCTAAAAATAGGCTATAAAGGCTACCCAATGACAAGCGTTCAAACTAACATTTAGATATACTACGTCAATATATAGTGCTGATACCGGGCAGCACAGGTTCAGACATCGACAAACCACTGTGCAAGGTAGAATTCCATATCGGTTCGACCAATCATCCAAAGTTGCCATTAATTTGTCATGTACAAAACTAACAGATATATCTACAAATATACGTAGGAAACATCTCGGTTCTTTCCCTGATAATAATATACTGTATCGACCGGAAAACGTTCAATAATGCGGTCTATACTCTAGCTTAATATGGGCCGGTCTTGGTGGGGCCTTGTATGGCCATTCATCAGGAGTGTCAAACTAGCTATAGATATAAAGAGACCACGAGGGCAGTATGGATGGACGGAGGCTATTAGCTCTCGCCTGATGGGGAGGAGGTCTTTATTAATAGCTGGGCAACGATTATTCTCGATCAAAGCTATACTGCTCTCTATTGAATCGAGAGTTTTCACTAGAGGAAACAACCAATCATCCTCCACTAAATGACTACGTGCGCAAAACATCGCCTTGGAGTCGAGACGAGACGAAAGTTTGAAGGGGGCGCTGTCAATCTTTTCCCGGGACAGCGGAACGATTATTCGACTGGAATAATGAAGGTGACACACTTCTGCCATCAGACTCCATTAAAAACCCAAGTCGTCTATAGAGCAAAGATGGACGGAGCGACGGTTGCAAAGGTTGAATCTATTTGCTAGTGCTGCCATATCGTCTCGCAGAGCGAATTCTTACACTTTTTTTCCCCTCTTTCTACAAACAATCGCAACGCTGCGCTTCTATTCTATTTACCTATTTAAACCCGGAGCGTCTACAGCGTCGGCGGCGGCGGCGCTCTATAGCCTTACTCTTTTTGTTCAATATGATTGTCAAACCTGCGGCATTCGTAACAGCGTCTATAGCCAGAGAGAAAGAGGGAAGAAAGAGAGAGGGGATTTTGCGTCGCATTGTGTATTAGAGTTGCCGTATCTTGCGCATCCCCGCGGGACGGCACCACTCTGACTTGATTGATAGAAAGCGGCCGTGTCTAAACTCTGCCCTGGCTTATAGATCCCCATCGCTCTATACGTACGGATGTAGTAGCAGCTACTACTAGCTACTACTACGTTGTCTCTTTTATAAGGAGGAGCGACGGTGGTGTTCGGTTATAGACACAGCAGCGCGCCGCGCGCGTATATATACCTGAACTCGAAGAAAGGAACGAAGCGGGCTCTCCGACGCTGAGTGAATTGGGGTTGGGGCGTCGAACTGATGACGACGGTTGTTGCTGCTGCAATTGCGTCGATGACGTGGTGATCCGCATGACGCTTGCTGGTCGATTGATTGCTCCCGTACTACTGCCAAGCGATTGATCGCTCGTCGAGGCGTTTTGTTGCTGATCCAGCGACGACAGGACCAACGGCGGCGGCGGCTGCTGGCGACGGCCGCCGCTCGACGACGCTGCCATTTCGCTCGCCTGTTTCAGGACGATGTACGTTTGGTCGATTTCTTCGCGCCCGAAATTCGATGGCCCGTCATCCGCCATCACGGCGTCGTCATCTTGTTGCTGCTGCTGTTGGTACTGCGGGTCGTAATTGGCAGCCAGGATTCGTTGCGACGTCGTTTCCAATTCCGAACTGGATTTCTGGCGTCTCAGCAGTCGCGATTTCGGCAAACAACGGCCAACTCCAGTCTTGCAATCGGCGTGGACGTTGATCTTGCACAGTCGGCATTTCCAGCCTTGACGCGAATGGCCTGAAGAAAAAACAACCGAATTTCATCAGTCCCTATACAGTTGACTCCGTTAGTAACGAGCCTGTTGGACGCCAATCAGTCAAAATGCCGAATATATATGTCGCTGATCTCGCAAACAAGACAAAGCAGCGATATAAACTGCTGGTGACGGTCTTCATCCCAACAAGGAGATCGCCAACGTCAGCATTTCATATGGAGGTGCCAGTTAATACTTCACGAGACTGGCACTCTATTCAATTGTGTAGGCTAGGCTCTAGATATAGTGCCTCATAAGATCAATATCGGCAAATAAGATATAGGCTCTAATGGTGTAGGTTACGTACCTCTGAGGACTTGGGAGCAGACGTCGCAGGGCGTGATCTTCTTGTAGGTGTTTTCCTGGAAAATGTGCCGCTGTCCGTCGGGGTACTGGTGCTGCATCAGGTGATTGTGGTGCTGGTGGTGCAGCAAATCCGACGAGGACAGAGCCGAGTGGAACGCGATCGGCGCCGACGAAGAAGCCGCCGCCGCAGCGGCATTGGAGCGCTGCTCAGCCCTCTTCTCCGATTTGCTGCTCGAACTGGGACTTTTCCTGTTTCCAATTCGCCAATTTGTTGTTACAGCTCTTTTCATCTTTCTTTATTGATTTATTCCAACAACAACAAAATCGATAGAAACAAAGTGCCCCATTAAAGAGAATATGAAATGCGAAGGGTTCGTGTTCCTTTTTTTTCTTTCTTTTTTTTCATTAAAAACGAGGAAAAGGCACGGATCGAATGCGATTGCCTAGCGCCAGGTTGCCGTCGGTTTTCCATAACCGACAACGATCTGGTGGAGAGTTCTCAGAGACGGCGTCGTTGGCATCAGATGATGAAAGTTATTTGTTCAAATGATGCGGAACTCGGTCTCTATCGCTGCTGCTATTACCTTTTATATATAGGGCTATAAGCGCCGTAGTAATAGGGCGCGTCTATATTATACCTGAGAGCAATCACGGCCATGACTGCTTGATAGAGTCGAGATCCCCTGTTGGTGGCGATTTTTTTTTAAGTAAAGCAGTCGAGCACAAGCATGACGACCAACATCCAGCGGCAATGGCGGAATAACGGCATCAGCAACGACGACGATTAAAGGAGGCAACAATACCCAAAAAAGAAAAGAAAAAACACACAAAAGTGATGAGGACGCGCATCAACATTCACACCCAACAACTCAAAGAAATAAAGGGAGAGAAAAAAGAAAACAACAGCAAAACTATAGAGAGAAAGACTGATCTACTGTAGAAGGAATATATAAAACAGAGCCAGGCCGTTGCCAGACGCAAAGTGGATAGGCCAATAGCTGTCGGGCCGACGCGTTCTAGAGCGGCGTTTTATGGCGCACTCGGCCGTAAAAAAAAAAGGAAGAAAGAAACCGGTGGCAACGAGTACCAAATAACCAGACTAGATAGGATATATAGAAAAAAGAAACAGAGGAGAGAAGAATATATAAAAGGCAATCTGCCGTTTGTCCAGTCCAAAAAAGTGGTCATCAAATATCGAAATAACTAATAATATAGTGATAGTGTACAGTGGTAGTAGTAATAGCGGTAGTGTTTATCCGGTGGGGAATGATGGCGTACTTTTCGTATGAATCGCGAGAGTTGTTGAGAGCTGAAGACAAGGAGCCGGGCGCTGATGATCCGGTAGCGTTGCCACCACCCAGGGAGGGGCTGGTACCGGACGATGCCGAAGCCGACGAGCTCGAGACTGGCGCCATGTTTTGCGACGAGGAACTGTTGGTCAACGTCCTGAAGGCCTTCATCCATTTGGTCTTCATGCCGCTTCCTCCGCTTCCTCCACTTCCGCCCGACATCAAGTTGAACTTGCTGCCTCGGCTGCTCAGCTGCTGGAGCGACGAGGAACCGCCCGACGCCGCCGCCACTTCCGCCATGATCATTTCCGCTTTGGATCCGTACAGGTCGCGCTGGCCCCAGAAAGACAAAAGAACATTAGAACATACGCATGTTACGGCACGCATAATATTCTCCGAGTTCTCTTCCAGGATTTCGACTCCGCCAAAACAAATGAACCCCGGTGGGATTCCATTTCAATGAAAAGCCAGTTGCTCCCCCAAACGGATTAGCTTGCTGACTGTAGCGCGGTTTACATAATCAAGGTGAAACGTTCTCGTCTGAATATTTGACAGACGGACTGGAATCATCTGGAAGGAACTGTTTCACGTCCCAGTAGTCGACTAGTCGTTCCATGATGTATTCAGCAGCGACGCAGTCCGTCTGCTGATCAAATGCTAAATTGTCTGTCGCAAAAGCGATTTGACGGAATGGAGCCCGGCGGAAGACTTTTCCGTCTTCCCGGCCCCCCTACCCGCCGTTGGCGGTAATAAATCTAAATAGAACGAGCATCTTTTCCAAGACGGCGCAGAGTCGACGTGCCAGCAACTTCCGTCGACGCGGCAGCAAATTGCGCACTCCAACATCGGCGCGCGTTATTTCGTCTCGTCTCTTTTTTATTTGATAACGAGATGTTTTAAGCAACGACTGCAACTCTCGGGCGAGGTCGCCCATCATTATTACATACGACGTTTCCTTCTTTCTGTCTTCTTCTTGGCTACTGGTGTAGAAAAGCGGAACGCGATTTCCAGGAGCTACGCAAACACGCGCGGACTCTCGCATCCCTTGTTTGAATAACATTGTACCAGGCTACACTTTGGTCGATAACGAGTAACACTGTCGCTGTTTGAACAAGAGACTAAGCTTATTAATAAAGAGAGTTGCAAATGCATATCGGCTTTGTTTTCTTTTCCTACTGATAAACGCGGAAGAAACTGGCTTTTCAAACAGTTTTTATTATATTTTCAAATATTTTTTGTTTTTTACCTGAGCTTTGACGGCGGCGAGGTGGAGCTGGGCCATCCGCCATTCCAACTTCTTGGCGCAGATCTCCTCTTGCAGCTCGTTGGCTTTGTTGTACGAGTTTGACTCCAAACTCCTATTTCAATAGCGTCGCGTAATAGCCAGTTAGTGGTTGTTTGATGGATGCTGACTGAGCGCATCGCAAGTTGGGAACGGACGCGCTTTAGCATAAGCAAGCAACAGAAGGTACGGTACGTAGATCCGGGCTCCGACACAGTCTGGGGTAACTGGGTCGAAAGCCAATGAGGGACGACGAATAGATAGCCAGCAACGTCGATATTATGGTAGGCTACTTTGTGTATGGCACGGTTGGAAAAGAGGGACCAGCCGTTGAATAGTACGAGGAAGGAAGCATGCAACGTGATCGATTCTCTTTTTTTCGATTCTATCTATCTCCACTCGGGTTCTACATTTAGAGCTCAAACTAATCAATAACGTCGGTTAGAGAGAAGAGAGAGAGATAACAGATATAGTACAGTGTGACCTTTCCTAAAGCACGCGCTCTCTTTGGCGTATGGGAAAGGAGGAAATTTGAAACCATCTGGGAAAATATCGAGCAAAAGGTTAGGGCGGACGAGAGTAGTATTGTCACTTCCGTTTCTGGTGCAGCCCTCGAGGACGATCTGCTATACAACAGAGGGCTCGTTATCGGAAAGTAATGATGCCGCACTGTCCATTCCCACTAGTCCACCAGTTTTAAGTATTTTTTTCTCAAAAATTAAAAACTGGGAAACTTGGAAGTTTTCTCATCCGAAAACATTGTCAATCAAAGGGAGACGGACGGACAGTAGGTAAACACCTAATGAGAGAGCCTTAAAGGTCTAGCGAGTGTAGCGACGCTGTTGCTATTGAATCTGGTGATTTGAGGCGGCCCACTAAGGCGCCGGCCGGGGATTAGCGCCCGGCAGCGGCAGGAAATGAAATTAGGAGAACTAGTCAGTGTGTGACGGGATGCCCGGCCGCCGTCACAATGAAATCAGAAACTGAAAATGTTATCAACTAAACGAGAAAAAGAAAATGGGTGTAGGCACTGTAGGCTTTGCTTGTCTTTTGCCGCCCCGTTTCCCCCGTTTTCCTCGGCGCCGGCCTTAATGCGATTCCTCAGACTACACCCGTGGAGTATAGTACACGCGCTGCTTTTCCCCGCAGCTAGACGCTCATTGGCAACGAAAATTGCCGGCGCGCTACCTCGCTCTGCGGTCGATAACTTTATCTAGCCTACCTGGGATGCGATACTGTACTGTAGCCGCCAAGCAAACCTTGTATGCACAGCACTCGATCGGCCATCAAAGTGCAACTTTTCAGTTGAGAGCACGAGATTTTCCTCAACTTGTTTGATCAGCAAAATCAACTTGCCAGGCAACAATACGATTTCATCGCAGTCGACTACATAGCGCGTTGTAAACATTAAATCTTCTATTGATCCGCGTGTTTCTCTGCGCAGTTTGGCACAAGTTCCGCACAAGTTTGAAAATACACCTGATTAAGAACACACCCAGGAACCAGGAACCCGACGATTTGTTTTCACAGCTCATTGAACGCTAGACTTGCGGATGAGTTGCGTGACATCGATGGAGAAGAACAATTAAGGTAGCGCAATTGGGGAAGGAAATAATGACGATCGAGTACGGTAGAAAAAGAGAGAGAGAGACGAAACAGTTTTGGACGTACCTTTGCTGAAGGCGCGTCAGCGATTCGAGACATTCGATTAACTGGCGTACGTGCGCCTCCACCTCGGCCGTGTCCTTCTTGAGCGACTCGTATTTGGTTCGTAGAGAGAAGCCGGCCAGTCGATCGAAAACCAATTCGTCTTTCAGCACTAACGACGCGTCCTATTACATGTCACGTCGTTATATACATTACTACTACTGTACTGCTGTACTAATATATATGACTGAATCGTCCGCCATCATCAGCGGAATGCAACTCATTAATACGACCAGCGTCATCGCTTCCAAACAAAACTTGCCCAAGTTTGGGTTCGGGGCCGGACGAGGACGTCGCGTACGTACCTGGATGTCGTGCGGAGAGCAGGACACGCTGCCGGGCGGCGGATTGCGTGGCGGTATGAACGTGAACTTGTTGAAAGAACTCGGTATGGTGAGGACGGAGCCGCTGCCGCCGCCGCCACCGCCGAGTCCGCCACTTCCGCCAACGACCGAGCGGACGAAAGTCGCCAAATCCAAAGTTGGGTTGACGGCACGACATTGGCCCGCCAGAGCGTTGTAGCGTTTAGAAGACGTTCCCTCCGCCTGCCATACAACAACAACAAGGTGATATTGGGACATTTCTACACGTAGAGAGAGACGCAATCCGTCACTGTCGAGATGAAATATCGATTTAAAAATAAAAAGGAAAATGGAGAGACGACTCTGATGAATGCCACGGAGCCAAAGTTTTTGGTCTAGACTCTTTTTGAGTTTTTTTTTTCTTTTTCTCCTCCGTCGATCGACTCGGGACGAAATGAAAGTGCTGCGGTTCCAATGGGCTATTACGCAATCTCTGCGCCGCTGCACTGTCGCTGCCAGCAGACGCCATTCAAAAGAGGTCGACATCAAAGAAACGCTGATTTTCTTCTCTCTCTCTCTGAAGAAAAAGTCCGAGGCCTTTGACATTGATGGCATATCAAGGTTCGTCGTGATGACTTGCCATCCGAGGTTGCCGTGTCGTACAACTTCAGAGGAAGTCGTCTAGCTATAATATTGATTGGCCTCTTTCCGACATCGCAATCAGCAAACTCGGCCGACACTATAAACAAGTTCATAATAAAGACCAAAAGGTGATGACTTACCCGCTCCGACATGGCTTCGCAGCCCTGTTGAATGGTGTTGGTCATTATCTTGCTCAGGTCCACGTAGACATTCTCCAGCTCCTGGAAACGACGAAAACAGGCAACCAGTTGGAAGGTGACGTCGTCGTTGGAAGATAGTAAAGATGACTTATGTACATTACCTGGATCAACTGCGGCAGAATGACGTTGTGGAACTGATCTGCCATGGCATTGGCCGCGTGAACATCCTGGACGTAGTTGTTGTGCAATTCGACATAGGCGGCCAGCGTCAGGGTGTTGGGTGCGGCCAGGTGCTGTTGGTAAGCCTCGTCGTACAGCTGATAGCTCTGTCGGGAGGAAACAGATGTGTTACGTACGGCGTCATCATCGTTTGTGTTGCGTCATACGGTATCTAAGAATAACAGTCAACTGAATTGATCATACGCTGTTGACCTTTCGATCAGTTTCGCTCTCGAGGAAGAATGCTGAGAACATACATCCCTCCGTAGGATGAAGACTCAAGGATAAAGGGATAACAATATACTTTGGGATGAAACTGGAGACTGAAACGGAGAGACTGGCCAAAGGTATAAGGTGTCCAGGGCCGTTATCTCTCTCTCTACTGGGTATGAATAGCTGACTCGTTGCTGATCGGCGTAGTCGTCGTCTTCTTGATGTTGGAGACGAATCCGATACAGTAGGGACGCCAAAGATATCTGATGATCCTTTAATTGCATAGCGATGATAACAGAACTATATAGGATCCCATTGAATCATTAAATGGATTCGACGTCGTCTTTTCAGGAGTTCCTCTAGCGCGTTTCATTCACAATTGACCCTGTAATGGCGTGCAGTGCTGCTGCTGCTGGGTCCATCCTGTTGCTGCTGCTGCTCCGTCTGTTGTGTTGTTATTATTAACTTCTGCTTCCGTTCTGTACCGGCTTCGTTCCCCCCTCGCCCTTTATCTAATAATCAAACAGCGCGGTAACACACGTTCCCGTTGCCAAGGGCAACCCATTAGCGCTGCGGGCAACATGTCGCAGCTAGAAGAAAGGGAAAAGAATAGAGACCCGACCCGAAAACAGACAGTCCTGGCGATGAATTGAAGGGAAAGAAAAAACCTTTTGTCTTTTATATGGTCCGTCCATATTTCACGGGGGAAAAACGGGATGGGATTATTCATGTCCAGGGGAAAAAAAGGCTGCTGAGTCCCCTCCAGAGTCTTTTATAGGGCGGTCTGCTGGCGATGCTCCATCAATCGCAGTCAGCGACGTCGCCATCATAGACACTAGTAACTGGTGCGGCCGGGCCGGCACATGCCGGAAATTGAATGTTGATTCAGACAGAAAAGAGCATCGCCTGCAGTCGATCCATCAAGATCAATAATGCAAGCACATTGGTACAACGTCCGTCCTCCTCCAACTCGGCACGGACAAAAAAATAGGTAATGCGCAAGTAGTGATCTCTTCTTTGACGAGAAAAGAAACCTTTTGCAAATCTTATGTAGCTAGACTACGGTGCTGGTTGTATCGACGGAGGAGCTCACGTTGGCTTAAGTCTACGGCTAACAGAGAACGAATGGATAAATTCAATTTGCCTGGAACCACTATTGTATCCATCAATAATGAGTTGCGCCCCGTTTTTTGCGTCTCGGGCTACAACAACTGCCCCCCCAAAAAAGAAGAAATGAAAGTGAATAATGTACGTAGATGTAAAACGTCACCTTGTCGAGCTGCTGCGAGGCTTTTTCCAGGGCGTTCTCCAGCTGTTCGCGGTGCTGGAAGATCTTGCGGGCTTCCAACTTTCGGTGAAATGTGTTGTCGACCATGGGTCGTGATACCTGGCGATTCAGGCAGTTGGCGATGTCGGCCACAACGGCCGAGTCCACTTCAACTTCCTGCAGAAGTGTTTCCCAAACTTGAAAGAGTCCGTAAGTCCCGTTCGGCCTGTATATTTACGAGCAATAAGAATATCAAATGTCGTCGTCCTCGCAAATGTTTCGCCGGCGCCCGTAAAACTCTCTAGGGGGAAGAGCCAGCTAACTCCGTCCTAACACGCCACGCCTTTTTGTCACGAAAAAAAAACACAGAGCCCATAGGTCATCCGAGGTTCAAGACCGGAAGTCGCTAAACATCGATTCAGCCCGTTTGTATAGTTATTGCCCTAGTTTCCAATCAGGAAATGTAGGGGCTCCCATTTTTCCCCCCTGGTTTTTGTTTGGTGACACATGATGGCACTGTCGTATTGATTGGGTGACTGTCTTTGTTCCTGCTGCGTCTCAGAGAGACTGTCTGCCAATTCTATGGCGACAGTGCCGTCAGGTCACGAACAGGCCATTAAAGTTTCACTCGTGCAGCTACAGCAATAATAACGGCCGTGCCAAAAAACGTCTAGTTATCATCCAACCCTATAACTTGTCGTATTTCGTATCTTGTTGACGTGTATCGGCGGGCTGTCCGGCGGGAAAATCCCGTTCAACTGTCACGCCCTTTTTGATTTGAATAGACACGGGGCGTCTAGTACGTCTATTTATTGAAAAAGGCAGCTAAGGCCTTGTAGCAGATTCTTGGATCTCATTACCTATAAAAAGCATCGATTGTTACCATGGAAGCCGAGCCGCCATAACACAAATACCGTCGCACATACAGAGCCTATTATATATCGGATGATCTCGGCGTCGCCTTGCCAATATTTTATATGAGACCTGATGTTTATTAGATGTCAACACCGTCGACGACGTCACAATAGGAGAAATCTCATCCGCTGTTGATTATTCTATGTATTCCGGTTTGTCAACTCACCTTTCCTTCCTGAGTTCGGCGTTCCTGATGCGGAAAGTTTCGACCAGCTGTTGGAGCTGCTCGCCGTGTTGCTCCTCAATGGTGGCCAATTGTTGGGTAAAGTCCGAGACTGCGGGATGTTGGTACATCCGCCGCCGACGCCGCCGCATCATATCGTCATCGGGGAATTGGGAAATCGAAAGAAAAAAGATAGGAAATGTTAGCAAGGGCCGTCGCGCCAGAGACAATCGAAACCATCTGCAGGGTTGCTGGAGAACGACAAAGAGAAAAAGCAGAACGTCGACCAAGACGATAGAGTGCTGCTCGCTCCTGCTCGTTCCTGCTGGGGTTCGCTGTGTCTACAATCGCGCCTAGGGATCCCGAAGCAGAGCAGCCCTCCCCTTTGTCTCTCTCTCTCTCTCTCTTTGCTCTGAATGAAGGTAAATAGAAGTCTGAGGAAGAAAAAGAAAAGAAGCAAAAGATCGATCCTCTGCTGCCGTGTGTTGCCGCGCGGATCCCTCAAGCATTATATGGTCTCGTGGATTCGCTGGACGGGCAACTTTCCGAGCAAATCCTTCGTCTCGGGGCAAAAGCGGCAAAGAAAAAAAAATATAAAAAAAATACAGCGTCATTTTTTGGGTCGGGACGCACCTGGCCTGCTTCCCATCTCCTTTTTCGACTGGTACGTATAGTTGGTTGCCCTGGGTAACCTCCTGCTGCGCCATCATCATCTATGGAAACGGCGCCGCTCCCATAACTCTAGCTGTCTCTATCCAATTCACCTTTTGTCTTCTATTTCTTCCTTTTTATTTTATTTATTTCCACCTCTCTTTCATCTCTCCCAAACCGGGTTCTACTACTTGAAAAAATCATCGACCAACCGTCTCCTCTCCTCTTCGGCTGCTCCTCCTGGAATGGGATATATCATCGCCATGGTGACATCACGAACACACCAACGATAAGAAGATGCTCGCGTTGTACCTCGGTGAAATGTAAAAGGGCAAATGGGCACGTTGGTAGAACGGGACTCAGGTACTCTGACTAGCGCGGCCTTGACTCGTTATCCAAGTCGTCGCCTCCCGTTTTTTCTTTCTAATGAACTGCATCACGGTAGAAAGAAAGAGAGTAACATCATCTCTAGACGATGGCGATAATGAAGACGAGGAAAGACGAGTCGGCGTCCTCAATACCCTGTCTAGCTCGATGACACACAGACAGCCCCCGGAAGCGACGAGACTCTTGTCCAGGAGAGATGAAGCAGCAGTACATACAGTACACCCTGTTTATGTTTGTCAGGTTATATTCCCTGTTTCGAGTCAAGGACCTATTGGAAGAGCCAATCGACGGGCAATGACGGACAAGAGTTTCGGAGCAGATGGCAGGGGCTCTATCGATTTGATTGTCCCCTGGAACCCGACTGGACAAAACGATTGATTCATGTCGTGTTCCATATCCAGCACAGAGACTCCTGCTCCTGCTTTATTATTTAATTTTAGAGAGAGAGAAAAGATGAGTTGTGGTATTTTACCGGTTTTGAGAAGTTTCATGGCCAGGGCGCTGTGGGCTTTGAGGGCGTCGGCGTGCGCCGGATGGATGAGATCCCTGAGGACGCAATCGTACTGGGCGGAGCCGGACACGCCGCCGCCGGAAGAGTTGACTTTCTTCATCATGAATTTGCCGATTCCTCCTCCGCCTCCGCTGCTGCTGTTCTTCCCTCCTCCTCCTCCGCCGGACGATGAGACGTTGAAATTGAGAGGGACGACGGCGGCGGCCACTGCCGCAGCGGCGAGGCTGCTACTGTCGTCGACAGGAGTGGCCGGCGCGCTGATGCTGCCTCTTCCGTCTCGAAGGCCGCGACCGGCTGCTGTGGCCGGCGGCGCCAGTAAAAGATTCCGTAAATCCAGTCGGCCGCCTCCTGAATTGATTTGCTGCTGCTGATGCTGGCCAGCGCTCGTGCGAGGTGATGGTTGTGCTGGGGGGTTGTAGGGTAGGTTGTGCTGTTGGGGGTAAAAACAGGCTTGCTGATACGGATCCAGCCTGCTTCCTGTGGTTGTTCCACCTATTAACGAAGGCTCATCCGTCGTCGGATGAGCCCGGTGATAATCAAACGGCAAATCAAGACCAGCACTAGGTCCGTTTGGCAGCTGCTGCTGGACACTAGCAGTTTTGTTGGCGAACATGTTGCAGAAACCAAACCACCTCCATACCGGCTCGATGCCACTTGAGAGAAACACGCAAAATGTTCTAGCAGCTAAGAGAGGACTGTCGAATGGCCGTGCGAGTCGCTCCGAGTGCGTCGACTGACTGAGCCGGTAGCGCACGGTAGGCGCGGACGACACGACCCAGTCACTGTGCGCTCCTGGACGGCGCGCTCGTCCGTTCTTTTCTCTTCTCTTCTTTTTTACATATAAGACAACATATATACAGTATGTATAGAAACGGAAATTCATTCCGCGCATTCCTTGGCTCTTTTTTTGTCCAGCACCGCGGTGATTCCACTAGAACATTCCAAGCGCAACAGGATGCGCAACTTGTAATCAACCGATTTCTCATTTTCTTTCTCTTTTCCGCCATTTTTCTTCCCTTAAATCCTGGGGCACAAGAAGGGAAGAAAGAAAAGTAGACGAGATGTTCATCTCGGCTGTTGCCGGCAAATCGGTGTTTGCGGTCGCCCGTCCGGGAGCGCCCGGCCCCGACGCTAACAAAGTTATTGATTTAATGAGAGTTGCCTGGCCGACCAAAGTCCGGCTTCACTGTGTGGGATACTCTACAAACCCGCGCATTGTACACCGCATCGGTTCGAGCCGGAACAACAACAACAACAACAAAAAACGGTACGTGATGTCGTCAAACTCTATAGCGACGCTCTATAGGCCTAATGGCGTCTTTCTCAGGTATAGTATTAGGCGGAGGTCCTCTTGAGCGGTGCAGCAACACATCGTCCAAAGTGTCGACGACTGCTGTGTGTGTCTCTCTCTCTCTTTTTATCTGATCCCCCGTGTACCGTGATGTAGTACGAGGAGCACGGCGTCCGTCTTCTTCTTCTACATAGTATAAATAGATGAAAAGAGAAATCGATGACACTCGCGCGCCCGACCGGTTCACCGGTTTGCTCTTGGTTCACGGAACCGCGTTGGGAAAAGACGGAAAAGTTACACAGTGAGTCTCTCTATTTATAAATATATAGATACAGTATAGTATAGGCCGAGCGAGAGAGGACGGAGCCGGAGCGTTATCTATCAACTTTGGGTCTAACATCAGATTCGGGTCCCCGTGCAACACGCAGTTAGACACAAAAGCTCCTCCTTTTGTGTCGAACGGAGGAGATTTGCTCTCTTCTCATCTGTCATCTCTTTAAGCCCAAATCCTACTCCTACTACTACAGTATGTACTATATCAGACTCGTCTCTATATAGTTTAGTGCTGGGGGGAAAAACTAAAAAAGAAACAATATAATGCACCGGCCCCAAAGGGAGTTTGCGAAATTGAAATAGATCTACCGGCCGAAATGGATGTTTGGCCTAGTTCCGCATCCGATTCTTCTTCAACTGAAAATCAATGAAACGCGCCTTGGATGCACTTCTCTCTCTCTCTCTTCAATACTGTCTAACTGTTTATCTGCTGAGCTGCTGGCTAGCTCGCCCTCCCAGAGGCTGTATATCCCCGTTTGTCTTGCTGGACTTGTAGTCGTCTCTATAACATCACTTTGTCACGAATAGACTCTATACTATTTCACTGGTCGTCATCAATAAGAGCTGGATCGCTACTACCAACTACTGTAAACAGGACTAATATATAGTAGTGTAGTTTAGGAGTAGTCGCTGCTGCTCCTCTATAGGCCTATATATATCCGTTGTGCTACGTCTTCGCGGGTCGAGCGCCCGCCGAGGAGGCACTTCCTTCCCCTTCAGTTCACTTCCCATTAGCCGGCAGCGATGACGTCGCAAATGACTGTCGCGCGCGCTCCGGCCGTCCTTCTTCTTCCAGGAGAGGCGATAACGTCGTCCAAAGGCTTTAATGGATTGTTGTCCTCCGATATGTCGTCCAATGTTGTTGGCCTGTTTCGTGCGAGATCGGCCAGCGACTGGACCAGTTCGCGTCCGACTCTCTTTCCGCTATTGTGTTGTGTCACCTTTGAACGCTATCGACCGAGATGATCGCGCCGTCCAGGACCCTCCGACTCAACTTTCCCTGTTTCCTCCGAGTCGAGGCCTATTCACGCGATGTCCCAACTTTTGTGTTGCCACGAGTCGTCGCCGCTATTTATTGTAGCTCTCACAATACAAATAAAAGCGCATGCTGCTCTCTATATATAAAGACCCGGTGTTTGGTCAAAGAGAGCACGGCCAAGAGAAACACGAGAAAGTAGATGTACTAGAGGAGGGAGAAAGATCGAGAGCGATCGATATAGGCAGTCGGCTGCTGGCGCCTGTGCGGCTCCTGGATATACCGTGTACATAGGCTTATATATTCCAAGAGGAGTTGCTGCTCCTGCTGACGAGTGGCTCTTCATTCTCAACGGTGGTCGCTCTCTCTCTACAGACGGTCGACGCTGAACCTGTTGATTTATGTAGACGCATCAAAGCGGGATATACAATTGAAATCTCTATCTAGAAATTTCGTCCGTCAAGATGTCGACATTCCCCCAATGTCGATCTGTCGTCGTCGTATAAATCAAATTTGAAAAATGCCGGAGCGGAACAGTTCACAGTCCAGCGTGATGTATATCTTTTTGCCCGCTATTGTCGTATATAGAGTATACGCAGGCCAACAATCAAGAGACGGCCAACGGCGGTTTGTTGCCAAGTCCGCCAGTTGGCAGATATCGCGGAAAAAGCCCTTTCGCACAACTGGCCAACTGACGACATTGCTACAGTGCCTCGTTTCATCAGCAACAACGAACCCCGACTAGCTCTCTCTCTCTCTCTCGTCGTTCTCTTATTTGTCCTCGTCGTCGTCGTCGTGTGCTGTTTGGGCTTCACATATGATGTCTTGTATGCGTAGCGCGTCAATGAACTGCTCCAATGGGCGTAGAGTTTTTATTAGACGAGATAATTCAGAGAGAGACAGAGCGCCGGAGCGGATGGAAAGGAGAAGGATCCACGAATTCTTCCACTGAAAGAAACAGATCCTGGCCTTGTTATACAGCTGTTGACTGACGACAACAAAAGAAATAATCCGACGACTGTTGTGCCAAAAGAAAGAAAAAGTTTTGCCACCTATTGTGTACGCCAAAGCCCCGAAAGTTAGTAACGAGGTCGCCCTTTGACAATGACGGCCGAGTTGTACGTATGTACCCAGAGGCTAAAGCGAATCAATGACAAAGACGACCGGTATAATTAGTTGATTAGTGATGGCTTCGTTGCCGTGTCTACATAATACCCCCCTTCTTCTTCTTTGGCTAACACCCCCCGGAGGGAGGGAAAGCCTGCTGGGAAGGCGTCTCAAGCGCTACTCGCTTCATGGATGACGAATGATTCCATCACTAGTCGAGTCGCTGATCCGTAGATGAGACTAGAGAGAAAGGTTCTGGTAGCATCAACAGAGGTTGACTAGAGTGTCTACGAGACGTCCATTCATGATACACAAGTCGTGTTCTTATTGTTGTATCGATCTCTTTGTTGACGTCTTGTCAAACAATCAGGCGCGCGAGAAAAGAAAGCCGACACTTGGCTAGACGCCGATCTCATCATTTGACGAGCAGTCAATGTCGAACATGTTTTCGTTTTCTGACGAAAAACAAACGGGGGAATTTGTTGGAGAGAAAGAGGAGGCCGCCGAAACGCTCTCATCATCTCCGGTTCTATAATAAATCGAGGAGGAAATATTGGACTAGGTCGGGCGGATGATCTTGCCGTAGTCCTGCGCCGCAAATGCTCCTCTCTTGATGGCTCTTGGCATTTGGCCAACAACATAGAGAAGAGTTTCCAGCAACATTCAAACCGGCCTCACCCCCTCTGCTGTCTCTCGCTTTTTTTCCTTCTTTTCCCTTTTTGTGTATTCTTCAGCGGCAGCAGCACTCCATAGACAACAGTCTGAGAGAAAGAGTTGTTATATACTCCTTTTGTCTGTTTTTATTGTATTTGTCTTTCTAGCGCGTGATCTGCAAAGTCGTATCGTCATATTCGGGCGAATAGAGCGACGAAAGACGGCGGCGTAGCCTCTATACAAACAAAAACTGGGAAATAGAGAAATAGCGGATGAGGGAGAGAGCAACGACCGAGAGCTGCTGCCTTTTGCCTTTTTCTTGAAGTTGAGTGTATATAAGTTTATATTGATGCCAATTCCCAGAGCGGATTATTCAAACAGTATAGTGATGGCCAGCCAAAGCCACTTCTACTACTAGCCTACTCCTATTTTTAGATGGGCGACAATCAGTGGAGCGCGAGTTGAAATTCTTTCGAGGGGCCCGTCGGCCGTCGCTGTTGACTTTGAAATTCCGGAGAAACTATATGGCGACCAGTAGTACAACTTGTCCGTTTTCCACTCGCCTTGGTCAACATCTGAAGGTTCTTTCTGTATAATCTCGAAAAAGAGAAACTGACGTCGGGCGCGAGATTCGTCGCGACGTCGATTCAAACAGATCAATACTACTCGTCAAGGCGGGCCCCTTATCAGCAGTCTCGGCGGTTTCTTCTTTCTCCGTCACATTCATTTGCAACTGTATATACTAAGAGGCTCGTACATTCTCTGCCAAAAGTTTTCGCCCAATGTTGCAGCATCACGAAAAGGGCTGGAGAGCACGAATGCCCCTCAAAGGGGATAGATACGTCGTCGCTGCGTCGCAGCAGCTAGGTTTAAGGATCGACACGCGGAAGGGACGACGACGAGAGCTAGCAGAGAGAATATAGATGTTAAAACAAGCCGGAATTGGAGAGTATAGAGGACAGTCCAGGCAACGTGATCCACTCGCGCGCGCCCCCAAAAAGAAAAAAAGATATTGTGTCTCTCCTTCTCAAAGAGAAAAGGATGATGACAGAGTGGTAACGACTGTCTCGTCTAGTTACGCCACGAAAGGAAGAGAGAGAGCCCGACATTCATCAAAGAAAGCAGCCCAGCAGGTTCCATGGTGACATCGACCTCTGCTGTGTCCTGTGTAACGTCTTGGCGGAAGCCAGTCACCCGGAACAACGAAGCTTCACCCCGTGACCCGATGCGAATCGTTTCAACTTAAAAAAGAGGGGCGGAGAGAAAGAGAGAGAGAGAGAAAAAATACTGCTGCTGATAGAAGCCAGCAACGGAAGGAAGTCGTGGAGAACAAGGCGTAGAAGATTTCATCCATTTGCTTCTGCCTCTCTATAAACGTATATTCCTTCTTCTCCAGTTCTTTGTCTGACGATCGATAATATAGAACCATCGGCCTCGTTCTTCGCTATTCGCTCACAGCCAAAATACCCCCGCCGATGATGAAATTGGAATGTAAATCGTCGAGCAATCAGGACGACCCCGATGAGTTCAAACTAAGCGTGCGTAGATGATTGGTCTTCTTGAATAATCGGCAACGTTCGTCGCAAATCGTTCTACATTGAATTCGCCAATTGGCAATGCGGGGGAAATTATTGCTGCGCGACGAAAAGTGACAGAAGGCGCCTCCTCGTCTGATAATCGAAACACAAAAGGGCAGAAGCGTCGTATATAATAAAGGAAAGGAAAAGAATCTGAAAATGAAGAGCCTTTCGCCTTTATTAAGAGCAGACGCCAGCTATATAGTGTCAAGCGCTGTGGCAGACATCGAGTTCTTCTGTTTCCTTTTCGAGTTTCGCAGAGGTAGCTAGGAGCTGCAGCGTCCCTGTTAGTTCGGCTCGACTTGCCCTTTCATTTCACAGCAACAAAGTTGGGAGAATAAGCGCTCGTCTACAAGGGGAACTCTCGAGTCTAGGCAACGGACAAAAAATGGGAAAGAAAAGAATAGAGACGGCGGAGAATAGAAGGAGTGAACATTGATTGCATTCCATTCGTATTCGTTTCATTTCCATGGCATTTAAGCCTGGGTTTTTTTTGTCCCCTCTCCCTGAGCCAATGCTTGCCGGAAAGGCACAAACGCGCTCCAGGCATTGCTGTCTATAGAGGCCGGCTCTCCTACACTGCTGCATCTCACCAAAAGGTCGTTGAATAAATCATCAAGATCCAAAAGCGTGCCGTAAAATACGGTCGGTTTAGAAGGTGACATTTTCACTCCGAGCCCCATGTATATATACCGGGCTAATATCTCATCCATTGAATCTCTTTCAGAAAGTCCTTAACGAAAGAGTCCGTTGAGCGTACGTCAATGCCTTATTCCATACGAAATAACCAGCAGCCAAAGTTCAAGGTTTATTTGGTAGCTAGTAAATAACAACACAACTTTTTCCTTGAATATTGAAAAGGTCTCAATGGCAACAAAGACGTCAACTACTAGCTAGCTATTACCGTCGTTAATACTTTAGTTGTTTGCACGGTCAACAGTTTTCGACCTTTATTCCACCTATACCAACGAGTTCTTGTACGTACGTTTATCGATGATGAAACTCGTCCGCAACGGCTGTGTGTATACAGTCAAGAAGAATTTTCTGTACGAGTAATCTTACATATTTAAACGACTATTACAAATAGTTCATCGATTCGTATATCTATATGACAGTTTGCGACGCCGTAGAGCCTTTTCACGGAAAGGTGCTCTCGCCTACGAAACTTGTATTATTGATGTGCGTTGGCTTCGAAAACGTACTACGTAAAGGCTTGGCTATATATATATCAAACTTGTAGGCAGTAGCAGAAGTCGCAAATCAATCAGCCAAATTGATCGAGTACCCGCTGTAGGAGTCATTCAGTGGCGTCAGCGCGACGTCTCAAACACGAAATGTTCGTTTCTTGCGTGATGCGAACGTAGGCGTTCCATTGGCTGATGTTGGATTGTTACGGTAACGACGATCCTTTTTGTCTTTGATTCATTTCGAAGAAACGAACAATGTCATTTGAGGGGGAATATAGAGCCTCATCTCGTCATGCACGAACGGCATTTGGATCTTTGCCCGGCAGGCATGCTGAATCCCATTGGAAAAGAGTTTGCCGTTCCGCCGTTCGTCTGATGTACTTGGCAAATTGAAGAGCCGTTCCTTCCCGCAGAGTATATACCGTACTATACTATATAAAGGTGCTTCAAGCAGCCCTATAGTAGAAGCTGCTGCTGCTGGATTTTTCTTTTATATAGACGACCGCGATGTGGGCTACTGACTCAAAGTCATGCGAGTTTCAAATTATTCGAGACGACGACGGCCAGTAAAGAAATCGACGGTAGTTTCAGTTTGCCGTAAGAAGTCGTTGATGGCGTTTTTATTGCGCACTTGATAGATATTATTCCAGCTATAGAAAGATGAGCATTTCCCGCTCTATAGGCTACCGTATACGTCTCGTCAGAGCCTTTTAGGAGCTGACGCTTCAAAAAGGGCCGGCGACGCCGACGCGAAATATTCCACAATCCAGCGATTCGATTTCGCTCGTTTCATCTATTGAATATATACTCAGTATATCCTCTAGTAGATCAATCGATTCCACTCAATTTTATGTATATGCTATCATAAATATACTGAATAAGTAGAGAAGACGATCGACGCCGTGTCTATATGATAAAAGTCTAGACAATAATAGGCGGCGGCGGAGGCAGCGAGATGCGCGGAGCCGGCTGGTGTGCCGGAGGAGAAACGATCAGCAGAGAATCGGAGAAAAAGAGATGGATGGAAAGGAATAATAGCTGGAAGAGAGGCGGAATGAAGAAGACTCTCATGAAAAATACATGCGGCAGCACGCATTCGGGAACGGATTCTATCGTTTTTCGCCATCGTCGCTGCTCTGGCGACGCTCCTCGGGGCGCGACTATATCGATTGCCCTACGCGACTTTACCTTATTCCCTGCTGCTGCCGCCAACGTTGTCGCGCTACCTTTCGCCCTTTGAACGATCGAGGAGACGTCACGTTGGGCACATTATATACCCAAGCACCTACGCATATGCTAGAAGCCGGCGACGCTGGCCATCTATTCGCCGGCTGTTCTCTATTATGCAACGGCGACAAAGTGTTCCTGTTGCTACAGAGTGAAATTCAAGTTTGTCACGCGCCCCCATTTTCCTTAACTCGAAACTCTCTCGACCGGTCTATCACCAGCTGGACAGGTGCATAAACTTTAAACCAGACCAGCATTTGCCTATTGTCTCCTTTTCAACGAATAAACCTACGAATGGCTTTTAGCCGCTTTTTCCCAGCACATTTGGACTCGCCCAGGAAATGTCACGAGTTCAATTCCGTTTGGGATGGGCCGCGGATCACGTGTCACGGACCGAATAAAACCGTTTCTAGAAACTGGGCGATGCACTCGTGTGGATTTAGTCAATCTTTAACCACATGATAAGGTACTAGGAAATCTTTTCAGCTTTTTTTTTAGAGCCAATCCATTGAGGGATTTACTCTCGTGGGCCTTTCGCAATAGTTGAATCGAGTACTATATGGCGTTGGGTTCGACGATATATAACTGATCCCTTCTTTTCTATGATTGTATCACCGGATTGGTGACGGCCATTTCCCCCGATACTTTACTATATTCTCTCTCCATTCACCTGCACCCACGTTTTTTTACCACTCGCGGGAGTCGCAGCGCCGGATTTTCTCGATATATTGGTAGATAGACTTCCGTTTTCACCGATAGGTGACATTAGGGTAGATATTCTTTTGATGAACGGCAGATGGCCTAGACAAAGAAAGGCCGTGACGTTTCAACAGGAAAAGTGGTTTCAGCAACCAACCAAGGTTACAGAGTGCCGGAAGACCGAAACTTTCTTGTGTTACTTTCTCTGGACATAAACCTAAAGGGAGATTACAGTATCTCGGGAGGTCTGACTACTGTGCTGGGCAACAACAAACGATTATGAGCTCCAGTTTGGTAAACCTTCATTAATGAAACCGATCTTAAAGGTAAGTTTTATAGCTTGAAACAAATTCAGAGCACTGGACTTTTTCTGGCGTCCTTCTCTAAAATGCGCTCACGAAATTTCCCGTTTACCAATGGTACCTGGTATCGTACGTCGTATACTGTTACCTAACGCCGTTGACGCCATTCAGTGTTGCTTTGGATCATTTATTTACAAGATGTCATTTTGTGTGTGTTTAGAATGAGTGCAGACATCGATCTAGAAGCCGGTGTCATCCCAACAGATTCTTCTCCATGCACCTTGCTCTCTGTCGAAAGACTCTCACACGACCTACCAGATGATGTTGAGACAAATGGTATCTTGTTGGAGCTCAAGGAGCTCAAAGAAATTCCCCATGTAGACTGTGATGAAAACAAAGATGAAGATCCTCAGGAAACTGATGTATTGTTGGAACCTAATGGAGCTTGTGCACTAACTGAAGAAAATGCTGGTGAAATTGTTGAGGACAAAGAAGTCCTCAGTCGAGCGTGCCAAGAGTTGAAGAAGAAGAGAGGATCCACTATTGATGTGGTCAACTGTGATGAAACTACTGAATCAAGTGAATCTGGTAGTCTTGCTGGAGGGGCAACAGGGCACTTGACCAGTCCAAAAGATGATGATGCAGAGGAAGCAACTGTTGAAGGAGAAGAAGACAATGAATTGTTTGATTTTCGGGAGATGGCTGCTGGTGCGATGCGCCACGCAGAGGAATTAGTTCGGCGAATGCTTTTGCACGTCTCGTGGACTATTTGCCATTTCCACGCTCTTCCCAAATGGCTTCAGGATAATGACTTTATATGGCAGGGATATAGACCACCCCTACCTTCATTCTGGGATTGCATCAAAAGCATCTTTAGCATTCATACAGAAACAGGCAATATATGGACCCACATGCTTGGTAAGTTTTTCTCCCATAAAATATCTAAATATTTTTCTCAACAGCCTAAACTTGTTCTAAAAATTATATTTTTATACTGAAGGCTGCATCGCCTTCTTAGGTGTAGGTGCGTTCTTCCTCAGTTGCTCTGAAGAAGAGATACGCAACGAGGACAAGCTAGTCTTCACCGCTTTCTTTACGGGGGCCTGCGTTTGCCTCGGTCTTTCCACCTGTTTTCACACGTTCCTCTGTCATTCAGAGTGGGCTGGTCAACTGTTCAGCAAACTGGACTACGTCGGCATTGCTTTACTCATCATGGGCTCCTTTGTTCCTTGGCTCTACTATAGCTTTTACTGCGATTTCTTCCCACGCGTCGTCTATCTCTGCGTCGAAATCGTACTTGGATTAGCATCCATTATCATCTCGCTATGGCCGCGCTTTGGAGAGCCCAGATTCCGGTTTCTGCGAGCAGGTATAATACAACTACTCTCGGTGCCGCGAATTCAATGGATCTAATATGTTTCGATCTTTTTTTGTAGGAGTATTTCTATGCTTCGGATTGAGTGGAGTTGTTCCGGCTGTTCACTATTCAGTGCAAGAGGGCTGGCTGAAAGCCCTAAATCAGGCTTCGCTGGGCTGGCTTATCTTGATGGGTCTACTCTACATCCTGGGCACCATGTTCTACGCCTTGCGAATTCCCGAACGCTTTTTCCCGGGAAAATTTGATATTTGGGTTAGTTTTAAGACAGACAGCACTTTTTTTTTTTACTGGAAACTAAATGTTATTGGATTTTTCAGTTCCAAAGCCATCAAATCTTTCACGTTTTCGTGGTAGCTGCAGCCTTTGTCCACTATCATGGAATTTCCGAGATGGCTATGCATCGGCTGACTATAGGAGAATGTCCACCACCACCTGTCGCCGATCTGCAACTTTAAATTCCCACAACAATACATACAAGTGCGTAAACCCATCCTTTGGATAGTGTATAATCACTTCTACTTGTTTTGAAATGTAGAGCCGTTATAAGAGGCAATCATTTCCTCTGTATCTGAGTAGCTCGTCGTTGTTTGAGAAATCTGCCTCAACGTTTTTCCTTTTTTAGCAATTGCCATTAACTACTTAAAAGAAACGTAACGACTTGCTTAGATCTGAATCGATGTTAGTAAATCTTTTATAACGGCAACTCTGCATGGATTTTTTGTACAAAAATAACGGAATTTTCGACGTGATTTTTATTATCCTTTCATCCTTAAGAATATTTGTTTTGCCACTAGCTGGCGTCAGCCGTGTTATAATTTTAGACCACCCGTTATTGGTTAACCCAGCACGTCAACACTTCCTTTCTTGAGTTGCTAATTATCGGAATGGAATTTCCGAAAGCAAATACAATACCATATCTTTTAAGAGAATATATACTATCATCATAAATACACGGTTGTTTACGTGTCAAAATGAACGAATTTCTTTTGTGTATGTTTCCGTTAAAAAACAAACAAAACAATGGCCAAAAACTGATTTTAAAGATAAAGAGACGCTGCGAAGCAAATATCACGTTTTATAAGCTTAATTCCTTCGCTAAACTTGTTCTCCAACTCGGTATTTCCTATACTCTTGGATGCCTGGACCATCTGTCTGAGCAGTTCTTCTAACCGCCTCATGCACCGAATAATGCTTCCTGTTATTTAGAAAAGAAATATTGAAAAACCACATCCGTTACACTCGTTTTCCTGTCAAAGTTACCTTCGAAAAGATCCGTCATTTTACAGATGTCGCCGAACGAAGCGCCGCGACACCAGGCCGCTACGATGTCCATCATATAGGGTTTGAATTGCTCGACATATTCATCTTCTTCCAATTCCAACTTTGCCTCTACAGATACTTTAGCAATACGTCTAGCCAGATCTTGCATTTGCTTCAATGGGCCGGACAACGCTTCTGACAGTTTAGGCATTTCGTTTGATTTTTCATCGCAGACAAAGCAACTGAGCAAAGCAGCCGTCTGAGTCACATCAAGTGCATTGAAGAGGCCGTTGAAGATCATTTCAGTAAGCAAGAGCTCGTCTGCACTTGAGAGCTCGCAAGCCACTCGACCTTTCAGTTCAATCACATCCGCTGCCGTGCAGTAGCCTAGGCGACGCAAAACGCGCTTACGGCATTTCAGCTCCGTCATTTGCAAAAGCGACTTGGCTTTCTTCAACTCATCTTTGGCGTGCTTCAGTTGGGCCGCTAACTGTTGAATGAGACGAAAACAATTAGTTGTACATCGTACTGAGAGTCACTTGAAATCAAGAATATGTTCTTACTCCTTGTTTGTCATGGTAGAGCTGGCAGAGGGACTCTACTTTTTTATCCCGATGGAGTTGATGGGCCGTCAACCGTTCTTCAAAAGCTCGCGAACGTTGCACCATTTCAACAAAGTCCTTGTCTTTGATGTGCATGTCTTTGACGGGATCGAGTAACGGAACGCCGGTAGGAAAACGTTTGTGGACCTCCTAAATATCGAGATATAAATTTTAATAAACAAGACATTTGAAGAATGCGACGCAAAGTACCTGGATTCTTTTGTAAACCTCCATACGGTTATCGAGCGGGCGGAGATCCTCATTGAAATAGAGCCGGACCGAGCTGATCTTCGTAATGAGATTAAGAAAACAAGGCACCACGCGCATCTCACCGTCTTCGTTAGGACCACATGGTTTCAACGCTGAAACCACTTTACTTTCCGTACTGGCTTTGGAAATGTACATCAAAACACTGACGACGTACGAGGCATCCAAATCCTTCTTTTTGTCATCGCCTTTTCCCACCAATTGTTCTTTCTTGTAGTCCACAATGATTCCCCAACCAAAATCGTCGCCCTTATTTTTGATCTGGAGATGAAAATTGATTTTAGATAACATAAGCCTGGAGTACCAAACACAAGAACATACGTGGACCATGCGTCCAGCTTGCAGGAAAGGAACGATGTACTGTGGCTTGACTAAATACTTGTGGAGGCCTTCGTTAAGGTTGGCGAGTTGCTGTCGGATGGTGTAGTACGAAGAAACGTCGTCTTCTTGTGGAACACTAAACTTTTTCAATTCTTTTTCCTTCTTTTTTACATCTGTGATAAGAAGCCATGAATTTAATGTCTAACCTTTAACGGGAAAATGTCAAATACTTACTTTCAACCAAGTGGGGGATGGCAGCATATTGTTGGAACTGGAAGAATGAACGCTCGAGCATGTACTCTGGGTTGATTTCTTCGACGCGTAACAAGTTGAGAACCATGTTATAAGTAAGATGGAATGCCGAATTGATGGGGTCTGCTGCACCTTTGACCAAGTTGCGACCAACAGCCGGGCTCATCTTTTCATCTATCATCAGGATGACAATACCTTTCTCGTCGAGACCACGACGGCCAGCACGACCCGACATTTGAATGTATTCGCCAGACGAAATCTTATGAGAAATACCATGGAATAAATTTTTCTTGTTATGAAAGATATAATTTCCGTTGATTACCCAGCGGTTTTCTTTTCCATCAAACTTGCGCGCATTGGTGAAGAACACGGTTCGAGCGGGCATGTTCAAACCCATAGCAAAGGTCTCCGTAGCAAACAAGGCTTTGATAAGACCTTCGGCGAAAAGGATTTCTACGGTTTCCTTCAATATAGGCAGAAGACCTGAGTTTGATTAGGGAAAAACAACGTTAAAGCACAAGAGATGAAGATTAAATGACAACCAAATCGTCACCTCCGTGGTGAATGCCGATGCCACGTTTCAACAGAGGTAGGACTTGCTCCACCTGGGGCAGTTTACGATCTTCCTCAGACAAAACTTCCATAGCATTTTGGAAGACTTCGCCCACTAATTTTTTCTCTTCGTTCGAATTAAAATCCAACTTGGCCATTTGCAGCGCGTAAAATTCACATTCCTTTTTGCTAAAGCTGAAGACAATCACAGGAGAAAAGTTCTTTTCCATGATCATCTTGATGATTTTAAAGCAACTCGAGTTGGCTTCGCCGCCCTTGACTCCCCCACGTCGACCTCGCTTGTCGCCTGATGCTGCATCTCCGACGTTATGCAATACCGCCATCGCTTCATTAAAGTTATCCTCTCGAAACTGACCCTAAATTTACAATTTAGGACTTTAGAATATTCGTTAAAAAGACCAAATCACAGTCTCTTCTACCTTTTCGTCGACAACGAGGTGAATGCCTTCGCCCCCGGGGAAAATGTAGTGTTGAAGGGGAACAGGACGATAGTCGGTGTACACAACGTGACACGGTTGTTTGTGCAAATGGCAAATCCATTCTGCAAACTGACGCGCATTAGGAATGGTGGCTGAAAGAAAGACAAAATGGACATTGTCTGGTAACAAGATAATAGTTTCTTCCCAGACTACACCACGCTCCTTGTCTCTCATGTAGTGAATTTCGTCGAAAACAACCCAGGCCACTTCACGCACAACTTCTGAGCCACGATAGAGCATACTCCTAAGAATCTGTAGAGATGTTAAATAAAAAGATGTCATTAATCCAGAGACTTGATGCATTGAAATTTCCTTACCTCAGTGGTCATAATGAGGCAAGAAGCTGTGGGGTTGATGGTGACATCTCCTGTCATCAGTCCTACATCTTTAAATTCTTCTGAAAATTCTCGGTACTTTTGGTTACTCAAAGCTTTGATGGGAGTTGTGTAAATGACACGCTGCTTCTCTTTCAGGGACATGGCAATTGCATATCTAAATTATTTTTAAAAATCTGATAAAATATAATATAATGACAAAAGAGTAAGTCTACTTAATACTGACTCTGCTACAACAGTTTTGCCGGCTGATGTATGGGCTGAAACTAACACAGACTGTGAGTTCTGCAAGCAAAGAATGGCTTCTTTCTGGAAAGGATCAAGTACGAAAGGATACTCCTTGGCAGGAGGGCCGTGATATGGCCTCAATGGAGCATAATCAGCATCTGGAGGCACAGCAACTTCATGAGTGCACTGCTCAATGGTTTCTAGAGTGTGAATAGAAATCCTTGGTCCGGACATGAGTAGTTTTTCATCAACTGCACTTTCATCTTCTTCAGCTTCCATTTTTGAAGTCTTTGCTCGAGGAGCTTCATCATTATTGTCACTTGAAGGGGTGGGCCGTTTGAGGCTGGGTGACTGTTTCTCTGGTGTTTCGCTAACCAAAACGAAAACGGTAAGTACATCATCCTTTTTATGTCAGATTGCCTATGAATAAAATAAAAACTACCTTGCTTCTGGTTTGCTAACACTTCTACTAGCTCCAATTATAGGTCTTTGAACGGTGGATTCTTCGCTAAAGACACTAAACAGGTCGTCAATATTGTCCATTTTTCCTGGGAGCTGCGGTAATAAGCATAGACCTTGAATCATACGTACTTTCAACCAAAATGAGCTGCCAATTGAATTGTATTTTACAGAAAAGTCAGAAATTCGGAAAATTCTAAGATCAAACTATTTACAATTTCACAAATTTCACTTTTTTGTCGGAAAGTTTTGCAGTGTAGGCATTTTGTAAAGCTGCCATTTCCGCAATCAACATCAAACTGCCGTCTTCGTTATTACCACCAGTGAAAGAATAAGAGGTGCGACAAGTTTGCACTGGAATGGGCAATGTTACTTCGATTTCTCCTTTGGGGGTTTCTTCAATATTGTCTCGATTGTTTTCGAGTTCAGCTTTGTGGGAAAGAATTTTAGGGTGCAAAGGATTAAGGCCACCTTTGATTTGGTTCGCAAGCAAAGCCTCTACATCATAGGCAAATTTTGGCCATGAAAAGGAAACTTTTGCCGTGGAGGTCCCAGTACCACTTCCAACTAAAGTGAATTCAACGTCAGTTGAGCCTCCCGGGAGCGCTATAACGAGGAAAACCTTCTGTCCCTGCGTCTCAGGGTCGCGATAAATACTAATCGTAAATGGTAGATTACGACAAATGAATTTTGAGTCTTCGCCTTTACTCGTGACGTCGTTTGAATCCTCTTCGATGTACGGTTTTTTCGAGCCAGAACAACTCCCAGCCTCGCTCTCAGTGCTCCCAGTCACCTCTTTACTTATTCGTTTTCCTCTTACTATTCAATTTAATAAATATAAATAATTTGAAGAACAGAAAAGAATAATTTGCACGTAACAACTTACACATGAGGCCGAATCGCGCTCTTAGCTCATTAAACACCCCACGAAAGACTTCTGGCTTGTACTTTACAAACTCTTCATGTGTCTTGTGAATAGCTGCGGCGGTATCATCAGCTGTTATTTCTTGTTTTTCAAACATCTCGGTAAGAATTCGATGAGCAAGACAGCTAGAATTTCGTCTCCACGGCCCAACCTTTTCCTTCGGTTCTTTCGACATTTGAACAGTCGATTGAAAATCACGAGATTACACGCGTTGATGAAAAAATCACGAATAAGTCCCGTTTTTCGTCTGCATACGCTACATTGTCACTTTAGCTATTTGAGGCCGATGCAATAATTAAATTGTTTCGAATTGAAATTATTTACGTATATATTTCCAAAATATTGATAGCTAAAACTTTAAATTATCTCACGTTAAAAATGTGTTAAATTCAAGTTTCGATGGGTATCGAAAGTTTCGAAACCCATCGAAACCCACTAATTTTGAAAAACGCAACCGACGAAAACAGCCTTTTAAAAGATGAAATCGTTTAGATTCTTGCGAAAGTATGTTTAGTATATGTATTTGCATCAACTTTCGCCATGAAAGAAAGGAAAAAGTTAATGTAACATGTCGAAACCGACGATCGAAAGAGCGAAAATTTTGCAAAAAAATGCTATTTTCGATCTTTCGATAGTCGGTTTCGACGTGTTACATTAACTTTTTCCTTTCTTTCATGGCGAAAGTTGATGCAAATACATATACTAAACATACTTTCGCAAGAATCTAAACGATTTCATCTTTTATAAGGCTGTTTTCGTCGGTTGCGTTTTTCAAAATTAGTGGGTTTCGATGGGTTTCGAAACTTTCGATTCCCATCGAAACTTGAATTTAACACATTTTTAACGTGAAACTAATATGCCATTCATTTAAAAATGTCACTATAGTATCAATTATTTGTTTTGAGTAAAAAACGTGCGTTTTTGTTTATATTAATTTGTAAAACTTGCGATGATGCATTGCAGACGAAATGCAAAAGAACTGATTTGAGATTTCTTTGTTTTTCAAAGTTTGTTTTTAACTTTTTCGATGGCATCTCTCGAAACTTTTTGGCGAATTGGCCATGAAATTACTGGCCATAGGTCAGATGGAAGTCTAAGTGTAGGCCATCGTAAATTTAGAGCGTTCTTTGGAACTACGCCACTAGTGTGTATTGTGGCATGGGACCTACTGCGTGATGTTCGCCCAGGCAACTCAATACCAGACCATCTTCTATGGGCCTTGCTACTATTGAAAGGATATAATATCGAAACAACTAATGCGGCCTTAGTAGGAGTGAGTGAAAAAACATTCCGCAAGTGGTCACTTAGTTTTATTGAACTACTTGCAAATATGCCAGTGGTAATAAATTAACCGCTTATCTTAAAGCAGTTTTCGTAGTTTAATATGTAAACTTGTTTACAATTTTTAGCTGAACTGGGAGAATCGTTTCAGGTCCGCACCAAGAGATGCCAACATCTTCATTTCTCTTGATGGGACAGATTTTAAAATAATGGAGCCTACACAGTTTGATCCCAAGTGGTTTTCCCACAAATTTAACGGACCAGGCTTGCGGTACGAAATCGGAATTTGCATCCGCACTGGGGATGTGGTTTGGGCCCATGGTGGTGTACCATGTGGAGAATGGCCAGATCTACGACTGGCAAGAAATGCCATCATTGAAGCCATTCAACCAACAGAATTTATCATCGCAGATCGTGGTTACAACGACGCACAGTATTTCGACTTTGTGCCTAATCTACAAAAAAAAAGAATTTTAGCTCGACATGAGACGGTGAATCGTCGTATCAAGCAATTTTCGTGCATGAGCCATAGGTTTCGCCATTCCCTCGATTTGCATCCCCGTTTTTTTCATGCAGTTATCAATTTAACACAACTGATGATAGAAAACGGTGAACCACTATATGCAGTCGACTTTTAAGTTCAAAATACAATTGATAGTTCCAAAAACTATTTCTTAAAATACAAATAATCAGTGTGGTGTGTATGCTTTTTCCGTTGTAAATTTTAAAAACATAGACAATGTGAAGATTTCGGTTATTACCGCAGCTCCCTGGTCGGTTCTTTAAAAGTTGTGCCGGTCAGTAGTTCTACTTCTACAACATAGACGCCATGTGCTTTCAGAACATTTCTGTTCGTCTGCTTCTGCCAAAGATAAGGAAGGTTAAGGTTGGAACCGGCAACATTGGACGTGACCAGGCGGCATTTTGAAAATTGATTTAAAATTTTGAAAATTGGAAAAACATTTCCATGAACTTGAATTAGCGTGTCTAAAGTTTTAAAAAAAGCTAGTCTGTATTTCCTTTTCACAAGTGCGCCACAAAAATGGAATGGTTGATATTTTATGGATTAAAGTAAAGTGTCAACTTTGGAGTCAAGCCCAGAGAAACAGGTACATGGTACAACGGCTTCATAGTCTATTCATACGTGAAGTAAAGAAAAAGGGCGGTGCATCTTAAAATGTTCCGCATTTTGATTTCTCAACTATTATTCGTTGTTGACAGCACATCGCGCTGGTAGTCCGCCACGTACGAAATACTCTTACGCTCACTATCCAGTTCTAATATCCCGCCATCAGTATAAGGTTTCTCAATTCTCTGTGGACTCAGATGCCCAGACAGATTCTAAAGCGGAACTGTCCGCACTATCCGAACTATCCAAACACTGCGTTTCTAGTACCCATGTGCATGATGTGGCACCCCATTTCATTGTGACAATTGATAGTTTTTCAGTTTCCAGTAATCCAAATTAATAACTTACAGTACATTAGCTTAGTTTAGCTATGTTATTGCTCTAGAATGATAAATGAACCGAATTGTTTGCGTAGGCCTATGCCTTTGGAGAAATAGTGTCTCCATGGTTACAAGTTTCAAAATTTCATCACACAAGTAAGAAATTGCAGCAGTATAGGGCTGTTCGACACGATATATTACAGTGCGGCAACGCTTATTTTTTGAAGTACGAACATAAGGACCCACCCTCAGCCCCACCCCTCTAAGATGGCGGGGGGCGGGGCTTAGCCCTCCCAGTGGGTGGCCGGGCCTTATGTTGGTACTTCAGAAACAAGGCGTTGCCGCACTGTAAAATACCGTGTCGAACAGCCCTATACAGGAAAAATATAGTGGTTACGTAGGGACATGAACAGTTTAACCCCGTAAGCCACACGCATATTAAGTGAAATCCGCAGCCATGACGGCATTGGAACAATTGCGTCCATTTATCAGTCTTTGTCAAGCGTGTGGCATGATCCCTTATGTAATGGAATATGATTCGATCACTAAGAAGTTTGTCAGATTCACTTTCTCATTCAAGTATTTCACAACTTGGTGGTTTTTATTCGTGGCTCTATTGCAGCTTTCAGCGCCTCTTTTGTTAACTAATATCACAATCGCAACCTTAAAAGAAATGTCAAACGACTTAAGTTTACCTATAACAGCAATAATCCTGACTGGAGTAAACTCTGTAGGCTCCTTTACTCAAATGGCAATGTGTCGCTGGATCGGATTCCGTTATTGTCGCCTAAGGAACGCTGTAAATGCGATATTGAACGCTGAGAAGCTTTACGTGAAGCCATTCTTTGAGCATAAAAATTCGATTAAAAAACGATTTGTTATCGGCACTGCTCTTATCTTCATTATGGTTAGTGATACATTCGAAAAAAGTAATAATCTTTGAATATCGGTATAAGAAATCCGTTTTTGATGATGGAACCTATAGCGCAAGTTATACGTAACTAACCATAATCAGTACTAATTCGGTTATCGTATATTTGTTAATTTACAGAGTACTGGTTTGATGATTATTATGGGTTCAATTGTTCCATCTTTTTTGCCAGCATCCTATAAAATGGATCTTTTACCATCAATATTAGTTTTCTTTGTTTTCGGCTTGATGTTTACGATGATGGGCTGCTCAATCTTATTGATTCACCTAAGTTATTACGTTGTTTCTCATTATTTAAGCCTTGTATATTCTAACAAGAAAGATGACGTGTTGATACCCTGTAAGATTGAAGTGCAGTCTTTTCACGATCGGTAAGTAATAATGTAATCGAGTCATCTTTACACTTTGGTCAGACATTCTAATATATGTTCCTTTTTCTAAAAGTAGAAGAAAGCATCCGGAGACACTGTGTCGAAATTCCCAGATATTCTATTATCTGTGTCAGGCTTCTTACGAGCTGAATTGTGTTTTCTCCATTCCCGTTTTATTGACGCTGGTTCTAAGACTCGTCTCTGCCGTCACTATTTCATTTGTCTTGATTCACAGCATCATTCAGGCCAATCAAATTTTTAGGGATTCTGCTTTGGCCGCAATGCCTTTTCTATTAGTCTTTGATTGGGCGTTTGTGCTGATCATCCTTTCTTCCGCTGATATGCCCGTTTATCAGGCATGTTTTTGTCGCTCTGTACTGAGTACTGTACAACAATAATCACAAGATTTTTGATCGTTGATTCGTCATATCGTCATTAGGTACGTCTATTGCGCGAAAGGGTAATCTCTATGTTACACTCCGGATCTACCACAATGTTGTCAAACAAACTTGCGGTCTGTTTTTTATTTTATAATAATGTATATAGCAACAGGTAATTGCAGCAGCTTGTTTTCGTTTATAATTCGAAAATTAGGAAATGTCTTTCTTGAAACAAATTGACGAAGACCGCGTTCGCTTATCAGCGGCTGGACTATTTAAAGTTGGAATTCATCTGATTCCATCTGTAAATATATTTTCACGATTGATACTTTTAAAAATTAAGAATGAGATTTATGGAATACATAGGATAGGAATCTTATAATTACACCTTTTTAAAGATTTTAGGTGCCGTAGTGACATACATGGTTGTCCTTCTTCAAAACTAATATAGGTGGACTGCGCCAGGACGTCGATTGTATAATTTTAAAGCACGCCATTTTTAAAAGTACTTTTTTATTTCTTAATGATCTGTTATTTATCCAAACCAATGGGGACTGAGAATGATTTTGTGAGTGTCTTTCTTTGAATTTTCTTTTTTTTTTAAATAGAAGATATCTGAACTGCCCGTATTGGCCGTATCCATCAAGCGCAACACATGACAACGCCACTTTTATTTCGTAATTTAAAAGCACCAGCAGCTCTCAAGTCGGCGTGGAGTTGAGACCTTGAGAGAGTTTCTACCCGATGACGGATAGAGTAGAGAGATATCGCCGGTATTTGTTGGGAAACCGTTAATCTCGTCGGGCTCCCATTCGACGGTGTAGATGCTGCTATCGGCGTTGATTTATTTATAAACTGGGCGGGAATTACTGTCAATATCTTCGGATTCCTGGGCGACTTGTTTGGTGGCGTCTACAATTTCGAAGCTTTGTCAGTTTTTTTCCGACAAAACACAGTATAATTATACAGTGGACACTCGGCAGAAGAACTTCTTCAGAAAGACACAAGACGAAGAAGAGACAAGACAGTATGGAGCTCTCACCTGAAAGTGTAATCGCCGTCTACGTCTTTACGGTACATGAATGACCTGTAGTCCTGTACTGTACCATTGGACAAGAAATGTCATTTTACATACCGTAGTACCAATCATTAAAAAATGGTTTCTCATTGTACGACTCAAGGCTTCAGTGAACATAGGCCATCCTTGATAAATAAAGCCATTATTTATAAAGGCCAAACATTTGAAACGGACGTTGACTATAGTAGTACGCATCCTAAAGAAAACTGTTTGTAAAGCTAAAAAAATAAAATAGAACGCACTTGTGGAAGGGTTGACACATGACGCATTTGTCTGTTTCTGTTCTATATATTCTATAAATGACTAAATAAAAGACATAATTTTATTTTCACATAAAGAGTGTGCAGAAAACGAACATCCATGTTTTAAAAGCAGTCTGTTGTAAACTGCATTAATTTGGATATAAGCGGCTAGATCCGGCGTTGGTTGGTCATTGGAGCAGGAGTTGACAAAATGTTACGGTTAGTTTAAAAGTTCGCGGGCATCGGGGGAGGAGTGGGTAAATGGTCACCGGTAGCCTGAAAACCGTTCTCATCGGCAACCCAGTTGACGGTGAAGGTATTTCCATCAGGCGAGATATAAGAATAAGATTCACGGGGAACGGCGTCGGTCTCTTCGACGTTGATTTGACGATGCTCGGGCATCGGGGGAAGAGTGGGTAAATGATCACCGGTAGCCTGAAAACCGTTCTCGTCGGCAACCCAGTTGACGGTGAGGACGACGCCATCGGGGGTGGTGTAAGAGTAAGATCCGCGGGAAACGGTGCCGATATCCTCGGGTTTAGGTCCAACTTGCTTCAGGCTGCTGAATTCGTCGACCTTAGTGGCTTTTTCGCTTTCGAAGCTGCGTCGATTAGAGAAACAGAACCGGCATATAATTAGAAAGTCGGACACACTTAAAGGGAAGAAGAATGGGATGGAGCTCTCACCTGTAAGCGTAGCTACCGTCAGCGTTGTTCTCACTGGCCGAGCGGCCAATAGCGATGGAGTTTACTTCATCGAGTTTGGCCGGAGCGGCGTAGACGGCGACCAACAGACCGAGTAAAACTCCGACTATGAACTGTATCGATAAAACACAAATTATATTTCGTGTATTTTGTCAAATAAACAGTTTTCCATAAACAAAAAAACTATTAACAGCTATCAATAGAAGGTCTAAAATTTTTAAAAAGATAGGTCGCTTACCGTATATCTATTACGTATGCTTTGTATCTTTACCATTTTGTAACGTGTTTCTCTGGTTTTGAAGAGCAATGTTTTGACGGTACCAGGGATCTCTCATATTCGTATATATAGCCATCACTGTAACTATTGTAACAATTGTCCTAAAAAACACAACTGTTTTCTAAAACTAAAAAAAAATACGACGCACTTGTGGAGAGGGACGATTGGTACACGCAGCGCATCTGTTCTGTATCTAACAAAATAAAGAGACCTTTTGTACTGTCGCGAGTGTCGGGGTGGTTGACCGGCAGAATCCAGGAGACTACGCACTTTCTGGTCAAGGAAAGCTTTAGTATACTTTGGCTTAAATTTGGCTTCTTTAATCTTTACTGTCGCCGAACGAGGCTGCTTGTCGAAGTTGATTGTCGTTGCATGCTCGTTGAAGGAGCGAAATTTGTGAAGTAAAAAAACTCCTCGACGACATATTTTACTTGCTTATAGAGACTACGGCGGTTGGATTACTGTGTCATGTACAGCCTTAACGATTGACTTACTATTTCATGTAGATAATGGATGAATTGAGAGTGTGGATACCATACCACTGCGCAACTCAAATAGCATGTTTGCTAGTACTTAATAGCTCTGAGGCATTACACCCCTGAACCTGGACCATTCACTGGTCACTGGGCGCCTCATCCTTTTAATGAATTTCATCCTATCATGATAAACAAGCAAGTCTCATCAATCAATGAAAAAGTTGTTCCGCTTCTTGTTCTGCATTTTAAGCTGACATGATCCCTGCAGAAAGCAGTAATCTAATAATAATGAATTTCATCATCTAAATGCTTCGTGTCGGAATTAGCTGGATTTTTCTAATCAATTCGAAAATATTCGGTTGGCTTTCTGGTCAAGTTTCTTAATGCTATTATCATTTTGGTCTTCAAAGGAATGAGCAGTAAGCCGCGCGATGTTCTGTGGTTCAGCGTTACGTTCAGCTGCCTAGTAGCCTACCCAGAAAATTGTCAACAGCTTAAGATTGTAGACATCAATGCTGCAGTAGGAAAAGCATCCTCAACATCGATCAATTTTCTGACATCGTTATTAAACTTTGGGTTATTGGTGAGGTGGTTACATACGGAGACTGCCAGTGCTCAATGCAAACATCTGACATATCTTAACTATGAAGCCATTTGAAAAATCTGATGACATTACTTCAGATTCATAAAAATGCCCATTTATAAAATTTCGTTCATCACACACTATGGCTTTAAATTATGAAATGTAAACGATCATGTTTTTGTGACGCCAAAGTGTCAAATTTTCTTTAATAATAACGATGACATTATAATATAAAAAAGTTTTCATAAAACGACACAGATTTTTCAGAGAATTTCAAGCAGAGCAGTAGACTGGTACTAACTACTAATCTACACTTCTACAGTGAACGTTGCGCGAAGAACAGAAACTTCTGGTAAGAACACCCTTAGTGTCACGAACCCGCGAATTGAGACGGCGGGCGCACATAAAGTTGACACTGTACAGGAATCTTCCGGAATTAACTCTGGAGTCTAGACCAAGAAACAGCGACGCGTACGTCCATTTCTTTGACAACCTGCGACAACAGACCATTTAGCAGTGCAACGTGAAGTTGTGTAAGCAGAAAAGTACGCAACCATTACCAACTTATCAATTATTCCAAAAGCGTGAAAAAAAAGGTTAGAAGCCTCTGGTAGAATTCTTTTACGGTACATCTACTTCTTCCGTTTCATTCAAATCCATTTTTGGCAATAATTAAAAAACCATTGGTTACTTCAGTATCAATGGTATATTATTATATGGTATATTATATGGTATACTATTACAGCATGATGAGTAGGCCTGATTAATTTATTTCCTGAACTAATTGTTTAATGTAGTATGTATCTTTCACATAGAGTAACGCACCCTGTAATCGTTGTCCTTTGGGAACTTTGTATCGGCTATAGGCGCTATTGTTTGTATATTAAAATAAGAAAGACAGTGTGCTAGCTATTTGGTTAGACGGCTTCTTTATTATTATGATTATGACATTTTACTTTCATGTGTACTGGACGAGACCATTCTTCCGCCATCTGTGAGAGCCGGAATGTAGCCGATGGTTGATGCCCTTACATCACACACACGGCCGGCCAGCCCTCTCGTCCGCTTCTTTGTCGATTGTACCACGTGAACCTATAAGTTCGAAATACAGATAAGGAGGCGACAAGGAGCCCTTGGGTGTGCTGCCAACAAAAAATTTTGTTACCTGGTTGCATCTCTATCAGAAATGACATGCAAAGACATTCTCTTTATATATAATTATCATTTATATATGTACACTGTTATACATAGTTGCAGTACGTAACCTTTGGTAACCTCTGGGAGCTACTCGATGATCAACGGCCCAGCTGCGCGCGCAAAACCTGCACCCGGGCGATCCATTGCGCTAGCTGCTACAGCGGGCTTTGTGCGTGTGTGTGTTTATCATAGGTTTATAGAGAGGGGCGGGCTCCAGCTAGCTATATAGCGGCACCACTGCGCTGGATCGGTATAGACAATAAAAAGATAAAAGTGAATAAGAAAATCCGAGCTGGACTGCCAACGTGTCTGGTTGATCTAGCGGAAAGGAAGGCACTTAAAGCTGGACCGGTCGCTGCGGACGAGAGAGAGAGAGAGAGAGAGAGAGAGCGCGCGCGCAAGACTATATAGGCGGCAGCTCGGGCTACACATAGCCAACGTTTGGGATATCAATATATTCAGGACTGGAAGAGTTGCTTGTTTACAACAAGAAGAGAAGAGAAAAGAAGAGAGAGAAAAAAAACTGATCCAATCATTTTAGGCCGGCAGGCTGCACCAACAGAAAAGGCAGCAACAGTAGCTGGCCCGGCCGGACGTCCGTGTTGTCTGTGTACGAGGGGAAAGAAAGGGCTTCGCTGCTGCCACGTCAGCCGGGTCAAAATGTATATATATATATATATATTCTTTTATTTCTCGCCGTGTCGGACGTCTTTTTTATTTTTATTTATTTTCATTTTATTTTATTTTACTTTTTTTCATTTTACTTTTTTTTGTTGTTGCCGCTGTTGTTGTTGTGTTGTTGCCTCCTCCCTTGTCGACTGGTAGAAAATCAATGCGCTGCTGAGCGCGCGTTCTATATAGCCGGAGCCCACCCACCCACTCACGCCAAGCCAGCTTGACTCGATTCCGTATTTCCACGAGTTTTGCCGTACATTGGCCGCGTGCTTACAGAACGCATCTGGGAATCGCATGATTCAATAGCTCTCCCTCTCTCTTGCCAGTGTGTATGTGGAGTCATTTGTAATGTGGAGCTGACGGGTTTCCTTTACCGCTCTGCTCCTTTCTCTTCTTTTTTTCTCTCTCTCTCTTCTCTCATTCTCTCTGTGTCCGTCTCTCTCTCTCTCTAGTAGCTCTTTCCTTTTTCATTACGGATACAGCACCACCACCTACTACTAGTACTACTACTATATAGCTCTTATATAGAGAAAAGAAGGAAAGGGGGAAAATTCTGTTGGTCCTGATGATCAAACCCACGCTCCATATTCTTGGCCGCTGCCCGGTATACTAGAGACTATAAGAGCGTTGATTGATCCTTTTCACCCGGCCGGATGATGGAACATGCAACTTTCTTTTCTTTTTTTTTTTTTTTGTTATTTCCAGTTCCGGCTGGCTTTGTTTTTCTTTGCTTGTTTTTATTTTATTTTATTATAACACCCCCGTCTGTCTCATTTCGCCCTCTCTGAGCGACGCCATAGACGGCCTGGTTGATAAATAGACAGTGCTGCTGCTGGTGCTGCTGCGTTAGGCCTACACTACTACTATTGTACTGCACTGTTCTGTACAGAGGGGGGGGGGAGGGTCGTCCCGTGGACCAAGACGCGCCCTTCTCTTTCTCTGGGGCTCACGCAGCACTCGCTGGGGGGACAAGTTGCCTTCAATTTGCCGCACATCCGCAGACTTATCGATTCGAATGGATGACAGCTCTAGATGACTCTTCCGCGTCCTACCCCACTCGTCGGCAACCCCTGGTCAGATGACCGACTGACCAAGAAGGAGAAGAAGACCTGTCCACCTCGTCCAGTTTCTCGGAAAGCGACATTCTTGTCGTGCTTCACGATCTTTGAATGAATGTCCAATCTCTTCTTTTTCCTTTGCTCTCTTCGGTCTGCGATGCTCTCTTTTTTTGCCCCCTTCTTGTTGTTTGTCTGGTCAACGTTCACGCACGCGGGTTGACATATACACACACGAGGAGAAGGAGAGAGAGAGAGAGAGAGAGAGAGAGAGTCAGTCGGTTAGCGTTTGTTTCTTTGCCCTCAGTCGGTAAGAGGAACTGTCGTCGATCGATAGTCTACCCACTTTCCCAAGGGGGAGGACGGCGAAAAAATCACGCATGATGGAATAAAAACAACAAAAACCAAAAACAGTAACGAAAACTTAAATCGTCGATGAGAATAGGCCAGACGATTATTATCCTACTAATAGCACTATACTACATATATATACTACCGTACTGACTGCACACATTCAATGATGACTTCTGATGAATTCTAAGGTCAAAATAGAAAAGCAAGAGGTATAAAAGTGAAATTGTATGGAGGAAAACCTCGTCAATTGGTTTATTATGTTTTTTCCTTTTTTTTGTCAGTGTTGTGTTTGGGTGGATCAGGATGTTTTGAAAGTGGGCGGCGGAGAGAGATTGGAGACTTGAGAAAACGAGAGAGCGAGAAAGATAGAGCGAGAGAGAGAGAGAGAGAGAGAGAAGAGATAGAAAAGTAGTAGTCTTGAAAACAGCACACACGGAACTCAAAAACTATACAAAATTGATTGTGATGAATCGTGGGTCGAGAAGGATCGATTGGGAGACAAGTCAAATTCAATTTCGTCTGTTTTCCAAACAAATTTTTTTTTTGTTATTTTCTGGCGGTTTGTTGGGGCACGTCGACGACTGGCAGCACGCGGGTAGAGAGATAGAGAGAGAGAGAATATAACAAAGCCAAAGAAATGATTTGTTTTTCGTAACCAACCGACACACACACGATCATCATTGAAGTAACAAACAGTAGTATGACGTGTTCTTTATGTTTTGTTCGAACCACATTATTTCCCTTTTCGCAAAAAGAAACGTTTTACAATGAAATGATGAAAATAAAACCCTAGAGAATTCCCAAAGAGAGCGAGCGAGCGAGACGAGTGTTGATGAGGAACCGATACGTGAAACCAAAACATAGTGATGCTAGTTTTCCGTTCCACTGTTCCCTCTGCTCTGACCGTGAACGAAGGGCCAAACTTTCTTCGAAACACCCTCTTCATCTCTCTCTCATCACCACCAAAAAACGTGGAGGGGGAAAAAGGAGTTTTTTTTAATTTTATTTTTTTCTGTTTTAACGCAAAAAAGGAGAAGCAAGTTTTATGTTACAGCCAAGATTTAGAAATGACGAAACGCAAAAATAAAGAATGACTCATCGTTTCGATTTTTTATAATTTCAACTGGGGATGCGTGACTGCAATTATCGGAACAACCGGAAGTGAGAAAGAGAAAAGAGAATTGAAAAAATAAACAAGCAATTGCAACCGTTCCATACAAACAATCCGCAAGCCGGTGCGGTCTTTGATGAGTAGTATTAGTACGTGCCTTGTTCGCGCTCCCTCTCGTTCACTCAAAAGGTGGAAAACGGGGAATAAAACAGATTTATGTATATATACTTAAAAAAATAAACAAACCAAATAAAAAGAGTTCAGACACTTGTATATTCAAATAATAATTTATAAAACACAAAACTGAAAAATAAAAAGTGGATTGAAATTCATCCTAGTTTTATTCTTGTCATGTTTTCTCTTTTTGTGTTTTCTGTCCCGGCAGTCAAGAGACAAAAGAGACAAAAGGAATGATAAAGTTCCCTCCTCTTCTAAACAACAAGGTTTTTCATTAAGGGATGATGACGATAGCGCAAGAGAGAGAAAGAGAGAGAGAATTTCAAAGAAAACAAGAAACAAACAAACCCCACCCAACAGGTGCATTACGTCATCCCCGGGAGACATTATGATTGCCCAAGACAACGAGGTTTTTTTTTTTACTTTTCACACTTTTTCAAGTTTCTTATTATTTCCTTGTGTCAACGATTCGTTACAGAGTAATTGAAAAAAAAAGATTGACAAAAAAATCTCCCAATTATCCACGCAAAAAAGTTATTTCGATTCAAAAGACAGATTGGAATCCAATGTTATTTTTTTCTTTTTGAAAAAGTTTCTTTTTTTTTGAAGAAAAAGTGACGAAAGAATTTTTTTTCAGGGGGATTGATGGGTCTCGGTCGCCAATAGCGCCACTCAAACAACAGGAATCCAAAGGGACAAAAATAGGTAAAGTGGATGATTGAATGAAAATCGGGAGAGAAGGGAGAAGGTTAGGTTTGTCGTCGGCCAAAGTGTGTGTCTCTTGTGTTCCAACATTTTTCTTTCTTTTTTCCTGTAGGATAGAGATAAAGAGACAGAAAATCGAACTCGGAGCCAAACACACACAGCCATTTATCGACTCGAACCGCCAAAGAATAACGAAAAAGACGAGGCGCTGCTGCTAACTTCCCTTTCTTCCTTTCCCTTCAATAATAACAAGTGGTGTTAAGCAACGGAAAAATAGGGGGGGATGGGGCAATTCATGAAAATGAAGAAAGAATAACATGACGACGATGATGACGACGACACCGACGACACGCCGGCACTATGAAAAGTGAACTGGCCGGTCGATTTATCGATTCCTAATAATGAATTGAAATGTTGCATCTAGAGAAGATAGAAAAAACAGACCGCGCAATGCATCACACACGCCAAATAGGAGGGGCATGTTTATTGTGGGACAAAATAGATGTACTGTAGGGGAAGATCGAACCAGTGGGGACCAGAAGAAGAATACCGAAGAAAACTTGAACCCAATAATAATTAAAACAAGAAAAAGAAAGACTATTAGGAAAAATCAACAGAAACATCATCCGATAGCTCACTATCAACAGCCACTAACGGTTTCTGGTTTTGACTTTTCTTCTCTTTTAATAGCTCGTGTGTCTCTATCTGCCACTTTCCAATCGAAAATTATTCTGATCAACGCCGAAGAAGAAACGGAAAACCAAAAGAAGCATCAAATCTCTTCCAGCACTTCTAAATCGTCATCGTTCCGACGACAATGAAAACTATAAGGTCTCACAAGACATCAACCGCGGCTTTCTACCACGACTCTCTGATTCTGCTGGTGCTGACTCTACGGTTCAATCAACGAACAAATGATAACGACATTCCGCGGCGGCGAGTCTCATTTTGTCGCTTTCTTTTTGTCTCCTTTCTGTTTCTCTTTTTTTTTTGTTTGCTTTATATCCCCTCCTCGGTTCAGGAGGTATGTATGTGTGTGTGTGTGTGTGTGTTCCGAGTAGCTACCGAGCCAAAAACAAGTGAGACAGAAGAGGTTTCTAAAGAAAAGGGAAAATGGGAAATAAAAGGTATATATATATATATATAAAGAAAGAGGAAGAGAGAAAGAGAAAGGAAGAAAGTGTAAGAGAGAATGAGAAGGGGGGCAAAGTTATCGAGGAGAGAACCTAAGAGCTAAGTAGATCGTTGTGTCGGAGAACGTAGAGCAAATGGGCGAGGGTGAATGACTTTTTGGGCCTGTTATTTTTTTTTTTGTAATTTGAAAGGTGAGCACTCGTGTGGGGTGTACAGTACAGGAGGGGCAAAAAGGTCGTCTTAAAAAAAAAAAAAAAAAAAAAAAAAAGAGAAAAAGAAAGAATGATAACAGAAAAGAAACATTTTTCTTCGCAATAGAATAGGCTAGGTCTCCGTCAGCGTGTACGAACCCGTTTTGAGAAAACATCGGGAAGGAAATGGGAGGAAGAAAGGGACTCAAACTGCCACAGCAGAGGAGCTGGGGCAAGTTGAAAGTTATTGCAAGTGAGCAAAAATGATTGTGGGGAGGATGCCACGATGAAACGAGAGTAGTAGTTGGGGAGGAGAGGGACAAGGAGGGGGAAAAAGACAGAAATTGTTGGTGTGTGCTGGCTGGATCACGAGGGGAGAAAAAATCACGCCACCATTCATTCTGCGGGAGCGAGAGATGCTAATGGACGCGTGCCAGTTGACGGTGGAGGAATAGAGTAAGAACACACACGCAGGGAAAAAGAAACAAAATATCAATGATTTCTTTATAAAATAAAAGAGGGGAGCATTATTCTTCTGTTTTTCCGGCTCACGGATCCACTCGAAAGAA
Source organism: Ceriodaphnia dubia (assembly GCA_022539655.2). Lineage (NCBI taxonomy): Eukaryota > Metazoa > Arthropoda > Branchiopoda > Diplostraca > Daphniidae > Ceriodaphnia > Ceriodaphnia dubia. Next base: position 54,501 of record JAKUCG020000249.1, read on the forward strand.
AGACAAACCCACGTCAAAGACCAAGCGCGCTATTGAATCTTCTTGGCTTTTCTACTCTAGTTTTTTTTTCTACAATGTGTCTCAGTGATTTACTTATTGTGATGCTGTTTCGCTTTTTTCGCTTCGGAAGGGCGTCTACGTTGATATTTTATTTCATTTTTAGTTTTTTTTTTAGGTATTTCGAACCATTCTCTCAAGGACCCACCAAATTCGACTTTCAAAGAAAGAAAAACGAGTCTCTGAGGATAATAAAACGATGCATAGTACGGGCAATTAACCAACCCAAATAGAGGGAGAAACATAAAAAAAGGGTGTCTTTTCTTGACTATTTATCCTTCATAAGAAGATAGCAGTGGGAGAGAAAGAGAGAAAATTCCGTCCAGCGGCTCTCAAAGTCTTGGTTTCTTTGTTTGCTCCCAAGTTGTTTGCGGTAGTAGGAGCCCCTCCCGTGTTCACTGTCTAGTGATTCCTCATTTCTTCCGGAGTCTTCTTCTTCTTCCTTTAGAATTATGTCATGAAGTAACAATGAAGAGACCAAGTCAACCTGTCGATGGGAGACAACAGCGTTGGACGCGAATAGGACGAGAGACAAACGAATCGAGAGGGCGAACGAGAGAGTTTTAGAAGAGATAAGAGAAAGAGAGGACGAGAGAGACTGAGAGAAGGGATTTAGGCGAATGCTGCGTGGATAATTTTTAAAGCCGGAGAAGGTTAGCTAGAAGTGGAGGCCAGAGGTGAATCCGCGCCTGGATGAGCTGGACTGCGTGAGTTCCGCATTCCGCCGGAGGAGCCCAGGCTGGTGTCGGGTCGGAGACATCCCTGCAAGGTGACCATCAGCTTGCGCGATCCGGCCTGGTTTCGATGCTCGCAAAGCCAGATGCCTTGCCAGGTGCCCAGCGCCAAACGGCCGTCGCTGATCGGCAACGTCAACGACGATCCCAGGAAGCAAGCTTTGACGTGGGCGGGCTGTTTTCATCCAATATCCGCATTGTCATCATCACGTGTTGATTGTTTTACGATCGTTTTAGGGCGTGCGGATGGACGTAGCAAAAAATCCGATGACAATCCGGAATTCCGGTCGAGGAGATATCCGCGCGTGTCAGTGGGGAGAGGGGTGGAGTGATGGGGTTTTCAACGATCGAGGTAAAAGGGTTTCAAAGCCCAAAAAAGAAAAGGGCGGGGTAGAAAAGGCAACAAAAAACAGAAAGAAAAAACACATTGAGTTACGGTGATTCTACTAAAAGCTGCTAAATCTACGTCTTTGTAAGTCTAATAATAAAATCTGAATATGGAAAACTAATCTAGTCTTCAAGCCACATCAAATTTGACATTGAATAACCATAATAAAAAATTCAAGTTCAACTTTCTAACTAATTAGACTTGAAAAAGTACCCACCATATCGTCCGGGCCTTCACATGAATGCCTGTATGGCAAGCCCTGTTCATTTCAAAGAAAAAGAAAGAAATATGTTGATGAAATGGAACTTGTAATAGTATTTTTTTTAAAATGTAGCCCACCTCAGGGATAATTCGATTCAACATCATTTCCATATCATCCCTGGAAAATCATGGAATTATCTTTAGTAAAGAATGAATATAACATTAAGATTACCAATAAAGACATTACCTGACATCTGGATCCCAACTTTCATTTAATGCTAAACTAGCTGATGTGTGAAGTACTGAGAAAAGGACAGAAAAAAAAAATGAGTATCAAGCTCCAAAGGCATAAAAAAAGAGACAACATTGAACATACTTTGAAAGTGAGCGAGTCCCACAGAAAACTGTGAGATTTCAGGTATGAGTCGCAGCACTTCCTCTGTGACTAGGTGGACCCCACGATGCTGGGGTCTAAGATTGATCCTTCTCTGAAACCAGGCAGAGCCTATTTGGATACCGCTGGAACTACGGCTGGATCCGGGTCCACCTCCAGTATTGAGTTCACAACTCATTTGAAAAGCAGTCTCGTGTTGGCTCTACGTCAGTTCAATTTCAGGCACACCACTTTTTGTACCACATTCATTATAGGGTTGGAATTCAATCCCTAATTTCTACACTCTTTTTCTCACTTTGCAACGACGGCGAAGGCGCACACTGAACGTTGATGGGTCCAGCAGTCACTCGGTAAACTATCCCATTTTGCACGTATGAATGGCATCTTTCTTCATTGGGGGCAATGGAGAGATGTGGGCATAGTAAAAGTCGTACGCCCGTCATTCATTTCTCCACCACACCATGAAGCCACTCATTTTCCCAAACTATAGGGAAAATCTACCACCAAAATCAACCTTTAAATCCGGTCTTTCACTGCTGAATTCGAGCCAAATTTGACTCGCTTATTACACCGCCATTACACTTTTCCTCCGTGCCCACGATATAGGGTCGTAGTGAATCGTGGATTTGGAACGTGGAAGGTGGAATTTGGAAATGCAGTCGATATTACTGCAACTAGATGGTGTTGCTCTAGTCGACGGAGTCCCATGAATCTTTTTAAAGATTAAATTTGTTCCCCTTCGTTCTTGCTATAAAATATAAAATATTCACCCGTCAAAGATCAGACAACTTAACGATATAAATCACCCAGCACAAATGTGCTTGGTATACTTGATAAGAGAAGATTTGTGACCTTAGCCCAGCCTTAGCCACTCTGACAGCACTACTCCACCGTTTTAAGTCTAAACGTGGATTCCGTTTAGCCCCTGGTTTAGAAACTGTTTAGTCCCAACAAGGTTCGATTACTATTTTTTTAGTCTGCCATTCACGCACGAACACGGAGTCTCACATGTGGTATGCTTTATGTGTTAAATATTGACGCTTAAATTTGAATTGACAGACAATAGTCGTGTGTACGAAAAAAAATGAGCGAAGAAACCGAACTCCAAATCAAGAAAGAGTATGATATAATTATTAATGTATTTAAATTACAAAAAGAGGATTTTCAGAACATTTGTATTTTGTAGGTACTTGGTGGGAATAAAGGAGAGAGTATTATGTACCGATTTGCTATCCGAGAAGGATCGCGCACTAGTTGACGAGAACAATCAAATTAAAAAAGAAAATGGAACTGCCACTGATCCAAATGAAGAGTTGAAGACTAAAACAGTCAAACTGAAAGGACAGAACAAGCATCGTCCACCACCTATGAAGTTTGACATTACTGAGAGGATATGTCCATCTCTAGTAGATGTTGCAGAAGGGGAAGTTACTCCACCATGTCCATACAATCCAACCTGCAAGTACAGGCATGATTTAATCGAGTACATGAAGGAGAGAAAGCATGATGTACTACCTGGAGGCTGTTACAACTATCAAACTGTGGGCAGGTGTTCAAGAGGCATAAGCTGTCTATTTGGGGATGAACATGTGACACCAGAAGGGAAAAACAAAGAAAATCCCAATCCAACCTGTCCTCATTCAGAGTACTTTAACTTCTTGACCAAAGACCTTCAAAAAACTCTCAGGAAAAAAACATATGACTTTTCTAAATCTGAAAGCGTCGTAAAGGCAGTCAATAAAGACCAAGGCAAAGGAAAAGTCGTTGCTAAGCTAGAAAATGTGTCCACTACTTTAAATGCTGAGGAACCGACTAACGAAGGTGTCGAAGAGCCGTCTGCCAAGAAAATTTGTTTAGAAAAGACCGGCCCTATAACTGACGAAGATATTATTACTGTGAAGCCCGAAGAGAAGAAAAAAGTATTAACTCGGCATTTTTTTTAAATTGTTGGTATTAGTATCTTATATATTGTGATATTATATTTAGCTCGATTGGCGAGGTAAGTTGTACCTCGCCCCGCTGACAACAGTAGGAAATCTGCCATTTCGAAGGTTGTGCAAGAAACTGGGGGCGGATGTAACATGCGGAGAAATGGCCATGGCCGAAACGCTAGTCGGTGGAGGGCAACAGGAATGGGCACTTGTACGTAAACACAGTTCCGAGGACTTTTTTGGAGTTCAGGTACATGACCTCTTTTTAGCAAGGTTTTCCTTTCACTTAGATGTTGATCGTGTACCACGTAGATTGCGGGCAGTAACCCTTACATCCTCAGTAAATGCAGCCAACTTCTTCAAGAGAACACGGAAATTGATTTCATCGACCTTAACCTTGGCTGTCCGATAGACCTTGTCTATCAAAAAGTATTGCGATACACATTTTCTTTCCTATTGAATTGAAAATTAAAGATAATGAATTTTAAGGGGGCAGGTAGTGGTCTGATGAGAAGGAAAGGACCGTTGGAAGCCTCGATAAAATCCATGGCACAAATGCTCAAGATTCCGTTTACTGTAAAAATGCGAATGGGTGTGTACACTAATCAACCAATCGCCCATCAGTTGGTAGAAAAATGCCGAGATTGGGGAGTCTCTATGTGTACTGTGCACGGAAGGTCTCGCGAGCAACGGTACACCCGTCTGGCCGACTGGGATTACGTCCGGAATTGCGTCAAAGCTGCAGACCCCATGCCCATATTTGGAAACGGCGATTTAATGTCCTATGAAGACTACGACAGGGTTGTTGAGCAAAGCGGAGTTGCCGGTATTACTGCTTACATTTGACCTTTCTAAACCAAGCCTCTAATCTGTTAATTTTGTAATAGGTGTAATGATTGCTCGTGGAGCGTTAATCAAACCGTGGATATTCACCGAGATTAAGGAACGCAGACACTGGGATATCAGTTCCAGTGAGCGTTTTCAGTATATGAAGGACTTTGTCAACTTTGGTCTAGAGCACTGGGGATCTGATTCTCAGGTAAAATTGCTGATTACATACCAATAGGTTATATAACACTTACGAAATCGGTTGGTTAAAATAGGGGGTTGAGAGAACGCGCCGTTTTCTTTTGGAATGGCAGTCATTTGCTCATCGGTATGTCCCAGTCGCCCTATTGGAAAGGCCCCCTCAGAAGATGAATCTGCGTCCACCTCCTTTCCAAGGCCGAGACGACCTAGAAACACTGATGGCTTCACCTAATGCTGGCGATTGGGTCCGTATCTGTGAAATGTTCCTTGGTCCTGCTCCTGACGGATTTCAGTTCCTCCCAAAACATAAAGCCAACTCATGGAAATGAAAAAAAGCGACGTTTCATCGGTCCAAGATGTTTGTTACTAGATGGAAGGAAATATTAACACCACAGAAATAAGTTTGTTCTGCCTTTTGCTGGTTTCACTATCACACGTTGTTTGACGTCATTGCAACACGTATTACCTTTGGAATGAAAGACCCCGTGAACAAGTTATCAAAAGATTAACTTGATCCTCCTTGTTCGACTATGGCATCTTTTCCGTCTCGATGGTATACTTTAATCTCTTTTTAATCAAAGAAAAGTAACATACTTCCAGCATCGCTATCTTTAATCCGGAAATCCCTCTTATTGTTTTGCGATAACAGTTTCTCGATAGGCGTAATTTCAGAAGGCTTATTAAATTCATCGTTAAATTTATTTATTGAAATTAAAAGAGCACTTGAGATCGCGAAAAGTTGCGCAGTTTTAGTGAGTCCTGCGCAAAGTTCGAGGACCAAAACAAGGAAGACAAGAGACGAGATGACGTCTTGTGTAAAATACTGAAACAGTATCAGAAGGCACTCGCTAGTAGATTTGCCGGGCCCGAGTTGCTGGTGGAGAAGAACCAGCGAGTCAAAACAAAGTGAATCCGTTTGAAAGGAATGCAATCATGAAAATTGCTGTCCCCAATCGCCATTAGACTCGACGGGCCACATGCACTCACAACCGGAATGAACCTCTTTGGTAAAGAGAGTCCAGCAGGATGTGCCGATCTTCCGTTTCGCTATTTGCATCGTCTTGGTACGCTGAACGCAAGCCAAGCCCGATTGAAGACAAATCTGCAAAATTCATCAAAAAGGGGATTGCAATTGGAATTCAATATCGAACTTGAAAGAACCATTACTCACTTGCGAGCTGTCGTGGTGTCCCCGATGCTGATGATGCTTGTAGTTTGTGTGCTTGCACTCGACTGAGTGGTAAAACGGAGGCCGGAACTCGTACCCTGATTCGTGAAGGTCTACTCTGTGATTGACAGATTGACAGAGCGGCTGATAGTCCTGCGTCCCCAATGAAATGACATTTCACCGTTACATCATCTGGAGAATCTATGTAGAATTTCAAAACTTACCGGCAATGATTCACGGGTCAAGGTTGAACGCCACGAATTGCGGATACTCTCACCGGACACTTCGTCATTCTGTACCTGAAATTAAGAAGTTGCATATTGTAGGTGAACAAGTACGTACGCCAAGCATGTGACATTTCGACTTACCTTGAGTGGGACGGCTTGAATTGAGTAATGACTCAACTGGATGAAAAGGACGAAAAGAACGGTCTTGGGAACGATTGAAACAACCATGGTTGATGCTGAAAGAATGATACAGTTATTCCTCGTTTTTTAGGAGATGTCTCGGTTCATATATACCCGGCCCGTGACGACTGCTCTCTTTGATGTAGGTGCACATGACGCCACACGATATTTGAACGGGGCCAGTGGGAATTTCCAAATGTGAATTTTCACGAGCTTTCATCTTGTGTGCGAGTTTTTTAGTGTCTCGACGAGGGGGGTGGGGGCAGAAGAGGAGGAGACAACCTCATACAGGTTTTTTCTCATTTATCTATATCTGTCCCATCTGACTCCATCGCCGATTTCGGAAACTAGACTTTCAGCCTACGGCCCACGTGATCGACCATGCACCCATATTTTCTACTAAACTTTGGACTAAGGTTGTTTATTACTCTAATCCGCAGCGGAAACATAGAAATAGAAGGCGGCATTGCTCGAGGATTGCAATACCCGTTGACGAAATCAACTACCTGGCTACGCCGACTGTAGTTACGTTGAATAGAAAATAAATCAGTGATGTAACAACACATGCCAGTTTAAGTATTGCTTGTCATGTAAAGCTGACCGTTGCACCTGTTTTCGTCTCATAAAACGCGGTCGCGTCGTAGCTTGTATAGTCCTCAATGACCAGTAAGCATACCCAAGTCGAGTTGGTTCTAGATGGGGTTAAGGTCGTGTCTGTTTTTTTTCTGTTTATCGGACAGAGTTATATATATTTAACACTTTTTGATGCGTTTGTGCAAACAGCTTATTTCGTATCAAAACACTTTGATAAAGCCTGCCCGAGATTATTTTTTTAAAGTTGTTGTCAGTTAGCGTAGCTACTTGTAGTAAAAAGTGCACGTCCGGGTAGAATTTGGGACGATTGATCGATCGTGGACCGGTTTGTTCTGGTTGTCTAGAACAAAAAAAAAATGAAGTTGTCCAGTTTAATATTAGACAAATGGGTTGTAAAATGGAAATCCCTCGCAGATGCGACCGAGGGAAAGTCCCAATTGGGTTTCCACCTACTCATCTTTTAACGGATATTGACGACCACTATCGACCAGGCTGATAGCGCTGACACTGTTGATTGATGTGGTTTGTCTCACTATTGACATAATAAAGTGTGATCATGCGTTCGGGATTTCCAATGACAATCATGCACACAGATGATTGATTAGCGATCCCCGAATCGCCCGAATGGTCGTTGTCTTCGCTCTCCGCGCCTTTTTCGTCTTTTCATGGAGCTCGCCGATTCTAGTTCCGCATCCGGCCGTTAGGTGGCAGTGGCGACCAGCTTCCTTCCTCGCTCCCCCCTCTCTTCCTCTAATGGCAGAGTGTCGATGGTCGAAAGAGAACTGGCCAGCAGTCAGTAACACACACACAGTACCACTGTTGTGTGTCTGTTAGTTTGAAGGAAAAGGAAAGACTGAAGGAGAGGACTCGATCCGCCCTTGAGGTAAGTCACAAAACGCGACTGAAAACCATTTTTGATTTTAGAAATCGGCTAGTTGTGTTGTCGACGTCGACAACTCGTCTGTGCCATCCTCCAAGTCGATTAGAGTGCGTTTGCTTTTAGACCGACGAAAAGGTTTTGTGTGGACGTGCCCCGTGAGTGTGTGTCTCTTCGTGCGTGTTGTGTGTGTATTGAACGCCCCACACGACGACGTGTGTTGTGTGCGTGTGTCGTTGCCGAGATATACAACTCGCCCCCTCTGAAAACAAGACAAAAAAGTGTTGATAAAGGCAGCTGCGAGATATAATTCCAACCAGAGTTTGGCATTCTTCCGGATTCCGTCATATTCCACTGGGGTGTTTTTTTTTCGTTGCCCCCCTTGGACATCCTTTGTTGGGTATATCAAGTTATAATTTTAACAACGTTTCAGGGTTATATCTTAGTGTGCCAGTCGAGAAGAAGTATTCTCGATCGAGACGAAACGCCGAAATGGTGGTGGCATGAGCCCGCCATGAGTCAGGAAACGTTGTTGTTCTACCTCGTTCGCCTTGGATGATGCCTGTTTTCAATTTGAGATTTGGTTTTACAATCTTGTCATTTATGGAGGGCATCATTTGAAGTAGTGGCTTTTGAAATTGACAAACTCAAGAGGAGTTGTATCAAGGGCTGGACATCCATACCGACTCGCAAGCAGCCATGTTGGTTTATTAGTTGAAAGGTGCCCGAGGGTGTTGGAGTTTTTCCTTCTTTTTCCTTCGTTTTTCCTCTTTAATTCCATGACCAGTCGACCAGAGAACTTTAGGGAGGGTATTATTTTTTTCTCAACTCTTTTCCTTTTCCGATCTGGCTTTTCTAACCATGCGTACAACCTTGACGGTTGTTCGGTGCATCAAGTCGTAGCCGTCGTCCTTCAATTACAATTTGAAAACTGGCTCTGACGATTCGAGGAATTCCTGTCTTGATGCAGCTTGACTTTGACCCCGATTGGTTAATGAAATTTGGGTACGAATTTAAAATCCATGTAGTGCGGTAATTCGACGATATTGGCAACTCGTTGTTTTTCCCATTGTGCCTCTTCCCGGCATTTTTCCTCTCCCTTTCCCTCCCCTTCCTCCCACCTCGCTCCATTATGACGAGCAGCAGCGGGTTGTTTAGATTTGAAGGCCGTAGCGTGTTGCCATCTAGCGTTCGTCTTGGTCATTTGTTGTATCCCCGCCAGGGGTCATTCGCCCCTTACCAAACAAAACAAAACGTGACACATCTGCGCCACTACGTACACACACCCCTCGTGTGTGTGTATGTACATTCTGGGGGTATGACTGAACTGCTCTCAATCTCTTCTTTTTGGAAGTAGAGAAGTAAAGAGAAACAACAGCGTACAGAGAGAAAAATGTTCCCTATCAACAACAACTAAACCAACAGAGCGAGATAATACCGTCCGGGGTCAACGTTTCAGGCCAACACCTTTTTGTTTTTTTCAAAAAAAGGAAAGAGAAAGAAGAATAGGAATGGGAGAGAACGCTAATCACAACACAAAAACCTTGGCTCTCCTCATTAAATGGCGTATTTCGTCTCCAAAGAGGACCGGTTTCTGATTTTTCCGCCAAGATAACCCCTTCAGTAGAAAGATGAGAAGAAAAAAAAAGAAGGAAAAATACTTTGACGGTTAATGGCGCATTTCAAAATCCTGGGCTTACACACACACAGACTGGTGTATTCTGAAGAGCGTGAGGAAGGTTTCCGGTTTCCGGTTCTTGATTCTTCTGATTTGGCTTCTTTCTTTTTCGACGAATTAAAACATTAAAGAATAGGAAAGAAAAAGAGTTAAAATACATCAGACTAGTGGGCGTTTAGACTAGCAAAAGGGAGACGGGAAAATGGGCTCTCGTTTTTACCCCCCGCAATATGGTTCGCCCCCACTGGAAGTCTCCGTGAGAGACCACTGCACTTGTGTCTATATATTTTTGGGGCAACGGGTAGAGACTGGGACGAGTGTGGCATATTGATCCTAGCCCTCGGGCTACAAAACTCCGGGACGAGGAGATATCTTAACCCACGTGAGGGGTAGTAGACAAAAAAGTCTGTAAGCTTATAATGTCTTTACTGTTCCATAGCACGTCTAAGAGTAGGGAATTTCTTTTCCTCTCCAAAATAAAAACGCAAAGCTAGACGAGCAGACAGCACCACTTGACAGCTGAGAGAGAGAAGGAAAAGGTGTTTTGAAAAGGGAAATGCGCTGCGGTCCGCGCATCGTATTTCGACTGTTTTTAACCCGTACACACAACATCCGGCGCTGCTGGATGGTTCGTTGCACCCAGTGGAGCACCGCTGTATGAGGGTAGGACAAAGTTCATCAGACATGATAATGATTTATTTTTTTTCTAGTTTGGACGATGACAAAGAATTCGGTTACTAGGTTCCATAGCGGCATTTACGGGTTTCCACGTTGTGAGGGGGCGTCCCTGCGCCGCGGCCAGCTACTCTCCCACCGACGCTTTATTGATCCGTACCCCCACCCTTCTCTGGCTCGTCTCTCTCTCTCTCTCTCTCTCTGTCTGCACCCTCGGATTTATCCCTCCTCCATCTTGGTTCGATCCCGCGTATGAGTTAACATCCCCGAGAGTCAATCCTCTCTACCATTGTGTGACGACGACACGATCGATATGCTGTCTGTGCGTGTGTCCCCCCTCCTTTTCGACTCATTTGAATGGTTCAAGAGGGAGGGGGACGGACTTTGTGTGTCGTCGAAACAAGAGACCTTTAAATTTTTTCCTTTTGTTTGGGTGTGCGAGGATTTAAATGTGGACTCGACATGCGCTCCATCTTTTGGTAGACGGGAATTTATCCGGTAAAAAAAAATGGTTTCGATATGAGGGTAGGAGGAGTCTGGTCTCTCTCTGTGTGGATGTAATAGTTCCCGTAGGGGGGAAAAGAGAGAGAGAGAGAGAGGAGACGGAGAGAAAGAGAAAGACCGTGAGAGGGGCGTTCGGTGTAGGGGCGGTGGAGGCGGCGGCCCTGGCGTAGCGGCCATTTCCAAACCAGTCGGCTGCCAACCTGCCTAGAGGGTTGATGTTTCAACTGAGAGACCAGGAAAAAGCAGCAGCAGAAGAGGCCTTTTCTCTCTGTCTTTCGATATATTCCACACGGGAAACAACAGAAACAGAAACGATCGTGTCAAGGACAGACGGAGTCTCTCTTTCGCTCAGGGTTCCATTGTGGTCTCCATGGTGATGTTTCCGTCCATCCAACGATTCAACGAGACATTGTGGGCCCCGAGTTGAGTAAAAGTGACGATTGTTTGTCGGTCGCGACTCGGTGGAGCCGAAGGAGTTAGAAAGTGACCTTTTTACCGAAAATTCATGGAAAGTGAAAAAGCGCGCTTTCTAGTGTAAATTCGAAAGAGAAAAGAAAGAGATTTCTTTTGATTCTAGTGAAAACCAGCTCTGACCGTGTCTCTGGTTCTCTCTCTCTCTTTTTGACTAGTTCTCTTTTTTTGCTCGACGGTCGTCAAGTGCAATTCCCTTTCGACCGAAGAACCGTGTGGCCGTACCGTAGTTGTGGCGTGGTACTAACCAGTGGTGGTGTGCTAGTGTGGTATCTTCTTCCGAGATATAATATCAGATAACCTCAAAAAACGCTGTGAGAGAGTCTTGTGAGCTGGACGTTCTCTTTGTGTGCCCGTTGTGTAATCATTTCCGCTGTGGGAACAAACAATGGAGACGAGGTAAGCGGACGAGAGCTCACAGTTTTCTCTTGTGTGGCTTCTACTCTTGGTTTACCCAAACGGAAGTTCCAAATTCGAGTTCCAAAGATGACCAAGTTTCCTCTTAACTTTAACCTTCTTCCTCCCCCTCTTACTGCTGCGACGACGACGACCAAGTAGAAACTTAGTCAAAACTTACTACACCGAGTATTGATTCGCTATCGACTTGTGTGTGTGCCTCAGTCGACTACCGGAGTCGACTCCATTTTCCTATTTAGCCCTACACACACTTTCTCCCCTCCGCCACTTCCTCCTCCACCATACTTTTCCGTTTCAATCGATATGGCACACACACACACACGCTGAATGGTAGAGTGGGGGAGAAAAGGGTCCACCAACCGCTGAAAAGGAAAAAAATCCTCTAGGTCCTCGATGTGCTAATCAGACCCGTCTGAGTACGTCGTCTGCCTCAAATCAACAAATTCCCTTTGTTGTCTGGTGGAAATTGTCACCTTTTGAATCCCCTCAAAAACTCGTTTTCAAAAAAAGGAGGAGCAAAAAGGAAAAAAAAAAAGTAGAAGTATGATATAGAAGATGATGATATTTAAAACGGCGCGCGGACAACACCCCTAAACAGCTGCTCTAGGGTCCGGCAGCTGCTGCTGGGGCCCTGGGTGGTGATGATGAAGAGCAGCAGCAGTGCGTACGTAAAAGAAGTGGAAGGGAGTATAGAGAAAGAAGAAGGAGAAAGAGAGAGGAAAAAAAGAAGGGCCAGCTGTGTTTTCGGCTTGATTCGGAATGTATTTTCGACCCGTGTGGGTTTTTAAAGGGCGCACACACACACACACACACAGGAAAGGCCCGTGCTCACGAGCCATCCAGCTAGCACCCCACCCCCGAGGAGAGGGGGAATGTTGGTGCGCAATGGAGGAAATATCATGCGAGATAACACGTTTACAAAAACCTGGAGCTTTAGTAGCCAACAGACTCCCCCCTCGGGCACTACCGTCTCTTTGTCCCGATGTTCCAGGGGGGAGAGATTGGACCTAAGGTTAGGACGAAGACCGTGGTAAAAGCAAGAAGAAACCGAAGAAGACGAAGGGAAGAACCAGAACGATCTGGTAGAATTGTTGTTGTATAAAGAGGTCACGAATAAGACGGGTAGAAAAAACTTGTTTGTATGCCTTTGCACAGCCCTAGCTAGGGTTATTTCGGAGTGCAGCGTGAATATTTCTACAGGGGAGGAGGAGAAGGAACCAAAAAAAAAAAATGATGTCTAGGGTAACCCAAAGGGCTTCTTCGTCCGTCGGCTCTTCTCTCCCCTCAGTTGAGTAAATAACAAACAGCTGGGCACAGAGATAACTTTTTCGAGAAAAATTGTTTAATCTTATCTCTATTATGTGTGTTGTTTTTATATTTTACCGGTTGCGAGCCGAGCTGAGGGGATGGAGGAGGTGACTGGGGAGAGAGAGAGTCTTATTACGTACAAATGGGTTTTCAATGTAGGAAGCCGAAGCTTTTTGTTGACGCGTTCGAAAACGCATCCGGTGTGCCAGCCGGAACAAGTTTGGAGCAGATGATGTCGTAAAAAAAGAAGGGAATATATATATATATGTTTAATGTATGTATGTGTGGATGTGAGGAAGAGGAAGGAGAGAGGGTCCGGTTGTCGGAAAAACGTGTTTCTGGTTGTTGGATATGGATTTTCATGTTTCTTTCCAATTCAGTAGGTATCGCAGTAATCGCTCGGGCGGAATCCTCGGCCAGCAGAGCGGAAGCAGTGCTAGTAGCAGCAACAACACAGCTAGTTCAACCGCCTCTGCTGGAGTGTCCATCACCTGGACGAGAAGTTGCCAGGTATTTCCATTCATTGATTGATTGAAAAAAGGCAACAAACCACTGACCCTTGCGATTGTTATCTCGATTATGTAGGCGACTTGCAGTAAGCAGCCTTGCTTGAGCTGCGCGGGCAATCCTCTATTGACGCCGGCCAACAGTCCAGCCGCAGCAGCAGCCGCAGTAGCAGCCGCTGCATCCGCAGCTGAAACGGAGCATCGTATTTACTTGCGCAGTCACCGGCAGCGACGCAATCAACAGCTGCTGCAAATTCAACAACAACAGCAACAGCAGCAGGTCGCCAATTTAACCCTGCGTCCATGGACGCGGTCCCGTGCGCAGCAGGTGCTGCACCACTATCAGCTTGAACAACTTCATCCGTCTCACACCGGTATATTCTTAACAGCGTCTCCATGACAACAAAACAGCACGAGTGAAACTGAAACTTTTGTGCTTTACCTTATTCTAGGTGTTGTCTACTTAACTAATCCGAGCGAGCGGGCCGCCAGCAAGACCGGAATACCCCTGGTCCAGCAACTCCCGCCGCAACAACAACAACAACAGCAGCAGCAACAACAACAGCAACAACAGAACGTCCGATTGGCCTTGGCCGCTGTCACCAGAGCCTCATCATTGCCCACGGGTACGAAATAAGCTTCCTGGTCGACGACTGCTGCAAATGTCTGGAATGTCACTGTGACTGACTTGTACTTTCTTCTTCTTCTTCTTCTTCTTCTTCTCTCTCTCTCTCTTTTTTATCTACCCATCTCTCTCTATCTATCTACACTTCTTCCGCTTCCTTCCGTGTCACTCTATCAAAAGTTAGTCCGTGATCCGGAATTGGCAGTTTGATGTCGATCGTCTTCTTTATCGATGAATACTACTAATTGGTTGGCTCTGGATTTTCGCGAAATGCAGGTGTGGACCGGCGTCGCGTGACGCGTGGGATGACAATGGGTCAGAAGGTTTCTGGCGGAGTTAAAGGCCTGAGCGGTCGAGAAGGCAGTCACTCATCGCTTGGAGGAGCCAAACCATCCAATTCTCGGCATGAGATGCCACACGATTTTACCAAACCTTCGCGGCTGGAAGCCCTGCTCGACATGCCGCCCACATCCAGGTATGACTGATGCACCAGCTGGGCCATTTTTCCATTTCTCTGGAATGTAATGGAAAATTTTTTTTTTGTTTTATTTTCTAAATAGGGAGGTGGAGCTGAAACATGCATGGAACGCAGACGACCGGTCGCTCAACATCTTCGTCAAGGAGGAGGACCCGTTGACGTTTCATCGGCACCCAGTGGCTCAGAGTACGGATTGCATTCGCGGCCGAGTGGGTTTCACGCGCGGTCTCCACGTCTGGGAGCTCAATTGGTCGACACGCCAACGCGGCACTCACGCTGTCGTCGGCGTCGCCACCCTCTCGGCTCCGCTACACTCGGTCGGTTACCAAAGTCTGGTGGGAAGTAACGACCAATCGTGGGGCTGGGATCTTGGCCGGAATAAACTCTATCACGACTCGAAAAACCAAGCCGGAACGACGTATCCAGCTATCCTCAAGTCGGATGAGAATTTCACCGTTCCAGATTCGTTTTACGGTACTTTGCCCCCTTCGATTTCTGTGAAATGAAGCGCTTTTTCGATTTTCATCACCTAATGAAAATTTCTCTTTCTATAGTCGTTTTGGACATGGACGAAGGAACACTAGCCTTTGTCGTCGACGGACAGTACTTGGGCGTGGCTTTCCGAGGTCTCAAAGGAAAGAAGCTTTATCCGATCGTCAGCGCCGTCTGGGGGCATTGCGAGATCACTATGAAATACATTGGTGGACTTGATCGTAAGTTTCAGGTTTTCGAGAAATTTTTGGTTCCTCGCATCCAACTAACTGTCGACGTTTCTTTATAAAAACAGCCGAACCGTTGACGTTGACGGATCTGTGTAGGCGAGTGGTGCGCCAAACGGTAGGGAAACACCGACTTGAAAGGCTGGACGAGCTCAACTTACCGCCGGCCCTCAAGAGCTACCTACTCTACCAACACCGGCGATGATGCCGGAATGACACACACAACAACACAAAGAAAATCGATTTTTAAGAAATAAAGACCCAAAAGCGAGTTGAAAACATTTTTTTTAGGAGCCATGGTCTTTGACGATTTCCAATCTCACGTGACCGTCAGTGAAGAATGATCCTAAGAAAGCCCCCCTTTAACCAAAATCTTGTTTTGAAAAAAAAAATGACCATCATATAAGATCACCCCCGTGGAAATTGTTGTCTGCCTCTAATGTGTGCGTTCCGTTTATTTTGTCACTCCTTACAACTTCCGCCAGAAAACTCTTGTACGTTGGATGATTCTTGTGGGGGAGTAGGATCGGGAGCTCAAAAACGATTTTTGTTCTCTAAACCTTTTTATTTTGATAATTTGATGAATCAAACTCTTGTTTTTTTTTATAATTTTTTTTGTATCTGTTTGTTTTCTCTGTTTCCCGTGTGCATGTGTGCGAGAGACCAAATGGTGAACATTTATGTTTCCGTTCCAATAAGATCCCGACAACACCATCCCCTTCAAATCTTGAAACAGACACACAAATCATCTAAGAAAACCCCCTATCTCTCTCGCCCTTATTTCTGATTTATGGACAACGTTCAGAGTGTGTGCGGCATGCCAAATTTTTGCAATTTCGGAAGGCTAGCAAGGAAGATTTCATTGTGTGCATGTGTGCCTGTATGTGTATCGTCTTTCTTTATCGACCGTGTGAATCTGTCCCTTTTACTTTTAAAACTAAAGCGAGTAATAATCGAAATGCGATTCTCCTTTTTCAAATCTCTTGTCTTGTCTTGACAAAAAAGCCTCGTTTCCCTCCAAAAAAAAGCAACCGAAAACTTCGAGAATCTTCCTTTTTGTCTTTTTTTTTTGTTGGTATTTCATTTGAAGCAAGCGGGTAGTGTCTGCTCTCGATTTAGCTCGTTGTTCAAACAATTTTTTTTTCTGCCCCCCACCGTGTTTTGAAACATTTTTTTAAACCCCCTCCCCATAAAAGACAAACCAATTATTCGTGTGCTGTGTGCGTGTCATCAATCTGGAGAACAAAATTGACGAAATCCGGATAGATAAAAAAAGAATCAATTGAATCTACAACGAAAAGAATCTTCATTCATCCTCCTCCTCTTCAATCTAGTTTGCACTCGTTGTAGATCGTGTAGCAATCGGCTAAATTACGGCCATTTATGGACGCCTGAGTGAATGTTCCTTCCGGATAGTTCGAATGGAAGTGTTCCAAAACCGCTCCACTGTAAGGTAGAGGGGGAAAAAGTTGAGAATTTAATTTTCATATATTTTCGAATTCCAAAAATAGTTTACCTTGCGAGTTTGGCAAAGACTTTGCCCATTTGACCGTAGTTGGATGTAAGGCGTCTGTTGGCGGAACAGACGGATCGTTGAGCACAGACTAAAGGTCGGTTTTGATCGCCATGTTCGGTAAATTCGCTCTGGCAAAAAGTATATCAAGGTTTTTCTCGTCAAAGTCAAACATCCGTTTAAAGCTTTCTAGATTTGTCTCACCACTAAAGGAAGTACAGTGGCAGCAATTTCGTACGTTAAACTTTGAATTCCTCCTTGACCAAGATTGGTCACCCACTCCCGAAACGGATCTTCAATGGCTCTTTTCTTCCGGCCGGCAGCAGCCGTTGTCGTGATTTGATTGATGATATCCTAAAAAAAGATCGAGGTCTTTTAGTTATTCCTTGACACTTGAATCGACGATATTTGTGGCCCGTGCTAAGAAAGAAGAGAAAAGTGAAATACCAACCCGCAAAAGATTGATCAGAAGCATTAGGCCCAGTAAAGCTACTGCATTGCTGCCGTTCGACCTAGAGCCAAGAAAAAAGCAATTGGCAAGAGTGTGTGAGTCATGTTATCATTTTGTTTTGTTAGAACATGCAAATAGTGGAGTGAAGGAGGAAAAAAAGAGCTTAGGGGGTAAACGAGCTATTTCTGATTCGACCTCTGTCTCTATTGATTTTTTTTTACCTGTATCAAATTGAGTAGGTAAAGGAAGCCCAACAGAGATACGGCTGATGTGTTCAAATACGACCTAATTTAATTTCGTAATTAAACTAATCCAGTCAGAACTGACAAGTAAAATTCATGGACGAACGGAAGTGAATAAAAAGAGTAGATTTTGGAAGAGTTAAGAGACATACCCATAACCACCTCCGCCGTGACCATGGCCCCCTCCACCATAGCCTCCACCACCTCCGCCGTAACCTCCGCCTCCTCCGCCATAACCTCCGCCACCGTGTCCACCTCCACCATATCCCCCTCCGCCATAACCGCCGCCTCCGTAAGATGAAGCAGCCGATTTTAAGTCGGGGGCCGATCTTGAGGATATCGACGAGCCTGATTCTTCCTCAACTGTGATATTAATTAGCAATCAGGATGGACATGAGAAATAATGATAGCTAATGAAAAACTATTGATTAATAATTATTTATTAAGCTTACCTGTCGTGATGGCTGAAAAGGTTGCCGTGTGATCGGTATGGCCACTCATTTGTCGCCATGCGTCATCGACATTGTATGTTCCCGAACCTCCATTCACTATCACGATGAGATAAATTAACCCTATGGACGTGTAGTACCGCATCTTCCTCGTCGTGAATCACGGTTGATATCACGAGAGACGCTGTCCAACCTCTTCTATTTATATGTTAGTACCATCTGAGTGAATTGCCGTTAAGGTCAAAGGCCTGAAAAATCTTTTTTTTTCTTTTTTATTGTCGTGCTTCACATCTTTTTTTGTTTCTCCTGTGTTTGTCTGTCTCCTAGGTTTCAAAGAGTTTAACGGCGAAAGTAGCGAGCATTGACCGTACTTGGGATCAATGCGAAACAAAAATGGACGTCACGGTGTAACATTTAAAATGAAAACAACGGAAGTTAGTCAATGACAATCACAGCCTTGTTTCCTAAGCAACTCTCAAATGGTCCGTCTTAAGGGCCGAGTTAAATGCAATCAAATTTATAAAAAATTTACTCTGCTGCTAATTAGACGCCAATTAACTTGCCCCTCTCCAAAGGTAGGGTTAGTCGTCTGCTCACTGAAGGTCTGTCATGTTTTCTCATCAAATAAAATTGAATGGAATGCGGCTTAAACGCACCATTCGGGTGGATGCTTCGGAGCGCATATCCCTCGAGGGCTCAGACGGGAAAAAAAGATAAAATGCCGCCCAAACAGCGGGCAACGCTATTCATTTGTCTTTTTTTCTGCCGTAGTGGCCACTATAAGGCGCTAGTGATGCGACTGCAGAGTTCTAGTTAGAAGTTTTTTGCATCCTCTCGGCTCTCTCCGCAACGTGCCGTCCCGGCTGCACGTGAGTATTAAATATTCCACGTCTTTCTAAGTTTATTTTTCATTACCTACCTGGTAATTGTGTCTTGTTCGATTGCCAAAGTTAGATTTAGTATTGTGCGATTGATTTAATTACGGTGTTGACGTCCAGTCTCTCCTGGTATTTTGTTTTTGGGTGGGTATGCGCTGGTGGTCGAGTCTGGAATGACACATGGCAACACGAGGTCATTTTGGACGCCATGTTGGGATTTTAACCGGCCTTTTACACATATTATTGTTAACCTGCCCATTTGTTGAGGGCTTTGTCCATTCCATCAAATTCCTCAATTTTGAAGCTCTTTTGAAGTTGCATATTATATAGTTGTTTGTATTCACTTTGTTAATTAAACTCGACTGGCAATTCGTTTGCAGTCGTCAGCTGCTGTAGCATCAATAACGTATGCGACACTTGTCTGCCTGTTATATAAAATACGTCAACGATTGTTCCCAGTCAATTTTTTCAACAGATTATTTAACCTTTTTCTCTTTTTATTGCAGTGTTTATTTGCATCCATTCCCCTGAACTTGTACAACATGGCAGAGCTTGAAGACACCCAGTTTGAGTCAGGGGATTCTGGAGCCTCAGCAACTTTTCCCATGCAATGCTCTGCACTTCGCAAAAACGGTTTCGTCATGTTGAAGGTTGATTGAAAACCTTATATTCCTTATTCAAAAAACTAATTATTAAATTTGTGTACAGGCAAGGCCTTGCAAGATTGTTGAAATGTCTACGTCCAAGACTGGCAAACATGGCCACGCCAAGGTCCACATGGTTGGTATAGACATCTTCAATGGAAAGAAACTTGAAGATATCTGCCCATCTACTCACAACATGGATGTCCCTGTTGTAAAGAGGGAGGATTTCACTGTAATGACAATTGATTGCAAACCTCATTTGTGAATATGATCAGCAATGTTTTGTTTTGTATTTTCTTTAGCTGATTGACATTTCTGGTGATGGATATCTTTCAATGATGAATGACAACGGAGATTTGCGTGAAGATCTCAAGGTTCCAGATGGAGACTTGGGTAACCAAATCCGAACTGATTTCGAAAACGGTCGTGAATTGCTTGTGAGTTTTTCCCTCTATTTCATAAGTCATCCCATTGCATTTTCATATTGATATTGAATTCATCGTTTGTTTTATCAATAGTGCACCGTGCTGAAAGCCTGCGGTGAAGAGAGCGTTATTGCCGTTAAAGCCAACACAGCTGCCGAGAAGTAATTCACATACAAATCGTGAAGCGTTTCACTTCCAACTGGTTACCAATAAAAATGGAGAGAAACACGAAAAAAAAAATAAACGGGAAACAGCTGTGGATATTGGATTCAAATTCTACTTTTCTTTCTTATCATTTTGCCTCCTGCTGATTGAATGTTAATCTTGGTGAGAAATGGGTATCTAACCTTGTTGCCTGGTTTCATTGAAGAAGTTCATCTTGTTCTGAATTACTATTACCTCCCTCGTTCGATCCAATGGGTCGTCAATAGATACACCGACTAATAACATGAACACTGTTCTGCAGTTGATTGCAAAATAGTTTTGTTTATCCTACTCATACCCTTACCATGCAGCAAAACGAACGAGTTCAATAAAACAAATTCATGAACTTTCAGGAGCCTAACACAGATGTTACTTCGAACTTTTTTTATTTCCAATCACTCAACTCGTGAATTGAAGCAAAACGGGCAACAACGATGCTTGATTGGGTGTGGATGTTTTATACTTTACAGGAGGGGGAAAACTTGGTTGAATAAGGAAAATTATAGGAAGATGCAAGTAATAATAATTAATATATCAGTTAGGGATCGCTTTTGCCTTGTCGTTTCTGCAAAGCATTTGCCAAATCTTCACTAAATGCTTGCTTTTGCTTTTGATCGGCCAACGGCTGAATGGAACGTAGACCGTTAACAATATCCTTGGTCTTCCCAAAATAGATTTCATTCAAAGTGTGCCTGATTTTGTTTTCCATGTCTTCGACCAGACGGCCCATATTTACTATGTGCGACGAAGGTTCACTAACTGTTCCATCTTGTTCCATCTGCAAAAGAAAGGCATCGGCATTTAAAAAAAACAAAAAAAAAACAGTTGACGCAAGACGTCCCCTCTAGCTGAATATACCTGACGTGTTAAGCTTCCACCAAGATTCATCGTACCGGAACCAGGGCGACTGGTCTGCAGCCAAAGCATTACTGTCGACGTCAGTTTATAGTGCGCCGAACGACCAGTTGACTTTTCTTGCACTTCAATGACATGGATCGAATCCCAGCATCCTTTAATATTTCGTGCACCATCACCGGCTCGTTTTATGAGAATAACTCCAGCAAAACCATGATCCAAGTCCCAAAGGTACACAGAGGAGACTCCACCTTCAAAATACATTTGACGATATTGATCAAATGCAGCATTGGCTTCTACTTCCAGCCTGCGCAGTCTGTCAGTTGGCAGTGTTCCATCTTCAAGATGTGGTTCGTAGGTGTTGCTCCAAGGGGAACTATGAAAACATCAACATATTAGCGTGTGTAGGTTCAGAAGAGGGGTGGGTAACAACAATAACTACCGATAAGAGTCTCCATCACGGTTGTAATCACAGAGAAGGTAGTCTTTTCCTTCCTTCTTATCACGGGCAATTTTTAGTGGTTGGTCCACAGAAGACAGAAGATCCTCACACAGCTCAGGAACTAGGTCAATCAGGTCACTGAGATTTTTCTCAATCTGCTGAGGTGGGAGTCGTCGCATCAGGTCCAACGCCCGGTTCAATTGCTCCTCCGTCTTGTGCAAGTTTATCAACACAGATTAGATCATGAGCAATTGACGTTAAAACATAGCCAGCCCGGTATATCAATTACGGATTTAGAAAAGCTTAACCCTAGTTTTCTAGCTTACCATTGTTCAAAAATTGACTGAATCGGGGTACTTGTTGATAATAAATGAAACTGAAAAGGACTTCCGGCCTGCCTTTTTCCCAGGAAAACCAGAAAAATGGGCGAGGTGACTGAACAGAAAAAAACTTTTCAGCGGTGATGTGACAAACAGAAGTTTCTGCAGTGGCGCTAAAATAGGAAAATCTAATTTCATTTCCTTCATTTTTAACCGGTTATGTGCTCTGATATCGTTTAGCGCGTACTGTAATTAGAACCAAAATTTGTGCTAAGAATTTTTCTTGCCTTTTTATCTATTAGGGCTTTTCAATTTTAAATTAGAGCCATACAATTCGATTGACTCATAACGCAATTTTTCTTCAAAAGTGGTTACCGCCGCTTGGGGGCAACACAGGAATCATCGAAACGTCAGTTTCTTGTCAGTATTAACCGCTTGAGTTTTATTTAGCAATTAATATTTAAGTTGGTACTGTAAGAAGTTTAAAGAGATTACAGTGGAATCGTGGTTCACAATCAGTGCTGACATCAAATGGTCACAAGAGTCCGGCTGACGTGCGGACTTGTATGTAATTCTGAGGAAACGGCCGATCTGTGCCCATCCCACCTGTTGTTTTAAATGACGATGCCCACACCAACCCTCGTGACTGATGGGGAAAAGGCCGAAATTAAAGTCAAGGCAGCTTATAGCGGGTATAGATGCTGCTGTTTCCAATATCATTTACTTTTTATCTAATTATTTTTAAATGACAGGAAAATCCTTGTGACATATATTAAGTCCGAGATCCTACTAGAAGAACTCAAAAATGAGATGCGAGCTATTTGTCAGTTTATGCCTGATCAAGAGTTTACAATGAAATGGATTGATGAAGAAGGTTTGCTTTTTATTGTTTGTAAACTTGGGTTATTTGACATCTGTTTTCTTTCCACCAGGTGATCCATGCACCATTTCTTCGCAGGTGGAGATTGATGAAGCCATTCGCCTCTATGAAGTGAACAATGACTCTGAGATTACTATCCATGGTAATTTTTTTGAAAATTAGTGTAAGATTTGAAAAAGACTTAAACTAATAAACTTTTTATTAATGCTTGGCATAGTTTTCCCCAGTATCCCTGTCTCACCAGGACTACCATGCTTTGGGGAAGATAAGAGCATTTACCGACGTGGTGCACGCAGATGGAGGAAACTGTACAGAGTCAATGGTCACCTTTTCCAGGCAAAGCGTTTCAATCGCGTAAGTTTTCCCAGTTTTAGATGTATTCATTCATGTAATTCGAACAATGCTGATTTGCTTTTGCAGAGAGCTTCCTGTGCCTACTGCCACGACCGTATTTGGGGCTTGGGTCGGCAAGGATTCAAGTGCATTCAGTGCAAACTGCTGATACACAAAAAATGCCACAAGTTGATCAAAATCACTTGCAACACTGAACAAGTGGCTGCACTTAATACCCCGTCCCAAGTTCATCTACTTTCAAACAGCACGCTCAATACCAGTGGAGGCTCCGTAGCAGCAGCTGCTGCTACCACCATAAGTCCTGTTGTGGCTGCGGGAGAACCTCCGACAGCGTTACGACAGAATGGTGATGGTACCGAAGCTCCATCCGCTCCGCCCCAAGTACAACCTATTTTCGAATCTCACAGTGAGAGTGTTCCGGTCGATGGAAGGCCAGGTACTTTTAATTGTTGAAGTGTCTCCCTTGGAGAGAAAAAAATGATCACATCCTCTGGTAAACATAGAAGAAGGAGTAGAAGGTGCTGCTGTTCAACGCCCTTATTCAATGGCGGATTTCGAATTGATCCGCGTCATCGGACGTGGTTCCTACGCCAAAGTGTTAATGGTCGAGTTAAGGCGAACTCGTCGAGTTTACGCCATGAAAGTAATCAAAAAGGAACTCGTTACTGACGATGAGGTACTAAGAATTAACCAAAGTCACAACCTAGAAACAATTCTAAAACAGATATTGGTCTTTTTCAGGATATTGACTGGGTTCAAACTGAGAAACATGTTTTTGAAACGGCATCCAACCATCCTTTTCTAGTAGGCTTGCATTCTTGCTTCCAAACGGCTTCTCGCCTTTTCTTCGTCATCGAATTCGTACGCGGTGGCGACTTGATGTTCCATATGCAACGTCAAAGACGACTTCCCGAAGAGCACGCTCGCTTTTATTCCGCCGAAATTTCTCTAGCGCTCAATTTCCTGCACGAGAAAGGAATCATTTATCGCGATTTAAAGTTGGATAACGTGTTGCTAGACCACGAAGGCCACATTAAGCTCACCGATTATGGAATGTGCAAAGAGGGCATCCGTCCGGGCGATACCACGTCTACTTTTTGTGGTACGCCCAACTATATCGCCCCTGAAATTCTACGCGGTGAAGATTATAGTTTCAGGTAATAAGCTTGTGAAGTCTGGCGGTCTGTGCAGTTTATCTAATTGTTGTTTGGTTTGTCGACATAGCGTGGACTGGTGGGCACTTGGAGTATTGTTGTATGAAATGTTAGCTGGCCGTTCACCTTTCGACATTGTCGGTGCTTCAGAGAATCCAGATCAAAACACTGAAGATTATCTATTTCACGGTACGTAGCTTCTTATCTGATATTTTGCCTGTTTTGTGGGTCTTTTGTAAAACATGCTAGGTGACCATTGTATGTTTGATCAAGTTCATAGAGAGAGGGGGTCTTATCAAGATCGGATTTCTAGCTGACTGTTTCAAGAAAAATACCTTTGTTTTCGTTTCTTGCACGTGTAGTCATCCTGGAAAAGACTATCCGCATTCCTAGGTCGTTATCGGTCAAAGCCTCCTCTGTTTTGAAAGGGTTTCTAAATAAGAACCCTGCGGATCGTTTGGGCTGTCGAAAAGAAACTGGATTTGTCGACATTATCCATCACCCTTTTTTCAAATCAGTCGACTGGGAAATGGTAAATTTGTTTTCGTCCGATAATGAGTTTAGTTCAATACCAAGTCACGTGTTTATTGTGTGCATTGCAGCTGGAAAGGAAACAAGTGGCTCCGCCCTATGTCCCTCGTCTAGATTCTGATCGTGATCTGGCCCATTTTCCACCCGAGTTCACCGATGAACCAGTCCAACTGACGCCCGACGATCAGTAAGTTTTTCGATTGTGTGTAGACCGTATCGATTGAGCGTGTTGATAAATTTTGTTTTGTCATTCCAGGTCGGTCATTGAACGTATCGACCAGTCAGAGTTTGAGGGTTTCGAGTACGTCAATCCTCTGCTGATGTCGCTAGAAGACTGCGTTTAGGATTCATAGATGTTGAAGCATCCGCTTTCATGCCATTAAAATTTCTTATACAGTACCACTATGTTTCTAAGGGAAAGTTTGGCAGGTTAATTTCACATAAACACGGCAGCAAACAGCGAGCAGCAAATTCTTATAGCCTACCTTTCTTTTGTCTTTCTCTCACTATTTTCGGTCCAGTACTTTTTAATATTGATAGATCAGTTATAACTGACTTTGCGCCATTCCAGTTCTTGCCTTTGAACACCTTTTTTTCCTTTTCGTCACTTTTGATCTGTTGTACAACTGCCTTGATTTTTTTTTTTTCTATCATCGTCTCGCCTTGTTTTTTTTCCCTCTTTTAGCATTGTTCTGGTTATTCCTCTGCCTTCTACAAACCCGTCTTTCCGTCTCTTGTATCATGTTGGAAATATACAAGAAAATTGTCGACAAAGATCGTTAGATGGCATGCCAAGTCCCGGATAACCTGTCTAAATGGTGAAACCAACTGTTGTTCGATGGGAAAGGCCCCCGTCTCCAAATCGAGGCTTTATGCCGTTAGCACACTATAGGCCGTTTTCATGCTAAACGCTGCAAGACCGAAAAAGGAGGTTTATTGCTAAATATCGATGAGAAAAGTAGTTTTATCACGCATAAAACCGCTTGTTTATAGGTAGAGAAAAAGAGCTTACATAGAGGAAGTCATTGGTGGACAAAGTTTTTCTACAATTTTTCTTTGAAGAAAGAGAACGGCGGCCGTTTTGCGGTTGGGTTCCCCTACACACACAAAATTCTGTTGGAAAAGAAAAGAAGAAAAAAAAACAACTTTATATACGCTCTCTTTTTATTCGGTTCCTTCGGGGCCGCGGAAAATGTCTCTCACCCTACAGTCTTTTCTTTTCCCATTGCGCATTCTTAAGATGTGGTTTTTAAGGAAAGAAAAGATGCCGGTTTCTTCTTTTTTCTTTCTTTTTCTCCTTTTTTTCTAGGGGTTATCTTCTAGATTGAACATTTTCTAATCAAGATTTCACACAAAAAAAAAGTTTCTGGTGTTTCTTTTCTTTTTTTGACAAAATGTGTTGTGGTCGGCGGAGCGACACAACAAAAAGTTACCGTTAGGCAGGCCAGCGCAGAGGACGGTGCCAAAAATGCCTGCAGCTTAAACGCCGAATTAAGGCAGCACACTTATTACCGAAACGTTAAGTTTCATTTGGGAATTACAACATCAGCAGCAGCTGCAGTCGCTATGGTTGACATAATCGTGACATGTTGTCCTTTCCTCCAATTTCGGGCTTTTCCTTACAAAAGGCAGACATTTATATGTATATATTATGTATTTATATATATATATGTATGTGTGCGTAAGTGATTGAATGTGAAGGTCTGTCGAGACAAAAGTCACGTCTGAGCTCCAGCCACAGAAAGATCGATACACGTGCCTGCCTTCCTCCATTCGGAGGGCGCCATCTTTTTCCGTGGTGGCGGGATCCTTGCCGGTTGCTATCGATTGGATAACGTCCTTGAACCAGAAGAGAATCGAAACTCTCTTGAGCCCCGCGTCTCCTTAGGTATCCCGCAACAGCTCGTGTACTTTGCCTTCCTGTATACTGTGTAATCGTATTACATCAAAGTGTTGCTTCTTGGTGTCTTATCTACTAACAAACAGACGACGGCGGCGATCTCTATTTCGAAAGTTTCCCACATGCTCTGTCTCGACGCGAAAACCCATACAGACAAGCAAGTTTTTCTTGAAGGCTCTGACGCAAATAAACACTATGTTGACAATTTTTCTGATCCTTAGTGACGTCATCCGATGGTGGTGTCTAGAAAGTTTCCACGCACCGAAATAACAACAACCGTGACGACGACAATGCCAAGAGCCCCTTTTTTCTTGAAACAATCATTCGACGCGCCGGCCGGGTCTCACGAAACAATCAATGGCGAAGACGACGACAAAAAGGGACGACATGATGAAAAGACGTGGATGGAACAGACGAAAATGGTCGTGTAAAAATAAAAATAAAAACACAGACTGCTTGCTGCTGCTGCTGCCGAGAGAAAGCCGAGGGACGTGGCAGGGCGGCTTCTCTCTCTATACAAAACACAGCGCGCAGTCTTTTTTGGCTCTTTTACTTCTTTTCTTTCTTTTTTTTTTCTCATCGTCGGCGACGACGACGACGACCTTCTGCGTTTGTGTATTAATGGCTGCTGGTTCCCATATAGATTTGAGGTCAGAGGACTTTTTAACATATCACTTCTGTTTTGGGTGAACTATTATCAAGAGAAGAGGAGAGAACAGGGATTCCCGTTAATAGATGGTGATATTTATTTTCTACCAGTTTGGTAGTAGCAGCCAGCAGCAGCGTTCGGTGCTGTGGGCTTTTGAGTCAAAAGCACCGGACTTGTTTTCCTTCCAAAGCCAAAAACTTTTGTGTCTCTCGTCGCTCTCTCACTCACTGTGAAAAATTCCACTTCCAGAAGTCGGAGAGAGGGTGTACACACAACATCTGGTTCCGCCAAAAAGGAAAAAGAAAAAAAAAAGTTTTTATCTTTTTTCGCCTTCTCGAACAGCGCCAGCCGAGCAGCAGACAAACCCCCTTGTGCATTCCATTTTTAAATGCGGCGCCTGATGACGTCACGCCGCCCGAAAAAATTTCCTTTGACTTAACAAAAACCCAAAACAAAAACATAACCAACCTATCCATCCAAGTCTTCCGAATGTGTGTTGTATTGAGGTATTTTTCCCGTTTTTTTTCCGCGTCGAAAACATCGAGAAGAGAGAAAAAAAAACATGGCGGATGAATAATGTATTAGAAAGTTCAGAACGTGGTCTTAATAACCAGAAGAAGACGGGAGAGACTCGAGACTTTCGGGATTTTTTTTTTCGCCGTCCGTTTTCACGTGCGTCCCGCGAAATGAAAAAAAAAGATATTCAGGTCAGGGCGAGAAGAGAAAAATCTTTGGCGCCGAAAATGTGACGGCGCCGACGACGACGACCCTAGGCGCCTGCCGCCTAGAAAAAAAAGTTGAATATCCGGCTAGAGCAGCTAGACATGCTGAGAGACTTTAGCGGCCATCTTTGTCTGGTGGGGGAGGCCCTTGTGTTCTCGCTCTTTTCTCTCTCCCAATTCTTCCTTCACCCATTTAAAAAAAATGGCCGACCGCGAGCAGAACGAAAGAGAGAGAGAGAGAATCAAGGCCGAGGCGACACACCGATGTGTGTAGCCTCCGCCATTTTCTATGAATAAGAAAAAAGAATGTTTGAGGGGGAGAGAGAAGGAGAAAAAAAGGAAGATAGATTTTGTCTTAAAGATAAAGGAACTGAAAAATTTCTCTAGCTCTCGAGAGCTCAGAAATCGTTTGCGCGCGCGCGCCCAGGTTGCTTAAACTTTTTTTTTTCTCTCTCTCTCTCCTTCTTCTTCTCTTCCCCAACCCCCGTTCTAAATTGGGAGATCGTTGCCATCGGTTGCGTGATTTCACCGCCAGGGGATGGTCGGCCATTTTGGCAGCGGCGCGACGGCAGTCGACTGGCTAGACGTCTAGCCAGTCCAGAGAGAACATCCGCCGGGTGAAGGTGGTTACCCACTTTCAGTGAGTCGCGAGAGAGAGAAGGTTGAGAGTGTGCTGTGTTGTGTGTCTGTGGTGTATTCGTGTTGATTCCGTTCCGTGACAGAATTCACCAAGACAGCGTTCAGCCAAACTGTTTACATTTGATGTGATTGAACATGTGATCGAGCGAATCGTTGTCCACGTTTTGTTGGCCATGACGTTACGGCCTTGCAACCATTGTTGTTGTCGAGGGCGTTCTCTCGGCTGCTACCATGATGGTCTAGTGGCTAAAAGGTGATCTTTTTTCTCTCTCTCTGTCTCTTTCCTTTTTTTCTCTCCATCTCTCTCTCTCTCTCTCGCTCGCTCCCTGACGCGCCCGGAGTGTGTCTGTGTGTGTGGTTGGAAGCCAAAAAGAGAGTGTTTGGATTCGAACCCGCGGTTGCCAAGCAGGAGAGTTGGGGCACTTCTTCTCAAAAGAAAGAAGAAGAAAAAGAAAAAAACTCCATACGGTTGTTCTTCTTTCAAAGCACGTAAACTGCCATAAATAGGAAACACGGTTTCCACGCCGAGAAGTGTTGTGTGTGGAACTTTTGTTTCGAATACCGGAGGATTTTCCTCGGCCACATCCAGCCCGTGTTATTTTTTTCGCTGTTGTCACCGTCGTAGTCTTGGCAACGCAACCAAAACAGCCAGCCGTGTGCGGCACACCGTAATAAACTGTCGATATTTCGCATTTGATTAAGTTTTTTCTTTTGGCGAAAAAAAGAAAAAGTCAGTGTGTTGTGTGCGGTGAAGGCGGAAAAAAAGAGGAGAGACTCTCAAGGTCGTTTGGTTGGATATCATGTCGTCGCCGCCTTCGGTTGCCACTGGAGGCGCTGCTGTCGTGACCGCCGCTTCTGGAGCTGCAGCAATAGTACAAGCACCGTCGGTCGCAGCCTATCCCAGTCTCCACCTGAAGAAAGTTCTTCGTTCGTACCAATCGGCCGCCTCGAGCTCGCTGTCGGGGCCCAACGGAATCCTGGCCGGGCCGGAGCACCACACGGAGGCCAGTTCAGGTCTGGTTTATTATGCGTTCCCCAATCTACCTCTGCCGGTAGTGGCAGCCAAATGTTCTGCCGCTGTTGCCACAACGACAGAGCCGTGTAAAATCCGAGTCAAGAGCGAGTTGCTAGATGAATTGCCGCTGAAGCCGGTCGAGTCGCCTCTACCGGCCTGGCCAGCACGTGGCCGGGAAGAGTACGACGAGTTCAAAGTGCTGAAACTCAAACGGCCGGTCTACTACGCCACCACCACCGCCAAGGACAAGGATGCCGTTGATTTGTCCTCGGGCCGCGACGCAGCTAGTGCTGCTTCTGTCCAGACCGCAACCAAACCGCTGCCGTCGTCGCCACCACCACTACAGCCAACAGCACAGCCGTCACCACTGCCATCGTTCCCTATTTTGAGCGCAGCGGATCGGGGCTGGAGTCACGCTGAACGAAATGAGACGCAGCTGGAGGGCCAGCCGATTGCTTGTTTCACCGTCGGCGGCGAGCCGCGCCTCTGCCTGCCCCAGATCCTCAACTCGGTCCTTCGACAGTTTTTCGTCATGCAAATCCACGCCGTCTGCGACGAGTTGCAGATCAATTGCTCTCGCTGCACGGCCGAGCAGCTGGACAGCCTCAAGGCATCGCCGGCCATTCTGCCCCGTTCGGCCGCCAGCTGCGGGCTCATTACCAAAACCGACGCCCAGAGGCTGTGCAGCGCCCTGCTGCGTCGTGGAGGAGCCGGTGCTGGAACCGCTCTCGAACCGCGACGGACAGGGCAACAGCCCTCTTCTGGGCCGCCGTCTTGCGAACCCAAGGCTTCTGCAACCCCTGCTCTTGATGGCATCGTCAAAACAGAACCGGAAACCCAGTCGATGGAGGATGATGTCGACGGTCCGGTGTCGTCGTCATCATCGTCGGCGGCCGCCGCCGCCGCCGCCACGGGAATCAGCAGCCGCTGGTTTCGCGTCTACCACCAATGTTTCGGCAAGTGCGAGGGCCTGTGCAAGCCGGAACTGTACACGTCACCGGACGCGGCGTGCATCGAGTGCGCCGACTGCAGCCTGACTCTTAGTCCGGCCGATTTTATCAGTCACGCCCATCGTTCGGTCGAAAACCGAACGTGCCATTGGGGATTCGATTCGGCCCACTGGCGGGCCTACCTCCTTCTAGCCCGTCGTCAACAACAGCCGCAACCGTCCAACGACGTCCTCCTCCGTCAGCTGGACGAGTTCAAGAATCGATTCTCTTCGTCCTCCGCCGCCGCTGCTGCTGCTGCTGCTGCTGTGGCCGTTAAAAGGAAACTTCACCAGGTATTATTACCCATTAAAATCCTACCAGACACTTGAACGGGCTTCCTGTTTGACAGCTAATGAATCCCTTCTTTCTGTCCGTTTCTCTCCTATAATTTTCCCCAAAAATAGTTTCCTTTTTTTCTTTTAAAGTGCCAGTCGTAAGAATTTTTTTCGTGGAAGAAAATGAGGGAAATGGTCTCGAATTAACGACATCAACGAGAATGTTGTTATACCTTCAAACAAAACATCAAAATCCAGTTTCTTTTTAAGCGTCGGATTCGATTAGGGTCTCTTCAGTCAACCTTTTAATCAGTCTGTGTTTATAAAAAGAACAGCGGGCGCCGAATTTCGACAGAACCGGTTTCGTCTGTCTACGGCTTTGTGTTGGGACACACACATTTCCGTTTGTGGATTTCGTTTTCAAGGTAAACGAAGCGCGGAGAGATAATGAAGATGTGTTTTGACGTAGCCAAAGGTAATTGCGCAGTTGATCACTGGCGAGCCAAACTCGGTATTGGGGCCAAATTCGAATTAGTCACGTGCGTTCCAAGTCCCAAAAGAGAGAGAGAGAGGGGGGGCTTTGTGTGCAAAGTCCTAATCTAGGTGATAGCGACGCTTGCGAACATTGTTTTTCTCCCTGGCAAGAACATTTTCTTTGCTCGGAGAAAAGGAAAAAAAAAGTCGAGGGGGCAAACGCCATAAGATGGAATTCGATTGAAAAAAGAGGGGTTCTTTTATTTCCCTTAGCGCCTCTCGTTTTTTTTTTTTTTTTGGCTTTTACGAGGAGCGGTGCGGAAGACAGAAAACCTTTGCCGGTCTTGTGGGTGGAGCTTAAACTCTCACCCAGAGGGGAATAGACGTTTTTTTTTTGTTGTAGCGGAAAATGTCTGTGTGAAAGCAGGCCCCTCCATATATAGGCCGATTCATAATTTCTTAGAAAGTAGTAAAAGCCCGTCGACTTTGCGCCAAGAACCTCGTTATTTTCTACACCCAGGAAGAAAAAGAAGAAGAAGAAGTGCAGATGGGGGGAGATCTTACTAATTGTGACCATCTGGTTG
Organism: Ceriodaphnia dubia; assembly: GCA_022539655.2. Taxonomy (NCBI): domain Eukaryota; kingdom Metazoa; phylum Arthropoda; class Branchiopoda; order Diplostraca; family Daphniidae; genus Ceriodaphnia; species Ceriodaphnia dubia. The sequence goes on from JAKUCG020000249.1 coordinate 86,251, forward strand.
GACACTTGATAATAAGGTCATCACTAGGAGAGGAGGGAGAAGAGGAAAAACATTTGAGATCCTCGTGCGTAGGCGGCGGCGACATCCGAATGAAGAAGTAGCTCCATCGATCGGTTCTTTCTCTCTCCCTCTCTTATAGCGTCCAACAAAAGAGCCAGAGAGAGAGAGTGTGTAGGAAGTGGATGACGTCTTGTTGATGGCTTAGTAGACAGGGCTAGAAGGAGGAGGAGGAGGAATAGATGTAGAAAAATCGATGCCAAGTCGTCTCTGGAGGCGGATATTGTGCTCCTCTATAGACATAAACACGTCGTGCCTGTGACCTCCTCCCAATGAATGAACCCCCCCACGCAGAGAGACGAAGAGAGAAGAAGTTTCATCTGATGTCATTTTCTCATTTTCAATAGACGGCGACGGAAGAAACCATGAGAATGGCCAAAGTCTATCCGGCTGCAGACTTGCTCGAGTCGAACAACCATCCGACCAAGAGGTACAAAGAGCATGGCGGTCGCCAATCGCCGGCCGGCTTGTTGGCCACGCCCTACGGAGTTGTCGATCCGGCATACCATGTCTACGGCTACGTCTACACCAACGGTGGCGTTGGTGGTGGCAGCAGTAGCGGCAACAACGGCAATGGATTGCGCGAGTCTCCTCCTCCTCTGCAGGAAACGTCGTCGCGAATCCCGCACGACAAGTCCGGTCAGCCGAATGTGGCTTTGCTGGCCCCGCCTCGTCCGCATCTCCTACACCCAGCGCCGCCACCGACGTCGCTGCCACCTCACGCCTACGCGCCGGATCCTTCGCCGCCGGTCGGCAACCCCGAGATCGAGCTGAGCAGCACCGACACAGAAGACTCTGAATCGATCCCGTCTCACAACGGAGGTACGTCAATAGACAAATAGTTGTGACATACCTGATTGCCACACAACTATTGTTAACCCCACTCCACTCACAATGACACGTGAGACGGCAATCACGAAATACCTAAATCGCAGTCAATGAACGTACTCGCCAGTCCGTTAAGATGGTTGCGCGGAACGTGCACCATATCATGTTTGCCGGACGGTTAATCTCATTTGTGTTTCTTTTGGCTTTTTCTCTCTGAAAATTGATAGATGAGAAGCATGTTTGGGATCTGCCGGCGAATCTGGCTCAAGAAGTCAGTTCAGTTGAAGAGCTTCTTTCACGGGGAGGGTGTGATTCGGCCAACAGCCGGCTGGTTCTCCAGGTAATACTCCTACCCAAAAGGCCATTTTGCGTGACTACTCTTGTTAACGCGTCGCACACTCTTATCCTTGTTTCCCAGGCTTTCCGCCGGCTGTGCTTCCGTCTGAATTGGGCCCAGGAGCAGCAGCCACAGTACAGCTCCACTAATGCTGTCCTCAAGGTAAGCAGACACAGAGAAAAAAAAAACACTTTCCTTCTTTTTCCTTGTCGTGTTGTTGTTTTTCCCCCCGGAAGACTAATCAAATGCCTTCCTCTTTTTTGCTTTCGCGTGCAGTTGAGGACGGACTTGACCGAGTGCGATGGAAGCAGCACCAAGTACAAATCTACTTAGGTTTTTTGTCGGGTTTTCGAGGTAGCGCTGAGAAAACCTCTCCCGTAATGTTTTGTGTGTGCGTCGACGTCGAGAAAAAAAGAGGGGAAAACGAAAATTGGAAGGACATCGACGAGAGGAGCTGCTGCTGCGGAAGTCCCACACAAACCGTGCCAATCTGTTGAAAGAGAGAGAGCGAGAGGGAGAGAGCGAAAGATTTGTTCCCCTCTCTCTCAGGTCGTGAGTGCTTGCTCGTAAGCGTCTCTCTCTTTCGTATTGGTGTTCCCGGCCTATGTCTCCCCTTCCTCCTCCTTTATCGCACTCTCCTCCTCCTCTTTCTCTTCGTCTTTCTTCTTCTTTACTTAAAAAGACACATAGGGCGAAATTTGTTGCGCGTCCAAAAAGGAAAAAAAAAAAGAAAACGAAAGAAAAGACGCGGAAGAAGAAAGTAGTACCTTACTGGGTAGTGATTCATTATATTATACATACAAATATATATTATATATACGATATATATTTAAAAAAACCAAAAGTTTTGTGTAGCTAATGCGGATGATGGTGATGCTCTATTTTTCCCCTTTATTTGAGGCGACAAAATTGAGAGGGTGATAAACGTGTGTCAGCTCAATTCGGCTACGACCTGATTGTAATTTATAATAATCATTGTGATGGGATTGAGCCGGGCCAGTGTGTGTTGGCTCTCCACGTCTGTGGTGTTTGTGACATTGTCAACATCCGACTGGGTTGAAAATATCCCCCCTCCCTCCACTCCACGCAGTTTGTTTCCTGTCTGCTGCTGTTCTCTTCTCTGTCATCTCTTTCTCTCTCTCTCTTTCTCTTTCTATCTCTTACGTAACCAAACTAATATTCATATTCATATATAGAGCCGCGGACACGCCCCCACGTTATTTGCCCTTTTGAACAACAACAAAGTTTATAGCGTGCATATTTGTGTGTCAAGTCTGTTTCACTGCCAAGGGATCGACTGCCACATCTGGGCGCGTTTTATTTCGGCACCGCAACTGATAATGGTCCGATGTAATATTATTATTATTATTCAATATTTTTTTTTTGTATCTTCGTCATTCATCAATGGGGCCGAATTAACTGGGAGATGGGTGTTGTTGTTGGGTGGAAGCTTTTTATGAAAAACGAGAAAAGGAAAAAAGTACAAAATTATTACTATGTCGGATGTGTTCACTGGCAACTCAGTTGAAATGATGTGTAAAAGAGTCGATGATTTTTATTGCTGTTAAACAAATTCTCCTTACGAAAAAAAAAAAAAAAGAATTGGAAGCGAAAAAAGGTCCACCTGCCCAGAGACAATTTTGTACACACATTTCTCGCGCTTCTCTCCCGGTGTTAAAATGTAAAATTGTGTACGTTATATAATTTTTCTTAATTCTCTGTCAAGCTAATCCTCCCAAACTCCTTTTGTTATTGACACGCGCGCGAGAGAGACGAAAAGTGATTGTCGATATTAAAAAAACAAAAAACAACGTGAACGAGATCGACTCATTGTTTCTTTACTTGTCTTATACCGCACTTATGATGTTTCCGCTTCAGAAATCAATATTTCTTTCTTTCCTTTTGCAAGAGAAATGCGTGTGTGTGCATTTTTGGCCCGAAACCACTTGTGATTTTCATTTCAAGGAATTACTGAAAATACTTGAATAGACTTGAAATTGGAAAGCAGTTCTTGATGGGAAAATTGGCTTTTATTCTTCTTCCGTATAATCTCGAACAAGAGAAAAATTGGAATAATTTTCAACATTTTTTGGCCATTGAGGTCAGATTACTCCCAATTTTGAAAAGTTCTATCCTCTTCTATATTATTTTGCATTAATGGCATGATAGATGAGATTGCGATGAAGCATCCCATTAGTCTTCTAATCGGTGACGTCGGGGGCATGTTTTGGAAAGCGAAGAGATAAATCTCGAAACCATTTCTCTCCATTATCCTTCGCTATACAGAAGGAATTCTTGCACTGTATCACATTTCTTCGTGGGTTTCTAGCTAATAGCCAGCTTCCAACTTTATCTGGAAGGAATTCTCAATTCCTTCTTTAGGTTTTATTCGACGTCGAGCGAGTATTATTCCAGGGAAACGTCATGACTTGGCATTAATTCCACGCTTACAATTCTAGAGGATATTAAAGGACCGGAAATGACATTTTGATCTTCTTCTGCAAAGTAAATTTGTCGCCCTCGATAGATGAAAGAAGGAAACGAAAAAAACGTTATAAATAGCCGAACACTTGATGTACTGCCATTGCTTAGTCGTTTCCCAATAATCCTGACGTGTAGAACGTGAACGTCCGGAATGAATGAAAACTTTGATCTCTTAGCTCCTAAAGGTCTGCAAGGGCGAACCCAAACAACCGACGAAGACTAGCTTACAAGGAACAGCCAATAAGCTTTTATGGTACTATACGTATCTACGTGAGTGTGACAACATCTGGAAAGTAAAACACATCAGCAAAAATAAATTCCATCCTTCCGTCATGAATGTAATGTTATTACGTATCAGATTCCGTTCCAGATTTTCTGGCCAACTTCTTTTCACATATTAGATTAGCAAAATAGGCATTTTCATTTCCAGTGAAGCAAGGGTCAACAACATGCATGGTAACTGCTGGCCCAGTCGAGGCTGCCAAAAGCCGTCGACGCCATCATTGATTTTCGAAGCCCCTGGCGACGAGAAGAGCTAGGAAGCTTTTTTTTAAAGGGAATGTTGAGAGGAGTGTAGGATGAGTACTACTACCTTGATATTTGCAATCCGAAACGCATACACATTGTCGACAAATGTCGTATGTGATTAATGCTGATCTCTATCATTGGGATTGAGGGGGAAAAAGGAAACGCGTGGCGGAGAAAATGGGCCAAGGAATGCTGGCAGTGCAGCTGTATGCAGTTTGCTGTCAGGCGGTACCAAAACGGGAGAGTTTCTATATCGAGACCCAAACGCCGTGTATTAGAGATCGCTGGTGCTGGTTTCTCGTCGTCACGCAGTACTACAACAGCAAAGCACCCGAAAATAGTTTTCAAAAGAGAAGAAAACTCTGCGTGTGTGTGTGTGTGTGTGCGGGGGAGGAAAAAAAAAAGAAAAGATATGATGACCGGCACCGACTGCTCGTTCTGGAAAAGTTTGTGCTCGCGCGTCGTCTGCTGCAGCAGAAAACATTTGGAACAGCGTCAAGATGTGCACGTTTGCGGTTTCTTTCATCATCGAATTTATCTAAATTTCCACAGAGAGAAAGAGAGGAGCAACAGCTCTTATATGCACAGCCAACAATAATAATACTACCAGAAAAAGAAGTGAAATGGAAGTAGTGTGGTGATTATCGGCCGACATGTGTCAAGTTGGCCGAGCGTGACGAGCTCATCAATACAGCCCGCCGCGGACGTGAACAGAAATCCAGACAATCTCGCGTTTGCAAAAGAGTAGGACGGCCTTTTTTCCCTCCCTCTCTGCCAGATAGTAAAAAAGAAAACACAAGTCGCACCAACGTATTTCTGGCCAAGTCCATATAGAGCTGCATGAAGGTATAGGTCGCGGTCTATTTTAAAAGGAAAATGAAATCACAGCAAACAAATCTTTTCCCGCGACCGCAAAAAAGGGGAGAGAGAGAGAGAGAGAGACATGTTTTCTCTCTTTACTTGGTCATTGACGTTATCGACTGGCTGCTGCTGCTGCGCATTCGCGGACGGAATATCAATACAAACTATTCGTGAATACCCGGACTAACTACAATGTCTGCTGGTTAGTTAGTCTCTCTCTCTCCTCGCTCAGTGAGCGAAACAAAAGAAAAAAAAAACTACAGCAAGATTCGAAACTCTCGAGACAGCATGTGCGTATGACACTACATCCCAGTTGACAGCAGCAGCCTTTACTGGCAACGACACAGCCCCATGTCCTAGGTCGTAAAAAGTCGATATATCACAGGGCTCTAAATTTGTGTAGAAGCGCGCTCAGCTACCTTTCTGACCCTTTTTTTTCTTTTTTTTTAAGGCCATGACCCGGACTAAGAAAAGTTTGAACCGCGGCCAGACGGTGAAAGTCCGAGAGAGAGAGAAAAATATACCAATAAAAGTCCTTTTCTCAACGACCACCTCCTCCCACCATCGTCTTCGTTGGTTCAAAGAGGGAGAGAGATCTATATATGTGTTGTGTATGTGCATATTACCGTTAACCCACTTGAACTTGAAACCTTGTCAACTTTTTTTTTTAAGAGGCAAAAAGAGGCTTTCGGTCGTTAACTTTGTACTGTATGACACAGACTTAACCTCCACAAGCCAGTCCTCCTAAAGGCCGTAAACAAATCAAGGCGAAACGGATCTCTACTGGAAAAAAAAAAAAGGAATCAACATAAATCGTTGGGCTTGGACTTGAGACCCGTGACCGATCAAGTTAACGCTGCTGTTGAACTCGATCCTCGTCTAGCTGCAGTTGATAAGGAACTACTTGTTGCACAGTCCAGAGTTTTCGAAACAGACAAAGACAAGGTACAACCATCTTACGGGTTCAACAGGGCAAGATTAATTGAAAACGCACGACATGTTTCGTCCAATTGTCGTGACAAAATCCAAGTCGTATCAGAACTGGTTGCGGCGTGCTATCTTATTGAAATGCTGTTGACGGTTTGCATGGAGAGACTAGATAATTGACAGAGTAGCGTATACGTAACATGTAGAAACTTCAGAAGACATTTACGGCCGACACTGTAAGCTGCTTTCAATACGGTGGGTCGTATAGGATGTACAAAATGTTTTTAAAAGAAAATATATGTTTTTATTTTTTTAAAGGAGAGAGAAAAACGGAGCTGAGGCAGACCACAAGTAAACCACCTGCTATTATAACTAAAACCACATCGCCGTCCAAGTTTACTTTACTTCCGGATAAACGAACGTGAATAACTCCAGTAGAACGGCAAATAGAAAAATGTTGACCCATAAATCATGGGTTTCCGTACGTTGCCTGGCTGTTAACATTTTCAAAAGATGTTTCTTTTTCCTTTCAGGTAGTTGTTGATGTGAATCAAAATTCTTTTTCTGGAAATGAAAGAAAAAGTGTGAGAACATATGTGTATAAGCATAACCCTTATAGGCCCACGGAATTTGGGTGTCATTCCCATGACCTTCTTCACATGTTGTCGCCGTCCTATATGTTGTTACCCGTCCTTCAACAACCTTGTTCGATGAACGCGTTGCCTGAATGCCATGCATCAAAATGCAAGAAAAACAGCACGCAAATTCCACGTTTCTTACCAACCAAACAAAAAGCGTTGGCCAGCTACTCGCTTTCTTACGCATGTAAAATATCCGCTATAATTCATCAATGTGACGTTCGCCGGCTAAGGCTTTGTCTAGACGGCGTCACAGGGTACATATATAACACACGGTGGCGATACAATTTATGAGGTCTTGTAACGGACGTCGTCTCGCCAATTGTTTAACAAAATGAAGGGAAATAAGTTTTCGAAATAATCCTTCTGCCGCCGACTGAATACCGACTTTAATTCTTCCGTTGTTGAAGAGAAAGCGGTTCGTACCTCACAACCCCTCTCAAACAAATTAAATTCCCAACCATTATGGTACTCCATTAGGTAATGGGCTACAAATCCGAGGTAAACATTCTGTGTAATCTTCGTCTCAAATAAACGGCAAAAGAATACAATATATATATACCAAGTTGATGATCGTGTGTAAACTATTTCTTTTTTTTCTTATCAAAGAAAATTGCTGATTTGGTGCAATGCAACACGATGAAAATATTCTTTCCGGTTTCCGCAAACATGTTAAACATCAAAAAGATCAAAAAGATGAACATTCTAAATTTTGGATTCATTACAGTTTTTCAAAAAAGGGAGGAAATAAAACAATTATTGGCAGACGATCTATCGCCGTAAAGGCCGAGAGCATTTTAGTTGAAAAAAAAAAAAAAGATCGGAGATTCCTATACACAAAAAATCGATAGGCAATGATGACCGCGTTTGATCATCGTGGTGGCACATTTCGATGCAACAACAAAGAACAACAACCTTAAGTTGCGTCTAGCAAGCTAGATGCTGCCTTCTCCAAATCCCAACTAGTTGCCTCCAACGCCTTGACACAAACGGCCTTTGAACATAATCCCAGTCTAATAAATGAAATAATAAAAAGAATTGATATCGAGTAGGGTTCAACAAGTTCCATCAAGGTATTAACCTTACCGGTAGAGTTTTTCCACCTGGAGAAAGCGAATCGCTTCTAATGTATTGCCATTATGGATGACCAAAGCTTGTTTGATTTCCGGTTCAGTTGCCCAGGGCGTAGAAAGCTGTACTTGATTCAGAAGAGAAGAGGCCCGTCCATCTTCGACATGTGGCGCATTGGCCACCATAAAGGGGCGTACATGAGCTGTTTGAACTGAAGACATTCTACTTGGGCCTGGAAGAGCATAAATATGGGATCCGGACGAGGGATCAATGTGGGAAGGCTCTTCCGTCCAAATCCCGGGCTTCGGGTAGAAGGGCTGTCGTGCAGCTTCAATTTGGTCAGAGTTCTGTCGCTGGAATTGCGTGAATGGCTGTTGCTGGTGACGAAGATAGCCATTTGGTGATGTACTTGTTGCCATGGGCGGACGGACGACCGATTCCATAGAAACGGAGAAATTGTCTTCAAACCCGTAAGAATGAGCTGTAGGTTTCGATTGTTGCTGCCCGGATACGGGGGAGATGCACTGATAATGTCGCGAATTGCTGCTCCCTGTCGATTTGCTCAGGGTCATCTCACCTAACGCTTGACCTAGCCAGTCAAAAGCTTCGTCTCTTTTTTTCTTAAACTCTTCTGTAACAATAGGTCGAGCGGGTGACGTTGTTTTGCTTGAAGGGGGAGTAAAAGTCGGTGTAGATGGCTCGATGGGCACTTCTGAGTAATAGTGCGGGCTGTAAATGGGTTCAGCTCCATTCGTCTTGGGCGCAGAAGCTGTGAGTTCAGGAGAAGACGGCGATGGATAATTAGCGTAAAGCCGATTTTGATCAGGTAACGCCACCAAGGGCTCAGTCAGCTGCTGATAAAAGGGCTGGGTCGGATTGGGAGTGGGAATAGCTGATGAAGCTGGCAGATCGGGGGAGAGATCAATGAGCAGTGGCTCTTCCCGGGCAGGAGCTGCGTTAGTTGTTGGCGCTGATGCCGTAGCAACGGCTTGTTGCTCAAGCACATCTTCACTCAAACGAAAGTAATTGAACTGAGTTTTGGTTTTAACAGCGCCAATTATTCGACGAGGTGATTCAGGAACCGAAGTAGGATCTTTCTGTTTGAGTATATCCATTGGCTCCATAGGATTACGTAAGTAGACTTCATCAATTGAAGCAGGACTTCCCCAAGACGGGCCAGATGAGCTTCCGTGGCCTAGACGATTCATCAAGTTTTCTATGAAGCAGTTCTGTGAATGCAGTTATTTTATGATATTACCTGTGTGGATGAAGGAATGTCTTAAGGGAACACTGATATCTTCACCGTTTCGCCGCCGTAACGGCTCGGTCCAGCACCGAGGAAATATACCAATTTCAAAGGTACGCTGATTTTGACCAGTCCACCAGAAAAAGTCCGGTCTAGAAAGGGGCAACAACAAGACAAAAATTAGAAATCAGGCTTTTAAATCATTAAAAATAGTCTACCACTCTTCTACCAAGTTTCATGAGATATAAGTATTGGATGGATAAATTGAATTCATACCGCCCGTCGATGACAGCAATGAGATCCCCATCAATAACCTCTAATTTCGTTGCCCCAACAGGCACATCCCATTGAGGCTCTTGTCTATCTTCTCCTCGACAGCGTACAGTGATAGGCGTATGGGAAGATAGTTCGGTTAAAATTTCGCTAAAGCGAGGGCGGTCTGCAGGATTAGCGGCCCAGCATCGATGCATCAATTTGCAAATTGTTTGGGGAGCCGAGTGCGGGTCGATCAATCTCTCGCCTTTTTTATCGATCTAAAATGGGATAGATGAATGGAAGTTGCTTAAACATTACATTATATATTCAATACCTTGTTGAGAATTTCGTGACCACTTAACCCCGACCAGGGTTCTTCGCCAAAAGTAAACATTTCCCATAATGTTATCCCAAACATCCATACATCTGTACAAATTCAATTGTAATTATAGTCTTATAGTTTACATTGTTGGAAGGGGAAAATTACCAGTTGCAAGACTAAACTGTCGAAGCTTAAGAGATTCTGGAGCACACCAAGGAAAAGGTACTCTTCTCTGTTCAGTCATCACATAGCTAAAATTGCAACAGCATAAAAGAAAAAGGTAAAAAAAAAAGGAAAAAAATTCACTTGTACAAGATTTTACTGACCAATCCGAACCGGGAGGTAAAGGCCGAAGAAGTCCGAAATCTCCTATTTTAGCCTTAAAATATAAAATTTAGAAGTACAATTCTTGTTACATTGCTGGTATATATTTCATCTACCTGTGTCTTTGAGGTAAGAAAAACATTTCGGCAGGCCAAGTCTCGGTGGAGTAGTCTCCGGGTTTCCAAGAAAGCCATACCGGCAGCAATCTATGTATTAAACCTTAATGAAAGTTTGTGCTTCCAACAAAATGATATCATTTGGTTTACCTGGGATGCAAATTGCCAAAGAGAGCAGATGGATGTATGAGAGCACTCTTTATGCAGGTAATCTAACAAACTACCCAATGGTGCCAACTCTGTAACCATCATTAGGGGGTGTGAAAGGACAACACCATGCAATCTAAGCCAACCATAAAAAGATTTAGTACAACCTTGATTCAACACATATATTTTATGAGATATTACCTGATGAGGCAAGGGTGTTGCAGGGAATGCATTGCTTCTACTTCTCTAACAAAGTCATCATACACAGCCTGTTGTTGAACTAGATCTTCCTTGAGTACTTTGACTGCAACAGGTATAGTCATGCCATCTGATCGGTTCCATTCTCCTTTATGTACAATTCCAAATGAACCATCACCAAGCTGTGTCCCAATTTTCAATTCCTAATGAATAATGAACATGAGAAAAATCTCATTGTAAATTGATTGAGTGTTAAAAACAACTTACGCTTTCTTTTATTAAACAAGTCAGGCTACTAGTATTTTGTTGATGGCTTTCACTTATTTTCTCAAGACTTTTTAAGTCTTTGTTTGCATTTTGGTTTATAAAAGTTTGGATAATCTTCTTTTTCAATGTACCTTTTCTTTTTTTCACTGTATCTAGAAGCCTTCTAGCTGCTGGCTTCCCCATTCCAATACTCATCAAGTCTTCTGTAGTAACATAATCAAAATGAGACACCCTGGAAACCTATTAAAAACCAATTAAAATGTTTAATTACAACATAGATCCAAAGGCAAACTCAAAAGGGATAATACCTGAAGGTCCTCAATGATTCTTGTAGCAAACTGAGAGAGTTCAACATCTTGGAGCAGTTGATGAAGAAGCACGAGCTCCGTATTATTGGTTGCAGACCCTAAACTCATTTCTGAACTTATGAGCCGATGAAACAGGGCGCTCTACCAAGAAGTTGTCAACAGGAAAAGAGCTGGCAATCTTTGACTGCAGGAAAGCAACACATGATTTGCCAACTGGGAAGCTGCAGCCGTTACGACATGTTTCCGGCGATATTTAGTCAGTCAAGGAAATCGCAACGGATTTTTTTTTTCGATTGACACACTGAGTTTGTGTATATTCAGGTTTACCAACTCAACTGCTAGATGGCGAAGGGGCCAAATATAACACCGCCAATTTTCAAAGAATATTTTTTTAAGAATGATGGCCGAAAATGAGCCCAACTGCAGATTCAAAAACTAAAAATATTTTATCAGTCTCAAACTGTTTGGTGTACCTCGCTTGAAATAAACTAACTTATTCAAATTTAAAGGTTTTTTGCGGTTACTATTTGATCATGCGTGGTCGTGGCGCTAGTGTCATTATTTGTTTACTTTTTCCCTGTCCACCTCTCCACCCCATTTCATCACACAATATCGACGATCGAATATCGATGCTTTCGATCAGAAAACGTAAGCGGGATTTCTAATCAATAAACTTGAAGATGATTTAAGGATGGTAACTAATTATCTTATTAGAATTTTTAGTACTTTCGTCTTACGGCTTTGGCGCCTTCTCACGTTTAAAATCTACTGAGAAGAAATTACTGTACTCATTTGTGAAATCAACCACTGCTTATTGTAACCCTATATTTGCATTAAGTACAATGGCGACATCGACAAGTATGGAGACGTTGAGCAAGGAACTTCTTCTGCTTGAAATGAAGAAAAGTATTCCAATTCTTAGCAACTCATTACACAAGGGTGAAAGTGGACGAATCGGTGTTATTGGAGGTAGCTTGGAGTACACAGGAGCTCCTTATTTTGCTGCAATTGCTGCTCTACGTGTTGGATGTGACCTAGTACATGTTTTCTGCATGAAAGAGGCTGCTCCAGTTATTAAAAGTTATAGTCCTGAGCTTATCGTCCATCCCTTGCTTGATGCCCCAAATGCATTTGAGGCTATTTCAGCATGGCTACCTCGAATTCATTCTCTAATACTAGGACCTGGTCTTGGTAGAGATGAATCAGTTTTCAAGATTTTGGGCCCTATTATTGGCCTTGTGAAGGAACTTAGAATTCCTCTAGTGATAGATGCTGATGGGTTGTTTTATATCAATAGCAACCCTCTCATCATACATAATTGTACCAATGTCATTCTGACACCAAATGCAGTTGAATTTGGCAGACTCTACAAAGCTGTAATGGGCACAGCAATTGATCATAATCTACCAGCAAATCCTGAAGATGTTGCAGCTCTTGCCAAAAAGCTTGGACATGTCACAATTCTCCACAAAGCCGAACGGGACATAATTACCAACGGGTACGACATCAACATCTGCGAGAAGATGGGTTCGCCGAGGAGGTGCGGAGGACAAGGTGATTTGATGTCAGGAATGCTGGCGACTTTACTTTACTGGAAAAATCACGACAAGGACGCTCACGAGATTACTTTATCTGCGTCCGTTGCTGCTGCCCATTTGAGTCGTTCCATCAACCGGAAAGCTTTCGAAATCCATGGTCGCGGAACTTTAGCTTCCGACATGATCCCTTACATTGGTCCATGTTTTAGATCTTTGTTCAATCAGGAGTAAATATATTTTCAGAGATATATCCATTACGCTAGAGATATTGAAATGTAACGATCTTTGCGGACGACAATCTATAATACAAAATATGTCCTATGCAAATCACCAAGTGGGCTTCTTTTCATTTAAAGAAGGTAAATCTAAAGATTTGCAGCTTGTCCAACAGAAGTGGATTCCTGCATTTTAAAACAACAACAAGCTTAAAGTTAAATAGTAGGTAAGTATTGAATTACGGAAGCTTACTTGATCACTATTATGGGAATTTTGGGAATGGTCTGCTGAGGCAGAGAGTTCCGTGAGCGGTATGGCTTCCTTATTTCCATTTGAATTCCTTTGAACGGTTGGGTGAGCAGAAGAGGACCGTGGCCGAACGGGTGTGTCCGATCTTCCTGTAACTGCCAAACCAGGAGCACGACGAAATCCAATAGGTCTTATCCCGAAAGGTGAAGGGAAGGCGGATCCAGAAGGCGAGAGGCCGCCTGCCCCGCGACTTAAAAGAGCATGTCCTTTAAAAGAACAAGGTGTTCAAAAGAGCCTTACAACGAAATTTTAAAAATTAGTTTACGGGTAATAGAATCTTGTCGTAGAGCATGGAGCTGTCCTGGTGGGGGGGACGACGAGGCGGAGGTGGTGACGTCAAGCAACCTGCCGATCAAATGCATCTTTCTTTGTCGAGCTTTGATCCGACCTTTGCTTAATCTGGAAAAAATAAAATAAAAATAAAATACACCATTGTAATTATTTTATATTTGTAAATTGAAAGGGAAAACAAACCTCTGTTTTGCAGCCATGCACCTTAAGAAAATTCGGAAAAAGAAAATAAACAATTTTACTTTTTAATTTTTTTTTTTTCAATATTAGAATACAAACCTAATATGATCATCGAACACAAATCGTGCTGCTAACTGTGGTAGTCTATGTGCAGGACTTCCAGCGGACAGGAACGTAGAAGACGTTGGCGAATTATGCACGGTTACGTGTAAACAACGTGAATCGTCTTTATCTCCGGTAACTTCAACATCCTTTTAAGAAAAATAAATAAATATTTAATTAAAATGTTGATTTATAAAATTAAACCTGAAGAAATCCGACAAATTTAGCAACTCCCCAACCAAGTCGTCTTGAATCCGGTTCGACTAATATTAATTGTACAGGGTCAATAACCAAAAATCGTCGCAATCTTGTGCCCTCTCGAGTGACCACCGTGCATGCAATCAAGTCCGAATTGTCTGTAAAGAGTAAACGTACAATTTAAAAATAACGACATTTAGTAACAGAAAAAAAATTGGTGGATTGGTATTATTCTTACTCAAATCCAGTACATCCGATATTTTGATGCACTGCTGAACACGGACTAGAGGAAGTTGTGATTCCACTTCTCCACTTATAGCTAGACTTAACCTGCGCATCAACACAAACACTCTAATGGCTCGACGAGCTCTCTCAACCTGAGATACCAAAAAATTCCCTTCTCGTATAATTTGATGAGACGACTACTAAAATAAGAATATCATACCTCTCCACACGGAAGACGCTTGGTAAATTCTATGCCAGTCATGGGTGTTCCCGTAGGTGGTAATAGGATAGAAGAATCTTGTAAAAGATATTCGACCTAGAAGAATAAATTTTTTATTGGTGGAGTCCAACAACATTCAGTTACACACGAACCTGCAGCGGGCGCTTTATAATCTCATTAACTTCTGCTTCAAACAACTCGAGAAACATGTCTTCTGACTAAAATATCAAACATAATAATACATCAATGCTTCAGATAAAAACTGGAAAAACAGATATTGTTCGAACCTTAAAAAATGTTCGGGCCACCATGATGGTTTCTTCCTTGGACTGTTCTAGAAGAGCCAGATTTTTGTCATCCAATACATGTTGAGCGGGCGAATCCGGCACCGCAACCCGAATCAATAAGTTTATAGTTAGATCAACGGTAACCGGTCGGATTTTGCTAGTAATCTGACATGCAGAAGACAGCAACAGCATCAGTTTTCCAATCAAGATCGACTTCCATTCAATATTATTCCAAAACGATTGTTCTTCGTTGACACCTAAAAAAAACAAACAAATTTTATCATAACATTGCGTCGTAAATTCGTAAACCTTAATTCACCTTTGTTTTGCCCCATTGCATAAAGTAGACTTAGGCCAAATAAGGCTTCGTAATCATTTTCGGCGGGATTTAAAGACTCTAGAATGGTTTCCAAGTGAGGAGTCATTTGAACGGAGTCGTTGGAGCTCATAGCAGTTGATGACATTCGGAGCTCTTTTTCCTCGTCTGTAATATTATCTTCGATAGCGATAGTGCTATCCTGATCTGGAGCGGAGGTCATGACTTGATTGTCTTCAAAATTGATGAGTAGGCGAAGAATAGTGACCACCAGAGGCTTATGATGAATAATGAGAAAGATCTGGCTCAGCAAAAAGAGAGAGACCACCCGACTAACTAGAGGACGATCTCCATTTTGAGTTTGTACTCGACCTAGAAATGGTTCCAATCAATTCAAAGCTTCTTAAACGATAGGACATTAACTGCATTACCCTTGTTGAGCGAATTTATATAGAGGGGGAGTAACAAACGTTGGAAGAGTTGTTCGACCAAAACTTCGTTAAGGTTATCGATCGATAAACAGAGTATGTCGTTAACATAGTGTATGTGGTCCAAGTGCTCTGCTACTAAATCTGAAAGTCTTCCTCTACTCTGATGACTAACAAAGAAAGAGAAAAAAATTTACTATTGGTTGATTGATGAAATTTTTTAAATAAAACTTACTCCGCATCCGCACGAACACAATTGTCCAGTTCCACAATATGATTACCAATAAACCAGACTAAATTTGAAAAGTAAGGAGCAGCCGTTCGATCCCGAATAAAACTAAGCATAGATTCATCTCCAACCTGTTGAATGTAATTTGAATGATTTAAAAAACAATCATTCAAATTTCATATAAACCAGCTTACCTTATAAACATTTAGGGTAAGTGTCCGAACAGCAATTCGAACCATACTTTCAGAATGATTGAAAAACTTTATTGCTTCAGTGTAAAGTGGAAAATCATTGGTGTGCTGCAAAAAAAAAATTAATTCAATAAAAGAGCTAGTAAATTATTTATCCCATAAACGAATTTAATGCAGCACTTACCTCATTAAAAAAAAAGTGTATGGTGTGAATATTTAATTTCAGTGACAAAGTTTTTAGAAATGAAATATAATAGGCCATAACTTCCTCGTCAGAGAAGTCAAACTTGTGCACAATTATGCAGTTGACATGGTTATTTGATAATAAATAATCTGTAGAGGTTACTTAGTATTTTAGATGATAATGATTTTTAAAATACAAAATTTAGCTTACACAATGAAGTTTCATTGCGGATGTTTTCAAATAAAATATTCAAAGTCTGCAACAGCTGGACACAAACAAATGATCCACATTTTTGTTTCATAATCCTCAAAAAAAATGAAAGCATATTCTTTTCCAGGAAAAAACTAGGAGAAAATAATTTGTTATTCCAAACCTAAATTATGAATTATAATTATAGCATACTCAAAAACTGAGCTATCATTTTGGTCTCCCCAGATAAGAATCTCTGTTATGGATCTCAAAGTTTCAACTAGCAAGCTCCTGTTGCTTTCACTAACTGTTTGATTTTTTATCATAACATTGTAGAGGTATCTGAATATGGCCAAAAAGCACAATAGGCATGAAAAGAAATTCAAATACATTTTATTTTTACAACAAATGAATTTTAATATACACTTGAAACAATTTTTAAAAATTGCTTACTTTAAGTGATCTAAGGAATGTGGATTCTTGGGCTTTGCTCCACCACCGAACCATGAACGGCTTCGAAACATCTCTAACTTTTACTTTGAGCAAATACTTGGTTCTTATCAAATGAAAGACTTCATAAATGCACAAGCACAAGAATAGAATTTTCACGTGGATATCCTGGCAATCTTTTATTCTCTTTCCTGCTTTGTTTTTATGGAAGTTTAGACCTAGCAGACGAAATAGTTGTCTGTTCGCCCCTACTCCCTAGTCCTTTCAAGTGGGCGTAAACAATGGGTGCGTTTTCGCGTCAACGTAGGAGGACCTAAGTCAAAATTTACTAAAATTATTTAATTAAACATGTTGAATGGTAAAAACTTTAAAAATAAAATAAACAATTAAATTACATTAAAATTTCATAATATCATTACAACTCCCAAGTTCTTGATTTTTCGGAGATGTTCAATGTTTTTTATGTCTTTCGAGAAAACCCCAAAAATTATAGAAGTGATTTTGAAATTTCTATCTTTATTTGAAATTTTCAAATTATATGTAAAAGTAAAGTCTTTGAAACACAAAGTTGCAATCTTAGAAAATAATGCGTAGTTAGTTTTTTTATTTTTTATATATGGCAACTGCCACTGTTGAGTTGTCAAAATCTGTGGCAGTCGATTCATAGGTGGCGTTGATCTTTGGCTACACGTTCCGTTTTTCTCGTCCACAACTTTCAACCCATCCGGTAAGTCGCGATTTCCATTCCTCTTCTTTCAGCGGATTTCCTTTAGTAGAACGGCCAGTTTTTGCAATTTATTGTGCAACAGAACGCACTGCCTTATAATCCCATAATTATGTATGTTTCACATTTCCTGTAGAACCTCAAGCGCAGTGACTTAATACACCCGGCATTCATTGTAACGTCAAGTGGTTGATCCCCAACTTAAATCTCCCGTCGCCTTCTTAATTGCTAAAAATTTCATTGTTTTAAATATAATAATTAGTATCCCTTGCAATTAAAGTTTTTCCCTCCAAACATTCACTGCACTCCTTTATTATGAAAAGTTGAAACTAATGAATTTCTTCCTTAATCCTTGCAGGCCTTTCACCATGGATAACTGGTTAAAAATCTGCCTAGTTGTTGTGTTTGCTGTTGCTACAACAGGAAATGAAGAAGCTACACCTGCCAAGCTACTGTTCTCAAAACAAATTCTAAACAAATATCTAGTGGAAGGAATGGACATTGTTATTAAGTATGACCTGAAAATCAGAGTTACTGCTTCAAGGCATTAATAGTAATCTTTTTCTCACAGATATTCATTGTTCAATGTTGGAGGTACTGCAGCTCTAGACATTCAGCTGGCTGATAACACTTTTGGACCCCAAGATTTTGAGGTTGTTGGTGGTCAGCTAAAGGTCACAATTGGTAAAGTTTCTGCAAATGGTCATATTGCATAGGCTTGTATTATAATATGTAAATTTCCTTGCAGATCGTATCCCTCCAGGTGCAAATGCGACTCACGTAGTCGTCATCCGCCCATCAAAGTACGGATATTTCAACTTTACCGCAGCTGAGGTCACTTACCTTCCTAGTGAAGATGCCGCAGAGGTACCTCATAATATATTATCTCGATAGAAATATATTTCATCGCGTTTGTTGGTTTATTTCTAGGCCCTAGTTGGTCTTTCCAGTGAACCCGGACAGGGTGCTATTGTACCCTTCAAAGAATATGATCGAAAATTCTCTCCTCATCTGGTAAGATTTCACTATAAATACATTTCTTAGACTATATTTTATTGCCTTTTTTATTTTAACCAGTTGGATTGGCTTTCCTTCGCCGTCATGTCAATGCCTTCATTGGTGCTTCCTTTCGCATTGTGGTACTCTTCAAAATCCAAATATGAGGCTATTATGAAGCAGAAGAAGGATGGAAAACAAGCATAGAGAATCATCAACTTAACTTTGTGAAGCAATCAATCCTCCATTCTAAGAAAATTGTGTACTTGGCGAGACAGTATATCACCATTCTGTTAAAGAAAGGAACGGAGGTTTTTTTACGGGTGTAAACAAGAATACACTGTTTATCCTGACAATTACAATCTTAATTATCTACTGCTAAACCCCCCCCCCCCCCGCGTCGCGCGAGTTTCACTATAGTATTCTTGTAATCATAAAAGGAATAAGTTTATTATTTCGATTAGACATAATTCTTGTAGTACAGACTTTGTTAATTGGACCACAGTCTGAATTTTTGCTGGATTTGATCCATGTCATGATACATTACAATTCTTGTATTGCGAATTGAGAAATGTAAAAAGTTACCTTCTGATGTGGCTTCATAGGCCACTGTCTCTGTCTCGCATTGTCTTGCTGATGGGAGATTATAAACCGATCATATTTAATACCGATTATCTCTTCTACAAGAATTTGACGGTTCTAATTTTAAATCCATCTTTCTTTTGAAATGGAACCCTTAAGGAAGTTCTCTTCCCGTTACGAAAATCATATATTTTGATGGCCTTCATTTGAAAGTTTATCATCGTTGTCGCCTGCATGCAAATATTATAGTTGCCATACCAAGAAATTCTAATGATGCATGCAAGCCATGAACATATATTGAAGCAAAATAGTTTCAGTTCATCCCACTTGTAATCTAGAAATCATAAACGACTTTTGTCGGAATAAAAAATCGAATGGGCACTTAATTAATAATTAAGAATGGTGGATAAGGAACAACTTTGATCAATTGACCTTTTCGATTAGGCCCAGGTATCTACGGGCTTAGGAATGGCTCTAGTTAGTGAATAAATAAAACGGAGATTTTGACATTGTCTGTTGTGTGTTTGGAGGTAATAAATTAAGTGTATTTTTAGTCCGTTCGTGATCTCTCTCGATTCGTGTCAAAGTTAGTATAACGCTAAAATGATTCGAACATTATAAAAATTTGTTAAGGCCAGGTCTTTGGTTCAATACGCGCGCGTGTAACATATTTGAAATTGGTGTATAACTGTACTCCAACGCTCTCTCATATAACTTATTGACAGTGAATGCATGGTAGTGGAAAGACAGAGTGGTATAAAAATTTAAAACTGTGAAGCTAATTGAAACTTACAAAAGCGATTAGGTTGCTTATTATAAAATGCTCACGTATAATACGTAAAAGTAATTGAGCAACTCGACTCAAATCTCTAAAGGTAGATTTTACTACGTTAGCCTACGTTTTACATACCGAACGTTTAACGGTGCGATGATTGATGAAGCATTAATTAGTCTACATATTTTACTACATGGTATATCTACTACCGGTAGCTTGTGATTATAAAATAGTTATTTTTTTAAACACCCTAGAGTACCGTAAATGACTTTGAATGTCGACGAAAATTCGAGAACAAATATTCCATTATGAAACTAATCGTCGCCAATCCGATCCCGATACTTAGGATAAGGAAAGCGCTAGTCAAATCGGTCAGCCGAATGGGTTTCTGGCGAGCGGATCTTGGTTTTGTGCCAGTCGTAAAGCACTCGTCCGCCCTCGGAACAGCGTCTTTCGCCCAAACGCGAACAAGTCCACCAAGTTCAAACATGTCAATTATTCTGTAAAATATAAGTAAAATAGAAAGGAGCAAATAAAATTCTTATCAAGGATTTAGCTATTTTTGTTTTTATAAAATGGTGTAGTTTATTACCCTTTATTGAATATTTCTGATAGTCCACTGCCTTTTTTCGTCGGCCAATAGAAATATCCAGGCGTTATAGACTTTAATGGTTTTGACACTTTAAAACGACACCGCTTGTCTTTTCTGTACTGGTTTGCTACAAAGGAACGACAGAAAGTTCCACCCTAACAATAATAATAATAATAACCTTGTCATTCATGTTGTAGACCATAGTATAAGACCTAATTATTTTTAAAGAGAAAAACAATCTACAAATGTGTAAGCGTAGCGCCCAGTTTCCAACTTGGTGTTTAGCGTAACTGGATCACCAACGATACGATCCTCAGGATCGAGGCGAGCTCTGTCCGCCAGAACTTTGTAGATGCCGGAAGTCGCTGCCTAATATTTTGTGTAAATGGTGGAAGTGATACATATAATCGTAATACACATAGCTTGTTCGATACCAGAAATTGAATCCCCGTCAAAACATCTTTTCGGATGAGTACTTCAACCTCTTTACTCGCAGCCCATTCTTCTAATGTCTCTATCGATGGTTTCATTTTTGGAACCGTCAGTGACGAGATGACAATACCCGAATAAGAATTAACCAAGACCATGGCACTCACGAGGAAAAAACCAATAAGAATTCGAAAAGAAAATTTACCAATCCCTTCTCTACCTCCTGTGAAAAATGGGTATCATTAGGTAATTTTATCGTTAAAATTCAAATAAAGGGACAGAGTAAACAGTTAAGTAGGCTAACGAGTGGGACCTTGATTCGTCATTACGTTGATTACATAAATTGAATGAGAAGTTATGTAAGACAAAATTCTGTTTTGATCGACTGGATTTGTCTTTTTAGCGTTATTGTTTAGCCTATTCTTTCGTTTGGATGACTCGTGAATTTTTTTTGTATAACGTGTGTAATGTTGGTAGAACCATGAAAAAAGAGTCATCACAGAGACTACGAAAATTATGCTGACCAGAACGAAGAGCCAAA
Organism: Ceriodaphnia dubia; assembly: GCA_022539655.2. Classification (NCBI taxonomy): domain Eukaryota; kingdom Metazoa; phylum Arthropoda; class Branchiopoda; order Diplostraca; family Daphniidae; genus Ceriodaphnia; species Ceriodaphnia dubia. The sequence goes on from JAKUCG020000249.1 coordinate 107,357, forward strand.
CCTATGAGTTTGATTGAAGGTTATTTTATTATTTGTGAAAATTATTTAGTGTAACGACAGAAAACTAATTTAACCCACCGTCGGTTCGAATGGTCTAATGAACGCAAATAATCGGCTCTCATCTCCAGGTATTGGTACAATTATTTGAAACACTTCATACCATGTCGGGAATGTGGTGTAGTCTAATTTGTTTTTTCTGTCAAGAGTGATGTAAAAGCTGCAAACTATTCCGTCAATATCCTAATTAGAAAATAAGTTGCAAGCGAGCGCATTTTAGTTTTGGCTGTATTGGGTATTCTGGTTCCTCTGGGATTTTTAAAAGCAGTCCGCGACTCAACTAGGCCGTATTCATGGGGCACGAATTTTTAAAATTTTACTTAAAATGCACGAAATTGATGATTAGATAGTTGGCAGAAGTAAAAAAGGTAAACAGCTGGATTTGAAAAGTTGAAATTACGCGGAATGGTTTAAGAAAAACGTCGCTTTCAAAACAGGTATCCTCTGCTTTTCAACGAAAACAAAATATATTTAATGTGAACACTTTATACGAGTTCAGAAAAATATTCTATTTATTTTTTATACGACCCAAAACGCATTCCATATCGCGGACTGTTTGTTAATTTCGCATTACACCATATTATACGACGTCGTACTACATGATAGGCCTACTTGTCGACTTAATATGAGCACTCATACGATACAATGATAAATACGTACTTCGTCATTTATGAGTTGTAAATGTGCAGCTTCGTTTGTTCCAAATTTTTGCTCTAAAGTTTGATTAAGAGGTTTTATAGTATACCTACATGAAATTAAAATTACGTTAATACATCCCCTGGGGGGGGGGCGACACTTGTTACCGACACTGGCTACATTAACAAAAGGACAGTGGCTATCTACATTGGCTACCTTCCTAAATTAATTAAAACATTCATTCGATCATTATAACGATGTAGTATATTAATGGCATGTCTAACTGGTTACTCGACCACGACCAGCACGAGCCGATATCAGGGGACACAGTTGCGTCGAAACGAGTTCGGCGGCTGGGACGGAGGAGGGAACACATAGTCGCCGTTTAGGCTCATGCTAACTGGTATCCGACATGTCCGTTGAACACGAGTGCGGAATATTCAGGCTAATTAAGTTGGAACGGGAACGGGCATCTTGGGCTCAACTGGAACGGGAATGGGCACCTCGGGCTCAGCAGGCACGATATGATTAAACTCTTCCTCTGCTTCCACGACTAAGTCCACGTCAACGGTCAGGTTCAGCTAGTCATTGTTCATTCGACAGGAACGATTGGATCGTGCCCAGCAGGTACATTCTACTGACATAGAATGTCAGGTAAAGCCGGGCAAAGCAGCCGCCCACCACTCCCGTTGCCCGCGACCACGACCGCGACCAGCTAGATGTATACAAGTAGAATGGCAGCATGGCAGGATCAAGAGTATGAGGAGTCAATGTCAAATAGGGTTGGTGCTGAGCGAGGACTGGAGGCTGTGGTGGTTCACGTAGCTGTTCTACATACTACATTGGATGTATCGTTTCGCCTTTTATAGACAATCAGGCAATCAGTGACAGGATTGTCTGAATTGGAGATATTTGAATGAATTTAGGAAGATAGCCAATGTACGTAAGTAGCCTACTGTAGCCACTGTCCTTTTACTTGGGTAGCAATAAGTTTCGGGGTAGGGAGTCTCGTCCTCACAGGTACAGCTAGTGTCAAAGGTAGCCAATGTCTTCACACCACTAATTACCCTTATATTAGTTTTACATACGTAAAATGGTATCGGGCCGCAAGCCATCGAACTATCTCATAGGACGTTCCGTGGTAACTAAAGGTTCCATTAGGACCTCGTACGAAATGATCGAATGGTGGATTCTAAGTTATAAATGAAAATGACGCATTAGCTTTCTAACAAAAAAATTAATGAAGCAGCTAGGTCACAAAAATAATAACGAATCAAAGGATTAAAGGTAAACAGTTAACCGCATTTGAAATTAAATATACGCTCATTCACATTGCAAATATGCTACGGTGTGCCTGGACCATTGACTATTTTTATTGTGGACGTAACTTACGCATGATATAGTCATGATATAGTATACGGTAGTATGGTATATAGTATGAGTGGGAAATAATTGGGAGATTAATAGCTACGTACGTAATTTAAAGCTTATTATTTATTATATCTGAAAAGGAACTTCAAAAGCACTTAGGTCAGAAACAGGTACGAGATACGGATGACCCTTCATTTGAAAAATAATACTTCTATAACTAAAAAATAATAAACTTCTATAACTGGCTACATGTAAATGTTCTTGTTTTTAATGTACAGCCTTTATTTTTACCTTTTATCTTTCCTGAAAAACAAATCAAACCAAAAAACAGAATTATTACAAGGATAACATATGTAGGGTACTTGCAGATAAAACGACGTAATTCATGTGCCTCAATTTAGTGCCGGCATACATAGAGTCTGTTGTTGCTAAATTAATCCACATTACTAGTACAAACACTACTATAAACGTTTTTGAATGCGGAAAGAGGCCTTCAAGTTTCATTGGACTAATACCAATGACTGTATGCTGAAATGTTGTAGCTGTACTAGTGCGTTTACTTTGAACTGATCGGATTCGATGCAGAATCGACCTATTATAGCTATACTACTAGCTTGTATAGCATGCAAAAGAAAGCAACGAGACTTTCAACTTTCAAGCATCAAGAGAATAATTTATCTCTTTTCACAGTGCGTTTTACTTTAACTATTCCAAGAAACCCAAAATACTCATGAAATATTAATGATGAGTGTTCTCCATAGTTACTAAATATGTCAAAATTTCTATGTTAAATTATTATTTTAGCAAAAACTATATGCTGCCGCATGAGGCGATATAATGTCAGGCGATTTAGACTGGCCGAAATGTCAATATATCTGCATATGTGGGCAAAAACATCCGACGATTTACTAGGCCACATATTCCATGCCATTCGCTCATATGTAGCCTAGTTCACACTTTGCATAGAATTGGCCGGCTGCTGCTGACCCCACTGTCTTTCGCACAGCACAGCGTGAGACCTCGGAACGAGTAGGCTGGGCCTCGCGTAGTCTTGCATTACGTTGAATTATTCAGTACTGACGTGTACTTACTATTTATGAATAGCATCAGGCGAATTAACAATGCTCTTTTACATGTGAATGATTTTTGTTCTGTTCGGTGGCATGCAGGCATATCTATACCTCACGATACACCTGGTACCAGATATGCCTATACCCCACGAATTCCGACAGACGTACCCTGACCTGGCCGCCACCCCATATAAAATATATTATAATTATTATTGTATTAAATCTATAAAGCGCACTTTCCAAGTCCAAGGACAGATCAAATGACGCTACAACAAGTACAGTCTCCAACACAAATAAAAATTTGTCAGCAGGGATAGGCTAAACGAAACAGATAAGTTTTCAAGTTTGTTTATAGTACCGATATACCTACCCCCCTCCACATTTTTTTTCTGTTAAATATCCGACATACCAAAGCCACAATTTTTTTTTCTTTTCGACTGCGTGAAAGTATAGAGGATCAGGAAGAAATTAAAAATGTTAGACAAGAAAGTAGCATCTTCAGCGTTTTTTTCAACTGAGAACGAAGGTTTAAACAGATACTGGGCTAAACTTTACAATGCTACCTTCAGATTTAATTACTTACACTTACAAATTAGGTTTACTTTCTAACAAATTTCATTTACTGTTAAATATTTTTAATAGTCGGGTTAGGTTACGTTAGGTTAGGTTAGGTTTAGTTATGTTATTATACGTTAAAATTAAGTAATTGTAGGTTAGGTCACCTCTTGGCCTCGCAGGGTTATATGGGGTGCCGTTGTGAGACAAATTAAACAATTTAATCATCAACGCATCAAACATCAACGCGCCATCAAACGTGGACCTACCATATTTGAATATATTCAATGCAATTCTATGCCCATTATTCATTAAATCTATTGATTTTTTCAAAATCAAATACCAGATCGATTGTATTAAAGTAAGGTAACCTTACGATTTAACCTGCCAATGAGGTTTTTAAAACAATTCCCATTATTCAACAAATATATTACATTTTTCAACAATAAAGAACGATTTAACATGTTTCTATAGAAGATCTATGATGGGTTTTCAAACACTGCGTTGGCCCCGAGCGCAAATCTCGCGCAAATTGCGTCCTTTTTCCATGCTATTCCACAGAAGTGGAAGCGGGTTGGCACGCTATTTCGTGGAAGTGGAAACGGAAGAAATTTTACTTGTCCCCATTGCTACACACTATCGATTTAAATGGCGCGACATCACAAACTAGCCGCGCGAGTTCAAAGCGATTCATTTCTCTTTTTTTGTTTGTAACATATTAATAATGCGCTTGCTAACACGGGCCTGTACAAGCCAGCCGACTCCAACCGCTCCGTGGCTTTCGCAAATGGCAGGCTCTACTTCTGGACGAGAAGTCAGGTTCGGCTTATAATAGCCATTTTAGGCCAGTATACGCAGGAGGCCATTGGCACGCTATTTCTCGAAGGGAAACGACCGTCAGAGATCGTTGAATGCTTTTGTTTATTGTAGAAGCGTACGTCATGTGAAAAATCATTTTCCTCAAAACGAGATAGCGGGTGCGTCCGAGGGTGCGTCTGTGTGGCTGAGCACGGAGCCAGACATCAATTTGAATACACCAGTGTCAATATTTCTAAATTTCCATATATATATATATAAATAGGGGACTAATTGCTGTCAAACAATAAGTGAACAATCAGCGAAAATTCATTCGCTGCCGGAAAAAAAATGCGCTAACCGATAGGCGATAGCGTCGTGAAGCAAGCGAACATGCCATCAGCGAAAAATCATGATGAGAAAATCTGAAAATGAGAAAATATTAAGAAGAGCGAGCAATCATGATAGCTGTCCAAGGCCGAATAATAATCAGACATAATTTATGAGACAGACAGATTACTAGATTAGACGAAAACTTTTATACGTACAAATTTCCGTAATAGAACCCAAGTATGTACGGCATAAGACAGGCACCTGACCGTCTCAAGGGCTCAGCTGACCGAATGCGCAAGACTCTCTCCATCGATTCGTAATTGTACATATTCTACAATTTTTACCTGTACTATAGATAAATTTTTAGAATAAGCAATGTTCTTATACTATAAAATATCCAGTCTTGGTTCTTGCCATTTACTTTCCGCCCCGAGCACTCGGGCGGAAAGAGCTACTCGGGGCGTACGGTACATAGTTGAATTACAAATATTTTTGTTCCGAAATATAATAGTGCTTGGGAACTACATGAGTAATAGCACGACATTCATTTTTTACAAAAATGTAAATATTCCTACTTTGAAGGAAAATTGAAAAAAACGGACATATTATGCCCATCTGTTAAATTCTGCTGAGCTGTACCTATGTGGGCTGTTTATGGATACTTCGTGTAGGAGTGTAGTTGAAAACGATAAAGTTTCGGGCCACAAAAGACGGTCCAAAAGATTCGAAAAGCTTAGGCTAGTTATAAGCCTAATGCTCAACTGAGCGCAACATTTTGCAAAATGTTTTTTTGCGGTGCGGCGTCATTTTTAGCTATAATACAAGTTTTTTTTAATAAGAGACTTGCTCGAAAAAGAGCGGTGTATACGAGTGCGGGCAAACGATAACAATACAGAAACGCGCTCAATTCTTGGGAAGCGCTGGGAACTGGGTATGACTAAGGGATATATATATTGTATTTTACACCAGTAAGAAGATGAACAATATATATATACAATATATATGTACCACTGTTAATGTGCGCTTTCGTCCGAGAGTCGTCCAAGTATATTTTAGTCATTTAGTGGAATTCCAACACGCCATTCCAGTCAAAGACAAAGTTAAAATAAGGCAAAGTTAGGTAGGGACAATGCTGGATTGAGCTAGCTCACGAACGATTGCACTGGCAATAGGTATAGGCTATAGTTATAGGCAATAGTTATAGGCTATAAGCCGAACCTGACTTCTCGTCCAGAAGTAGAGCCTGCCATTTAAGACAGCCACGGAGCGGTTGGAGTCGGCTGGCTTGTACAGGCCCGTGTTAGCAAGCGCATTATTAATATGTTACAAACAAAAAAAGAGAAATGAATCGCTTTGAACTCGCGCGGCTAGTTTGTGATGTCGCGCCATTTAAATCGATAGTGTGTAGCAATGGGGACAAGTAAAATTTCTTCCGTTTCCACTTCCACGAAATAGCGTGCCAACCCGCTTCCACTTCTGTGGAATAGCATGGAAAAAGGACGCAATTTGCGCGAGATTTGCGCTCGGGGCCAACGCAGTGTTTGAAAACCCATCATAGATCTTCTATAGAAACATGTTAAATCGTTCTTTATTGTTGAAAAATGTAATATATTTGTTGAATAATGGGAATTGTTTTAAAAACCTCATTGGCAGGTTAAATCGTAAGGTTACCTTACTTTAATACAATCGATTAACTGGTATTTGATTTTGAAAAAATCAATAGATTTAATGAATAATGGGCATAGAATTGCATTGAATATATTCAAATATCGTAGGTCCACGTTTGATGGCGCGTTGATGTTTGATTAAATTGTTTAATTTGTCTCACAACGGCACCCCATAGGGTTAGGTAGTAAATCGTCGGGAAACAGTATAAGTAAATCGTCGGGTAGCATACGAAAGTTTTACCTCGAAAGCATCTTGACCAAATGTCTAACAGCCTTTAACATTTAATAAATTAATAACCAACCATGTTTAAGCTAGTTCTCCCACTCAGTTTCAAAAGTTGAAGTCGAACCACGAGTGCGTGCATGGCACGGAAAACACAATAACCAATATGCCATTGAATGACATTACATGTTAACCAGGTTTGTAGACAAGACGGTGAAATTTAACGCGGAATGAACAAACAAGTTACACAAGTTACAGTAGTGGGGTGGAGTGGGGGTAGCGCCGTAGCGTAGCGGTATTGCGAGTAAATCTCTTTGCGCAAAAGAAAAAATATAAATTTCAATGGTGCAACCACACAAAGATTGCATTTGTCTATCTGTCAAAGTTTGTTTGCTAAATAACAACTGCTTGTTATTTTAAGAATCCTAGTTAATGTGGCAAACAGGAATTCCTCGTTTTGTGTCAAATATTATATATTAAACTACAATGAGTGAATACGAATCTGCTGGCAGTCTTAATCTGCCGATTGAATCCATGAAGATGATGGCAGAGAGTGTGGGGGTCGCCGGTCTTTCAGACTCGGCGGCTAAAGAGTTAGCTGATGAAATAAATTTTCGACTGAAAACAGTCATACAAGATGCCACAAAGTTTATGCACCATGGGAAAAGGAAAAAGCTTTCCACAATGGATATTGATCATGCACTTAAAATAAAAAATATTGAGGTAAATCCCAAAAGATCCACTTAAATTTTAGTTCAGGTTTTACAATGTTTGTTTTCATCATCCTCAAGCCCCTGTATGGATTTGCAAATGCAGACCATATTCCATTTCGCTTTGCAAGTGGTGGAGGCCGTGAATTGCATTTCCTGGAGGATAAGGAAATTGACATTGCAGAAATTATTGGTGGTCCCTTACCGAAATTACCTTTAGATGTGGCTTTGAAAGGTACAAAGATATTTGTTTGTTTTTTCTTAGAGAAACTAATTTCAAAATTTGTGCTACAGCCCATTGGTTAAGCATTGATGGAATTCAGCCTGCTGTTCCTGAAAATCCCCCATCTTTGTCTAAAGATCAACAACGGATGGAGAGTTCTGATCCAGTATCAAAATTAGCTAAGATTGGTGACAAAACCAAGAAAGCTTCAACTCTTACGTACTTAACTTATACAGTAACATGTGATTCCTAAACAAGTTATTCAAATTTTTTTAAAACTGATTTTAGAGCAATTAAGAAGCCCAAAACAGAGACTGTCCAAGTTAAACAGCTTACAGCCCATGAATTGTCTGTTGAACAGCAATTATACTACAAAGAAATTACCGAAGCTTGTGTGGGATCTGATGAAGCAAGACGAGCCGTAAGCCTAAATTAAAAATTTTCTTTTTGGACTCTTATTATCAAATGCTAAGCCATTTACTTCGTCTTCGTTCCACAGGAAGCTTTCCAAAGTTTGGCTTCAGATCCAGGATTACATCAAATGTTACCCCGCCTTTGTACTTTTATCGCTGAAGGCGTACGTGTTAATGTAGTACAAAACAATCTCGCCCCTCTGATTTACCTGATGCGCATGGTTAAAGCGTTGCTTTCCAATCAAACACTCTACCTTGAAAAATACGTGAGTCCATCAAGTGTTATAAAAAAATTTCTTGAATTTCCGTCATTGCCAATCGGTTTCATCCAATAGCTTCACGAGCTTGTTCCTGCAGTCACATCTTGCATGGTTAGCAAACAGCTTTGTCTTCGACCAGAAGTGGACAATCACTGGGCTTTGCGAGACTTCTCCTCCCGCCTAATTGCACAGATTTGCAAAAATTACCACACCACGACAAATAATTGCCAGACTCGTGTTACCCGATTGTTCTGCCGAGCATTAGCTAATGACAAAATGCCATTAGCATCATTTTATGGCGCACTTGTTGGTAAATTTTTTAGTAGTTTTAAATTCTTATTGATACTCTTGAATTAACTTACACACTAAAAATTTCCCACAGGACTTTCGGAATTGGGGACGGAAGTTATCAAGGCCTTTATCATTCCGAAAATACGTGCGATAGGTGAACGTATCGAACTTTATTTGGATGGATCAGGCCAGGCAAATGCTGATCGTATTGCGGCTTCTCACATCAAACAGTTGACGATTGTAAGTATTTGAGGAAGTTCGCCATCGTTTCTCTTCTATAGATATTTTCGTATTTGCTTTCAGAAAGTTATGGTTCCTATATTAAAAGTGACGCGCCAACCACCAGACAATCTTGATGACTACCGTCAAGAGTTCGGTTATCTTGGGCCAGCGCTCCATGCTGCAGTGTCCAGAGCTAGATCTCAGGTCACAACTCCCGCGGTATCGTCAGCTGGAATTTCATCTGCGGGTAGAATTGTTATGCAATTTTTTTAATTCCCCTTTCTAATAATCGTTGTATTCAGGCGGCACTCTTGGATTGTCTTCTGGTCGGGGCACTATTACTATGATGAGTGGAACCTCTACTACAACAACCGTTGCACGAAATCAAGGTGGTGCAGTTGCAAACTCTGCCAATACCAAATACATGTTTGTAACCTCTAGACCTTCCACGCCGGTTCAGGTATTTCCCAATATATCAATTGATTTGAATAACAGAAATGTCTAACTTCCAAATGGCATCTTAAGGCCGCAGCTCCACAGACTACTCAGGTCGTTAAGTTAGTTTCCGGACCCGGACAAAACAAACAAAACGTCTTGTCCACCAACCCAGGAAAATACGTGGTCGTTCAAACAAATACTAGCGGCCAGGTAGTTCGGGTAACTTGAAAGTTATTTTTAATTCCTGGGAAAGATCAGTTTTTCATTTTATCTAGGACCTCGAAAAGACTCAAATGAAAGTGGAAGGAGCCGACGCTACGGACATGAAGCTCGATGCTTCAATGGAAATCAAGACAGAAAATATCACAATTCTTGATGAATGAGGCAAATTACTGATGAAATTCTTTTATACATTACTTATAATTTGATTTAGCTAAAATCTCAAAAAATAGTCGAAAAGACGAAGAAAAATAAAACAAATACAAATCCACAAGTTCTTTTGGTTACACGATGTGAACTTCTCCTGTACAGTGGGGGCAGCAAGTATAAAATGATTTGTTCATGGAACGACGAGCTAAAGCTGCTACATGATAGGATGCCGCAGTCATATCGTTGTTCAATTCTGATATGGTACAAGATCCAACCGGATGAGTGGTCAGCAACTGCAATTGAATACTTTCTCAGTAAAAACTGTGGAAATATACAAAATGTTTCGTAAGGAGTAAAACCTCTTGAGCTGCAAGCTGAGCTGTTGATAACTTCGCCACAGCAGAGGTAGGGGCAGGAGTTCCTTCGTCGTCTCTCACTTGGGTATACGTTCCCAGCAAACGCTTACTGAGGCTTTCGACAAGTTTCAGTATGGACACGCTTGCCTCGATTACATCGTGAGCGACCAGCTCAGGACTCTTCGGGTTCGAATTGCCAAGGGGATGAAAAGCTCTGTTTAGAGCCTTTAAATGGCTAAAGAGAGATCATGGACTAATGAAAATTCTGGAAAAACTATTATTATTATTTTTTAAATTATAGTCGCCTACTTGTAGGTTTTCTGTTGGTGGTTTTGGATAGACTTTGCTTCATCGAGTAGACCCTGAATACAGAGCTGAAGATTAGCGTTCCGATTACAGAGAGCAGCCTTCCATTTTGTTAGTTCGTCAATTACAACACTAGAACCAAACCCAAAGAGGACGTATTAAAACCCAATTTCTTTGATGGCGCTAATGTACGGATAAAGTAATTACAATACCTAGATGCCAAGAATTTGCTTCGCCATATATCGGCTTCAATAGATAGTTTCTCTTTCTGCTCAAAATCTAAAGCTATTTTTTCCACATATTGCCTAATGTCATCAGCCAGCTTCACCTTGTCTTCTGTCAAGAAATGAACTCTGGCTTCCATATCTTCCCCAACACTTGCAACAAGCAATCTCTTCAATTCTGTATTGACCTTAAAAAATCCAAGCCAGAAAAAATCTAACATTAAAAAATCTTCTTGCATCCAAATATTGAAATAATATACCTTGCTTTGAATAATCAATTCTTTTTGCAGCTCTTCTCTCTCTTTGACCACTCGTTCATGATCCTTTTGGCATACAGCAGAATTCCTGTCTACTTCTACAGATTTAGTCTTTTCATGATTGATTTCAATTGAAGTCTGCAGATTTCCTTTTTTGTGCAATTTCTTTTTCTGTGGGACTATGGGTTTGACAGCAGCTTTATAAGGCTCATACGGCACAAACTTGGCTTTCTTGTTCTCCAAGGCCGCACTGGATGGCTTTGGTTTCAACCCTACAGAACTGGCTTTGGGGATAAGACTAATAATCCTCTCAGCTGGAGGTGGTGACTTAAGTGGCAAAAGGCTCAAATTTTGCATAGCATTTGCAGTGGACATAACACAGGCACTTTTGAGGTCAGTTGTGATTGGAACATCCATAGATTCCATACCGTCGCCCTCCGTCCGAGGGCAAAAAGATATCGACGTATTATTGTCTTCCATCGTCGGTAAACCACTGCTTCAAACTCGACTTCTAAAAAGTTGAAATGTATATAGTGGCTGCGATGTATTACCGAGAAAGCTGGATGATGTACAATGATTCGACGACTGGGACTGGGAGTCGTCGTAAATATACAAGAAATATACAGACAGATATACAACGCGTTAACGAGTTTCTCAGAACGTCGCCACAAATTTGATGTGATGACGTGGGCAATGTTTTACTTCCCCGATTGTTTTGACATCTAACTCTTGAAGGGCCACAGAACATTGTTGCCAAGTCGACGATTCGACCAGCCGGCTAACAAAATCGGAAAACCTAATCGGAAATTTCACCATCTTCGTCGTCCCACGCCGACAGGCCTATCTGTCGATGAAATGTCACTTGCTTGTCGTAAACGAAACGGGGATCTGTCGGACTGATTGCATTACGCATGAAAGTGAATTCCATCAGTTCTTTCTGGCGTTTCAATTCCGATGTGGGCACGACGTTGAGGTCTCGCTCCGTGTCGACAGTGAACTTTGCCGTTACTTTATCTATAGCTTCTTGGATTGGTAGTCCGATTAGCACTTCTTGAGCGATCGAAATCAGTTTGGTCAATACCATCGCCGGTACGCTTTCCAAATGCGTCAAATGACGCAGTTTGAGTTCGTCGGCCTTGGCTCGAGGATCGGCCGTCGTCTTAAGGGACCGTAGCGGCATGAATCTTTTCCTCACCTTGGTCCCATCTTCGTAGAGTAGGATCAAACTTGGTGGTTTGAGACGTAGTCCGATTTTTCTTGGGTGGATGACGCGACTTGCGACGACGTTGCTTTTTCCAGCCCACTCCATTCGCCCAACTCTTCTGACTCACCTTTCCTTTTCTCTCCTCATTTGTTTTCCTGCACGGTCGCTAGGCAACCGTCGGCTTCGATTCCCTGCCCGTCTGGCCGTTGTGTCGTCTCGAACGCAACACAAGCCCGTCCTAGTTGGGAGAAGAAACTAATTGAATTAAACGAGAGAGGACTAAAGACGCGATGCTGGCCAGGGAGAAATGACTCCCGGCCGGAACTCTTAAAGGATCAAGTTAGAGATTCAAGTGACTGTTATGTAGCCAGGGTGATGCGAATAAGTGGAGACGGGCACACTGTTGAATAAGCGTCGCTCACTCTTTCTCTCTCTCTCTCTCTCTCTCGTCTCGACCTCCTGCTGAATAATTCAATAAGGCGGCCTAATTGATCAGAGCGACGCCTCCATGCGCGTGAATCAACTCTGGCCCTGATCCTACACCGGCGAAAACATTGACTCTCAAACACAGGGAGCCAAGTTCCATCGAGACGAAATAAGGCACCGCTACGGCGTCTAAATGGGGTACCGTACGTCGCAGTAGATGTACTGTACTCGTATTGTGGCCACGTGCGCCACACAAGTCGGAAAGTTGCAGACTCGACGAGAAAAGAGCGAAAGAGCTAGGGGTACGCTTCGCGACTTAATGAGGTTAGAGTTTCATTTGTTTCCCTCTCTCTCTCTCTCCCCCTCCTCCTCCTCCCCCCTACATGGCAATTAAGTCTATGCTGTGCTTCCGAGCGGCCGAAACTTTACCAGCTCGTCGTAGAGAGTTGTATGTATGTGAGAGGGGGCGAAAAAGACGATGGCGTGAGAGAAGGCGGGAGGACGAGGACCGACAAGTCGGCGCGTGACGTTCCTTGTTCCGCTTCGGCCGCGCACTGAAAATGTTTTGACAGGGCCGCAAATGAGTTCATCAGGGCGACGACTTGATTGCAAACTAGCGGCACGTCTAGACTACGGTCTACACATCGACTTTGAATAAACAAGTTGCTCGGATTTGAAGACGACAAAAGGAACTGTCGTTTGATCGGCAGACGGCAACAACACGGTGATCAAAAGTATTTTTAATGCTAGCCTATCTTTTCTCCCCTCGCCCTCGGAAAAACTTTAGCATTTGATGACGTCTACTCGACTCGTCGAGCGTTCCGGTAATCAACAAACGTCTATCGCCCCCAGCTTCCGCTTGTTGACACGCGAAGAAAAAAACAATTTGTTATTTACCGGTGGGGTAAAGTTGGCTCGCATTCAAATTCTATGGGGTTAAAACCTGAGAAAAACACTCGTCTTCGTTTATCCATTTCACCCCTTTTGTTGGAAAACCCAAAGCGGTAAAGCGTGGTCTAAACGGTAGTCTGGCTTTGTTATGTAAAATGACGGTTGTAAATATAGAATAAAGTGTCTGCAATCATCTATTTCTAGCCGTATGTTTTACCCTTTCTTTTTCAGTTAAGTTTATGAATATTATTGTAGTTTATATTGGTGTACACAGTAGGCTTTGCGGTACACGCCCGTCTGCTGTTTTTATATCCAAACCGGTCAAAAATTCAACGAAAAACTTTGGAAATAAAACTTATATAGAAGAAAAAGGGGATAATAAAATGTTTGGTGCGCCGCGTAGCCTAGGCGGCCGGCTTGGCGGCGAAACGCCGACTGGTCGTAAAAAAAACGGCGGCAGTACTATTCCTGATGCAGACTACGGTTGAAATGTTATACAAAATGTATACATTTGATACCGGGAGGGAAAAACTTTTGTAAGTAGTGGCGGCCTATCCCGAAAGGGGAAACGATGAACGACGACGACAAGTTATTGGATTGTTGCTTGGTTTTTAAAAGAGAAAAAGATAGAGAGAGGGGGACGTTGTCATCATCATCAAACCGTCGCTGCGAAAAAGTTAACGCCGCCCTTTTGGGGTAGCTTGATGCATTTACAATATATAACGACGACCTCACTCTATACTACTGTCTGCTGTGTGCGTAGTACTACGTCTGCTGCTCCAAAAGTTCGGTGGGTTATATAAAGAGTAGCTCGCAGTATTTGGCGGAATGGGCCGGCGCCGGGCAATAAAACGTAACGAGCCGAGCCGTACGTCGACGACGTCGGTTCGCAAGTGCCCGATGTTGCTGCTCCCTTTTTTTTCTCTCTCTCTCTCTCGCTTTTTCTTTCTTTCTCTTTGTAGGACGCTCTCGTGCTCTCCCGCGCTTTTTTACCGGACAATTGTATGGCGATAGGAGTACACTCTATCCAGAAAAAAGCGCGGGAGAGCTCAGGGCTATACACCATTTTTTAGAGAGAGGCGGCGCTAGGCGGCAGCCGCGCTCGCTTGGCGAACATTGACGGAGCGCGGGAACGTGGCAAATATTTTTGTATTTACACAGAGAAAAAGCGACACTGGAGTAGATTCAGCTTTTTATCTTATATATCGTGCGCGCTTGTAGGTCTGCGTGTTGCATGCCCCGGCCGGCCAATAGGCTAGCTATAGTATATGCGTGATGTAACTGTAGACGTGTGCGCGCAACACAAAAACAGCCCGACGGATTTGTTCGTCCGAGTATTTACTTTTTAACAAGTACGATGAATATACTACTACATCTATACGAGTGTCTCGAAATAAGAAAACTACGCCCCAAACCGGTCGGGGGGAGAGTCGGTCCCGTGCGCGCCAATTTCCATGCGGATTGTGTTGTTGTGATGGCGAAATGAGTCAACGGAAAGAATCGATCTCATTTGAATGTCGTCTCGCCGACTGGTTATGACTCATGCAAACCCATTCCAGTTTGATGTATCGATGTCCTGCTCTCTATCTGTTTATATATATACCTACAGACCCAAGTCTGCTGCTACAGAAAGAAAAGAAAAAACGGACCAAAAAATAAAGTTGAGTGGTGGGAACGGGGTCGACTATCGTGTGTGTCAGACTTTCCTTTCTGGCCAGTCCACGCTGGTTCGTTTTGTTTGCGTTCCGTCTCGGACCGTGAGAGGGCATCATCTATATACGTTAAAGGTTATGGGTATAGTAGTTGTATAGTAGAGGGGGGCTAGGCTGAATGATAACAGTCTAACGCTGAAAGGAAATAGGAGAGAGAGAGAGAGAGAAGAGTCATTAGAACACGCGCTGGGCGTCGGGTCTCACGCGAGCTACACATAACACTGTATATATAGATACAGATCAACACACCTAGACAGAGCACGAGGATTGCATTAGCTCCTTAACGGACTCGTCGTTCACCAAACCCGCGCGCGCTTGAGCGCACGAAAAAAAAAGAGTAAAATAAAGTAGAAAGACGAGTACTAGACGACAGGAGACAGGACGCCTTTTTTCTACGAAATGGATTTGCTGACTCATTTGAAGCTTATTTGCCTATTATGTGTTCTTTCCCTCCTGTCGCTGATGTTTTCCATGCTGTTTTCGTTCCGTTCTTAAATTTCAAACATTGCCGCCGCCGCCGCCGTCGTTGTCATCGTTCTCTCTCTCCCCCATCCACTAGTCGCGTCAATTATAGATAGGGAGCGGAGCACGTGCAGACACGCGGCCAAACACAAAGAGGCCGTGCTCTACCCGTCACATCATTTTCACAATGGATCCTGTCGAAGCAATCGGCGAGCACATCACCAGCAGCAGAGCAGCAGCAGCATCAGTTCATCAGTTTAAAACGGGAGAACGAACGCTTTATATATATATTTAGTACGTACTACTACGTTTTTTTTATTCTTTCTCTAGTTCGAGTCCGATGACTTTGACCTTTTCTCGTCCCCATTTCTCCCGTCGTCCGTAAGGGCGTGCACCACAACAACGAAGGCTATATAAGGCCTACAGCCCTGTTTGTGTGTTCATGATTGGTGCCACTCGCTTCTCTACAGTCTCGATCGATCATTGAATCCGACAAGATGGCACATCATTTATTACAATACGAAAAGGAGGGGACGGAAACCGAATGGGAAGAAAACAGGAGCAATCAGCTAGCTCTCTCTCTCTCTTTCTATAGAATTCACTCGTCCTCCTTTTTATTCTCAATTAAATTGAATTATCATCATTCAATTTTTTTCTTTCCCCCACAACAGATTTCTATTTTTTCCTCCCTCTTTTTGGCTCGTGTCACGTTCAGCAACTGGATCGACTACAAGCTTGAAAAAAAACGAGCTTTTATACGAAAAGGACAGAAGGAGGGAATACAGAAAAAGCCGTAAATAAAGGTAGGTAATTGCAAGCCATGAATGAATCAATAGGGCAGCAGCAGCTGGGGAAAAGAGTCTAGATGAATAAGATAAAAGGACACTTGTATATAACAGGGTAGAAAGGTTGTTTTCAGAAAAGAAAAGGGTGACGTCATTTCTTAGTCCTACCACTCCCGTCGGGACAACAACAAGCTAAGAAAAAAAAAGAATTGACAACACGAAGGTTTTGACCAAACAAGACTCGCTGGCGTCACGCCCGATGATTCTTATCGGGTTGGAAAGTTACGATTTTTAAACGGAAAATATGCAATTACAAGAGCTACTTAATTAAGAAACACGAATAGAAAATGAGAACGCACAAAAGAAGGGGCCAGAGGGCGGAGGGGAACAAAAGAGACTAGTTTTTCTTTTCTTATATATTCTTGGTGCGGTCGTCTCGGCCGGATGTCGCTTCTATGCCCAGCACACAGCGGCTCTCTCTCTTTCTCTCTATTTATTACGGAGAAGGCTAAAACGGGTGTATAGAATCATAAAAGAAAAAAATAAAGGCGACGCCAAAAAGGAAACAGTGGTGAGCGGACGGCGCTTTATTTTCATCACGATGAGATTGATTCGCCAGTCGCGACGACGGCGACAAGCGAAAGAGAAATGAAAGTGGTCGGTGGCGACGTGATGCGACGGTGGCGTCGCAGCCAATTCATTCTCCCTCGGCGGGTTGACGACATAATTGTGTCGGCTGGCGTAACATTATAGAGATATACACAAACAGGGGCGTCGGCGGCGTCGGCAGCGGCGGAGGACGTCTTCTTCCTATCTCTCACCCTCTCTCCGGATGATGGTGTTGATTTTACGACGGAGGCGGCGAAAAGAAAGAACCGCAAAGAGTGCGACAACAGCACCACCAGTCGCCTCTCGTTTCTTCCGGAAATGAGTGAACAACTCCGCGAGGGCGTAGGGACGGAACCGACGTCATTTGACTTGTGTTTGGTAGCCAAAGAAGCGGCTCCAACCGCCCCTAGTCATCCATGGTTTGTTTATACCCCATTCGATCTAAGCTGATTGTCCTAGAATGTTGACGTCACCCATAGAATTATATACGGTATTATATATTCAAATTGTAATGTAATTCATAACGTCGTTGTCTCAGCTGCTCTGCCGGTCAGTCGGAAACCGGAATATTAATAAGATGACAGTCCCTGGAAAGTCTTTCATCTTGTCAGAGAATCGGGGACGCTCAGAATCGATTTTCGATTTTCTAGGAAAACGATCCAAAATACTTTGAAAGATGAAAAGATGCCAAAAAGAAGTGGTTTGTCTCCACTGACTGGCTATTCTCCTCCTCAGAAGAAGAGCTAGTACAATGTACAATATCTAAAGTGGAATCATCCGCTTCCCGACCCTGGCGTCCGACACTAAGAAACGTTAAAGTACATTAACTGGTTGCGCAGTCGTCGTCTCGCATTTATTCGAGTTTGCGCATATTAGATGTCGCCGGTGAAAGTTCCGATGAAGAAAGACCGAGGCTGGCATTTTGTCACGCATTGTTGCCGCGCTCCTTCTCGGCCGATAACCGTGCGTCATCCAACAATAGCCCGAGCAAATGGGCCGAAGAAAAGGGCAAAGGGTTAGCAGATGACGGCGCGGAGACGATCGAATCGTTCTCCGAGACCTCGCACCCGTCATCGTGCCAACCAGGGCCGTTTCGGCAGCCCCAGTTTATTTGATTTATGCGTGCGACAGGGTCGTTGCTCTTCGATCCGTCGGTTCCCCCGTTCGAGTCTACAAAACATTTTTTTTCTTGTCCTCCTCCGTTAGATTTTTATTGAACGAAAGCAGACAACCTGTGAGCGTAAAGCTCCTTGTCTCCTAGATTGACAAATATCGACAACGACGCTAGCCTTGTTCTTCTTCAATGGTTTAATCAAAGTTGATCAACAGAGCTTACATTGAATAGCCGAGCCAGTAGACGCGCCGTCAATGGCCACGTAAGGATTTTACGATATAACCATCTGCCTACGTTCAGTGGTGGGTGGGCAGGCGTAGGAGGGGTGTATAGACTTTGGGGACTTTGCAAACGATCAAGGAAGAAGACCCGGCTTCTTTTTTTTTTTCCTTGTATATATGTGTTCTTGGCGCTGCGGTATAATTCCGCCATTTGGTTTGCTCGGTGCGCCACGCGCCCACGAAAACTTTTCCCTTTTTTTCTGAGGATGAATTCAGTTGGCGCCGAGGAGAAGAACGACCCAAAGTTTCGCGATGCCCAGCGATGCCCGTTCCTTTAATACATACAGATAAATATACGAAAGAGAGAGAGTATGGTGGACGTAATACTCGTAGAGCGTCTCTATGGGAGAGAGAAGAAGAAGAAGAACTGTGATGCCCTCCCGGAGAGAGTCACTTTGTCTGTATTATCCCTTTGCTGGCCCAGAGTATGAAACAAGTTGGTATATCTCCAGCGACCTCCTACTCTAAATTTGATCGCCGTTCGCGATATTAGACGATTGCGCTAGTGGATATAGATAAGACGAATCCACGGAATTGACGCGGACCCGAAAACAACGGCAGCAAGACGGCGGGACGAAGGAAAGGAGAGAGAGAAAACCTAATAGACTCGTCAAGATTGCTCCCGACGGAGGGGAGGAAATCCAATAGACTCGACCGAGCTGAAGGCGAAATAATGAACGCAGTCATTTGAATATCGCGCGGCTTCTTGTCGGTTCGCCGCGAACCCATAAAACTGCTGCCGCTCCTGGCGTTTATACATTTTATCTTTTCTCTTGTTTTGTTTTTTTCTTCTTCTTATTCTTTTGGCGCACTTTGGTCGATCTCGTTGCTGGGTCGGAAAGGTTAGAAATATAATTGTTGGTTGGCAATCAGCGAGTTGCGCTCAGCGGCATCCAATTTACTCCGTCGACCAGCTTCCATCGAGCCAGTCATGATTAAACAGTTGATTTGGCGCAAACACGGCCGTCTGACGTCATTCTAGCGGAGAAGGAGAAAAAACAATGGCCGCGATTACTCCCGTCGTCCGTCCGACACAGTATTGCTCTTATATTATGAACGTAAATATAGATTATAGCCGTCGTATACATTGAATCTATAAGGTATAAAGGCCCACTAACAGGCTATCACGATACGGGCGCTGCTGTGTCATTCCGATAACAACACGGACGACGATGACGGTGCTGACCGGTTTCCGTCGAGGAAAACGAGCACGTTAAGTTGCCAAGCCACCATTTTCGGGAAGTATACTATATACAGGAGCAGCAGAGCAGGAGCAGACGGATAGGTCCCTATTGAATGCGTCACTGCTGTGCACTGTGTGTCCGACGGGACGTCAGGCAATGCGGTCATCACCGGCTCTCCTATTGTTTTGTTGCACCGGCGTCCACAAGCTGCCGGGGTCGATGCTGCTGCTGACCCAAAAGTCTTTATTAGGCCATCAAACAGAGCCAGCAAGAAAGTGTTCAACCGAAAAAACTCTTCTCCTCCATTTCAGGCGTCTTAACTCCCGCTCAATCTCTTGTAACACAAAACGCCAAAGTTCAACGGTCTCCTTTTATACGACAGTATACGACAAACCCTTTTTTTCTTTCCTCTTTTCAATATATTTTGAGCTCCCTCTTATCTCAACCGTCTCGATTGTGTCGAACCGGCAGCAGCAGCAGCAACAGTGATATGTTTTATAAATACATTTCAGGTTAGGTTTCACTCGATACGTGTCCACCTACTACTATAGGTGGCAGTCTCGTTTATCGGAGACGTGTTTCTCGTACAAAGGCTACTAATAAGGCAATGGAGCGAGCCAAATAAAGGGATTTCTCTCCCAACAGTCTCATCTGTCAAATGATGATGGTATCGAACCGCGACAGGGCTGCTCGATAATCATCGTCTAGGATAACCGGTTAGGCTATTTTCACGCAACACCCAAATGACGCAAGATGCTTCTGGCCGGCGCAATCATCATCGACATCACATATAACAAGTAGAGAAAAAACGGGAACAAAACGAATGAATGGCGACTATATAATATATATATATTTTTTCCGGCTGTTGTATAGGTCGTATATGGCGCTAGCCTACATCGAGCTGGTTGATTGGACCGAGATGATATAGAATGAAATTTCATTAGTCGTCGAGTGAAAGGAAGTCGGCCGGCTGGATAAATATAGTATATATATATATATATATACATCATAGACTACGGCGACCTCTATATTTATAAGGGGTTGAGAGAGGTCTTTGGCCAGAAGAGCGCAATGTGGATGTGGAAGCCCTGATGATCTGATTAGCTGCACCAGTTGATTAACTTTTTTTTCTCTCTCTCTCTCTCTCTTCCTTCATGGCGTTCTCATCATAATGATATTTTTCCATCCCAACATCGTCTCTCCCTTAAAACATTGGATAAAGAAAAGAGAGACGAGGAGTCAGCTGATTGACTCGGCTTAGAGACCCCTTCCATGTCAGTCTGCTTCTTCTGCTGCCTCCTCTTTCTCACGTCTCATTGGATTCGTCAGTTGCGCCCGTATGCGCCGCCGCTCGGGCGTCCTCCGCCAGCAGCTCTCTCGTCCGCCACTTGATGACGGACTCTTGGCTCCTCCACAACGCCGGCAATAACTTGTTGATGAGCTGGACTGCCTTCAGGGAATAGTCTACGCTGGTAGTGGTCGTCGTCGTCGTCGTAGTCGTCCTCGTAGTACTACTACCCGGCCAACTAGCAATGTTATTTGCTCTTCTCTCTCTCATCTGCGCGTCTCTTTCCGTTTCTCTCTGTTAGTCAAGTTTCGAAGGACGAGCGCAAAGCCGCTAGACAAAGTCTCAAGTTCCGACCCGCAGCACATCTCATACGGGTTTCTAAAAGCAGCGCAGAGTCAATCAGTGTATATGCATACAAGAGGGAACGAGTAGGTAATTGCTATTCGTAAAACGCGACGACGACCGAAGAGGAACCGACGCAAAGTTGCTTAAACTTTCTCCGAGGAGCAAACACTACACAAGAGACAGTTGCGACGAATCGAGAGAAGTTCCTACCCCCCTACCGACTAGTTACTGCCTTTATATATTCGTCGGCTGCTGCTGCTACGCACGTCCGACAGCGCTGGAGAGAATAGATTTATACTATGGCTCTTGTCCGCTTCATTTGCATGCGTGCAGCAGGCAGTGGTTCGTGGGTGAGTCGAGGTGATTTGAGAGCTTTGGGTATTCTGCGGGCCCGACAGGTTCAATCAATTAACCAAATTGGGGAAAAGCTGCTGCTATTGCTGAGCACTCCTGTAGGAAGAGCCCCGGCAGCCGGCACTTGGAATAAATGATGGCTATTGGGCTAGCTACTTCATTTAGGTTTCATTTGTATCTCTCTTCGGCCACTCTCTCTCTCTCTCTCTCTCTAGCTGCTGCGGGCTGGCAGCAGTGCCGGGCCAGTCCATCGGGGCGTATATAAATATACGACGGCAAAACTTTAATGGAAACGAGTGAAGATTAAGACGACTAAGCTCTGGATTTCCTGTCCTGTTGTTGCTTTTGGATGCGGGTAATATTGCTGATGTGCATTACGTCGTTATAGTATTGTTTCCTTGTCTCGGATGACGACCCCTAAATGACGCATGATCTATTTATATTAGCCTAAATGCGCATAATCAACTTGACAGAGACGACGAGTACAGCTGGCAGCAAACTTGAATCCTTTCATGTCGTCATTCTTGTGTCAGCTTGTGGTACTACGTTGCCTCCCGCGTCAACTGGCATATATCGTGATGCAACGACATAACGATTCCGCATATGCAACCGCGACGTGTTGTGTTACATATATACAGACCTACCCTAGCTAAAAAAAAAAGGAAAAACTGATGAACAAATAGAATGCCGTAGATGATGGGGCCAAATAAACAAAAGAAAAGGGGAGAAAATGGGCTTTTTGAATCAATTGGATTGTGATGCGTCAGCCAGACTACTGATCCACCCTACAGTTGAAATATCAAGATTGCCCTTTTTTTCTTATATGGGCGAATCCACATCGCGGCAGCTTATATACTGTGGAACGTAGCCGGAATGCTCAAGTCGTCGGGGCCGACGTCTGTAGCACAAGCTGCCAACCCTCCGTTCCGCCGCCGCCTCTATCAAAAACCTGACTTGGAAGCGTAACGCTTTCGCTGTGTGTAGGACAGGACGAGAGGCGATCCATCACCAGACGGCTACGAGACAATCTGTGCAAGACACAGAAAGTGAGCTATAGCGTTTTGGAGTAGAGAGAGAGAGAGAGAGCGCGCAAAAGCGGACGCAGCAGCTAAAGGCGACGCGGAAACCGCAGCGTGAAACTCGAAGCGCACGGCCAAGCCACCCGTGGAGTTTCGTTGCTAATTAGAGACACACTTTGACGAAGAGTGTTAGCGCGGAAAGCTTTGAATTGCTCGGCGAGAAAAGCGGGTCGGAAAGTTAGCCATAACTCATAGCATCCAGCTATAGCCAGTGAATTACATTTATCGTATCGCATTACGGCACCGTCTGGCACCCTGGAACTATTTCACCCGGCAGCAGCAGCAGACCAGCAGTCGTCATAACTGAATTTTCCTTTCTCGATATCGTTGAGACATTCCCGTGTTTTTGTCTGAGTCGGGAATGCTGTGGCTATTGCGACGATCAACATTCCTCCTGTTTTTGCAGTCGACCCTACATTCGTAGAATATATACGGTAGGCTACGTAGGATATAAGCTATGTATAAACGGATTGGAAGAGTTGGAGTAGGTAAGCTTTGGGGGGCTTTTGAGAGACGCAAACGACGACGACAGCAAAACAACAAAAGAAATATAATATAAAGACGGAGTTTCTCCGGTGTCTGGGCGCAAAGCAGTCTAGGACCCAAAATAAGAACCTCCCCCGCTGTCTATTCATCTACTCATTACGGGCTTCCTACTCATCTCGAGCCTCTGCTCTTGCTCCTGCTGCTCCTTCACTCTAATACGCATGTGAATAGGCTACTAAGCCCCTCGGCGGTTCGAAAAGAAAATAGGGAGGAAAAAAAAAAGAAAGAAGAAAGATAGCAAATATTACCCTTTTCCATCAAATAATATCATCTCGGAGGCGTCGTCGTCGTTGCACGACTGCGGCGATATATTTACGTATATATAAACGGATAGATCTACGACGGCCATTGACGTCTATGAGAGAATAAGCACATCAAGAGAGAGATATTCCCGACCGACCGCGAGTAAAGGGGGGAGAGGACAAAAAGGGATGGCTGCCGCCATGCAAACACGATGTACACGGCATACTAAGCAGCGCCAAAAAGCATCAAGCTGAGGCAAAGAGAAAGGAACTATAGTACGTAGTAGTCGTCGTCGTAGTAGTAGTAGGAGAGAGACAAGGAGCGCGAGGGTCATATAGAACAGCAGCAGCAGCAGCAGGGCGTCCGGGCTTTTTATTGATCCCGCCGCCGTCGCTACTGTACGTACGTTGGTTGGTGGGGGAGGGAGAGAGAAGTGGAATAGGGTGGGGTCGGGAGAGATGCACTTAACCGAACATACATATGCATGAGATATATAGATGTCTGTATAGAGAGAGAGAGAGAGAGCTAGGGAAAAAATGACGTCGTTCGTCGTCGGGACCGTATTGTCCCTTTTCTCTCGGTACACAAGCGCCATCGTCGGAAGGCGCTCTCATCTATACGATCCTCTTTCGGCGCCTAGCCTTGATTATATGCAAAATGCCGACGACCGGTGGGAAAGGGGTGAGCCTCCTAAGTCGTAGATGCTCTGCGCCGCTGCGCCCAGCAGCGGAGGAGGACTTCATTAGCTTAATACTGTAATGCGATTTCTCTGTGGCCCAACTGCCGGTGCTGCTGCTGCTGCCTAGACGCAGCAAGCGGCGGTCGTAGCGGTTCACCACCCGGAGATGCTTGCTAGCCTGCATTACGTAACACAAGAAGAAATTTGATCGTATTTTACATTGAATGTATAGAATATATAGGCCTTTTTTGGCTTCTTTTCTTTTTCTTTTTTATTCGGGACCTTTAGTTTCTTACTAGGGTACGTCTGCCGCCCGGGGCAACGCGACGTAATTGAAAGATACCGCCTGCCCTTTCGGCCCCGCGGTGCGCTGGAAGAGTTGAAATAATTTGCGGCCATTGGCTCCTTACCGAATCAACTGGGCAGGATCGCTTTGATAATCGGATGCCGTTTGGGTCCGCTTGACAGTCTTCCTCTCCAATAATGAAGAAGAAAGAGACGCGGGAGTCGGGGAGACTATGGTGGAGTAACGAGATGCGGCATACTACTCGCGCGGAAAGCGACGTCGCTCTTTTTTCTTCCTTTTTTTTTTCTTTTTTCTTCATCGGAGAACGGCGACGAGGATGTATGAAAGGGCCAAAACCATCTACTCTCTTTCTCTGTCTCTCTCTCTCTTTTTTTCCTTTTGTTTAACGACCCGAAAATCAATACAGTTATGGCCTAATGTTGTAGTATCTATCTCTCGCCATGCGTCTGCTATATAGTCGTAGGCTACAAACTCGCGACCGCACCACCTCGTTTCTCTCTCGGAAAACAATCCGCCTTCATCCCAACCGCCGCCCACTATTTCTTCTATATATACAAACAGTGACGACGGTGAAACTGAAGAAGGAAGGCCTCCAAGGAACAAAAGAAGCGCATAGCGAGATCTGATCTGTTGGAAGGCGTTGTTTGGCTTGTATATCTCTCCGACGACGACGTCAACGGCCGGAGTATATATATATATGGTAGAGAGAGAGAATCGTGTGACCGTGTGAATTGACGGAATAACCTTTTCGTCGGAAAGGGTATAGGATGGATGGAAAGAAAAAAAAATGTGTTGAAGAAAAGAAATAGAATATATAGACACGTCTGGGTGGTTTTCCGGAATGGAGGTGAATAAAGACCAAGGCTAGTCGGATTGACGGAGCGAGAGAGCGCTTGGAATCGATAAGCAATCACCATTAGCCCAGCGCTTGCCTGGTTCCCGTCGCACAGCAGTCAGCAAAGTAGATGGCAAAGGGGGCTAGTATAGCCTAGTACGTAGACTTAGCACCGTAGTAGAGGTAGTCGTCTACTCTATATACTCTATGCGCCCTTCCATCGTCCCCGACAACCTACTGAGCGCCTCCATGGAGCCCTACGGAGGGAAAATGTCGGGCGGAAGCACTCGATTCAACGAGATCAAGTCCCGCTCTTATACCGGGCGCCAGATGCTATTTGTCTGATGCGTATTTATTTACAATCAGACGCGAATAAAAGGTGCATGTACTTTCATTCTTCTCTGCGTCCTGCTGTTATTCCCTTTTCGTGTTAATGGACACTCTAGAAATGTGGTTGCGGTTCAAAGTGGCCTACTACTTTATCTAGATATATATATATTTACTTTCACAGTGGAGCGCCGACGACTCATTAAGTTGAGTGACGGATTGTGTCGCGCTCCCCACCGTTTTGTCGGGATATTTTTTCGGGGTCGGATTTTCACTTCTAATCCTCTTTAGTTACTTCATAACATCAGGATATGATGACGTTGGCGCCAAAGTGCCGATCGGTTAATGACCTCCGCTTCCATCAACGCAGCAGCGCTTGCTGATGCTTATACATTGATGTCTATAACTAAATTGATTGGTTGTGGTTTTTATATTTATTTAGATATTGTGATGATCCATTGGGGACGTCCGTCGGTCACGTCATCTTTTTTCTACTCGACATCTTCTTCTGATGGTCTGGTGATGGTGGGCGACTGGTGCATCTATCTTTCGGGTTAATGGCAGCCGCGTCATGATGATGATGGACGTGACTTGCGGCCTGACAAGCTCATTAGTAACGAGCGCTAGGGCGACTCGATGAATTTCAGTCAGTGAGGCGCCGTCGAGTGAGTGCCTCATTCGCCGCAAGAGGATTAAACCCCCGCGCGAATGAAATGAATCCAGTTGTAGGGAATATAGGACGTAGACGACGAATTTGGCGCTCGATATGTGTGAGACGACTCTTTTCTTCGTCGTCAGCAAATACTATAAGAGTAGTAGAAGAAGAAGAAGACGAAAGAGAAAAAAAAATCATCATAAAAGATGGGGGGAAGAAAAAGCGGATCGGAGAAAAGTTAATGAGCTCGAATCAACCGACGTCAGCGCGCGTTCTATATATGAGACTCTGCGCTATCGATCGCCTATGTACTTCCCGTCGTCCAGACGGCGGATGGATGTAATGCGTGCAACCCCACAGTCCGCAGACTAACATATATAGGCTAGCCACCGCGCCCTTTTTTTTTATTCTTTCGGGTTCTTTTTTTCCTTCCTTATTCTGTCTCTGTCTGTCGCTCTTTTTTAGTAGGACGCGACGACGCGGCAGAGAGACGATCGAGGATGCAGCGAACCCTTATACACTTGACTATATATACGCCCTGGTTTTTTTTCGTTAGGACAAAGAGCTTCTGCGCATTTTTGTTGTTGTCTCTCTGACGTTGTTTGATGGCTGATTGGCGGCAATCTCGTTGAGCGCGATACACACCACTTCTTCTTTATATGTGATGTAGCAGCAGACTATGCCGTAATGCCCCGATACCGCGGAACTCAAAACGCGCTGCTGTATGCTGGAGCTCCTCGACGGTTCAACAATCTCTACTGTATATCTACGGTCTCGAACCCAATTCCCTGGTTCTTTCCCCATCCGGCAGCAGCTGAAAACACTGTCCGCCTTCTCATATATCATATAGAGTCTCGCTAGATATACACCGTGTCGTCTATATACTAGACATCGACCCTGTTCAGCAGGAGCGAGTGTATTTGATATCAAAGATTGTGACGTCTCATTCGCCTACTGCTTTATATAGTGCGCCCTTTTCCTCTATGAGAGACTAGGGCGTTGTGTATCTCTCTCTGTGGCACGTGTTGTGCCATTGTGACGCCGAGCGAAGGGGTGGTGGCGGAGGGTAGTGCATAGAGGCTTATTCGTCAGCTGGGATCTCGTTGCGCTCCGTCTAGAAGAGGATTTTCCTCCTGATGGATCAACGCTGTGATCAATATTCAATATGGTTCGCAGTGACATGTCGAATCTTCTCCTCTGTGTATTATATGCTCGGCGTCTTCTCCTCAGGAACGGCCCTATACTGTTTTGTCAAGACGGTGACATGGCCCATATTTATGTTTGGGTCTTAGCCTATAGAGAAGGAAGTAGGGCCAGGCCCCCAAAGAGAGTCAAAGCCCTGATCTATAAAAGCTGCTCAATGATTAGAGAGAGAGAGAGAGACTATGGCTACTGTTGGTAGCAACCACAACAACAACATTTCGCCATGCCTATAGCGTCTAGCCTAAAGTACTTTGGCCGCAATTCTCTATGATGAACGCCTTGGTCATATTGGAAACGGTGTGCGCATAAGTGCGCGGAGCGCGGCGTTTCGGCGCTCGCAAAGTTTTCATCGTCTCTGTCGTAAATTTCCGGCGAAATGAAAATCCATAAAAAAGATGACGGCCCCCACAAGACGACGACGACGAAGAAGAAGACGAAGAAGTTCAATAACTTTTACTTCTAGATCCGCCAGCGATTGGGCGGCAGCGGCGGCGTAGAGAGTTTTGATGGCTTGATAAAAGTCTCTGTGCATAATTGAAATTGAGGAGCACAGCAAGGATTATATAGAGAGAGAACCGTCTAGTAATAGTGCGGAGCCCGGTAGCAGCGCCGTCTACAACTAGGATATGATGAGCAGCTTTTGTAGGAAGCCCTTTTTGCAGGTACTTTTTCGTAGGGCGCCTTGCCTATAGCTCTGTTATATAAGAGACGGACTGAAGAGAGAGAGAGAGACGATGATGAGTAGAGTGTATACACTAGGGTGGATGTCCCCGCCATCTGCTCGGCCTTTGTGTCAGACTCTGTCGAGTGTGCGATGGCCGCTGTATATGCATAGCTTGGTAGGGTATGCGTCCGCGTTGTCAGATGAGGAGAGTGTCCATATCCGGTGTTCGCCGGATGTGTTCAAAATGATCCGCTTGCCAAAAGTCCATTGACCGAATTTGAAAAGATAAAAGGATCGCGGAGCATCAGTTTGAGCTCCGCATATTCGGATCCGTTCGTGCGCGCTCCTGCAACAAGAAGCTTTGAAATTATTCCGGTATCGATCCGATCCGTCGCGTCGTCGACCGTCGCAGAAACACAGGAGCTTTATACTTCGATCCTATTCAATTTTCACGGTGACAACGTCCGCATTCAACTGATTGGGCCCCGGAATGAAACAATGCGCCCAGGATGGAAATGATGATGACATAGAGTGTTTGCTGATGCTAGCTGCTGCTGGTACCGCGTAGCCTACTACAACTGATGTTTTCAGGGGAACCTATTAAGGCTCTCTGTATAGAGCTCAGAAGTGACTGGCCTTGTGTATTGAATTGACGGGCTGTGCTCTGTGATGGCATTGGAGCGTGTCGAGAGGTCGGTCACGGCTACACATCGCCACCCAAATCCCATATAGTCCAATTTTCATCAGAAGGACGTTGCTGCAGCAGCCGGAAATAAGCCGGGCTATAATACGAAACGAGTGAGGCCGGTCAGGACAACAACGAGGACGACGACGACGACGAGAGAGGCGATTGTTTCCGTAATGCGACTTCCGTGTCGCTCGGCTCTTCTATATGCTGTTGCTCTCTCTCTCTCTCTCTCCTATATGCCGTCCGACGGTGACTATACTTTGCTCTTTTCCTTCCAGGGTTCCGTTCCTCTGTCGTCGGCCAGCCAATAACAGTTCCGAGAGCTGTACACAGCCCAGCAGCTATAGCGTATAGAGTGGCCACTTGTTCCTCTCAATTTGGACCACCACCACCACTCGCCCGATATTTCTCGCTTCTCTTCATTGTCCTCTCCTATACGTATGCTCTTTGTTCTTTTTCCTCTGTATTGCCCTTCTCTTTGAATCACATGGAAAAAAAAATAAAAAAAAAGCCCTGATGGGATTCGAGTGTTCCGGCACGCACCCACGGCCAATCATCGACCGTAATTCAGCTGTTGATGTTTCGTCACCCTGCTTCGACGGTAGGCCTGGACAACAAAGGGAGAGGGACAAAACGATAACATCAACCCGCATTTTCTCTACTATATATATATAGTGATTGGATTGGAAAAAAAATCTCCTTTCTACGTGATTGCAGCCCGAGAAATAAAAAATAAGGTACTATAATAGAATCTAGGGAGATGTGCCATCCTGATGGATTGGTAGCCATAGATGATGCCGAATTCAACAATACGAATATGAGGCAATAGTACATAGGGGGAGGGAAAAAATAGGGCGCGGTTAGAGAGCAAGCGAGTGATATATTATCCATAGAAACACGGCTAGCTCCTGCATCACGGGCAGAAGATGCGGAGACGAGATAGAGGTGCATCATTTATCAAGATAAGTCGACCCGTCCGTGACAGATTCAATCACTTGTTGCCATTCGTCTTCTGTATATATATATATGTGTATAGGCGCAGCGCACCGTGAGACAAACGGATTCGCTGCCACACGTCGGGATTGTGAACGCTCCGACGAATTCATTCGAAAGAATGCTGATGCCCGTCTCCGGATAGGCTAGAGAGATGCATGGACATTTTAATAATCCCAATTTCAAAGCGAAACGGAGCCAAAGGAGGAAGAAAGAGCTGAACTAATGAATCAAAGATGGAAATCGGTTAAGCTTGAAAGGGCACAGAAGACGAGTGTTGGAACACCCAAATTTGGGCACGTCATGCTTGTCGGTTTTAGTAATCGAAAAAACCAAACAGAATGACGATGAAATCCCGATTGGATTACTGCCGAGTCACGAAACACGGCGACTATAGAGGTAGAGGTGGGACGGTCTACCGTCAATCCCGCCGAAATGAACGAAGGAGAACATACGTACGGAATTTAAGCCAGCAGAGAACAGCAGACGGCCATCAGCGAATTGGGTCGCACTAAATGGCGGGCAAAAGTCGAAGCCAATTACACGGCGACCGAACAAGGTGAATAAGTCATTCATTTCATTATTAGAGTTGAGGCCTTCCAGCGCTAAGTGGCTAATGGACGGCACGGCCGAAAAGTCCGTCGTGATCGTCGTATTAACACGGCCGATTTCAACGACCGGTAGATGGCCGTGGGCGCAACCGAAGATTCTCCGCCCGTTTCATTTCCAAAAGACATTCACTCGCCTCCTCCAGCGTCTATAATGTTTTTTTCTCTTCTCTTCTCTCTCTAGGTACCAACTATTACCTATTTGGCTCGTCTCTCTCTCTTTTTTTCTTTCTTTTTTATCTCTTTCGCCCATTTTTTTTTCTCTACCAGCAAACTGACTTCCAGTCTGGCCGGGCGGGTGACTCACGGGACCTCGTCACGCAACTCACGACATTACAATAAAATAAATCAAAGCTGCTCCGCGTCACATCACCTACCGTGTGTTCGCATAGGCAGGGAGGGGTACTGCTACCACTACCGGCGATTGGGGAGTAACGCCCACTTGTTTTTTGTTTTTTTGTGCGACTCCTAAAATGATATTTTCGCTCCTAGGCAACAAGTGAAAACTACAACGCCGAAATACCGAGTTGATTAATTTCGTTGCAAGTTTTTGCATATTAAAAAAAGCGCTGGGGACCCCGAAGAAGAAAAAAACAAAATAAAGGCGTATAAATATAAGTGGGAATATGAAGGAAAAGTTTGACACTTTAGCCTCCGCGAAAGTTGCGGTGATGAATAACCCAATATGATATTAATGGCCGCATTAACTACAACTCGTATCACCGCGCTATAAAACCGTCTGGATAGGGGGTGGGGAGGGGGAGGGATGGAAGCGTTTATTTCTCAAAGCCTTATACAGAGATGAAAGGTTTTTTCGGGGGGTGTTTTTGTTGAGTAGAGTGAATGATTTCCATCATATCCCCTAGCTCGTCGTTTCTGGGAAACTGAGGGCGGTGACGGAACTGCGGAGGGGAGCGTGAATTCCTCTTCTATATATTTTTCTCTCTCTCTCTTTTTTTTTCTTCAAGGAGAAATAGCTTTTGCTCTCCCTCAATATGCGCCAGGGTGTAGAGAGATTATATTCGAGAGCACAGACACCGTTTGGGTGCCGGGACCGGATAAAAGGCATATATATTCGGCGGGGTCTAGAAGAAGGGGATCTCCTTTCTGATTAACAATCGAAGTCAAACAAGAAAAATTCCCCAAAAGACCCGAACACAACTGTTGATAGGTATCGAAGAATTTTTCCAAATGTCCCGTCATTGAAATTTCCCCGGACGATTCGAAAATGGGTGAGAACGGAATGCCAGAAGCGCTTCTGCTGCTGCTGCTGCCTATTCTATTGGCTCCGGTCATTAAGTAGATAACAAGAAAGGGGCCACGGGGGTCATTGTTACGGTCCTTTCTTATGAAGTTCCTCAGATATTAAATGACCCTCACCTTTGTCGCCCCGTCCCGCTAGTCCGGCTTCTTCTTTTGATTGTTGGCTGCTTGATGAGATCTTCCGACGATGGAATTCACCGTCATATCATAGCGGAATGCGCAAGATGAAGAGCAGCTCCTCTATAATGTCTGCGTTCTTCTTTTTTTTTATTCACGAGGGTAAGAAGAAAAATGACTATTTATCCTCTATACGTGTATTTATTGATGGGACGAAAGGGCAGAAATAAAAAAATAAGGAAGCCAAAAAAGAATTGGGCGTGACGGCTGGTGCCGGGATGATATTGCTTCTACAGTTCCCCTAGAAAACTCCACCCTACTACCCCGCATGGATGAAAACATTTCTCATTATCGGGTCGGCGGCAGAGACGGTCGGTGAAAGAAAAAAAAATTAAATTTTCCAGTGAAAATAGAATTGATAAAAAAAAAATCGTTTCTCAAATCCCGCCAGCTTTAAGTTGCGTGAATGAATCACTGTCGAACGTATATTTTTCGGTTGTTGTTCCCGCCGTCTTGTTAACAGGGAGAGAGCCAGTAAATAGGGGTGAGGTCGAGAGAGTATATACACAGACTATTAAACTCGATATCTCAACTAGTTATCAAACATGGAATGAAGAGGGGGGGGGAGAGACTCTATACAGCGACTGCTTTAGATTGGATGATTCTGAATATGCAGATTTATTTCCGACCGGAGGAGCTGATATGATAATTCAAACCCAAACTCCCTCCTTCTCCTCCTCCTCCTCTCTGTGAGCTCTTTATTCGCGCTCTATCTGGCGCACACAGCGACGCAACAATGGGGGAAATGAAAAGACAAAAACCTTCCAAACACGAAAATTGCGCTGTTGACTGGGTGATTTATTGGAACCAGGAGGAACCGCTGGAGGAGTCCAACAAATTTCCGACAAGTCGTTCAACTCATGCGCGTCGTATATAGTACTGTATAACTACTATATATACCCAAACACAAAAGGGAAAGAATAAAGAGAGCTTGGAGAGAGAACAGAGAAGAAGCGTCTATCGGTCGCTCTATCATTCGGCGTGTTGCTTCAACAAGCAAACCGGCGCGCGGTATCCGGGACCCACAAACGCGGACAGAATGCGCGCCTCGTTTTCACGCTACATCGAACATGGCCCGAGACCGGTGACAACAAGAAAATGCTGCCAGTATAAAAGAATGGCACGAAAATTGGTCGAAAAAGCAAAATAAATAGAAAAAGGAATGAATAATAAGAAGTGGGATAAATATACGTCGAGAGGGAAAAGGTTGTTGAGGAAAGAGAACAATGATCGGTTCGTGATTGAAAATGAATAGAAAGAAGAAGAAAAAAAAAGAATTACTGTTACAAAGTGTTTTCTATACGGTAATGAGCTCGGTCGGGTACAAGTTGGCGAAATACCATTTTTGGCACGTGATTCACGATGGGAAAGGGACGACGAGGTCGACGGACGACGTCTTGTGTTGTTTGTCGCCCGTTAGGAGCCGGGCGGTTTGTGTCGTGAGTCACGCAGAAACGAGTTACGTGTAGTATCCCGTTCGTTCGATTGACTTATGACATGATCCTCGCCATAGCTCTCTTTTTCTATGTGTATTGTGTGTCTGGCTCTATGTCTACCGACGTTCCGATCACCACCACAAAAGAAGTTAGAAGAAAAAAAAGAGTGCAGACATTGCAGATACAGAGATCAATACGACAACAACGGCAACAGCAACAGCAAAAAAAAGAATACCACCCAAACCACCAACGGGTTCGGCAGCACGGTATCCGACGATATTATTACTTATTTTTGATGTCCCGCTGGGCTTTTTATAGATTCTTATACGACACGAAACGAAAGCAAAGTATATAATATGATGATTTGCTGGATTTCATTGATTTCTAATTATTGTACCGTTACGATCCGCGCTCCGATGATTAAAACGAATATGACTTTATATAGGTACGTATATAGTATATTATTACAATATTCTCTCTACTATAGCTCTTTTGTATGTGTTCTGGCCTAATGTTGTTTCGTGCAGCTTTGAATTTCAATCCTCTTGGTCGTGGCATAATATCAAGTGGCCATCTCTTGTTCTTTTCCTTTTTCTTTTTCCTCGTTCTCTCGACTCTTTCATCTTGATTGAATGTTGATGTTATTCTCCAGCGCAGTTGGCGCGGGGTGTCGCGACGGTGGTATATCATCTCGATTTCACCTGGAAAATATCAGCGGCGAAGCCGCAAAGGACACGACACGAAAAATTTGTAAAAGAAGATGGAAGGACGCACCTTGGTGGTTTTGTTCTTTCCTCGAGCCCCGTCGTCGTCGTTGTTGGACGACACGCCAAGAGAGAGAGAGATGCGCCAGAGGAATGTGACGAAAGGAATCCCGAAATTTCGGCATCGGGGCCTCCCACTCTCTCCTCCGGTCGTTGCTGGAACATGATAGCCTTTTTCGTTCATCGTGTGACGGTCATTAAATTCGAACGTGAGAGTCCAGCCACTCCAAAACTCTATGTGTGTGCTGCGTGCGTGTTTGGGTATATCTGACGTATCACGCGCACCTGTGCGTGAAATTCTCCTCTCTTTCACTTATTCTCTCTCTCTTTTCTCTCTATATTCTAATCCAACAGGCAACCAAGCGACTAGCGTGGCGGTACACATTCGGACGGACAAGAGGAGAGGGACAGAAAATATTTGGGGTTTTTAAGGGGGAAAAAACGAATCCACTGGACGCCTGGCAAGCCATATGGGGCCAGGTGCGTTCGTTGGGTCTGGCGTCAGTCGAGTTGAGGCGGTGCACAAAACCGTTATTAATTGAATGCCCGTCACCGCACACACGGACAGTCCATGTATATGATTACAGGAGAACAATAGAGAACTGTAGAGGATCCGTGTTGGCTGCTCGCCCTTTTTCGTTCCCTTTTTTTGTTGTTGTTTTTGTTATCACCGCTGCTGCTGCTGCTAGTCCCTCATCACGCCCTATCGACGACGCAGGTAAGGGACCATCAACAATTACCCTCAATCGACTGTTTATACGTACTGTAATAGTTAAAGGAGAGAAAGAATTTCGGTGATCGCTGGGGTGGAATTGATCACAGCTTCAGTCGACGACGACGAACAAAGGCCAGAATCATTAGAGATAGACAGAGGGCTTTTTCTCTCTTTTTTTGTAAGAAATAAATGGCTCCCGAAACAAATAACGATCATTTGATTAACGATGTGTTTCGTGTTTGTGCCATCCCAGTTCGATTAGACGCTGTCACTGTTGGTTGAGAGAAACAATCTAAAACCTTTGTCTGCGACATTCTCGCCAGTGACACGAAGTGACGCAGATAAAGATTCTTGGGAAAAAAGGAAAAAAAAAGACGAACATTGGAACGGAAATTATATCATTTACTGACAAGAGCACAAAAGTCTATGTTTTGTTGAAAGAGCGGTTCGGCGCGGTTCCCCGATCCGCGGCGCTGACAAATCCACGTTCCACCTTCCACGATATACCCACACCCAACGACAACAAGCGCACCCATCCAACATGGCCGACTAAGAGGAAGTTGTTGTTTTTTTTTGTGTTGTTTTCCCACCTCCCCGTACACCATTCCCGAGTACGATCTCGTCGTGTTTGAATAGCAAGCCTCTGCAGTTTTCTTTGACTTTCAGTTGGTTTCTTACCCCCTGCTGACTTTGTTTTATGTTTTATCCCAAACGAATTGAGTCGGAGATCGTCTTCTGTTAACGGTGAGTTTTAGAATTTTTTTTTTCTCTTTCCCTTCTTGTGTGTGTGCTTCACTTTCGTTGGTTGCCTCACACACCCCGTACCTTTCATTCTATTTGTGGCGGCGTGCATTCCCGAAGGTAAACAAGACAAGCCGGGGCTGTCACTCGACACCTTTGGCGGGTTATGGCGTCGCGCCCCACCACAGCCCTGTTATAACAGCATAGCAACAGGCTAATGACTCTTGGTGTTCTTTACTTCACTCGTGCCAGTTCCCTGCTTTTCTCCCCATAACCATCAACCTGGATCTTTTCTCAAGTCACCTCAGCTCCACCATCTGTGTGGACCGGTTTGTGGAGACTCGCAGGTGGTTGCTGTTGAGAAATGCCCTTTCATTCCACAAACCAGAACCCTTGTTTCAATAGAAAACCCATCATAATGATGAACTCTGTGCGCAATGTAGAAACAGTGCAACAATGCACCTAGTTGTAGCATTTGAGCTTGTTTGCACCTCAGATTTTAGCCCGCAGACCCAAGTTGGTGCTCGGATTCTGAAAACTGGAGCACTTGGCTCCAAATTGTCTCCACTTTTATTGCTTCACCATTGATTCTTGTTTCCTATCAGAGCCAATTGAAGCTCCATTCTTCTCCTGATGCCACTCTTGGCTATTAATCAATATAGAACGAGTAGCTCGTGCTTTGTTTGATTGGGGCTGTGTGTCTGTGTGTGTGGGGTGGGGTGGGGGCCGGGTTTATCAGCCCCGATTCTTGTCGAGTAGTTTGTCAATGTCATCCCCGTTTGTTGAAAAAGGGCACATTTTAGAGATTGGATCCACTCAGCCATGCCTCATCAGGTGAATGCTTGGGAGATATTCGAGAGTGGAATTAAGTCTCGTAATCTCCTTGGCCCACAACTTGATATCTGCCCGTTCGGTTTATCGCAAGTTTCCCAATCGGTTTGTTGATGTCCCCAAACGGACCCTACGTCTCCGCGTTCAGAGCCCTGTTCTCCATTTCCAAGTACTACTCTGTAGTCGTCCAGCAGCAGCAGCAGAGGGTGAGGATACCAAGTTAAGACGGGGGGTCAATTGTGATCGTCTTTGCCTTGCTCTTGTCCCCTGTTTTTCACGTTTGGCTTCATCCTGTCCGGTAATTAACGGTAAGAGTCGCGTGCTGATTCTTCCCTCGAGGTGAAGTTGCGTGGAACCCCGCACACCACACATCCAAGCCCGCGGCACAACGTCCACACACATTGTGTGTTGGGTAAATGAGATTGGTTTGTTACGATCCTGACCATTAACTGTAGTGCTGTGTATCGTTTGTTATTGCGTCATCTCTGGCGTTTTCACTTTATCTTTTTGATTCTTTCCTGTCCTTTTGTTCCCATCTCGCCAAATGATGGATGAATTCATCTGACGAATGGATCAGACGCTGAAGATGCAGTAGTTTGGGGAGGAAGAAGAAAAAAAAAAGAGAAAGAAAACTAAAGAAGCATGAAGGGGTTGGAGAGGAAAGATTGATCTGTGCCGAACTTTTGAGCTTTGCTTGCTGCTGTCTTGATAAAAACCCCGCTGGAAAATTCAATCAACTCGCCCTGTTATTTCATTCCGGCTTTATTTTGATTCATTTTGCATCCGCCCGAACTCCATGTTTTAGCTGCGCCGACGCCAGTCGAAATGACGATCGTCAATGTTTCTTTTTACGGACGGAGCGGCTATCGATTCGCCATTGCATCCATGACGGAAAACGTGGAAGAACGACGGAGCAATTTCGCTGTTTTGCGTCGCAGTTTGGAGGGAAAACGCTGGGATTTTTTTTGGAAGTCTGCCTCCCTGCGTCGTTCGACTCGTCTCTTTTCACCCATTATTCCACGCACAAGAGAAGCAGCAGCAGCGAGCTAAGGAAAGAGAGAAGGCTCGACGATCTTTGGCCTCCGACGACCAAGACGACGCCGGTCGTTTGGAACAGCGCCGAACGGTTCCCCCGGCCGCGTGCTAATTGACCCGAAGGCTTGAGCGACGTGATGAACGATGCCCCACTGCTACTGCCCCTGCTGTTGCCGGTTCGTTTTGTATTTCCAGGTCACCTGGAAACGAGCTGATTGAATTTTGCCTACGTTATGTTTTTGTTGGCCTTTTCGTCTCAGTCTAGTCGAGTCTCTCGGCTCTGCGTGAGCGGGAAATGCTGTGCGCGGCGCGGTGAGGAGAGATCGTTTTTCAAGATGCCCGGGTCCCGGCTTAGTGTATAGGAGAGGCCCGATGCGGATTCCCGTCACTCTTGGGTGTGATGGATGGTCTTAAGGAAGGGCGAGGGAAGAAAGGAAGAAAGAAAGAGATAACTGTGAGGGCAAAAGGAAAAGACGTAGAAGAAGAAGAAGAAGAAGAAGAAGAAGACGAAGGCAAGAAAAGACGGGAAAGATATAAAAACCCTGACGACGGACCCTTATGGTTTTGAACATCGCTAGGAAGAAGAAGAAGCAGCAGCAGCAAAAAAATAAAAGAAAAAAAGAAAAAAAAAGAGTATCATATATATAAAATAAATAAAATGAGAGCCGGGAGAGTCGAGTCAATCTCTTCGTGGAAAAGGGCGGCACGAGGGAAGCTGAAGTCTAAGCAAAAGCAAGACGAAGACGAAAGAGAGAGACTTTCCATTCTCGATAAGTACGGCATAAATCGTTACTTAAAAGGCCAAACGGTGGGCGGAATGTGGCCCGATGGATGGATGTGGGCGGCAGGGCGTATGACTCACCGACCGATTTGCACTCTTCCCCCTCTTCTTCTTTTTCTTCTTCTCGCTCTTACCTACGCTTCTTACCGTTTCGCCGTTGTCATCCTTCTTATTATTATTTCCTTCTTTATCCCTGTTCAGTATTTGCCCGCTGCCAAGGCTCGTTTTCTTCGTCTTTCTCTCTTTTTTTTGCTTACACGATCGATTGTTTAGTAAAGAAGGGCTTGGCTGGCAGAAAATTTTAGAGAGGGGGGGGGATCAAGTCAGACGCCCGGAGACGACGCTCGTTAGTTAATCATGAACTGGCGTCGAATACTAGCTTACACACAACCTTATATTCCTTCTCGCCTTTCTCTTCTCCGGGGCGTCAAGGTCCACCTTAACAACACGCGGCATTTTTCTTTTAAAAAGACAAAAATAAGCTTATTTTTTTTCAAAGCTGCTTTTGTCCCGTCAGGAAACGTCCGGGATCGATCTATGACCTCGTCCATCTCCTTTGCCTGCGCTGATTTGTCTTTGTTCCAGCCACAGATAGGAAATGGTGTAGTATCTAGAGGGGCCGGCCGACCGGCTACCTTTTTCTTCATCATCACGTGCGTGCATGGACTTGTTGTCTTGTGTGTGTGTGTGTTGTTGTTTCCTTATGAGATTCGTGGTCGAGGCTCCTGCCATCATCTCCCGAATGATAGCAGTCACGTTCTTTAACAATGATGGCAATTTTTCCTTGTTATTTATCAGAGCCCCGATCTTTCTTCGGAGCATCGTTGGATCATGTCTGTTGCATCGATCTCCTGTGCGGGCCACTCTTGCTGGCGCGTCAACAAGCTTTCCGGTCATTTAAATCCCATTACAACCCAGTCGGATAAATGTGGTGCTCTTCCATTTTTAATTTTTTTTCGTCTCTCTCGTCTTCCCTCCTCATCATTTTCAAAAGTCGGTTGACTTTCGGAGGAAAACACGCAGCTCCATGTTGAAAAATCCGCTCCTTATTTTTTGGACTTGAAAATGTTTCTCCCAACAAAAAAAATAAGGGAAAAAAGATGGAAGAGATGGGCCATCTGGTCTTGGCTATTTTCGAATCGAGAAGCCTTTTGAAGTCATTCCCCGAGAAAATTCCCTTTTTCGTCTGCGGTGGTACCAATGGCCCAATATTATTATCATTTCCTTCTTCTGGAATTATTATCATGTGTACTCTACAGGTTCTGAAAAACGTGTCTGCGAAACGCGTTGTAGTTATTGGATCGGATTTGGTCCGGTTTCGGCCCGTTGAGTCGGCCCAAAGAGGATGGAAGAAAAGAAAAAGAAATGGATAAATAAATATATATTTATCAATGTATAAAAAAGAGATGCCTTCGTAGCTACGACCAGGAAATCGCTTGATCCTTGCACGGCCGAACCCGGAATCGGATTTGGTGCGGTGCGTGAAAGCCGCGCGGGACAAGGCAGAATGGAGCACAAACTGGAAGAAGAAGAAGAAGAAGAAAAAGCCAGAAAATAAAAGAAGAATAAAAAATAAAATAAAAAATAAAACAACCTTAAAGAAAAACAAGAAATAGCGTCCATAAATAGCTCCTTTTTTCGCGTCTTATTTTTAGTTTCGTGCAATCAAGTCAATTCGTCGACGAACATCTTGAGACTGCTAAATTGAAATCAAAGGAATGTGTGACGTACTTGTTAAACTTCTATAGCTTTTACGTCTTTTGTTCTTACCAAAGTTCTCAAAATTGAAATTCCCCTCTATGCGAGCTCTTATTAGCTCTAGTTAGTTTCGTATTTTATACATCATTTAAAACTCGTCGACTCTTTTTTTTTTTCCAAATCTTTTCTGCTGCGTCTTCTTTTTTTCTTTTGCTTTGGAGT
The DNA here is from genome assembly GCA_022539655.2 of Ceriodaphnia dubia. Taxonomy (NCBI): domain Eukaryota; kingdom Metazoa; phylum Arthropoda; class Branchiopoda; order Diplostraca; family Daphniidae; genus Ceriodaphnia; species Ceriodaphnia dubia. The sequence goes on from JAKUCG020000249.1 coordinate 147,278, forward strand.
TGATGAAGAAAACACGCGTCATCTTCGCATCCATCTTTTTTTTTCGCTATGGTCGTCCTGCGGCAATCAGCAACCCGAGGATGGCTTGCTGGAAATCCAATCTTTTCTTTCTTTTTTTTTCGTGGAAAAATAATTTTCTTCAGTTAACTGGGCGCACCCCTTATCCTTTAGCGGACAGATGTTCTCGTTTTTCTTTCTTTTTTTCTTCTCTGGCTCTCTTCGTCTGCTTGTACTACTCGGCCGCTGCAGTTGTGTGATTGGCCTATCTGGCATGTTGATTTTCCTCGGTGCGGATGTGTTTCGGAATATCGATGAGAATGGGATAAAAACTTGTTGAAAGAAAATACAGAGAAAAAGTTAGTTGAAATCATATCTTGGTTGAATGGGGTGCTGGTCTAATCAGTTTCTGGGCTTATCTCTTCTCGTCTGGCGCGGCTAGGGGGGGGGGGGCATATGGGAAGAAAAACGAGAGGAAAACCAAATTGGAAACGAGCGAACCGCATCCGCACCGCAAGCCCAACCGCTGCCTGTGACCTCATCCGGCAGAGAGTGAAGAAAGTAAATAAGGTTGGACTGATTTCTTTCTGTCGAAGGAATCTACGTAGAGAGAGAGAGAGAACTGCATCCTCTGTCGAGATAACGCGACGACATTCACAGACATTCAGCGGAACTCGTTAAAATCCATCCAATGGCTTTTTTCATTATTTCTCTCGGTCAAAAAACGATCCAGTGCGCAGTTAAAAGTCAGAAACAAAGTTGGTCGAATATTAAAAGAAAAAGACGATTCAATTCTCTTAATGCGATGTCAGCGTGACCGAAACCGGTGCCAACGAGCAGAACGAAACGGTATCAAATGAAAAACAAATATAAAAAAGAAAAAAAAAATGAAACAAATAAAGCGTGACAAATGAAGCGCGACATTTTTCAAAAAAAAAAAGAACCGACTGGGGGAAAAGCCTCATCGCCGCCGTATCTCTCTACACATTGTCAAAATTATTTTGGGGGATTGGAGAAGAAGACGGATTGTGCCACGCGGCAACGACTAGTGAAGTGGCCGAATCGTGTCGTCGGGGAAGAGGTCGTTTGCAGCTACGTCTCCTTGTTGTATCTCTGAAGACGAGAGAGACAGAGAGAGGGGGTAGGAGGAGGAGGAGGCAAACAGCCGTGAACGATCTTAATCAACGTTCGCTAACTGCTGCTGCTGCTGCTGCTTCAACTGCTGGTGTCGACCCGGCCCTCATCCACTCGTCGTCGCCCATGTTCGTCTGTCGCGCCCTCTGTGTCATCTCAATCGAATGATCAAATAAGAGTGGTCTGTACTAGCACACTCGTGTTGGAAAAGAGAAGAAGAAGAAGTAGAAGGCGGCCCGGCTGGAGGAAACCCGAGAAGCCCCTCTCTCTTCTCTTCTCTTTACACTGCCACTCGCCATGATGAGTTGGGTATTACTAGCTCTCTTTCTACTTACTTTTTTTTTTCTTCTTCTTCTTCTTCTTCCCTCCGTCCGCAGAGAGAGAGGAGAGACAAGTAGTAGTAGCGACGACAACGACGACGACGCCGCAACCGCCATATTTTTATGGATTGGGACAGAACGAAAATCCGTCGGGGCGATGACCAAGTGACCAATGCCAGGCGACGATAGAAGGGATGAAGATGAAGAAGAACAAGCTCAAAATGATGGGTTATTGGGAGTTGAATTACGAGTGTGGCCGACGGGGTAGGACATTGATGGCGCATGATGTGTGCGGATGCTCTTATTGGATGGATTGTCGTCATCGTCGTTTTCATCTTGTACTCAAAATGAGCCGGCGATGGTTAACGGCCGTCGGAGCAGTCGCCCCGTCCTCTTCGGTCGGCTACGCTACAACACGAGCGAAGGATATATCTCTCACTCTTTTTACGACCGGAGAGGGGGTCTTTGTCAACGCGCGGCCCGAAAACCGAGCTGCGTCTCAAAAAACATAACCCATCGGCACTTGTTTTCCTCTGAATAACAAAAGCACCGTGGCTCAATAGTCCCCACAGAGAAACCGATTTCCCAATGACAAAGGAGGAGGTCGTGGGGTTACCTACCATTTGATTGGGTCCCTTCGCAGCGTGATGAATGCCTCTCCCCTCCGTTATACGACGGGGGCCGAGACGCATATAAAAAAGCGAATCATCAATCCGGGGGATGCGGTATCAACATCGCGCCAGCGTCCGTCTCCGCAATTCTATGGACGTTGACAGGAAAAACTTTGGATTCTAATCGCATTACATGTTACAAGAGCTACTATATACCCTTCTATGTCTCTGTCTAATATTTTGTGTGGTGGGAGAGAGAGAGAGAGGAGTAAAAGTTGTCCTTTTTGCCTCCGAGTCTACAACGACTTGCTTTTTGTGTCATATCGGTAAAGAGTATCGATGGCGTGGGAACTGAGCCGAGCTGTGGCAGCGGGTGGGTTCGGCCGACCGAGAAAAACTTTTTACCTTTCCACTTCTGCCCGTCGATCTCTTAAGACTGGCTTTCTTCTCTTCCAAGGAGAGAGAGAGATGGAGGAGGCCTGCGCGGGTTTTTTTTTCACGCTGTTCTTGCTGTCGATGAATCAAAACGAGGGAAAGATGACGTGGGTACGGGGGACGGTACTGATGGGGCCATATTTTGCATCTTTTCCATGTCACAGATGACTAGGAGGATGTGAAAAGAGGGGGTCCGATTTTCTCGGTCTGCCGGAACTCTCACGTAGCTTTGGGGGGTACGAAAAAGCAAGCACCGTCTGCTAGTTCCGAAGAAAAGGCGAAAAGGTCTTCCTATTTACGGAGATTTTCGTTATTTCACTTGTGACAGAGAGCTAGATCATACGGCCATTGAAGCAGAGTAGGAAATCCTCTTACAAATATTCCTCTGAATACTTAATACTCGAGTCTAACTTTTCTTTTTTCTTTTTTATTCCGGGGAGGACAAAGAAAAAATGTCTCCTGATTCGTAAATGTCTGTACTTCCGGAGTTGTTGTGTTGTATTAGACAAATATTATCACTGGCCTCCTTCTTTTTTCTGTCTCTTTTCATTTCCGCACGTGTTTCTGCTCCGCACAACACACACAACCGTCTGTTTCGTCGGGTTTATTTACCTTTGAGCCCGTCGAGTTTTTTCTTCTGACCGGCTCCACGTCGCCCTCCCGCGAAAGCGCGGGCGAGAGTTCCCGGTCTATTTTCGGGAGTTGTCGAAAACACAACAAAAAACTGTTGTATTTTACTAACGCACCTCTCTCTCTCTCTCACGGACATTCCTGGCTGCTTGTCTAATGCGCTCTAGACCCCCGTCCAACTACCTCCGCTGCTGCTGCTTCTATACCCGTCTCGGCATTTATTTGCTGTTGAAAATCAAGAACTGGGCGCCATACGTATATATATTTTTAGCAAAGTCGTTAAAACTTGGGACCGACCGGGCAAATAGGGTCGAGAATGAAGGCAACAAAAAAAAAACAAAACAAAACACGGAGGGGCGTACGTGTGCGCTGCTGCTGCTGCCGGACGACGACCGAACGATTTTCATTGGTTTCCAACGTGTTAAAGGGCTCTAAAGATGAAGAAATGTTTTTTTTTCTTTTCGCAGTGGTGCGATGGCGGTTCCGCACGCGCAGAGGTCAACGCCGTATCAAAGATGTTTATCTCTTTGCGGGTACTGCACAAATAAGGGTTTTTGCGGGATTCAAAAACGGCCGAAAATAGCGACGATGTCGATACACAGCAATTTTTGGTAGATGGAAAAAGGAGGGAATTCGCTTCTGATTTGGCCTCTTCACAGAGCCACTAATCAAGTCATCAGGAGAGGACAAGGTTGGCGCCTGATTGGTGGTGGGGTGCCCGGTCGCCCTTTTTTCTTCTCCTAGCGCATGTACAAAGCAGCAGCAGCAGCACCGAGAGAGAAAGTTCAATTAGGCAAATTGGACGCGACACTTGCGGAGAGGGGCGGACACGAAGATTCAAGGCAGCTGGCCGTCCCACGTGCGCGCCCATCTTTCGATAAGCTCTCTCTTCTCTCTCTCTCTCTCTACGAGACTTTTCAGCAGTATGGCAATTCCGCCGCGCTTTATACTGTCCTTTTGATGTGACGCCGGCGCTCGGTCATTAGTCCCAATTCAAGTGGGGTTCCGTCGCCATCTCTTCTGGCCCTGCCGGCCGGTCAGAGTCCGAAATTCGATAAGAGTCTGCCACAATCAATGTGTTTTGATTGGAATAGGGGGGATTTAGCCGCGACGGAATTGCATGTTAACTCCAACATAGCCGGATGCATCAGTTTTGGGAATCCATCGGTATTTTTGTGGTCTAAACTGTTTGACGAGTGGCTCAGTCGACAACTGCTGTCAAATATCCCCCTGCGTTCGTTCCGCTGGGGCCGAATGCCAGCGCCGCCAAGGCAGCCGTCATCGATGCCCGACGCTTTCCATCATGCCCGTAGCTGACGATAGGTAGAGATGAAGGGTGTCCGTATGTTGTTGTCAATCATGTTTGATTGAAGAGAGGCCCGCAGAGAGAGTCCCCAGCGCCGCTGTCTCGGCCATCTCCCATTCTTTTGGTTTGCGGGCAGCCGAGAGAAAAAAAAAGGAAAAACCCAGCCAAAGTATATACATCGTCGTTTGCAAGTCAAAGTGTCGGGCGAGTAGTAGTAGCTAGAAGGGGTTGATTCGATTCCCAGTAGCCGCGTTGTCGGCATGTAGCGTTAGACGGGCGCGGAGAAAAGAGCAAAACGGAATCGCATTTCACGCGGGTCTTCACGGGGATCGCTGTCGCTTCCGAGTTTTATCCGCAGCTGCGAGGAATTCGCCAAACCCAAATCATATCCGACGCTCTCCTACCGCCGCGTTCCTTTGCGAAAAAATCTCTTGAAGGAGAGAAGCTCCTCCTCCGCTTCCAGAGAGAACAAAAGACGCCGCCGCGGAGCCGCGCGATGCGAAATCGATGAAACGGAAGACAAAGTCCTCTCGCCCGCTTTTGTTTCAAAACAGTTTGAAATCATCGAGCGTTATCAAAAGACAAGGAGACGTCGAGTCAATTCCAGTTAGGTACTTTACTACTATATATAGACGTCGTCGTCGTCCTCGTAGATCTAGCATCTAATATCTGGTTATATCTAAAGCAGCGGAGCGTGTGCGTCAGACGATGTGACGGCAGACGGTGGCGTCTGTGTGTTTGTCACCGGACGTGATTGAATGAGAGACGACGTTGTTGTTGTTTTTGTTGCCCGCCGCAACGGCCAGCAAGAGAAGAAGAAAAGGGTAGGGGTCGCGGTCCCGGGGTTCGTTCCACCCCATTCGTTCTCTCCAGACTCCCGTCATCTTTTGTCCGTCTGTTGTGGAGATTCTGTCTGTACGGACGGCCCCCCCAAAAACCGAGGCCTCCATTACCACGGCAGCCATTTTTGTTTTGTTTTTCTATTTCTTTTTCTTTTTTTATTCGTGTGTCACGAGGAGATCACGTGACTGGATGTCGTTAAAGAGTTTCAGGCCGCAAAATGAATGGGCCTATATGGAAATGATGATTACACGACAGTGTGAGAAGGAGCGAATGATTACAACCCCATCCACTATCCCCTCCGCTGCTCTATAGTGAGTGTACACACAACCGCCATCACATCACGGACGATCTAGCTACGACGAGGATGTCGGAGCTAGACGATCAAAGTCCCACTGGTAATTTTCCAGGGTGGGTTCTATCCCCCTCTCTCTCTCTCTGTCCATGTTGTCGGTGAGAGAGAGAGTGGAGAGTTATTCCATCATCAATCGTCCGGCTACTCCACTACTACTGTAGTAGTCGCGCTGGCCCCTTATATTTCCGAATAGAGTTAGTGCTATTGTTGTCGAGGAGAAGGAGGAGGGAAATTGCGTTCCTCTTCATTTTATACCTATGGACGCGATGAGAGTGGACGACGCCGTTCGGAGGGGAGGACAAATGGGAAATCGATCCAAAGTCGAAACTCCTCTGGTCGGTTCTCTCTTTTTTTGAATCTTGGCGGGCTCTTTTTCCTATAGTCGGCCATCTTGTTTTCCCTCCCCCAACTCTATAATATTTTTTTTCTTTTTTTCTTTCGTTGTTGTCTGATTCGAAAAATGAATTATGTTGCATGCGTGAATGTTTCCTTCCGTTGCGGATGGGTAGGCAGAGCGGAGGGAGGGAGTCGCCGTGCCGTTGTGTTGTGCGTAGTACATGCGTCTATAGCGCGCCGCATGTGTCGTTACACGTAATAACGTTCACATTAACCCGGGTGAAATATGACAAGGACCGACCCCTTCAGCCGAGACCATCAGGAACCCCGGGAGAGAAGGAAAAAGGAAAAAAAAAAAAAAAACTGGAGTCCTGGACCGGGCCTAGAAACTTCAGGCCGTATTCCTCTCTCGCTCGCTAGCTTCGTCATGGATTCTAATGAGATTCGAACAGCAGCAGCCTGTGCTACAACACAGTCCGGGGTCGGCTGAAGGTGAAAGAAATCCCACAAAAATCGTGATCGAGATTCTCAACGAGCTGAAACACCACTCTCTGCGAACCGAACGGCGTCAGGATAAATCTCTTTTTCTTAAAAAAAGAAGAACAAGTTATCTCGGGATACGCACCCCGTCGAGTTTTCGTGATGATGTCATTGAATGATAATTTAAAAAAAAATGCGCCAATGAGATTGTCTTTGAAAGTTTGGTTCCAGGGACTTTACAGGCGAAGAAAGAAGGAAAAAAGCAAAGTTTTCTTCCTTTGCAGCTTCACTGAGTCTATTGGGTTCTTTGAATGGAAGAGCATACACTGGAGGAGAGAGAGAGGGAGAGCGTCTGGAAATAGCCTGGACGCTTTACCGGCCGCACGCGCGCCAACTCCAATCGAAAGGGTCGAAAACTCTCAACTACTACTACTACCCTTTTCCTCTCTCTTTTTTTTGTCTTCTTTTTCTATTTGATTCTTTAGCTTTTTCTTGCGTAGCAACATTTACGGCCGTGGGGGTCTGCCCTATAGTAAAGCACAAGCGTCGTATATTTGGGTCTAAAAGACGAAAAGGAAGAAAAAGAGGAAGAAGAAGAAGACGACGGAGACGCAAAAGAAGGGAAAAGAGAACGGCTGTAAAGCCCCGGTTACACGGAGCATGGCGCAGTGGAACACCCTCAATAACACACAAGTTTCGACCAGAAAAGAAAAGAATGAACGACCCAAAGAGAGTAGAAGGAGGAGGAATACTCGATAAAGTTTTATTTTTTTACGGCTTCATTCCTTGTTCTTCTCTTCTTCTTCGTGTACACATCACAGTCTCTCTCTCTCTCTCTCCTTTGGCTCCGTCTATTTCAGCGGCGTTGCCTCGTTTCATTCCCGAGTCGTCATCCCCTGACGACGGAGGCAGAAGAGAATGTAACAGATTGTAATTGTTACTTTGAAGTTGTTTCTTTCCCTTTTTTTTCTCTCTCTCTCTCTTGTTGCCCTTCCGAGGATGAAAACCGTCGCCGAAAATGCCGCCTCTGTTAGGCGGCTGAAGCGGCAGCAGCAGCTTCGGGCGTGAAATTCTTGAGCGCTCGTGTGGTGGAACACACGCCGATCCATCAACTTGTTCCTCTTATCTATTTCTCGTCGTTCCCTTTTCTTTTCTTTTTTTCTTAGATATTTTTCCTTTTTTTTTCTTTCTTTTTCGTTTTGTTTCGGGATGCCACATATTCTTCCGTCACCGACCGAAAAGGACTCAAAGACGGGAAAAATTCCGCCCATTCGGAATTGTTAATTGGCTCTTTGTGTATTGTGTTGTCGTTCCCTCTCTTTCTCGGAAAAGGAGAGAAGCAAGAGTCGTCGTCATTCTTCCTCAGTATCTCTCAGCACGATATCCATTTAAGAGTCGATGTTGTGGAACTTACGGGGCCGGGCTGACGTAACTAGAGGCCTAATGTGTTCATCAATAGCGATCGATCTGTCCCGACGGTTCCAGATGTTTCTTCTCCCCAGTTTGTTGGAGTAGTAGTGGTTGCCGTTGTTGTTGCCGTTGTTGTTGTATATATCCCCCCTTTCTTTTGTTTTAGAGGGCATCAGGAAGTGACGGGCTTTTTGAGGAACCGACTGGGGTGGGTCTGCTACCGATCGGTTGCGAACCGACGACATTGTTGAATCGATATCCCCCTCCGACCATTTGCCCTCCTTTTCTGCTTTGCCGTATCCTCCTCCTCCCCCCAACTCTTTTTATATATTTGTTTTCCACGAGCTCGCGGGCGAATAGCGGAAACAGTTGAGCGAAACGAGTAGTCCAGGTTTTTGCAGCCGCCGTCATCGATTCGCCCGGCTTCTGTTTGTTGGCGGCCCGCTACTCGCTGCTGCCCCTGCTGGTGGTGGTGGTGTCGGTATGGAAGAGAAGCGAAACCGCTAGATTGTAAAACGGAGAGAGAGAGAGAGAGCTCAGACTGCACACGGAGAGAAAGAGAGAGAGAGAGAGAGCTTCCCCGTAGACGCCAAATCTATCAACTCGATGCCAAATTGCATGTTTGTCTTTGACCGGCGCCCAAAAACTTTTATCTTGTGCATGTAGTCGACGAGTTTGTCCGCGCGCGCCAACTGGGAGACGACGCCGACGACGACCCAAGTTGGGCGCAAACATTCCAAATAATACCCTCCTCTTGCACAGAGAAAAAAAGGCAAGGAAGAAGGGAACTACTCGGTGAACGAACGCGAAATTTTTCAAAAAGAAGAAAAGAGTAAAAAGTTTGACTCGATAACTTTCTCTGCGTGTCTGTGCAACGGATGAATAAGCAGCCGGATTCAACTTGTCCGTCCGACGCTTTCGGATAAAAAAATAATATTAATAATAAAAAAAACAGGAAGTTCCCAGGGTTTTGTGTACGCTCTAAAAGTTACTTACGTCATATTCTGTGCAATAGATCGAGTTAAAACTTAGGCCCGAGTTACAAGAGTAGCTCTCATTTTTTGGCCTCTCGTATTCTGCCTTTATCCGAGGTTTATAGAAATCGATCCTGGCCATAATTTTTTTTCTTTCTTCTCATTTATTTTTTTTTCGTCATTTCTTTGGCTTATTATTTTGTTTTGGAAAAGGAAATCTCAAGCCGTTTGGAATTTCATCTTTGGTATCGTCGAATGGAAGGTCTTGAGTTGTACAAGTTGGAAGGAATCCTCTCTCTCTCTCTCTCTTGGCCGTCAATGGTCTTTGTCTCCCTGGACGTTGACGTCACGGGCTATTTGAGACCTGCGCGTGACCGCTGGCCGGCCAGTCTTGATACGCTTCTTTTTTTTTCTTTCTTTCTTCTTCTTCTTCTTCTTTCCTATTTTCGGGGGGAGGAAGAAGAAGAGAACATTTCTCGGAGCAAAGCGTCTCAGACACCCGCATTTGTCACGGTTGCGAATAAATATACCCTGGGCTTGTTTTCTCTCGATTCCCAGCCTTCTCTACGTGTGGCCGTGGGTCCGGCTTGATGCCGACGCCGCCGACGCCTCCGCTTGTGTGTGCCTTATCTCTTCAACAGCCGGTCGTGCGTCGTTATTTCTCTTTTTTTTTCTATCTTTTTTTCCCGTTCTTTTAGAGACCGTGGCTATAGCTCACGCGCACACTCATAACAAACAGCCGTAAAAAAAATGGTAATGGTGTAAAAATGTTGGTGGGGGGAAGAAGAGGAATCCTAATCATAATGAAAAGATAATAGGTATATAGCGACGTAAGAGGAAGGCAGAAGACAAAAAGAAGAAATGTGATTAGTTAAAAACCTTGTGTTGGGTGAGAGAGCGCGAGCGTTGCGCTGCATCGGAACTGTAGGCAATGTTTCAATGAGTGGCCCATCCATCATCATTTCAACAGCTGCGGGCTCTGCGGAATTGATAGACTGGACACCGTACTCAGACCTCACAAGGAACGAGAAAAAAATTATATATATATATATATAGAGAGAGAGAGAGGGAAGTACTACGGATCATTTGATGCGGCTGGCCCACCGACTATGTAAGACATGAGGAAGCTTGTCTTTCTTTATTATTAATATTTATATATTTACTTTCTTTTTTAGATATATAAAGGGCAAATCCAGATGTCCATTTAAGCCTCAAGTATATCGTTCTGCTTCTTGTCTGGCGCGTCCTTTTCTTTCTTTCTTTTTTTGGGTTAGAAAATGTCAGAATTTTATGGCCTGGTTTCTCGGGACTTTTTAGAGAGAGAGCCCAAAGTTGACTCGTCCAATCAGTTCTGTCGCCCGGGAACATGGGGCATGTTTTTCCTTCTCTTCTTTTTTTTTCTTTCTTCTTCTTCTTCTTTCCCGGCGAACCTTTTGGACTGGAGCTGGCGAGGTGAATGGCGGCCAAGAGCAACAGTTCCTAAAGGGGCGCAAAACTATTTAGCTCGGCGTTGACTGACACCGAGAGAGAGAGAGAGAGAGAGAAGTCCATTTTCTGCTTCGCCCTACACTACTACCTTCTCCTTCTGTCTATACACAATCTGTACCTACCGGTGGTGTGTATTTTCAGGTTATTTATTCTGGCCTGGTAGTCGTACTAGGCAGTAGAAACCCGGCAACTGGGAAACTTGGGCAACGTCTCTTTTGTGTCCACAAACGAAAATAATAAAGAGCAACAGGCACCAAACCCATTTGGGCGGTGGAAAAAAAGGAAAAACAAGAACGACAACAACGAAAAAAAAAGAAGAGAAAAAGTTGTTACCTCGTATTGCTTCCGCATACGTCTTTTTGCTGCTGTTGCTGCTGTCCGGTTGGTGGTTACTTTGAAACCTTTTTCGTTTCTACCGATTGATTTACGTCGAATTGAACACCAAACCCTGTCACGGTGGGCCGTCCGCGCTGATTGCATCGACAGAGAGAGAGAAAAAAAGAAGCATTGGCTGACTTTTTTTTATCGGCTACATCGACTGTGAATGAGAAAGAGACAATCGTTTTCTTTTCTCTTCTGTTCGTGTTGTTGTTTTTTTGTTTTTTTTTTGGCGTCGTTTCCTCTCTATGGGGATTTGTTTTCCTTTTCAACCGATTCCAATCTCAGCAGTTCGGCCATACATGTCCGTGGTGGTGGTATATCTTTAGTAGCTATTCCCGTACTGTTGTACACCTGGGTACGTCTGGGCGGGCTGGTATTTATCGTCTCGTGTCACCGTCTTTACCGATGCATTTATTCCCGATCGTTCACCAATAGACAACAAGGAAAGAGAGAAAGATAGGGAGAGGGAGAAAAAGGGAACAAAGGGACTCCCAAAATGAAGACGGAACTTGAAACTAATCGGCTCCGTCTTCTTCTCCCCCTCTCTCTACTGTGAAATACCAAGAAGTTTACGCCTTTCCATCACTTTGGTTCCCGACTACAAAGTACAAAAGAGAGCTCGCTCTTGTACTACATTGAGCGAAAAGATCGTTCTCTGTGGAGTATAGACCGTTTTTCTTTTTTTCTTTCTGATTCCTTCCAAGTGCCTCGCAATCGATTTTTCGAGATCTGTGTATTTCTTTTTTTGGGGGGGAAAAGAAAAAATCATGTTTCCCTTCTTTCGGGGAAGTCTCGCAGCCTCTTGAAGAAAAACGCATCCATCACGTAGCAAACTGACAGTTTTCTCCTCTCTATTTTCTTTTTTATTTAGCTTGGAACAAGTGTAAGAGCTGTATACATCCCCCATCGGCGTTAACATCGGGACCCGTTCAACCTGTTGGATTTCTGTCGGCCGTTTTTTTCGGGGGAGCTTAACTACATTTTGACTTCTTCATTATCCGGCGTCTTCATCGAATGCAGTCGTCGATGATTGACGGTAAGTCGATCTCTTATCATAATTTCATAAGGAAAGAAAAAGGAATAGAAAACTAGTTACGTAGTAATCGTAAGATGAAATAAGGCCGATAATTGTTGATGACGTGATGGGTTGTTGCTGGTGATGATGATGATGACTGCGCGCTACGATGGGGCTCCAAATTGCGGGGGCCCAAATGCTGTTCCGGTAGCCTAAACCAGTTGTCCGTCTTGTCTTGGTCGTCACTCTTGGCATCAAGACGGGCAATTTTTTTCTTTTTCTTTTTGGTGGTTCCATTCTCTTGTACTGGAGAAAACGACACGAGGGAAAACGTTCACCCCCACAAAAGTTAGTCCGGGGTAAAAACAGCTGCCGTTGTTTTGGTGCTGCGCTCGCGCTCGCGCCCGCCGTTGTGTTGCTCTTGGTGCCCGCTGTTGTTTGTACGGAGCTCCCAAACTCATTTGGATAAGCGACTTCCTCGTATATATGTAGAGGTGGGCCAAAAACGCTAACCGCAGCTGCTGCCCGGACTATACAACACAGCGACTGCTCTACAACACTAACACACATATATATACCGTGTAACAAACGGAATTTCTCGTTTTCCTCTCAGCTTCACATACAATTCGCCCAGTCGGAGTTTTTTTTCTCTTTTCTTTTCTTTTTTGTTCCGGCTTCCCGCCCGGCTTTTCTGATCTGATTAGAGAAACAATCAACTTGTGAGTGAAACGAGGGTGTTGTTTGGCTTTTTGTTCTCGTCTTGCCCCCATACACTCCCGTTTTTGGGTTCTTTTTCCAGTTAGACAACAAGAACCGAAAAAAAAGTAGGAAGAAGAAGAGAAAAAAAGGGGAACGTCACGCGCGCCCCGTTTCTATATATAATCGATGACTCTTTCCCCAGGATGAGCTGGCGTTTTGTCTGTGGTCGACTAGAGTAGAAAATGGCTTCCAGCTGATGGATTCTATACAACCATTTGTTGTTCAAAGAATTAAGCAAAAAAAAGAAGAAGAAAAGGGAAAACCGATTTTATTTTTAGAGTGATAAAAGAAAAAAAAAGAAGCAAGTTTGCGTGTATTTTTCTCTGCATTTTATTTTATTTTATTTTTTATCGGTTCCTCACTTTCACGTACACAGAGATGGAAAAAAAGTCGCTATGGTAATGGTTCGGTGGCTGGTTTTGCCCGGCTTGAGGGGGCCGTCCCGGTTCTCTGGTCGAGCAATCGCGAAAAGGGGCTTCGCTTGAATTGGAAAACACGATGGATGGTTGAGAGACTTACGTGACGGTTGAGCTTTTCGGGGAGGGAGAAAGAAAGAGAGAGAGAGAGGACAGGCCGCTCGAAAAAAAAACTAAAGTAAAGAAGAAGAGAAATAAAATAAAATAGAGTAGTAACTTCTCCCTCCATCTTGATTCCCCTCCGGACGAAGAGCAGAGCAGGAAAGATTAATGACATCGGTCGCTGCGATTGGATGGAGCTTGCACACCCACGCCGATTCCAACTAGATGGTACAAAGAGGGAATCAAAAAAAAGAAGAGAGAGAGAGAAGAAGAAGAAGAGTTACAAGCTCCCTCCATATTTTTCCTTGTTGTTGTTGTTGTTGGGTTTATTCCCTGACTTTGGCCGGGCGGCGCCGTTACTGGCGTCGTGTAGTTTAGCGCGGGTTGAGCACACAGTGTCGGCGCGCGGCGCTTGGGAACGAGCTTCTTAGTCATGACGGTGGCGTCGGTCCGGCCCGTGACGTCATAGCCTTGCGTCGCCCGGATCCATTTGCATGAGGAGTAGGCGTATTGTTTCTATTTTCGATGCAAGTCAAGAGCCCGTAGAGAGAGAGACAAGAGGACAAAAGATGAAGAAGAAGAAGAAGAGTCCGGCTCTTTCTCTGTTTGTTTGACTGTCAAATAGAAAGAAAGAGATCGAGCCAGAAAAGACATCGAAGAGGGATGAAACAGGGGGTTAGATGGTATCGATCGCCCCCGCACCGAGCCAAAGAGTGAGCTGCTTACCGTCCGGCGGTTTTTTTTTCGCGATGTAGAAAATATCCCAAACGTTTTTTATATATATAAAAAAATCAAATCGATTCGGATAGTGATGAAAGAAAGAAGAAGAAAAAAAAACGGTTTGTGCATGCTGTGCCCACACGAAATGTTTCTCAAGCTTAAAAAGAGAGGGGAAAGATGTTGGCTATTGTCGATGGAGGTTGATTCTGCCTTGAGACTCTTGGAAAAGTGAGAGAGACGCGAGAGAAAGCGAGTGTCGCGTTTCGCACGGTCCCCGGTTGCGGAAGAGGAAAGACAGATCGGAGAGAGACAGAGGCAGCAGCAGAACACACACGGCACATACTGTAGTGTAAAGTGTTACTCTGAACAATCCAGCTCGTCTATCCATTCGCCTCCCTACCCCCTCTGTCCCTGTAAAGTACTTGTCGACCCTATCCAGTTTGGGTGAAGGAAAGAGAACAAGAGACGAGAGAGAGAGAGACTGGAGAGAGAGAGAGCCCGAGTTATAATCCCTTTTTCGTCTGGCTCGTGTCACGCAGAGTGTCGTCTTACTTCTTCTTCGTAGACCAGCAGGATCCCTCGATCTCCTCCACCCAAAACTCTGCTGGATAGAAAAAGAACGTCCTCGGCCAGACACACAATCCAATATGTCTGTCGTCCGAGTCTGGCCAGTAACCACAACAACAACAGCAACAACAACAGCAGCAGCGAATAGCGTTGCTGGCTGGCTTCCTTCCGTTTATTTGGCCCGTTCTATCTATCTCTCGGACCCCATCTTTTTGCTCCTATTGTTTTTTTCCTTGGAAAGAGGAGGAGGAGGAAGAAGAAAAGAGACGCAATCCGGTCTCGAATCAAAAGGAAGAAAGAGTCCGAAAACGGAGGCGCTTTTTTTGGGGTGTAGTATAGAAGAAATGGCGGGATGTGTTCGTATTTCTATTGAAGTCGACATCTCTGAAAAAGAGGGTAGCGAACTTTGATGCCTTGCACACGTATTGAATAAGACAAAGATCGATATCTATCAGTGGCAGCACAAAAGCAGACTGTAGAGGAATCGGAGAAATGACAACTTGCTATTGCAAAAAAAGGCCAATAACAAGCGGTGGAGCGCAAGGCGCTGCTCTCCTCACTCACGTCATGCTTCAACAACAACGGAAACTGAAAAATAGATACAAGTTTAAGAGAATGGGGCTCCCAACTCTTCGTGTTTTCAGACATTTCCCAAAAAACTTTGTTCTCGCCGTTTTTGTTGTCTGTCCGCCGAGGAGAGAAGAGGAAATCACAAGTAGTACAAGTTCTTTAAAGGTTGAACACAAACTTTGCTACATTTTTTTTTGGTTGGTCTCTTTGTATCAAAATTCTGACGGCCCTTCTCGCTCCTCTCCGTCGTTCATCACAAATGAATAAAACAGCCCCAAAGTAGTTTTTTGTGTGTTTGCGCGAGTCAACACAGTAGAGCTAGAAAGAGAGAGAGAGACCACTTTTCTGGCTCGTCCGTTTTTCGTCGCCACTTTTTCCTCCTTTCTACTTGAAAACTGCGTGCTGCTGCTGCGTCCTTGGCTGCGATGCCGCGCTGCTCTTTTCTACGCTCCGTCGAGCAGAGTGACATCATTGTGGAGGCATCTGGAGATGAGATCACGGTGATGGAGAGAGAGAGAAGACCTTCACTTACAGCAACGGCCCCCAGGACTCTTCTGCCTTTTTTTTCTTTTCTGCGTGCAGTGAGTTCTTCTCTCTGCGTGCGCTGTCCATCTCGCCCTCTCTGTTTTCTACCTCTTTTTTTTTTTATTTTTCCTCTCGTCTTGTTGTTTTGTTTTCTTTCGACAATAAGAGAAAAAAAGAAGAAAAATAGAGGAAATTTTCTCTTTTATTATCAGACCGGTTGCACACGCACTCACGCGGGATTGAGTGTGAAGAGTAGGCGGGCCAGTAGCCAAGGAAATCGAGCTTTTTACAACTTGTGTGCCACATGGAATATGTAACAAAAGAAAACAAACAAAAGCTGCTGCTTGATAAAGCAGGGAACACACAGCCAAAAGGCCGAGGGAAACACAACAACAACCCAAAAAATCTCTTTTACTCTTCTTTCTTTTCTTTTATTTTTGCGCTGAAAAGGTCAAAGTTCCTACCGGGACTGATAAACTGGTGAGACTGCTTGATCTGCCTCTGCGTCTGTTTTTATCAGCTTGTTTATCCCTGTGAGCACACAAGGGGGTGCGGACGAACTGGGAGGGTTAAAGGCCTGGGCGTGAGAAGAAAAGAGCGCCGTAAATATCTCCTCAACCAAATCAGATATAAATAACAAGTCCCAACAACTTATTGAACGCCATCATTTCGGAATTTTCATCTTTTTTTTTTCTTTTTTGACGTTGAACTCTTCTTCTTCTTTCTCAGTGAGAAAAATCATTAGCTCTTATTTATTTATCTTACGTTCGGCCGCGTGGTGTTCGACTCAATCTGTCGTCGACTTTCTTCTCCGTTCGCCTTTTGTTTTTCTGCTTTTCGGTTGTCTCGTTGTCTTCCGCCTTCGTCTCTGTTCTCTCTCTCTTCTTTTTTTTGTGTTCGGGGGTCCCAACTGTGTCGGAGCTAATTGAAATAGTTTGGAGTTGTCCGGAGCCAAGAAAAAGTCGGGCCCAGTGTCTTTAGATATATAGCTAGGCTTGGAAGGGAAGGAAAGGACTAGCCCTGCAGTACTTTGGAGCTGTAGCTCTTCTTCTGCCGCTTTGCTGCTTGTTACTTTCGCTCGCTGTATGCACCAACTGTCAACCGATGAGTGACTTGTTCGGATGAAAAGTGAAGCCAGAAAGTATTTAGGGTGAGGAAATATTCACATCGAGAGAGAGAGAGAAAAATACTTCAGTTATTTCTTTCCTGATCCCTTTTTTTCCGTTTTGAGGTTGACCACATATCCCCCCCCCCCCCCCCTCCAACCCCCTCCAGCCCGATGTTTGTCATAATCTTTACGGCTATTTACATCCGGCTCACATAATCTCCCTCCAACCCTCGTAGCATACGCAATTCAGAGTGGCATTCACATTTCCCTCCAGCTCTTCTTCTTCTTCTTCTTCTCCTAGTGGGCTAGTAGTAGTCTTGGTCGTCCTTCTCCTTTGCTCTATGGATTTATAGCCCCCTCTTGATGTTTGTTTGTTTAAATATCTTCGCCGACATGTATATGGCTTTAGCTTCCACCAGCTGAGGCGACTTACTAGCTTAGTCTAGCGTTTCTTCTTCTTCTTCTTCGTCTTCTTCTTCCTACACAACTTTTCCCCGACTGAATGTTACTACTCGATTCCCATCGTAGATTCATACAACCGCAGCGGTAGCAGCAGCAGCAGCAGAAGAAGAAGGAGAAAAGAGGAATGATTAACACATTAAGTATGATACATAACAAGCAAAAGTTGAGTGTGCTGTGTCTGCTACGTAGATAAAAGGGCGCGGCCGGGCGGATGTCGTTGTTGGGTGGAAGCCAACGAAACAAAAAATAAACAATATATTTATATATATATATGATGAAAACTAAAAGGAAGGAGAATAGTGTGGACGGGTGTTGTAGGATGTATATACAACATTTCGCCGGAGCCATAGAGCATGTATATATTTTTTTTTACTCCTCTCCTACTAAAAAATAAGGATAGAAAAGAATCGATGTATAACGGTGAAAGATGGGCCGCAAGGAGGCAAAGAAGTAAAAAAAAAAGAATAAATAAATGTTGACACGAAAAGCTCGGTTTAGAATTTCCACGCTGCATAGTTTCCATCACCATCGATATAGCTTCATTATTCCTTATCGGGAGCTCATTAATTGCTTTATTGGTCTACTCGTTTCGACTGGACCGCCGCCCAGCACTCTGGAAATGGAATTCATATATATATATATATGATGTTTGTTGTTATTTATATTCCGTTTTTCTTTTTTGCTTTAGTCTCTTTCATTCAGAGAGCGTCCAGTAAGGTAACAAGAGAGAGAGAGCTAGGGGGAGAGAAAATAAATATTAATATCCTGTCGGTAGGACGCGGTAGAGCTTCACCATCGGTGCTACACAAGGCGAAAAGATAGAAGAATAGAAAAGGCTTCATTTTCCGTCGCCTACTAGGCTTCGTTGCCCCTAACGGAACACTGGTAACATTAGGTTTACAGGTAAGTCCGTCAGCGCGGTGTGGACCCCCCTTTAAATCTACGTAACAAGACCCCTTAGGGCAACAGATTTTCAGTCATTTGCGTAGATGTAGATCCGGAAGCCCGTGAATTCGAAAATTTCAGGCGCGCGCACCGGCCGATGATTCTAGAAGAAACGAACCCGAAAACACGACATCGTTTACCATCACTAACGGGGAATGTCAAAGTCCATCGATCCGGAGCATTGCAGGGGGAGGCAGGGTGGTCTAATGAAGAACGATGGATCAATCAGCGTTAAGGACGAGCGAGCAAAGAAAAGACAGAGCAAAAAAAAAACAACCCCCCTAGTTGTTGACTTCTTTTTCCCTTTTTTCTTTTCGTCGTTTTGTTGTCTTTTTGAACTGGAATGTTTCCGAGTTGCTATTGCGTGTCTGACTTGGACTGTATTGTCGTCATAGTTGTCGTTCTGGACGACACGGCAGTGACGACCGGGAATAGTTGTCATTCCGTCATTCTCGAACACGGGTGAAAAGAAGAAGAAGAAGAAGAAGAAGAGACGACCGAATCCCGGTTCTTCTTGTTTATTATTCGCCGAAATTGAATGACAACACAAAGTCTCCTCTTGTTGTTTGCCCTCTGTTCCATCCCTTTTTCTATTCGAATGAGTAATTCCATTTGTGCCTATACGACACAATCGGAGAAGAACAACCAAGAAGAAGCGGCCCAAGTTGGCAGCAATTGAGGGAAGCTCATCGGGAATCGCAGCAGGTATTTGTGGCACGTTTCAGCTCCGTGCACGGGCCATTAGTTTGAGGATTTCATGCTTGTCTTGTAACCGGGATTCTCTTCTTCTTCTTCTCCTTCTCCTTCTTCTTCTCCTTCTTCTTCTTTTTCTTTCTCTTTCCTCGTGCTGCTTATGTGTGTGTTGTTGTTGTTCAGCGGCCGTTGATCTACGGACTCTTTTCACTGACCATCCCCGTTTTCTTCAAAGCATGCATAATTCATCTGCGTGTCGTCATTCGCGTCTGATGCTGATGCCCCAGAGTCTTTTTTGTTGCTCCTTCTCCAATCTGAGCGTTAGAGAAGGTTTTCCCGAACAACAAAAAAATAGTAGGAAGGGAAAACAAAAATAAATACAAAACATTAAATCTATATAATAAATTTATATAACTATATAAAAGAGAAGTTTTCGGGGAAGGAAACGTTGTTCTTATTTCAAAAGTGGCCAATTGTTTGATTTGTCTGGAGATCTGATTTGATCTTGATTTATCTCTCGCTGAAAAAGAAAGGAGAAAGAAAAGAAAACAAAAAAAAAAACGGCCCGGTCACAAGAGACTTTAAAGTAACGAGTAGCGGATGTTGCGGTTTACCAACGAGTTCCAACTAAGGGAGATAGCGAAACTGGAGCAAACTCTTCTCTCTCTCTCTCTCTTTTTTGTGCACACACACAAAGTCTCTCTCTAATAATCATAAATAAAATCATGGCAACTGCAGACGAAAGATGAACTTGTCGTCCAAAAAACAATAGCAACCGCTCGATCTGCTCCATCGTTAAGAGATCCGAAAGAGACGATAGAACGAACACACAAGTCCAGTGGTGATCTTTTTTTTTCTTTTTGGTGTGTCTGCGTGGATGGCGGCCATGTTTGCCAACGTGAGTCATCCATTCTCTCCTCTCTTTGCCGTGTGTGTTTGTGTCAGTCTGGTTTGTCTGTGCCCGTCCCATCTGCAACCCAAGTAGCCACTGGCCGCACATACAACACTCTTTTTTTTCTCTCTCTCTCTCTTCTTGCCTGGATCTTTCTCCGCGTAGTCCTCTGCCACTCACCCTGATCCTCCGCGTTGTAACTCTCTCGGCCCAATGTGATATTGGACAGCTTGGATTTGGCCCGGCCCGAGGTAAACTCCCCTCTTTGGGCCCTACTCTTGTTTACACGATATGTAAGAGGTTTTTTTTTCTCTCTCTCACTCCTTTTCTCTCTTCTTGCAAACCAAAAAGGAAAAAAAACCGTTTGCTCCGTGTTTTTCCACTGTCAATAGGCCCTACCTATTAAACTGGACAGGAGTCGCCTTGTTATGTTTCTCTGAATTTTCTGTTCATCTCCTCCCGTTTTGTGTTGACTCGTAGGTCCCCAAACGGCAACACGACACAAATTCCCGCTGCAAATGATTGTAGAGACAACTATTCTTTTTTTATTTTTTTACTTTCATCCCCACCAATGTTGCGGCGCCGCGAAGTTGCGCGGGCGCACCTGATGATAAGGAATGACAGCTGGTATGACGGAGTGAGAGGAGGATATCTCTCCCCTCTCTCTCCACTTGTACCCTTTTGTCTATCTCCTGTGAATTATAACAGATCGATAATATACAAAGTAAATTCACGTTGCTAACGGTATCGTGTGTTTCCGACAAAAAAGAAAAATAACTTCTCCATATATTTTTAATGCATTTTAGAGGGATATATCGTCACGAGTAAAAGAGCGAAAGAGAGAGAGAGCAGCTCCATCTCGGTCTAGACTATAAATGGCCGGCTTAATCGGTCGTATATCAGGCCCCCCTCCCCCTCCGGTCCATGTAGAGTAACATATATACGCAGACACACATCGGGACCCGGATCGATGGTTTCCCCCCGCACTCGCTCTCCTTCCGCCCAATTAAACTCGGACCATATACAGTCTAGCGCATATTATGTATGTGCACTGTCTGCCGCCGCACCAAGTCCTCCCCATCTTTCCTGTGTTGCTCCGCTCCGCTCTGCTCTTGCTCCAGCAACTAGACGGAAAATTGCTGGCTAGATATCTGATGGATATGATAGGATCAATTTCTCTCGTTGCCCAGTTTTTTTCCCCCTGCAACTCAAACTATTCGGTTATTGCACGACGACGACGTTGCTAGCGCACAGGCTCCCTTTTCTCCAACTGGCCGAGTCACGAAAGGTGTCAGCTGGATGTCGTGTGCCCGAATAAAAACAACAGCTGGAAACTGCTTGCTGCATCCAGAGTTTCTCTCGAATTTTCAGTTGGGATATACCTTAGTAACTTTTCTCTTTCTCTCTCTCTCTCCCCATCGGTTTGTTTCCCCAGTTTGTGTGTTGCTACGTTGTCGGTCGTCAATGACAAAAGGTGCAGAGTGAGCGAGAGAGGGGAGATCCGACCGGAAAGAGCGATGTGCGAATGTTTTATGACGACACATTTGATGATGGGCGCCATACCGGTCAGGAGCCATTTAAAAAAAAAAAAAGAAAA
Source organism: Ceriodaphnia dubia (assembly GCA_022539655.2). Taxonomy (NCBI): domain Eukaryota; kingdom Metazoa; phylum Arthropoda; class Branchiopoda; order Diplostraca; family Daphniidae; genus Ceriodaphnia; species Ceriodaphnia dubia. The sequence goes on from JAKUCG020000249.1 coordinate 168,346, forward strand.
ACTTTTTTCCCGCTCATTTTTTGTTTTGTTTCGACGGCCTTGTTGTAGGGAGACTCTGTTATTCTCTTTTCTAGCTGCGTGCTGTTAGGGCGGGGACGACCTGGTTGGCTCCCATTGTATACGTCGGAACCGGCCCGACGACGAACTTGTAACGCTCGACGACTAGAGAAGAGTACAGTGAGGGACGCGTGCGTCGGATTTAATGCGCGACCCGTCACGCGTCCGACCCCTCCGTCCGACGATGATGAGAGGCGACGCCATGTGCGTGCCGCCGTCCCAACAAGGGGAAGCGAAAAAATATAGAAGAGGAAAAAGGGAAAAAAACTCTACTACTAGCCCAAACTCTCTATCCATTGCGTCGTCGACGTCGCCGTCGCCAGTCGGTTGGAGGAGGTAACCGTACACAACACACACACACAAAACACACAAGAGGAAAAAAAAAGGGGGTTGGGGTGGACCCAGAGGGTTTGTGTGTTATATAGCATCGTCGATAGCGTTCGCGTGCGGAATATGGCCGTCTCCCCCCTCTCTCAGAGAGAGAGAGAGCAGACCGGCGGTTATTTTATTTGATTCCGTCTGCGACATCGGCGCCAGCCACGCTATCCGTTATAGTGCGCAGCGCTCATTTCGGGTGGATATATATACAGGTTGCGCTATAGCTGGCACAAAGGTATAGTAGAAGGGGGAAAAAAAACAAGATTTGTTGTTGAAAGTTAATGCAATCATCTGTTTAACTGCGCCGATGTATCGAATTGCAGATCGGCTAACGGAGAGAGTCTTGTTTGAATATGGCCATACGGTAGTAGTACTAGTCGTCGTCGTCTTAATATACATTCGGGAACTAAGAGAAGTCCGCTCGTCTGTTCACTTTACGATCGGTCACGGAGAATCGAATCGGATACAGACCCGCCATCTTTATTTTTTATTTTTTTTCATATCTCCCGATGCCGACTTGTTCTTACTTTTGCAAGTGAATTTACATGACGACTGGCTCTCCACAATGTAATGCTTCTTCTTCTTCTTCTTCTCTTTCTTCGGGGCTTCAACTTCTCTTTTTGGGATTGAGTAGAAGCAGAAGAAGAAGAAGATGACCGACCTTATAAGGCAATGCCTCCTCTATCTCTCCAGCTGATTTATGGCTAGCGAGATAGTCGCGTCTGTGAGTGGCTGCGGGGGCCGCGGATAAAACGGCGATGACCGCGACCGAATGCGACGGGCGAACGGGACGGGCCAGTTTTGCGGGGTTTTTTCTCCTTCTTCTCCTGACTCGACTCGTCTGTCGTAGAAGCATATCATCCGACGTCGATCTAATTCAATCGGCCAAAGATTTTGACAGCTGAAACGCGCTTCAACTCAAGAATGCCATCTCACCTATTTGGTAGTAATTCACCTTTTTGACGTCGGTTGCGCCTGTCATCTATTGCTTCTGATCTGTCAAAATTTTCGCCAACAAAACAAAACAAAAAACTCACTTGATTTCTTTCTTCTTTTTGTGATTTTTCTCGAGAGAGAAAAAAAGATTGTTGTCGGACTGGTTTTCTTGATGGCGCCAATGTCCGACTCTATTGATGGCTATCAAACCGCTGTAATAATTCACGGTAGTTTGTGACGAGACAGAGCCCAGAGTCCAGTCTGTAAAAGTGCCATATGCCGCATTGCGTTTTCTCTCCATGACGCACGAAAAAGAAGCGAAAGGCAAATAAAAGCAACTTTTTTTTTCTTCTTCTTTTCCTTCTCTCTTTTCTTTATCGTCAATGAAAATCTTTTGTTTGGTTCCACCAACGACACCCGTCGCCTTCTTGTCTGGGGCCGTCATCAGCTGGACCAAATTCTTTTTCTATCCGTTTCTCTTGTCGAAATCGGACGATGCGCGCTCCGTTTCAAATCGGCCGGTAGTTCTTTTGAAGAGTAGAATAAGCAGAAAAAAAGTTGCACATGGGAGAGAGAGAAAGAGTCGCCGTGTAGAACCGGTCTGCCAAGCCCAGGGACGAGGCGCCTGCGCGATATCTAACGCACAAGCTGTTTCCTTTTTCTCTCTGGCGCTGTGTGCGTGCTGGCCGCACTCCGCGCCCAGCCGAATTAAAAGAGCTGAGCTTCGAGTTGGACGACGACCTGGTGCTCCGCCCTCTTTTTCCCCTCGGTGCCTCCGGGACTTGTCTCCTTCTCTTGCGCCGTCGTTTCCCGCTTCCCTCCGTTCGTTGCGTGTGTCTGATGTGGGAAACACACACTCGATTCTCTTTTTTCTCTCTCTCTCTCTTCTTCTTCTCATTTCTCCCCCTCTCCTTCCCTCGTCCGTCCGCGCTCCGCTCGTTCCGTGTGTCTGTGTGAAAGAGAGTGGAGAGAGAGAGAAGGCTTCAGTCGTGCCGGGACTGAGCCGCCGTCCAGTCCCTCTTTTAGTGAGCTTGTGTTTTTGTATTTCCGCCGCCGCTGCCGCCGCCGCCGTTATTGCCGCGCCGCGAGAAAAAGAAAGAAAAAAGAGAGCCGAGAATTGTTTCGAAAGAGAATACCGCTTTTTATCACATTCTTGCGTATTATCTCTCGATCCTCTCTTCTCTTAATCTTATTCACTCGAAAAAGGAAAAAAAAAGAGTCGACGTAGTAGCCGCTTTGTCGTCGCTGTGTGCCTAAAATTCAATAACCTTACAAGGACAGCCTGCCAGAGTTAGAGAGAGAGAAGGAAAAAAAAACAAACTTTGGCCAGATTTCATTCTGCTTGATTTCTTTCCTCTCAAAATTCGATTCGGCTTCTGCCCCAAAACCTCGATTTTTTCAGTTGCGCGCTCTGCCATCCCCTTGCTAGATTGCGTTTCGTTTCGTTTCGGCAGAAGGACAGCCCAGACAAATCTGAAAAAAAAAATCAAACGTGTTGCGACGACGGTGGTTTCTTTTATTTTGTCGAACAACTAAACGGAATTTTCATCTTTGTGCGCCTGGTCTGTGGAATTAGTGAAAACTTTACCAACGACGACGACGACGCTAGAAGAGGAATTTTTCGATTTCCCTCTCACAGTTCCTAAGATCTTTCGTGATTACCTGCACCCCCAACAACTCTGTCTGGCTACACGATCGATCAAAAAAAGAAAGAACGAAAAGAAAAACCTTAAAAAAGGAAAAAAATTTTCGTTTTTTTCTGATTCTCTTTTGATCTTTGTCCTCATCTGAAAAAGAATCCCATCTGGTAAGCATCTTTCTCTCTTCGTTGCTGTGTGTACTGTAATTATTTCCTCCACCCGGTACGGCCTCTTGCGCTCTCTTTGTTATTGCCATCGTTTTCGGGGTCCTAGTTGTTGCCAGTCGACGATCCGGCGTGAATCGAACGTGATCAAACGGATTTTCAGGCCCCTTTTTTTAAAAAAAAAAGAACATTTTTCTCTTTTTTCTTCTCTCCTCGCGTCATAACGACTAGGTTGTTGCGTCCCTAATTCGCTAGCTTTTGTTTTGTTTTTTCCCCCCTTTTTCTTTCCAGGGTGCTTAATCCTTCGTCGTGTGCGTCCTTGTTCGTCTTCTTCATTCAATACCTTTTATTTTCTATTTGATGATATTTTCCTTCTCTCTTTTCCCCTCCGCCGTCTCGTAAGTGGATACAATCGTGTGCGCGCGCGCTGCTGCGTTTTTCGCATCATTCATATAAGGTTTCCTCAGTCTTCTCTCGCTCGCTCTATCTTCGTCCCTCTCTTTTCTTTTTCGTTAAACCCAACCAACCGTGTGCCACTGGGTGTACGGTGAGAGCTTGTGTTTGTGTTCTATATAGTAGGGGACACCCAAAACTTTTATATACAGAATGAGACACCCGGGGAGCACTGGCGACGTCTCTGCACTGCGTTGGAGTTTTTGTTTTGGGGAACAAGAGACAACAAGCCTGTGAGAGAGAGAGAGCGAGTTTCTGTGTGCTTGGGGGATCGTCCGAAACATCATATCGATCCGTTGCCGAAGATGACGTTATATATAGGCTCTCTTATTCATTTTCATTATTCATCCCTCTCCGTCTATCGCGTCCCCTTCGCCCACCCTGACTTTCCTATTTCGACGTACCCTGATGGCAGTGTGCTCTGCGGTACGTGCGTCGTACTAGGTTACTAATAAAGCCAATGGGAAAATAAAAGAGCCGGAAAACTCTTGTGCCAATTTTCCAACTCGGAGAGTCGAGAGAGGGGGGGGGGGGGAGAGAGAAACAGAGTGGTGGACTATACAGCAGACGAGGATAAATGGGTTCTCTTAGTTTTGGGCGCAGAGGAAGACAAGGCGGTTACGGCGCAGCCAGAGAGGGGAAATCAAGAAGAAAATGTGGGGGTGGTGTTGATCGTCACATAGTGGCGGTGGTTCCGATGCTCGAACGAACCCCCCGGACCCAACTTGATTGGATTACTCTTTGAAGCTGGTACACACAAGGAGTGTACGTAGTAATACTACTAGTACCAAAGTGCACGGAAATAGATCGCTTTCCTATTTAGTATTTAGAGTCGTTCAATATTTTCGTTCAACTTTTGAGGAGAAGTTTCGAAACCCTCTCGCTTCATGGTTATTTATTCCGAAAAATGTATTATTTGCCTTCGTCAAAGGGATTTAGCGTCGATTAGATCGCTCTCTCTCTCCCTGCGCTTTTGACACCAGGGCGTACTACTACCAGCAGCCAGAGGACGTTGATTGACAGTCGGGGCCTTGGGTAAATGGAGGGGGGAAGTTGTTACGGGCCCGACCTACATAGAAGACGGCGCTTGTTGCTTGTCAAACGAAGCAGACGCTCGCTCGGAGAAGTTGTGGCGCACTAGCGCTGCTCCTGTAGCGCAGAGAGAGAGAGGCAAACTAACAACGCGACGACCCAAGTACAGGTCAATAGAACGTATCGAACCGTCCGATCTTAACTGGGTAGAAAAGACGAGGATACCAGGCTGCAGCTGCCGCAGTTGTGCTCCGAGTCCTCTAAAGAAAAAAAAAACCATGCGCAGAGAGAGAGAGAGAGAGAAAAGTTTTTGACCTACGACCTCGATTGGCGTCGTCAGTCGCTTCAACCGAGAAGAAGAAGAAGAAGATTTCTCCGACTCTCCTTCTTCTTCTTGTCCGTACTGGCATCGTTCCAAAGGAAGAAGAGAGGCTCGTTTATCTTTTGTTTGTAAATAGATAGAAAAGACCGAGAAAAGAGAGAGAGAGACCGTGGGGGTGCCTTTGGTGGAGCTGGCCAAGGCCAACTCTCCCTTTTTCGGAAAACTTTTTTTTTTCTTCCTCTTCTTCTTACTGTTCGTCTCGTTTTTTCTTCTTTTCCTATTCCCCTCGGTTCTCTTTAAATGACGCCATTACACACATGTGCAGGACGCAGACAACTGCTAGACGAATGGCAGTGGGTAAAAGGTGGTAGTAAGCTCGTCGAGGCAGGAGATGCGTTTTCTTTTTCAGCGACGACGACGAGCGAGAGAGCGTTTGCTTAGCTGCGATTTGTCCTCGGCTTCTTTTCACAACGGGTGCCCACAGAAGAGTCGAGGCACACACAACACACAACACTGTGTGTCTGCGTTGTGTAAGTTATTGTATACACAATGGTGAGGGACGTCTGGGAGCCGAGCGATACAACAGAGACTCTCGCAGCCACTCTCCTCGCAGAGATAGGGCCTCCTAGTCGGCCGCCTCGATGCTTGTATATACATGAGGGATCCAGAGGGCGTGCGAGACGGCCAAGAAACGGGATGAGCTCTTCTCTCTTCTCTCCCAGACATTCCATTCTCTTCTTTCTGGCGTGTGGGTATCGTCTCTCTCTCTCTCCCTACGCCCTTCTACCCATAAATATGAGCATTTGATTATTGCCTTGGGACCGTGACGTAGAACGTCCGAGGTGTTCCACCCCGTCTCTTTTTTTTTTTCTTCCTTACATAACTTTCATCGCTCGAATGTTTTTTCATCAATAAAGTATCAAAGTGGACTTGGCAGTGCGAGTTTCTCTCGGCGATGAAGAGGTGGAAAGCATCTAAAAGGCCCAAGTTTCAGATCCCGGGGGATAGTCGAGGATACGTACGGCCACAACGCAACTCTGGACGTAGTAGTAGTAACAGTACCGGCAGGAAAGGGCGGGCGGAATAGAGAGTAAAAGGGAAGGAGGGGGCTTTTGGTGGATATAGACGCGCGGCGCACACAGTTGATCGTTAATCTTGTCAAGAAGGAGCGCGGAGCGTCGGGGGTAAGAGCCAAAGAGAGTTTGAAACTGGGAACGGCACGTTCATCGCGCGCAGAAAGTGAAGGTGGATAGTAGTCGGAGAGGGTTCGGGGGTAGGAAGAAAGAAACAGTTTTGGCGGCGTCTCTTGTAGAAACCGGTTGTATCTAGCAGCAGTTACCCCCGCCAGCAGCCCTGTTAGCTCCCTGTTTGATGATGGCGGATTCGATTGATTTATGCCGGCCAGAGAGAGAGAGAGAGAGACAGTATGTTACTACTATGTGTGGGCCGTCGACCGTCTGGAATCGTATTGATCTCTTCCTGTTGTGATAACTCGCATGTCCGACTTGTTGATGACCCTCGTCTCCCACTGACAAAAGGCAGTCAGGGAAACTTTTCTTCATCTTCTTCTTTTTCTTCGTCGTTGTCTCTCTCTCCCAGCAGCTAAATAATAACAAAAGATATCTGTCACACAGCTTCGCCGGTCCAACAGAGAGAGTCAGAGAGAGCCAAATAGGAGGGACCGGAGAAAGAGAGCTTATATATATATATACGGTAGTTTTCCATCAGCAGTAGCAGCTGCTTTTGTATTAGTTCAGGGCCGGGAAGTCATTTGTCACCTCCTCTTTCTGGCACGCCATCTTCTTCTTCTTCTTCTTCTTGGAGAAAAGAAGAAGAAACGGTTTCTATTTTGCGCCTTCCCTTTTTTCCTAGGACGCTATATACCTCTTTTTTCTCTCTCTCTCTCTAGCCTCTTTTGTTTTGACCCGTCGTCACGTGTTATGTATAGATTATGGAGTGGAAGAGAAGGAATCCTCCTCCTCCACCACTACCCCCGATTGTGCCGTGCTGTGTTTCGTGTCTTGTATATATCTTGTCAGTGTTTCGATCTCATCAACAAAACGTTCCGGCTCTATTTTCTCTTCTCTCTCTTTTCCGTTTGTTTGTTTTTTCTCCGTTTTTTTTTCTTCTTCTAGATCAGAAACTCTCCTCCCTTCTCTCCCCAAGGCGTCGATTCTGATCGAATTGGTGGATTGCGTCACAGACCCGTTGTGCGTTCCGTGTTTGCGCATCTTGGTTTTTTAGCTCGTCTGGTCTCCGTCGACCAGCTCAAAAATATACTGAGACGAGAGTTTTGACAAAAAGGAACGATCTTTTCCCGATTCGCGTCGAGAGAAGGTCTCGTTTGTCGCTTGGCGCCGCCAAAGGTTTAAAAAGTGGAGCCCATCGGCGGCGGAGTGTTGGTGGTGACCGACAGCCACAACCAGCCTCATCAAGCGCACCTACACAGTCATCATCACAACCAGCATCACCAGCATCACCACCACCACCAGCCACAGCATCATCATCATCAGCAACAGCAACAACAACAACAATCGGGCGGCTTAGCTAGTTGTAGTAGTCCTAGTATGGCCGTTGTGAACGTCAATCTTAATAACATGATCAATGCCAAAGACTCGCGCTGGCTCCAGCTGGAGGTCTGCCGCGAGTTCCAGCGCTCCAAGTGCTCCCGTTCCGACTCGGAGTGCAAATTCGCTCATCCGCCCGCCAACGTCGAGGTGCAGAATGGACGCGTCATCGCCTGCTACGACAGTATCAAGGTATAGAGACCATTTTTTTTTTCCTTTTTTCTTCTTTTTTCATAAAAGAGAGAAATATTTTGGATGGAAACGGGGGGTTAACTGTGTGGTATGGAGGGAACGAGACGTTATCGATACACTCGTAGACGAGAAGAGAGCTAGTTGGGGCTGGAAAGGTCAAAATCCTTTGCTTATCGAACTTCTATTTGTGGAAAAGATCTCGTCGGCTTGCCCGCTCGCCGCCGCCGTTGCCGCGCCGCCGTCTCCCATTGGGGAGGATAACGGGAACCCGACGATCGTTGATCCAATCTCGCCCGTCTATATGGCTTTAGCCTGTGACTCGTTCTCCACCCGACGCGACCTTTATGATGAAAATAACCGGGCAAAGAAAAGAGCGAGAGAGAGAGAGCTCTATTTCTTTCTTTCTTTTTGCGAAGAGACGGTTACGGTACTGCCGCCGCTTGCTTGCTTCTTCTCTCCGCGTCGCCGTCCAATAAAAACATCCCCGAATGAATAGCTGGCGCACTGTAGACAGAAAAGAAAATGGCCGAGCGGGTCATTGGATCTGCCAAATGATCCGCCATACGAGTTATTTCGCCTCTCGGCGTCTTTCGTCGTCCTAGGCAATCAGCAGCACGGAGAAAATGTAATAAAATACATCGGGGGAAAAGTCAGTCTCTCTCTTTCTCTCTCTCAAATGGAAATAACTCGGCTTCTCCGGCTTGCCGGGCGGCTGAAGCAAGCGCACAACTTTTGTTTACCCTCGGAAGAAAACCTAAAAAGAGAAAAGGAGAGAGAAAAAAAGAGACGCGATAAGTTACGATTCAAACGTAAACGCGAGCCGTTGCAGTCTGGCGAGCAACCGGTTAAGTCAGTCGGCTGAACGAGCGAGAATATTCCTCGAAAAAAAGAAGAAGAAGTAGAAGACGGAGATGTGAAAAGACGAAGGAAAAGAGAAAGAAGCGCGCCGTGTGAAACGGTTGTTTGCGGACGTGTACGGTGACGTCATCCCGGTGCCGATTGCCAGCTCTCAACCGTGAAGCTTCTCTCTCTCTCTCTCTCTTTCGCAGTGGAAAAAGAAAGAAAAAGAAAAATAGAGAATGACTTGGGTAGTAGAGGATCAAGGCAGCGACTGTTGGCTCTCAAGTGTCGGTAGAGAAACGGTGACTGGCGAAAATGGCGTCTCGACCGGAGGCGTAAGACGAGAAAGAGAGAGAGAGAAAAATCTTATCTATCTATATATATATAGCACCGAGATCGATTTCGGTGCATCATCTCAACAGACCCTGACGCCCATATGTTGCTGCGGCTCCCGCCATCTTCGTCCATCGATTGGCTTCTCCAGCAGCGCCTCAACGTGACTCATTTTTTTCCTTTTTCTTCCTCGTCTATCCATCCATTTTTTAGAAAAAGGAAAGAGAGAGAGAGAGAGAGATTTAATATGTGCCACTCTCTTGAGGAGGAAAAAGAGGGGATGTAGACATAAATATTGGAGTATTATGCACGCAAGAAGAAGTAGAGAAGAATATGTACGTAATCATAATAAGTAAAGCTTTTTTCGACGCGACGCCAGGACTCGGAGGATTGATAGAGGGAACAAGGATTTATAGTCCCCTACTTTGCCGCTTCCAAGTCGCACCTGCTTTCTTTTGTTGGTGGGCCCACGATGCCTCCTCTCCCTCCTCCTCCCGAGTTGAGCCGGCCAAAAGCTTCAAATGAATACCATTATGCAGATGCCCGACACACAATCCCTTCGTCAAGGGGGTAGTCGTCGACTCGTCGTGGCGGCCGGTGGTAGTAGTAGCGAGAGGAGGAGTCTAGATAGACGTTGCGGTATCGGGGGGTGAGCGAAAGAAGAATCTTTTTGGCCGGCTACGGAGGAGGGTAAGAAAGGCACAGCTGTGCGTGACTGCCCGAAGGGATTGGGAATGAAAAGTCTTTTTCTCTAAAGTTCTCCAAGTTGCGAGAAAGAAGAAATTGCGCAACGGGGGCGGGCGAACTTCTTTTTCCTCTCCCCCTCGCCTTTTCTTCATATATTTGTTCTTCTCTCTGAAACGAGATCCACTTTTGGGACCCGGTCGAAAATACTACCCCGTTTTTTTCCCCATATATATATATTCTTTCTCTTTTGTGGCGCCCGAGGAATGAAGCGACGCGGCGTTGAAAGAAAGACGATATAGAGTCGTAAATCATTTGGATTTCCGGTTTGAAAAAAAAAGAAAGAAAGAAATAGTTATCCGCCGCACACAGTGAATTATGCCTGTCGATATATATACTATTTCTTTCTTTTTGTTTTACGGGGGAAAAATATGTTCCGCGGAGCTCTTTTTTCTCTTATCGTCCGCGTAATCGCCGGCGAAGTAGAAGAAACCATTAGACGAGAAAATGGAAGAGACGGCGAATTCCTTGGCCCGGCAGTGAGGTGCAAGTAGAACGACAGATGCTGGTTGTCCTGGAGGGAGAAATGATGAAACCTTCTTCCATATGGAGCGCGCACCTTATCGATATAAATCAAGTCCATCGGAGCGAATATCACCGAAAGAGAGTGGATGTCTCGGCTCTCAATATATATAGAAACAACTTCAGTCTCTCTCTCTCTCTCTCTGATGGCCACTACTAGCCGGAGCTCAACTTTAATAATGTATTGGTTTCCCCATGTATATATAGAGAGAGAGTGGCGCATAGACCCCAAAAACTCTTGGACATGGATATAGTCTCGCAAAGGAGGAAGGGGGGGGGGGAGAAGCAAAGATGGCTCCTGCGGGAAATCAAATGGCGGGCGCCAGACGCGCGCCTACACGCCGACTCTTCTTTTTCTCCGGGTGCGAACGGTGCGATGAAAGAAATGAAACAGCCAGCAAGGATTCTACCTCCCCCCTCTATATACTTTTTCGACTCTTTGGTGGTGCTGCTGCTGGCGTTGGAGGAGATATATACAAGCCAGCAGCACAGAGGGAGGTCAAAGAAAAGAGAAAAAAAAAGGAAGAAGAAGGTACGGCGTCGTTGAGCGCCGGGGACAACGCCCTGTGCGATGTTGCGCGCGCCGCGGAGATCAAACGATGCCAGCGCTCTCACGCACGCACACTGGAAATATCGCGTCGCAGTTGTGATGTTTTATTTATACACGTTTGCTGCTCGACGACGACGACGACGCTAGGGATACGGACGTCGGGAGAGTTTGAACCCGACCCAACAAAACATTTCCCCCGCCAATAACGCCTTAAGAGAAAGGGAACAACAACAACAAGAGAGAAAAAAAAGGGGAAGGAATAACGACGGGGACGGAAGTCGGAATTCAACACGCACGTACAAACACGGTGGAATAGAATCTGATCGATAATGGCCAGTCGTATCTATATACTGTATATATAATATATACATACACATATATATGTATGTGTACATTTGAATGGGGTTTTGTGTGCGCGACGCGATTCCCCAAAACGCCAAACCACCCGACGCCGATGAAAGACGAACTCGTTTCCTGTGCAGTGGGCGCGCATAACGCCGACCCCCTCAAGTTTTTCATCCGAGAAAAAGAAACACCTTTTCGGCTTTTCTTCGCTTCTTCTTCTTCTTCTCCGATTGATCGACTCTCTCCATCAGCGAGATTCCCTTTTTTCTCTCTCTTTCTACTTGTCGTTTTATCAATGAAGTCGAAAAAGTAGAATGCATTATGCATGAGCGACTCTGTTTGCCTCCTTGAACCGGTCGTCGTCGACGAGGAATCGGTTGCCAAAGAAAAGCGCGCGATGTCGATCGCTTTCAGAAAAAAAGAAAAAGAGATTTCCTCACCATCGGATTCTTTCTCAAGAGTCGCGTGCCACGTCCCCATACGTCTCGCGATTGGACACGGATTATTAGTTACCCGGGTTTCGTCGTCAGAGGAGGAGGATGGGTAAAAACGGATGGACGGAGAGAGGGTCTTAGAAGCCGTGTCTGACTCTAATGACGAGTTATTGCGGGCTGCCGTGTCACAGAGAGAAAGAGAGAGAGACCAAGTCTGGCATCGTCGCCTGAGCCGAATTAACTCGGAAGGGCCGGCTAAAGAGAGAAAGACGGCCCTGCAGGATGGAAATAGTACGTCGTCGGACTCTTTTGGGATTTTCGATTTTTTTCTTTCTTCCTTTTCTCGCGCGCCCGCGTGCTGGGGGGTTAAAGAGAACAGACTTGCCCATCGGCCTCGGCCGCAGAAGCCGTAGTTGCTCGAGTGGAATGTCTCCCTTCTCGTAAATCGCCGTTCATCCGTCGACGGAGGCCAATGGAGACGACGACGGGCTCTGCGCCGGGCTGGAATGAAATAAAAAGGAACGAGGTCGGAAATGGGGTTGCCTTCCAGCGACTATACCAGAGATTCTCTCTCTCTGGCTACTAGACTGCCACTAGCCCGGCCCCTGTCGATTGATGGAATGTCACCCAGGACCTCTTGCCGGGCGAGAGAGCATCACTGCATCCGCACAAGATCGGAAAGGGAAATGGAGTTTGGTGAGAGATGATGCGAAGCAACGAATAGTAGTCAGCCAGAGGGGAGGATGCTCAGAGAGCTGAAGGCCAACGGAAAATCCGCTCCGGAAGCTTTCTTCCGCGCCTTATGCTTTCGCAAAAAAAAAAAGAAAAAAGAAAAAAAAAATGTTCATATCCCTCTCTCTCTTTTGCCCGGTTCAACCCTCCTCGTTATATATACTTATATATTCTTGCGCTCTTGTCTGGAACATGGCGATTCATAATTACCTTCATGGACATTGGACACCAGATGGTCAAAAGTTTAACTTGGCACCAACCAAACTTCCGTTGCTCTTGCCCGTCTGTTCTGGAGACGGGCTAGAGGCCTTTTTGGTTATTAAAGGCTAAAGAACCATATCAGGTTTTCTGGTTAGTGTGGGACACACCCCGTAGCAAATCGTCGGGATGAGATCATCCCGTTTTTTTTTAAATCTTATTTGAATTTAATATTCAGTTTTCTCTCTCTCTCTCTCCGATTTTGAAAGCCAATGTGGGCGGGTCGCCCAACGGTATCATTCTCATCTCTATTGGTTCAAGTCCTTTTAAAGGGTGTTTTGAGAACGAATTAATGTTGGAGAGCCCCGAAAGGAAAACAAGCAGCCGATGTAGCTAGGAGAAGAGTTATTGTTAGAGAACCGTAAAGTCCGCAACGGAGCGTTGGGGTTTGCACAAGCTTTCAACATACATAGCCCGCAGTCAAAGAGACGACGGCAACCAAGAAAGAAGAAAAAAAAAAAAAAGGAAAAAAGAGGAGAAGCAAATGAGGATGATCTAATTCCGTTTGCCGATAAAAGCTATTGAGCGAGTTGACTTTCTTTGTTGCTTGTTTGCGACGGAGCTTCTTCCCCCCATTTTGTCTTCTATTCGATTGAGCGACCATGTTCTCCTTCTCCATCATAAAAAGAGGGAAATTTGAAGAGGAAAAAGGAGAGAAAAAAACTAAACGGGAGGGAAGATTGTGAACGCGGGAGACTTAATCAAGTGCACGGAGAACTTTGTCGGCTCCATCCATTGCTCTTTGATTCACCGTCGAAAAAGAGAGAGAAAGAGAGAAGAGACACTTTGCGCACTCGGTGTTGCCCGCACTGCATTATGTATATTATCAAAGTTGCCGTGAAAATAAAAAAAAAGGGAAGCGATGAAGAATGGCGCGGGGGGGATTGTCCATCAAGCGGCGTCATGATGACGTCACTTGACAGCCGAGTTGCAAGACACGCACGTCGCCGTCGTCGTTCTGCTTCGTTGACCCCATCTGTCAAATCAACAGAGGGAGAGAGAGAGAGGGGCCAAAAAAGAATGACAAAAAAAGGTCTTAGAAGAGAACGCTCGCTACGTCACCTCACATCTTCAGCAACCGCTCGTTGAACGCGTTAATGTGTCGCTCACGCGCTAACCGACGGACCTCTGTCACCTCGCCGAGCTTCCTCTTTCATCTTCATTTAGTAATTGGTATCGCGTTCTACCATCCCCGCACAGTTGACAGTGACGTAACGTTCCAAGAGAGAGAGAGAGAGAAAGTAAATTTTCTATATACTATTTCTTTCAAAATGGAGTCGGACATTTCTCGAAGAACTGCGACATTTGTTTGTCCAGTCGTCAGGTTGCTTTTGTGTCCAAACAAGATCCCCCAACTGGTGATGGTGGCATTAATGTCTCCCTCTCTTTCTCTCCCCTTGAAGAAAAAGAATGAAAGGAAGAAGAGAGAAAAAAAAAGGTGTCACATCTCCAGTCGTGGGAAAGCGAACACCTTTTAACCCGACGGGACTCTCTCGTTACATGACCGTGACTCTGCACACAGGTGCTCTCTTGCAACACAGCCCGGGGGACGGCGTCTAAAGTTGGGTTCTACAATAGAAAAGAAGAAAGAGTTTTCTCTCTCTCTCTCTCTCTCTCTTTTTATGATTTTTATTTCTTATTCGTTCTTGAACTGCGTACTAGAAATAGCAGTGCGTCGCGGCGCTTAACGAGACTATGGCGTCGAAAATGAATTGAAATGTTCAAAGAAAATTGGCTTGAGACGGACGTCGATGTTGTTTTCCCCCCGTTCTTTCTACTCTGCCGGTATATTTCATGGTGATTTTTTTTTGTTTGGAAAAAAACAGGGACGATGCAACCGTGAGAAGCCGCCGTGCAAGTACTTTCACCCGCCGCAGCACCTCAAGGACCAGCTGCTGATCAACGGGCGCAACCACCTGGCTCTCAAGAACGCCCTGATGCTTCAGATGGGCATGGCACCGGCTGGCCAGTCCGTCTTACCCGGACAGATCCCCACTATCGTAAGATTTTACTTGGTCCTTTTTCTTTTTTCTTTTTTTTTTTTGTTGAAAATTTACTTAAAAAATTTGAAATTAATAATTAAAACTACTCGATCCTCTTTTGACATACTCTTTCTCTATACCTCACTTCACACTTTCTTTTGATCATTCCTTTTATTTTTTTTCTTTCGTTATTTTCTTCTTTAAAAAAAATTTTCTTTCAAACTTTTGCGTTGCTGCCGCTTGATGACATTTCGTTTTTTTTGGCATCCATTCTACATCGTGATTACGGGTACAATGGACGCGAAAAGAGAGGAAGCTTGCGTAAAAAAAAAAATCTCATTCTTACACCCAGCATCTGATTGGCCGAATTGTCCTAACCAACCACCCATATACCATAATTTTTTTCACCGTAAAATTTTAATATAAAGAAGAAGAAGAAAAAAAAAGATGATTAAATCACAATGAAACTTTTTGGGCTTTAACCGAAGAATCGAATGACTTGGCGCTATGGTGCTACCGCTGCTGATTGCTATTACCGCTTCTTGCATTTGGGTTTATATATCTAATGATCGTCCATTTCTCTTTTGCTCGACAATTTCTCCTTTTTTTACAAATTTTTATGTTTATAATTTCGACTTGAACAAAAAAAAAAGGAATCATCACTGTAGCTGAAGTAGCGTTAATTCATTTCGATTCGTCGCGTTCATAAAACAAATTACCGTGCATTTTGTTCCATAATGTTTAAACATACAACTTTTACACACATCGTTTTGTTGTTCCATTACGAAACAAAAAACGAAAAGACAAAAAACAAAAAGCAACTGAAAATTAATCCCAACAAACCGAAATCCTTGTGCGTGTGTTGTGTGTGTGTGTGTAGGACTACGAGTTTCGGCCGGTGAGATGTCTACCGTCTTCCGTTCACGATTGGTGTGAAATGTCTGTACGTTGTCCCATCCGATTCTAGTCTCTTTATATTTATTTTCTCTACTTGTAACTTTAATTTCTCATATTTATATATATATATTTTTTTTGTTTTGCTCTTGTACATTCATTTTCGTTTGTTTTATTTTCTTTTTTTCGTTCGTTTTAATCCGTATTTCGTTACGTTCTGCTTCATTACATTAGATTTTAGAAGGTTTAATTTAATCGTTAAAACAAGATATTTAGTTCTAGAAGACAAAAAGTGGCCATCATTTCTAAATTGTTATTGTTTTGTATTTTCTCTCTCGTAAATTCGACGAAATAAAAAAAATATGACGACGACGACGACGATGACGACGACATGATCATCGAACACAGGCGTCTCCTTACCTGGCGGGAATGCCACAGTTGAGCTCGCCCTACAGTCACTACGTCAGCGCCAGTCCAATGCTGCAGGTGGTCTCGCCGGCCGAGGCGGCCGTCAACTCGCAGTTGGGCGTCGTGGCAGCCGCTCAGGCCGGTGGCGCTGGAGTCGGTGGCTACGGGGCGCCGGCCAACAAGCTCCAACGATCCGACCGCATCGATGTAAGCCCTAAATTTCTCATCATTTTTCACGATTATTTCTCTTCAAAAAAAGATTTCTATGCCAAAAGATATTTTCTGTTTCCAATTCGACTGATCATCATAGCCCAATCAGCCCCCCATCCTCAACTGCGTAGCCAAACTGCTGGTAGATCGTAAAGTAAACAGGTCAACCATCGTCCCCGCTTAGCTTCTTTTGTTGTACGCAAATCGGTTGTTGGTCCCCTCGGTGATTACAGTTATCCCGGCGGCAGCTAGTTTTCTGGTAGTAGTTTAGCGGTCGAAAAATGCTGATAACAGTTGGCTTGGATAAATTATCCCCGTGTTGAATTTAAAGAGGCAACGTTATACATTCGTTTTTTTCTTTTTCTTTTTCTTTTTTGGTCTTGTTGTTGTTGTGGGCGCGTTCACGACCCGACGAGAGCTTCGCTTCTCCCATCATCAATCGAGTTTTGCCTTTCATTTGATCTTGGTGCCGTAGACTCCTCTTGACGTAGAGCGAACGCGCTGTTTGGTTACTTCTCCTTTTACAGTATTTACTCCGCCTTCTCTTCCATCCAACCCTTAGCCGCCCATATTTTGTCTGATGAGCCCATCGCTTAATGATACATCGATTCATTTCGAAAGAGAATATTTTTTCTCCTCGTACGAGAGAACAAGAATTTGTTTTTTTTTCTCTCTCTCTCTTTTTCTCTCTCTCTCCATTCTATAAGCAAATGGGCGGTCATTGTTTTGATTCAAAGACAAGGGAGAACAAGGAATAGAAATCAACCAAAATGGAAATCAAATGAAGAGAAAGAGCCAGAGCCAGAGAATAAGGTAGTGTTACATTAGAAGAAGAATCGATGAGCAGGAGAGAGAGGCGCGGTCGGACGGGGTGGTGTTCATCAGATGCTGCCCAGTTGTTTGGAATGTTTTTCGTGCGTGTTTGCCTGTGTGTTAATACCACAGGGCGAAAAAAAATGGGAGAAAGAAAAAAAAAGCAGCGACAAACCGGGAAGTTAAAAGAAAATGATTGGGTTGATTTTTTTTGTTGTTTTGTTTTCTTGTTGTGTGAGTTGTTGTCTGTGCCCGGCGGCTTCGTAATGCAAATGGGCTTTCCTTCTGCTGCCGGGCCAAAAAGGAAGAAGAAGAAGAAGAAAAACTAGAAATGCGGCTGCTGCCGCTATATAGTATGTGCGTGCGCGCGTACGTAAAGGTGTGCCAAGTCGGGAAAAACAGCAGGGGGATATGTGTTTTGGGGTTTCGGAGCGAGCTGGCATAAAGTTGCCGCTTGTTGTAACGCCGTATCCGCCCGAAGGTGTGGCCCGCTTAAGATGTCGACGATGATGATGATGATGCAGCCATTGGTGATTGCGGCCAACAAGAGAAGTCATCGGCCCGGCAAGTCACAGCAGCTCAGCCCCGGCCAGCGAGCGGGAGCGCGGGAGCAGCGGCAGCAGCAGCTGTGAGCCAAAAGAGATTGAAACGCGGGGGGAAGTATAGAGTCGTGTCCGTTCGGCCGTTGCCACTTCTGGCGACTGTGACGGCCTGCGCAGACGGGCGTCCATCGCACACAACATACCAGACATACAGAAGGGGCGTTGCTCGGTTTCAGTTCTCTTTTTTTTCTTTTTTGCCGCTTTATCCAACTCCCCCCTCTTTATTCCTTAGTTGGGAGCGCTTGGCTGGATCACTTCCAGCTCTCTGGTGTTTTTTTTTTTTTCCTTTTTTTGGGGGTCTGTGTTCCTTTTTTTTCTCGACGCTTCCAACTCCTCCCACCCGTTGCGGTCTGTGCCTATCCTTTACCGGGGGCTCGGAGCGACGCCATCATCATCTCTCGTTACTTTTCATACTGATGTGAAGAGGAGTATAGCGAGAGAAAGAGAGAGAGAGAGACGGCGAAACAAGTTCTCTCTACTCTTACCACTCTTTGGTTCAAGAAGAACTTGAATAAATGATTCGTCACTCTTAGCCCACCCTAGCGCGCGCATTGAGAAATACCAAAGGGCCACACATCACAGAGTTGCCACTCGGAAAGTGGGCACTAGTTCATGAGTATAGCTGAGCGCGTACAACTCTTGGTGTGTTAAAAGTCCTCGTCGATTTTCGAGTGTATTATTAACACGGGTTGCTAGACTCGCCTGGGACCCCTCCTCTACCGAATGAATTGCTAGGGTCGTAGGTGCTGCTGCTTTCCTGCTTTCCTGCTGCCACCAGGAGATGGGCGGGTGATGAGTGCGCCCGGATTGAGAATCGATCGGCTATAGGATTTTCCGCTACAGTAGAATCATATGGCCAAAAGGGAAAGTGACGTGATCGAGTTGCGCCGGGCCAAGAGGAGGGTGATTGCGCCAGCCATGGAGACTGACTACGTCATCATTCTTCTTCTTTTCTTTTTCACGGAGGAAGAAGAAGAAGAAGAAGGGGAAAGGGGAAAGAGAAAGAACGGGAACATTTCCTCAGACACAAACGAGCGACGCGCCTTCTCCGTGTTCTTTCGTGACACTTATCCCCGGCTCTTTTTCTCTCTTTCTTCGCTCCGACGAACAGTTGTCTGATTGGGCGTTTTCTTTTTCATATTTTTCTCTCCTTCTTCCTCTTCGTCTTCTTCTCCTTCTCCTTTTTATTTTTTTCGCTTCTGCTGTTGTTGTCCGTCCGTGAATAGTTTCTGTTTGATCATTCTTGCGTTCCTTGCCGGTTCGTGATGTCTTCCCCGTAGACACCCTCCAGCACCTCTTAAGAAAACGTAGAAAATAACATAAACAGCACTTCTAGAATCACACGTAGTACGTCTCTGCTCTTTCTCTGTTTGCTGCACTCCAAGCTGTTGCTTCGATACTTGAAACAGAAAGAGAAAAAAGACAAACAAAATAAATAGAAACCAATTTACTTCATATGGAAACATGAACAAATTACAACAACAACAAAAAAATAACCCTGATAAAAAAATAATACTGAAAAAAAGATGGACTCCAGCCACATCGCTTCGACGTCCGGACTGCCGCTGGTGATGGATGCCACCCTGCGCGTCAAGAGGCAACGCGATCCGGTCGATGACGAACTGGCCATGGTAGAGCTTCTCCTTCCAACCCACACAGAGCATATATACACATAATAACAAGTCTTCCCCCCCACCCAATCATTTATTTTTTCTAGTCCTCTAGCATCCCCCCCCCTCTTCCGCCCTCCAATTTCCAGATTGGAATGGTTTTCGCTATGAACCGGGCAAAATTCAAAACGCATGCGCTTGGCAGATTGGCTTCTTTTTCTATATGTACATGCATCACCGTCGTCTCTCTCTCTTGCTCGCTCTTTGTTGACTGGGTCGATTATGGCGGGTTGTCTGTGATCGCCCTGCTACTACTACTACTATCCAATCCGGCTATTTTTCGATTCTCTTTTCGATCAATTACGATATACTTTATTCATATTGAATGGGGCGGATGAGGAGAAGGATCCAAAATTAAGGAGAAAAAGGATAGGGATGGGGGTCTATCGAATGTAAACAAGAAATAGAAGCGAAAAAGGAGAAGAAGAAGAAGAAGAAGAAGTGAATTGGATTTTCTTTGGGGAAAAAAGGTTGGAATAAAGCTTCCCTCCGGATGTGTTCTCTTTGGTGTCTTCTTCCGTCTCACTCACTGTGTGTCTCTATATCGTGAGCCTATGCGTCGCCCTCCCTCCCTCTCTCTCTCTCTGGCTCTTTCCGACTCTTGATCCGTTCATTTCATTTGCGTCGATAGAGGCATCCGTCAGAGAAGGAGCCCCGGGATTGAATCAACTCCCTTCCATCTATAGCGCAGCAAAGACTAGCCCAATAGAGTCTCTAGGCCCTTTTTTTTCTTTCTCTTTCTCTCGCTCTTACATTCTGAATCCGATTTTGTGGTACTGTACCGGGGCTAGCCAGCCGAGAAAAGAAGAGCTTCCCCTTTTCGCTCTCTTTTCTATGATGTTTTTCTCTCTTTTTTTTCTTTCTTTTTTTCTTTTTTTTTATTCTTTCCTTGTTGTCTCTCCTGTCACCAAAAGTCCAGTAGGGATTACTGACGTGCAGTCTGTTTTTGTCTCTCTTCTCTCTCTCTCTCTCGCTCTCTTGTCTTGTCTGGTGCGCTATACAGAACGAACTCAACCAGCTGCCCAGCAGCAACACTACGTTCTATTTTCCGGCAAGTATTTGTTTGTATTATGTTTCGTTTTTTATTTCCTCGCCCCAGAAAATCTTTATCTGATGTTCTAATATTTCCACACACAAAATTTTTTTTTAAAGACTACAAATCTCGAATAATAATAATAATAATAATAAAAAATAAAACTAAAAAGATTGGAAGGGACGACGACGACGAGAGCGAGTGAGAGAGGAGAAGCTTGGCGGATCGATCGAAAGAGGATTATTCCGCACGAAAGAGAACAAAGTAGAGAAAAGAAATGGGGGAAAGAAGAACTAGTTGATATCTAGGTTTCTCTCTCTTTCTGTCTCTCTTTTCTACGCGTGCCGCTACGACGTCGTACATAGTCACCAACCGGCCTTTACCATTCTCTTTTTCTCGTGTTTGCCAAATCCTCGTCGATCGATACATATTATTTATATAAGAAGATGTATATAGACGGAATTCTGTCAGATTTGTTGGTTACTATTATTAGTGTTAGTGTGTGTTCAAAGGCTTAATAACGTGACGTTGACATTTCTTTTTCTCTTTTTCTCTCTTTTTTTCCTTTTTTTCCGTTTCGTTTCGTTTTCGTTTCGGTGCTGCGTGACGGGCTGTTTGCGTGATGCAGGCTTATCCGGGAATGATGCCATACAAGCGGTCGGCTGGCGACAAGACTTCAGCGAACATGGCGGCTGTCTACCAGCAACATCAGCAGAGCGCGGCCAACGCGTCGCACGCGGCGATGACAGCAGCGGCGGCCTATCAAGCGCAGGCCTTGATGCAGTTGCAGCAGCAGCCTTACGGCGTTCCCGTCTCATGTGAGTACTCCTCCACCACCACTAGCAATGCTGTCACCAATGCGGCTACTACTACTGCTGGTTTGGTAGCCACGGCCGTCACTACTACTTCCTCCTCCTTGACGCCCAGTTCCTCCACAACCAATACCGGTCTCCTCATTGCAGCCTCCTCTACCCAGAACTCTTCTTCTTTATACCAAACCGCACTGCCTTCATCCCTTTCATCGTCTACTTCTTCTTCTTCTTCAAATTCTAATTCCTCTTCTTCCCTGACTGCCACCACAACCACAACCAACAGCTCCCTGTTACTCAACCCAATCGCTTCCAGTGCTTCTTCTTCTTCTTCTTCCTCCTCCTCTTTACCCTCATCCGCATTATCCGCATCGTCAATCGGTGGTGGCGGCAATAGCAGCAGTTCCAACAACAACAACAACAACAATAAAATCTCTGGCGGTGCTGGGCTCCTCCAACCCCCTGCTCTGGCCAGCTTGAGTCTTGCCTTGACAAACGGCAACGCTGCCGCCTACGAAGCCGCCACTTTGGCCGCCTTGACCAATTTCGCTAAGCGCGAGGAGTCGGAGCGGGCCGCGGCGGCCGCTGCGGCAGCCGAGGCCGAAGCTCTGGAGCAAGCGGCCGAGGAGGCGCTCCTTACCAATCACGGCTCCTTGTGCATTGGTAGTGGCATCAGTAGTTGTAGTAGTTCTAGTACTAGCACGAATGTCATTAGTAACAGTAACAGTAGCGCCCATTACCCAACGTTGGCCGCCTCCACCGCCGTCACCACCGTCGGCGGTATCAAACGACCGCGTTCACCCACCAACAGCCAGCAACCGCCACAAGTCTCCTCTTTAGTGTCGCCGTTTCTCGCCTCTTCCAACTCGCCCGGTCTCCTTTCCTACACCCCATCCTCCACCTCTTCCTCGTCGTCCGTCGCCGCGACGGCGGCGGCAGCAGCAGCAGCATTGCAGTCGCACTATTCGGCTCTGCAGCCGCAAACGGCTTTGGCCTACACTGGCGTCTCGTTGAATAAACAGCAGCAGCAGCAGCAGCAACAGCATTTGGCACAACAGCAGCAACATCATCACCATCATCAGTCGCAACAACAACAGCTAGCCGTTAGCGCCTCAGTGGCTTCCGGTTCGGCCTCTTTCCCCATCACCAGCATGGCGGCCTTGCAACAGTACCAGCAGTACCTCAATCCGTACTACAGCCTGGTCGGTGCGGCTCAGGCCCAGCAGCAGGCCGCCACCCAAACGGCTTTCGCCAACTCGTACGGCAATCCGTTCGCTGGAAACAGCCATTTGCTGAATAGCCAGGCCCAGGCCCTAGGGCTCGCGTTGTCACAGCACGGGCTGCAAGCCGGGCAGTCGCCCCAGGCGGCCGTCGCCGCCGCCCAGGTCCAAGCCCAGCAACAGTTGGCCGCCCTCCAGCAGTCGATGCAACAAAATCCGGGTCTGATGGCCGCAGCAGCTGCCGCAGCCGCCGCCGCTCAGTCGGGCGTGGCCGGCTATCACCCGCATCTGCCCGGCTCGGCCGGAGCCAACGCCTCGTCTTCGGCAGGCGCTTTGGGTATGTACGCGGCCGCCGCCGCCGCCGCGGCTGGCAACCCTTTCAGTAGTTTGGCCCACTTCAATCAGCCGCACATGCAAATGCATTCGCAGTACATGCAGACGTTGAACGGACAGGCCGCCGCTGCCGCTGCTGCGATGGGCCGTGGCCCAGGAATGGTTCCTGGTGTTAGTGGTGTTCCCAATCCGGCTGCCGCCGCCGCAGCAGCCGCAGCCGCGGCTATGGCCAACGCAGGCCTTCAACCGTACAAAAAGATGCGGACCATTTGAGCGCAGTAAATTAGACCAAAAAAGAAAAAAAGAAATGATTGACCATTGAATCCTGTAGATTGAAAAAAAAAATGAAAAAAGAAAAAAAAATGAAACAGGCGATCGTTTGATAGTAGACAAAATATCCCTATTAGAGTTTCTATTCTCCTCTTTTTTACTTGTTGATTTTGAAAAAAAAATTAGAAACCAGTCGAGAATTGTGTAATCCTTCGGTCTATAATCTTGTATCCTCCTACGTCTTCCTCACTCTGACCACCAAGTCTGGAAACGACAGTTCGTGATGCGAACACACAACCCTAGTCGCAAATTGGAAGAAATTCACAGAAAACTTATCAAAGCGGTAATGTTGTAGATGTCGTTGCGTATAGTAGGATTTTTTTACTAAAAGAGAGATGTACAGTATACTATACAAGTGCGGTCCTGTGATGAGTATCATTCACGTGACTTGATCGTCTGCCATTGCTGCTGTAGCTGTTTTCTGCTAGCGCTCCTTCATATTTAGCGAGAGAAAGTAAAAACATAAAAAAAGTGCCGGTAATCGCTCTGATGTTACCTTACCTTCGTCGTGGCGCCCATATCACACCTTATCCTTTTCTTCCCTTCTAATGATCCTCTTTTTTTTTTTTATTTCCTCACCTAAAACCCAATGTCGAATATGCCAAAGATGCACACATTCTTCTCCTAACTAAATAAGGAGTGAATGGTGAAGAGACGAGAAAAAAGGAAACACAAAATAGAAACTTTTTTTTTATTCATTTTTATTTTTACATAATGAAGAGCTGGTCTTGGATGGTCGAACACGCTGGTCTATTCGCTTTTTTTCTCTCTATCCATTTTTTTATATTTATTTATTCTTTCCTCGAGAAAACATTCCTACAACCCTTTCCCGTTTTATTACGCTCGAAAAGATTTCTGCCTTTTTCCTCAGCCTCCCCCCAAAAGAAATTCCCGAACACGCACATCGTCTTTATTGCAACCAAAACAAAACAAAAAAAAGCAACCAAACCAACAACGATTTCTATAACCTTCTATTTCGGCTCCAAAAAGTGTCGTGAAAGAAATACCCAACTTCCCTTTTCTCTCTCTCTCTCTCTCTCTCTCCGTCTCCCTCCCTCAATCCCTTTATTTGGTAACTACTGCTACAGTGCAAGTGCTATACTCGTCATACACACAACACGTAACACACACAGACATAACGCAACCACGGTCCGATTCTCTCGACTCCTCTAATAGTCTTTTTTTTGAATAGAAAGAAGAGAAACATTTACTATTTCCCCTCGTGTTTGAAGCCATTTTTGAAGTAAATTTTCCCGCATTTTTTTTACGTGTCGCAGTAAAAGAAAAATTGTTTTCCCTTTGGTTAAAATTTGGTTAACCAAAGATAAAAAGTTATTTTTATGTTTGTAACGTTTTTTGTATAAAGTTTGTTTTAGAATTTGTTTCTTACAAAAAGAAGAAGAAGAAGGAAGAGAAGAAGAGACTAGAGAACTGGGGAGAGTAGAGAGATATCCTCCCTGCTGGTCTCTTGAACTCTTCTACTGCTTGCCTTGAAAAAGACAATGCGGCTTCACGTCCTTCTTTTTAGTGCCGTAGTGATTTGTACCATTATTATCATAATATTCGTTTTCTCTCTCGTAGTTTTTTTCCTTCCCTTTCTTTTTTCCCCCTCCATCCGTTTCTGATTGCGTTCCCCTCTTCAGTTACGTCTCCCGTCTCTCGTAGACGTTGGATTCTTTCAGATCGTTGATGTTTGCCTCCTTCAGTTTCGAAACCGCAAGGTAGACAATTCCACGCCATAACTTTTGTTTTTCAGTTGACGGTTTCCTTTTTCGTTTTTTTCCCCCGCTTTTTATTCCCTTTTACAACAACAAGATTCCTATCTTCGTGATTGGAAACATACATAGAAAGAGCCGGTTTAATGTTTATAAAATCAAAGAAGAACATTAGGAAGAAACACAGAAAGCTTTCAAATCATTCCAAATCGTACGACTGTAAATGCATTTTAAAATTTCCAGCTCCCCACCCAAAAAGAATAATAATAACGCACGCACACACACACACACGGATACAGACGATTTACACACGAGACACACGTTGTTGACTGCTATGGCGAGTGAATTCATGGAACGCTAGAAATATTGTGGCGTTGTCGTTACCAGTAGAAGCCGCGAAAGTGCATGACCAAAAACCCAACATTTGCTCTTGTTTCTTTTTATTGGACGTTGCCCTGTCCTCATTTGCATTTCCGGTTTTTCTGCTCCCTTTCCCTTTGCTGCCCCCAACTGCATTCCACGTATATTTCCGTTCCCCATCCCTGAAATTCACCTGATTTCTTCAGTTTTTTTTTTTCATTCATTCTTCGACTGTGGAAGTGAAACAAGTGCTACTACGAAAACTTACAGCTTTTTCTCAGTGCAATCCGTTTTTCTCCGAATTTTTTTTCCTCAAACGAAAAAAAAAGTCTGGCTTCGAAGATTTTTTTCCTTTTCCAAGTATTTGAATATGCCAGGGAGGAAATCTTTTATTCTTTTTTACATGGCGTGTCGTCGATAAGGCACACATTTTACACATCTCCTTGTCTCCTCTGCCCTCCCGCCGCTCTTCTATTTTTTCCCCATATTTTTCTTCTTATCTGTCCGGTGATCGGTGATTGTTTATTTTTCCTTCATCCAATAATCATGCATCCAGCTGAATTATTAACACGCATTCCAAAGTTTTTAAAAGCAACACACACACAGACGTACGACAACAACAAAAAACATCCCTTTCGAAAACAACTCTTCCCTTTAGCTCTTTTGTTTTTGTTATCTTATCCGTTGTTTCTTTTTTTAAGTAAAATTAGTAGTGTAGATTATTTAGTGCCAATCAAACACGAGGAGCATTAGTTTTTTCATTTGGATTCTTTGCTTGTTTCGCATTGGTGGGTCGACCAATCATGTTCTTATATTCCTTGTAAGTCTCGTAAATGGAGGGGGGTTTTGGAAATTGGAACCAAGAAAGTCGTTTAATTGTTCTCATACACATGCATCGTTGATCGATTTTGAAAGACAAAAGAAGATTTAAAAAAAGTAAAGAAAAAATAACAAAAAAATTAAACGAATAAAATGCGTGCGTTTATATTGGTCGTTGAATATGCAGTAGATTCAATATAAAATGGGCGGGGTTGTCATTCTTTGAGCATTTATGATCCGGCACACGAGGATCGTTATAATATTATCCCAGAAATATACACTATCACACAGACAGACACACACCTCCACACATACATCGTATAGACGGAAGTTAAAACAAAAGAAAAAAAAGAAAAAAAAAAATTCCCTCGCCCCCGCCCCATGTACACCACGTTGTCTTTTTTAATGGCTATTCGGCGCTGTGTTGTACATGTATTGGCAGATATTTTCATTAATAATAATGGCTTCTTTGATCTGTGCATGAGTTTTCGTTATTGACCTTCGTACTTGCGCCTCTTTTTGACATTTACTGCCACCAACCCTTATTTTTATCCAAAGGAACCCGCTCCCTATACCTACTACCTTTCTCACCTGTATTTTTATTTATTCATCATCATTTCGCAGCTGGATTGGTTGATTGTTCTAGACAGAAAACGACAAAACAAGCTCATCCTTCCTCGTTTCGTATTATATCGTTTTGGACGGCGATTTTTTCAGTCGGACATTATCCTGCAGTGCTTCCATATAACATAATTATAAACCGTATTACATAGACGCGTGCACTCTCTCGCTCTCTTACTTTTAGCCTGTTTCGTGTCATCTCTCTCTCTCTCTCGCCGTGCTGATTTCAGGTCCCTTTCACCTTTCACCTTTTTCCCATCCGACATCTTCTCTCAGCTCCTTATCTGTTTATCTCTATTTCTGTCTACGCTTACGTATACGTCCCGAATCCTCCATTTGTGATCCGCTTATCCCGCACCTCACCCTCGTTCTCTTTCTCTTTTTCCAACTCTTCTGCCGTATCCGTTCAATATTGTAACACAAACACCTGAAAAACTTGGCATCAGCGCCGCGGCTTTTTCTCTCTTTCTGTCTACTCCATTCTAGATGGATTTCATAAAAGAAAACAAATTGCTTTTGTGCTCTTATTTGGCAACGAGCGCGTCCGCTTTCATTTTTTTGCGTCTCTCTTTTTTTATTTACAGTAAAAAAAACAGAATCATACATTATTTATACAGGAATCTTATTTGAGCCTCGTTGTAGCGGGGTTCCTTCTTCTTTATATTTGAAAACAAGCCGCTATTTTTTATTTCTTTATCTGCGCTGCAAATCCGTGTTTCAGTTCTAGTTTCATTTTATACTTCTCTTCGTTTTATACTTTCGCCAAGTTATTCTGTGCCTTACGTCTAGTTTTTTTTCTCATTCCTCGACATTCCATCCGCCTCCCTTTTTCTACTTCTTCGCCTTGCGGCATCTTCAGCCTCGTCTTCTCACACTAGACTTGATCATATAATCATTTCTGACTGCCCGTATCTACAATTAACGTAGTCTGCAACCCCTTACATAAAATACCAGTACCAAGAAACATCCATTTACAAGCAACCAAAAAAACAGCCACAGACATTATTAATCAGCGAAGCTACCGTACACAATGTAGTTGATTGCCAACAGCCAAAAAGTTTTGTGACGCAGAACGTTGGGTTTCTTTGGAATGATCTCCGCTTGATTAGTCAGCAAACAAACAAAAAAAAAGAAAGAAAAAAATCTTATTAAAAAAAGCAAAGCCTACAAACCGCACAAATGGTGCACACTGCAGCGCCTTCCCTTTTTTTCTTTTTTTTTCGCTCCGGCTTATCCACCATATGTGCGCTGGCGGACTCACTATCAGGTAAGTATATCTTAGTCACTTTGTTTCATTTTTTTGTCTCTTTTTGGTTTTTAGTTTGTGTCCTGCGAGTTGGGAATTTTTATCTATTTATCAAACGGAAGCCTGATTGTTGCATTCTCAGAACAAATTAAAAAATGATTGGATTGGACTCGTTTAGCTTGCAATTGGTATAGTTATTAGTTTTGTTTCCTGCCTGAAAAACAACCTTACTCTTCTTTGTCTGGTGTTATTCACTTTCTTTGAAAAAAAAAACGATGGAATGGTGGTTTTGACGTGTCTTTGTTTTCTAATCATTTTGCATGCATCTCGACATCTCTTTCCAACGTCAAAATAAAACAAAAAAAACAATTCGACGTGCCATCTTTCTGACTCGACGGATTCATCACGGCGAATCCTCTCGTCGACGAACGAAAAATAAATTGGAAACAAAACCAAAACCCAATGCCTTGAAAACAAAATAACTTCCCTAATCTGTCAAACGCATGTGCTTGCCTGGATATGGTGTCAACCATTTTGCTTGAAATCGTCGGAATAATTTCTATGCACGACTATCATCTCTCATCCTCCTTGTTCTGGTGTCTGGTGGTCTTGCTAAAACGACAAATACCAACTACCATTGATGATTGTGCCCGCACAGTTTCAACTAACGTTCTCAGTGTCAACTACACTGACGAACAAGGCCAAGTAAGTGCTGATTTCTTTTCTTGGACACGGTAGAATTTGAATGGGATTGATTGTGTGATCACGATGCTGTGCTATCTACTAGTTGACCATGGTGTTATCTTTTTCCGGTTGCTTTACGGACCTTTTCCAACTTCCAACCAATGACAAATTCATACGAGAAATTCACGATTGGTCTTATTAGATTAGTAGCTTCTTTGGTGGCAGGTGTTTATTTACATCTTTCTGGCTGTTTTCGGACCAGAAGTAGCTTTCCTCTTCTTCTTCTTCTTCTTCTTCTTCTTCTTCTTCTTCTTCTTCAACCTTTTTGAACAAGTATTTAGCTCGATTTCGTATTAAAGTAAGGCTGTATCGAACCATTGTTCCAACAAACCCGAACTCGATGTTCTATTGCACCATTGCTGAAGAAAAATGCTATACGGGGGTCTCGGATGGGATTCGCTTCGAACTTTTGTTGTTTCTCATCACTATTCATTTTCAGTTTATTCACCTACATTACCGCTTTGACGTGTGTTTGAATGTAAACGAGAGGAAAAAAGGAGACGGAATTTAACGCCTTGGGTTTATTTCAACGGTAGCCTAGCATTGCGCTACAAGCTACGCGTATAGAAATGATTTTGTTTTCAATAGTTCCCATTCATGCTCGGCTTTGACCTTCTGCCTGGTTCCGTGTGGTAAGCAGCAAACCATTCTCATTCTTGTTGGCGAGGTGGATCCGTGCTTTAACAATTTCTTCTTTACTATTACATATACATCTGTGTTCATTTCCCCCAAAAGTGAAAACGATGTATTTTGCACACAAAGCTAGCTTACACTTTGAGTTTTTGTTCCGGTCTTCTGACAAATCACGTTGTACATCAGTCGTTGTCTAGAATTATCCTTAATGTCAAGCAGTTCAATAACGCCTTGGTAGAAGAGACCTTTCACTTTTGCTATTTGCTTCTTTGACAGAAAAACAACTACAATAATAACTGAGCTTATTTTAGTATATGCTTTGCTTGAAATTGATTGACAGCATGTTATAAGTAGTTTGTAATGTGATGACAAAAACATTTAGTTTTGAAAACAACATCCTTACAAAAACATTCAGACCTTATCATCCTCCAATTCCGTTTAGGCCACACTTCTACAGATAATTGATATTCATTCATCCAAATTCTGTGCCTTATTCCAGATGTGTTTAGATTGTTATTCGTTATACATATATTTACATATACATATACATCTTTCCTCACATACCAATTGGTGTTTCGATAATCGTGATCTTTCGATGCGGTCGCTTATTTTCTTTTTATAAATATATATTTTACAGTTACTGGACACCCTCCCGGTATGCCGCGATTTTAAGTATGGCGAATGCAAGCGCGCTGCCTGCAAATATATCCACCTTCTCGATGGTAAATAGAATGGAAAATCAGGGAACACATTGCATTTTCAAGTGGATTTATCGATTTGACTAACTGTCATTTT
Organism: Ceriodaphnia dubia; assembly: GCA_022539655.2. NCBI lineage: Eukaryota > Metazoa > Arthropoda > Branchiopoda > Diplostraca > Daphniidae > Ceriodaphnia > Ceriodaphnia dubia. Next base: position 198,082 of record JAKUCG020000249.1, read on the forward strand.
GCATTGGCAGATCACGTGGAGATAACAGACATGCGCGTTACCGTGTGCCGAGATGCCGTGTCTGGAAAATGCCTCCGGAATTCATGCAAATTCTATCACCTTCCTATCGTGTTGCCTCATCCGGCCGCCATCGCCTCGACCCTGGCTCGGTGAATCAGCTGCCCCATACAAACACACATACACATTCACACGCAGACACACACACACAGACACATACAGAGTACATACAGACCGACATAACTCCATCAACATAAACACGCAGACACATAATCTTCGTCCTCTTCTCTTCCATCATCTCAAGTCACCGACGCTGACAGATTTTCACATTTTTTTCGTACCTTGCGGTTCACTTCTCGTATCTCTTCCACCCTTTGAATCCCAGATGATATCTCCACAAGAAAAAAGAAAACAGTTGTCTCTTCTCGACCTCTCCCGTTTCAATTTGGTCTCTGACTCAAAGATCATCAATTGTTCGCCTCTCACGAATTGCTATTTCGATTCTCTCACACCAGAGTCTGAACACGCGCTCAGATTTCGACGAGGTTTTCAAATTCTGTGAGCTTTGAAACATTTTTTATTTCCACACCCCCAACTTTTTTTTAAGTTACAGTGTTATTAGTTGGACTTAATCATATCCCTCTCCCTTCTTTTTCCGCCTGTCCGTTTGTCCCTCTTTGATCACGGCGTCGGACCAAGTCCGCCTTCAAGAAGAGAGAAAGAAAAAAAACCGACCAGAGGATTTCTAGACTCAAGACCAAAATGCTACCAGATGAATGACAAAGCCCAACATTTTTATTTCATTTTGAAATTTGTTATTCATAACCCGGTGAGGAGAACGCGCGCCCAAGAAGATAAGAGATTGTGTGTGTGTTAAACTCCCTTAAAAAGGGGTTCGGATGAAAGTGTCGGACAAAGAGAACGCTAAAATGCCATACCCATTTGAGAAATTCAACCCAATGCAAATTTTTTTACGAACTTTTTTAGAGTTATAATGAAGAAGAAGAAAACATCTCCTCGGCTGAAAGAAAATGAGAAAAGATGCTTAGCGAAAGGATGTTGTGGTCTAGTCAAGTCCACGGATTAAAAAGGGTTAATGTTTTGTGTATGTAGACATATCGGAAAGAGAATCACGAGATGGAATTGATGGCCGCGTCATTCATTGGTGTTCGGTCTCGTAAACGGAAAACAGGAAACAAGAAAACATGATACAAGCAATCTCCTTGAAAATGATATTTTTCTCTATTCAGTTGGACAGAGGAACACGGTCTATATGCGGGGGACAATCGTTTATTTGGAAAAAAAAGTCTAAACTAAGCGAGTCGAGCAGAAAATCAAGCATGCCCGTTCCTAAGCTCTTTTTACTTGCGCAGAAGGCCTTTGAACTCCGCACCAATCGACCATTTGCTGGTGGACGGAGTTTTACGATTACCCCCCTTTTTGAGTTGCATGATTTGTTTTGTTTTTTCTTTAAGAAAAAAGCTGCGCGCGCGGGGGCTTCCGCCATTTCTGATTTGCAGTCCCTTTTTCGCTAGACGATCCCTGTTTCAAGCTCGCCCGTAGTTCGCTAAACTTTTAGCCAGACAGGCAGCGGATAACCCTTGGCTTTTTTTTCGGCGAAGAGCGTCGATACTCACAGCCCGTCTCTATTTACTTTTTTGAATACGCTCCCCTTCTTTCGCATGAGTCCATAGCCCACACAATTGTAGTTTTTAGTAGATGGGAAGTTCTTTTTGTGTCAAAATGCGGAACTCTTGTCGTTCGCCATTCGGTCTCCAGCCGACTAGCGAGCTTGACGGCGTTCTCCTTTTCATTCATTTCCAATCATTACGACATCAATTAGAAATGCCCTCTTGTTTGTTTTCACTCCTAATGCTCTTTTGACATGTAGTCGTTCGCTGTCTCGTTAACAAAATCACGTAGCTTGACTAGTTGATAGCTTCGCTCATGATGAGAGCGAGACATTTTTTTCATTTCTTTCATCCATTAATGTCCCGATGTTGTCCGCACATCGAATGGTGGCGGGGTCAAATTTTTTTTGAAAAAATTTTCATTTCGCTCTCATCTCTTTTCCCGTTGAATATGCATCGGAACAAAAGTTTTCGGTTGCAATGCTTTGTGCTTTCCCCCCTATTCTTAATTATCGAATATTGTGGACATTGTTTGCTCTCCCTCTCTCTCTGTCGGAACTCTTTGCTTGACATGGGAAAACAATTTTGCGGTTGCGAATGCGGATATTTTTTTTTACCCCCCTCTTCATTTAGAAGCACCGAAAAGACACAACCACACACCCAAGGCACTCGCTTCAAATGCCCTCCCTCACCTCCCACTTTTGCTAACGTCCATTAGACATTTGCCAGGAAACGATTTCTCATTTCATTTATGAAATTTGTTTTGTTATTCCCTATTTCCGAACGTGCAAAAACAATACGAACACTGTAGATTTTCCCAGTCTCTTTCATGAAGGCCGCCAAAAACTACTACAATCTAAAAAACATAAAACATAGAACCGTCAGCATTCCTACTCGACAAAAATGTTCGTTTCTCTTAGAAATTTTCAAATTTTCGGAGGTCGAAAGTTAAAGAAAGACAGCTGATAGTAGTCTCCTTTTCAATTTTTTCGGAGGACAAGAGTTCATTCGGACTGAGTTGTGATACGCTCTTTTTTCGACACATATATATAAATATACATATATAGAAGCAAAAAATGTAATTGTCGGAAGACGTGTGTTAGGAGTCCCACACTAAGAGTAATTCTTAATAGAGTTGAGAATAAGCCCCCTTTTTTTAAATCGTGGAGCAACCATTATGTATGCTGTATCGGTTTCCTTCAGAGTTCTAGGCAGATAAAAATTGTGTGACTGTTTTTCTTCTTCCATTCGGATGAGTTTTCTCTTTATTCTTGACTCGTGTCTTTGTTATTATGAAATGTGTAAGCCAAGTTAAAAATTCGTCATCTCATCAAACCATGTCCCATTGATTTGTTCTTTTATTTCCGGTAAGGCCAGTGGCGCGGTGCATATTTTTAAATGTTTTCGTTTTCCTCTCCTTGAACTATTTCTGTTTTTCTATATAACTTTCTCTCTCTTTTTACCGCTCTAAAAATATGATATTCTCATCCTTCTCTTCACCCACCTGTGAAAGGTGGTCATTTTATCCGAGTAAAACAAGAGTCTGATCGAGTAAAAGTTAACTATGGTGTGAAAGAGTGAGACGGTTAAGAGACAAAATACTCGTAAGTGAACAAAGAAAAAAGGGCAAACAAGTTATTTGTGAATGTTACACTTCATGGTTGTTGTTTTGCTGGGTGTGTTCTTTTCCCTTGATTCAGTGGTGAAAAAGGTGGTTCAGAGTTCGTTGAATTAGTTATTTGAAAAGGAGAGGCAATTGAAAAAATTCAGACATATTTGAAATAATAAAAAGTAAGGGTAATGCGTGACTTGTCTCATCGAACTTATTTGCATGTTGATAGAATCGTGCTGAGCCTGGATGGCGAATCGTTTTTATACGAGGACGATTGAATGGCAATGTCATAACAACTCTCATCATGCATCATCCACCACGATTCTGAACTTCCCTCCCTTCCCCATACCCTCCCCCACCACATACAATGTACTCATTTTTTCGGTGAACAACATGAAACAATTCGAAACATGTTGGTCTTTCAGTAAGTTCAAGTGTATTGTGGGCATGTAAAAAGTAATACATTATCAAAAAATCACGCTATGAAATATTACGATAACGATACGATAACAAGGAGTGCCTACAGAATTAGATTCATCGTCAACTTGCGGTCGAGCTTACGTCAGACCGGTGCCGAACGACACACGACATTATATACATTATACACGACATATACCTGGCATACGATAGGTTTAAAGTAAGTGGCATAATAATGTCAGTGACAATATAAAAAAAGAAAAATCAAAATCAAAATATTCATTCTGTAAAAAAATCAACAAAAAGTTCGTTTCCCCACTTTCCCGTTAGACCAAGAACCAGCACGGAAATGACGTTGTAATCCTTTAATTTGGTTTAGTACCTGTAATGGGTAGGAAAAGGTTAGCTGATGTGAATAAATGAATCAAAGAAAAAAATTCATGGAATATTCGCGCAATTTTCGGACAGATAATACAAAATTAATTAACATTTGGTTCGCAACGTAGCGAGTGCCACGAAAAGAATTTTTCATCTTGCCGCCAGCGTCCTCATACAAATTTTACGACCCGGTAGGCGGTAATTCTCCCCCTCATTCTTTCTCCATCCGTTAGATGGCGATCTCATTCTTCGTCCCTTTTACCCCTTTTTTGTCACTCTTGCCCTGGATTTTCGAGTCGGATTGACCTCGTGAGAGGAGAGTCGGCGTAGTCGCGAGAAACACAAGAGTTTTCCCCGCCTTTCATGTCTACTTTTATTTAATTCAGATTCTAACATTCTGGAGCAGTAACACAAAAAAGCTCACGGAGCCCATTTTATTGGGCCCACCCCATAAAATTTTCAATTTTACTCTCACAAGAGGAGGCATCGATAACCAACAAAAGAGAGAGAGACATAAATGCGTCGTACGTAATCTGGCCAAAACACTGGGAAATATATTAATAATACATAAACTAAAAATGTATACATTTCTTCAAACATGGGAATAAAATGAAAGGGAATATCTCTTACAAGTGTTGGAACGACACGAAAACTAACGACGAACGAAACGAAAAATGTAAAGTAACTGGTAGTCACTGACAAAAAAGTCGATTTAGTTTGACTCGAAGACAAAAGACAGAGAAGGTGGACCAAATCTTCCGTGCCTCAACTGGGTAGCATCCCGTCTACTTGCAGTATTGTTTTAATCCTAGAAAAAAGGGCATTAAAGGCAACAAACATTCGGGTTTCTCTCGCGAATGAATTTATGCAATTGCAGTTGGTGGCAAGGAAAATAATCACGCCTCATTATCATCACTCAGCGTGACCAATTCAGCTTTGGGGATACGATTGGTTATTTCTGGTTTAAAGGAATAGTTTATTTAAGTTGTATGTTTTGTTAGGCTGGAATAATAGGGGATCTGTTCAATATCTTTGGACTTACTCCCAATTCTGTTTGTATTACATTAGGTGCAGTTTGAAATCCTGAAACACAGAAAACAAAGTGTTCAATCAATAATGACCATACCCATACTATGAATGTATATGCCATTTATTTATCTAAATAATATTTGTTGTTTGTTTGTTGAGATTTATTCGACAACCCCACAGTTAATTGACCCACGATAGATCGTTCGGCCTTCATTAATGACGTGTAACAAGCTGGAAGGGAACTTTCTTTTCACCAGTCATGATCGTGTGTGCGAGTGTGACGTCCATCATCACACTTACATTAACCAAATCTTCTAGTTCACTAATTCATTCATAAGTGAAATGGTAATCTCTCTAAAAAAATTTGTTAATAAAAAGATGACTAAAGAAAATTAATAAAAAAATTAATAAAAAGAAAACTAATAAGGGAAACACAATCTAGAATGCTAATAAAAAATGAAAAATGAACTTACAAACCATCCCATTTCAAAATTCGCAAGATTTTTTTGCCTGCTCCTGTGTCCGTTTTCGTGGACAGCAAATTGATCCCGTATCTTTTGAAGGTCATCAATATAGCAACATTCGCATAAATCCGTACGGGGGTAAGGACTTTGTTTCTGAACTCCTTTTGTAATTTTTCATCTACAGTCGACCTGGACGTCGCCAAATATTACTGAAACGATCTCTTTCTTTCATATGAGCATTATGAAGTAAGAATTGTGGGAAAGCCAACTACCCCCCCCCCCTTGTACATACTTAGTTCTAGAAGAAATGAGAATTAAACCACGAGTTTCTTGACTTTTGACCACCTTTTTTCATAAAAATGACAACTACCCTATACTCGGTTAACAAAATAGTCTTGGCTTTCCAATTATTTCCAATTTTCACCTTTCTAGCTAATTTGTGCGGAACCATGCTGGTCCAGCATGGTTACCCAGAACAGACCCCGAACGTCAATGGAACCCACTGCTGCGTTTCTTTCACTAAGTTACTCACTTGGTGTATAGGTGGCAGAAGTAGGTTAGTAACCCTGCCTCGAAGGAAGATCATTCTGGGGAAAACTTTAAAGAGGTTCCTTATGGGAAGCAGGGATGTCAGCGATCATTTTGCGAACTTATCCCGATCAAGGGACCCAGGAAAAATTGATCGCGATCTCGATCACGATCACGGATTGCCGGGCTGATCGCGCTCGCGATCAGCGATCAATTTTCTGATTCACGATGGCAGTTTTTGGGCGATTTTTTGGGCGATTTCACTAATTGGGTAGTAAAATTGTATGTTAAAAAATTCATAGTGCCTTTCGGATGAAGGAAGTAGTTGGATTTTGCCCCAAGCGATGGCAATCAGTTTTTCTAGTTGCGGCAAATTTAATCGCGATTGCGATAGCGATCACCAAAATTTGATCGCGATCACGATCGCCGTGATTTTCTATCGCGATATTGACATCCCTAGATGGGAAGTTATAACACGGAGCTGGAGAACCAGCTATTCTATGACCATGCACTGCAAAAGAACTATTGTTATTTGTTTCTCTTTATCCAAATGTATTTTTCAATCTTAGTGACTTTGTGGGAATAAATAAATACAGCCAAGTGTACAACTAGCGTAATGGAAGTGGTGTCTCGTGACAACAGAGAAGTAGTCTCGTCTACTCAGAGAAGAGTGGACTGTGGAGATGGGAAATGTCATTTGGGAAAATCGTCACCTTTTTTAATGCCAAAATAGCGCCAAAGCTGTTGGGGACAGAACTGCCAAGTAGCTTCCCCATGTTTCCCGAAGGGATTCTATACAAAGTTGTTTTCGGCCTCTTTAGTTGCCGTAATTAAGTCTAGGTGGCAAGTGTCGTTTTTCGTTATTTTAAAAGGTACTAGATGGCGCTTTGTCGTTCCAAGTTTTGCAAAATTCGGGTGTTGGTAAAATGCAGAAAACGGAAAACAGGAAGAGTAAAATACAGAAATCGAACGCAGAAATTCGGTTTTTTTAGAAAAATAAATCTCACGGAGGAATTTCGAGAAAAATTAAGGCTTTACGGGGGAAATTTTGCTCGCTCCAATGTTGTGCATTAATCTATTTCATAATCGGACGGTTTCTGTTTTCGACTTCTGTATTTTTACTCTTCTGCTTTCTGTTTCCCTTTTTCTGCATTTTACCAACACCCGCAAAATTCAAAATACTAACATCTCTTAAAAGAAAAAAAACTTACGCAAGAAAAAGGTGGCATAATTCATGCTTCACTATATATATTGATATGGATTTATTTCATGAAAAAACAAATTTTGAAGAAGAATTGGTTCTCTTTCTAAAAGTAATAAGAAAACTGAGTCGTTGGGCAATCGTGTGTAATGCATCGAGAAAAAACGAAGAGTCCGAAGACTCACATTGAATATATACATGTATACGTATCTTCTGCTCAATGAATGTAATATGTAGCCTACCCCAGGCGAGACAATACATACATTATATACCAAAAATAATGCTATCTACCTGTTATTGTAACCGTTTCATAAATGTTACTTGGGTGGGCCCAACGTGAAAAAATTAAATATAATAATTTTAGAAATATGGTTCTCTTGCGATACAAGCATGTTGCGAGGAGCGAGCGGGGTGGGATATCAATTTGGAAATCAAATTTGTTGTACGGTTGTTAATTCTTGGTTCTTATATTCCACGGCAAGTTGCTGAAAAAGAACGACTTAAACGAAAGGGAAAACCTTGTAAGTCGATCGCAATAAATTACCTTTTTGTAATGCCTCTCCGTGCAAACGATAATAGACATAGACGAGCTTTGGCTCAATTATGATATTTAGTTAATCCATAAAATACCGTACCAACTAAATTCCATTTTTATGGTGCACTTGGTAAACTAAAATATATCTTGGTATTTCGTCCGTGATTGGGACAAAAACCCTGAAACTAAGTTGGACCAGAAAATTAATACGGTAGCCTAACTAAAACAAAATTACCGCTAGTGAGGCTATGGGGCGATGCTGACTTATTTTTAGAAAAGGGTGCGCATTCGGCGAGAGAGGAGCTCTCAAAATGTCTTAAATTAGTTCGTGCGACGCGCGTCTTCTTGTCTAGTCCTTTCTGTTGGTTCAATGGCACAAAACAGTCGTGTAAGACTTGACTGAGGATGCAAACGTGACCGTGAATCACCATGGGTTGTTTTCATTGTTTACTTACTGTAATAACGGCCATAACATTGGCAACTAAAACAGCTTTTGCCTTACCCGAAGTCATTCGTATAGGTAAGTCAAATTTGATTATTCTAATAGACTTCCCATTAAAAAGGCAAGTAGAGTTTTCCCGGATAGCAAAATTTAGGCGATCTTTGCCCAATATTTTTTTCGCCCGGCCCAGGCCTGGGCCAATGTTGGATAGCTCGAGCCGGGCAAAAAAAAACAATATTGGGGCAAGATCGCCCAAAATTTTGCTACCCGGGTTTTTAGAAGTTCCTTTATTTATAAAAATCGTCTATTGCAAAATATCAAAATACGATATTTTGACTACCACCAACAGGAGGATTATTTGATAGCTCTGATCCTATGCCGGAATCGGCCTTCCGACAAGCTTTAGAACGGATTAACGACAATGGAAGATTTTTACCAAAATCTAATTTGGTGTCCATGAGCGAACGTCTCCCACCCAACGACTCGCATTTTGCTTCTAAAAGAGGTTCCCGATTTATCAAAACAATTTTTGTCTATAATAATATGAATTTTTTCAATGGACAGTGTGTCAAATGCTGCGCAACGGACTGGCGGCTGTTCTGGGCCCTTCGTCCTCATCGACGTCGTCTCACATCCAATCCATCTGTGACGCCCTAGAAATACCGCATGTCAATACAGGATGTCAGTCGCGGCTCCGCCGGACGCACTACGCCATCAATTTGCATCCCCATCCCTCAGCTTTAGGTCAGGTATGGAAAACTGCAGCGTCTTTTCATCAAACCTCCACTGGTTACGAAATTGTATAACAGGCTTACGTTGATGTGATCAGTACCTGGAACTGGAAGACTTTTACCATCCTCTATGAAGAAGAAGATTCCATGGTACGTCTGCAGCATTTGCTAAAGGTGTCCACCACATCCGGCTACAAAATAAACGTGCGAAAAATGCCACACACGGATAATTTCCGGTACATAAACATCCAAATGATTTCGAATCTTTAATTTTGATTAAATGTTTACTCCAGGCCGCTTTTGAAAGAAATCGATTCAAAGGGTGAACGCCAAATTGTTCTGGACTGCTCGGCTGAAACTTTAGTAGTTATTTTAAAACAAGCACAGCAAGTTGGATTGATAACTTCATCTTATTCCTTCTTCATCACATCACTGGTAATGCTTGTATAGCTAAGGATTTCTATTAAGTGCAACGTACCATTTTCTGGGAGGACAGGATCTTCACACAATCGATCTGGAAGATTACAAGTACAGTGGTACCAACATTACCGGACTTCGACTTGTGGATCTAAACAAGATTAAAGCTGCTAATTTGACGAAGGGATACAGTAGCACTAGTCGATATTACAATCCTACTTTGATGAATCCAAATGCAACTACTTTTACGGTTAGATGACATAAAATAGAATCGCATTAAGAGAACTTGTTAACAAAGAATTATTTAAAACTATGTAGACTGAAACTGCCTTGACTTATGACGCGGTACACATGATCGCTAAAGCTTTAGGTCAACTGGACCGCAGTCAGGACGTTCGAGTCAAGCCACTTAATTGCGAAGGCACTGATACCTGGATTCATGGCAACAGCTTGGTTAATTACATGAAACTTGTACGTCAATATGCACCACTATCAATTTTCAATTAGTATTAATAAATGAGCTAAACAAATATTCCAACAGGTAGAAATGGAAGGTTTGACGGGATTCATAAAATTTGACACGCAAGGCTATCGGACATTTTTCTACCTTCACATTTTGGAATTAACACCTGAAGGTTTAATTACCGTCAGTTCCTGGAATCCGACAGAAGGAGCCAATTTCACTCGACCGGCCGCAACTGAAACCGTATCTCTTTTGGACGAAAGCCTCGTCAACAAGACGCTGATAGTTTCGTCTAAATTGGTAATTTGCAGCTTCGTCATCAGAGGAAATACATTTTACTGGAAAATATTATTAACTAATATAATCTAACGTACTATTTATGGGTTTGGTCAGAGCGACCCGTATTTCATGTTGAAAGAATCGTCCGAAATGTTGACGGGCAACGAACGTTTCGAAGGATTCGTCGTGGACGTCATAGACGAAGTCTCGAAGCTGCTAGGATTCAATTACGTTTTACGATTAGTAGCCGACTCGAACTACGGCTCTTACAATCCAGTAACGAAAGAATGGAATGGAATCATTCGCGAACTCCTCGATCAGGTTTGTTTCTCATTTAAAAACACGTACTTGTGGTTTTCGATTTAAACGACAAATCAAACTTTTCAATGCGGATATAGAAAGCTGACTTGGGAATTGCTGATTTGAGCATTACTTATGAGCGTGAACAGGCAGTCGATTTTTCTTTGCCATTCATGAATACTGGTGAGTAGATTAGCTAAATATATTTGTGTAAAAGTTTTTATTATAAAGTCTTCTTTTTTAACTAGGTATCAGTATTTTGTACAAGAAACCTCAAAAGCAACCGCCTAGCTTGTTCTCGTTCTTGTCCCCGCTGTCTGTAGAAGTTTGGATTTACATGTGCGCTGCTTACGTTGGAATCTCATTATCTCTCTTTATCCTAGCCAGGTATTTGGTAATCGTACTGAATTATGGAAAAACAGTCCCAGTTTATTTTCTGAATAGGCTAACACCATTCGAGTGGGTGAATCCTCATCCGTGTGATCCAAATCCCAAAGAACTGGAAAACACTTTTAATTTCCTTAACAGCACTTGGTTCACCATTGGATCACTTATGCAGCAAGGTTGCGATCTGGCCCCAAAGTATATATTATGATATTCCTATTGTCCTTTTACTTTTTGCGAGTACGATTTTGGATGCAGGGCGACATCGACTCGTATGGTTGCGGGTATTTGGTGGTTTTTTACAATGATCATGATTTCTTCGTACACTGCCAACTTGGCCGCTTTCCTCACTGTTGAACGCACAGAGTCCCCCATCTCATCCGTCGACGATTTGGCAAGACAAGAGAAAATCAAATACGGTTCCGTCGGTTCCGGATCTACTTTGGCGTTTTTTAGAGTAAAGATGTCTATTGAATTTTAAATTAAAAAACGAATCCTCGCCAACAGTTAATTAAATCAAAATTTGAATTAAAATGTAAAAGGACGCCAAGATTGCCACTTACCAACAGATGTGGCAGTTTATGGAGAGAAACAATCAGAAGGCTACGCCCAACAATCCTGGACCTTATACAAAGAGTAATATGGAAGGTGTGAAGCGCGTCCAGGATTCTAAGGGCATGTATGCATTCCTTATGGAATCATCGACCATTGAGTTCTTTACAGAGAGAAAATGTGACTTGACACAAGTTGGTAGCATGCTTGATTCAAAAGGATACGGCATTGCCATGAGGCCAGGTAAATTTCAAAGCTTGCGAATTAGCTCACAATAATATGATTGGCGGCTTTTTCTTCAACAGGATCACCTTACAGAGCGGCGCTGAGCCAAGCCGTCCTCAAGCTACAGGAGACTAACCGACTTATTATCTTGAAGAGTAGATGGTGGAAGGAGAAACGAGGAGGGGGTGCTTGCAAAGTGAGCCAATCAAAGTCTAATGTCTTATTTTATTTCCAATATTATCACTATTTTTTGAAAAACGTGACGCTACAGGACGAGGGCGGCAGTGCTAGTACAGCTGCCAGCGAACTTGGATTGGCTAATGTTGGTGGAGTCTTTGTCGTCCTCATTGGAGGTCTCGGCATAGCCATGTTGATTAGCTTGTGTGAATTTGCCTGGGAGGCCCGCAATGTCATCAATGAAGAGGGTGGCAGTTTTTGGAAAGGAATGCTGCGTGAATTCCGCTCCGCACTTCGCACTTCCGGAAACACCAAACCCGTCAAACGGCGTTATGGATCATCTGTTCCCCGTAGTGAATCTAAACTCTAATCTCATTTAGAAAAATTATCCTGTTGTAAAATTGCTAATTTGCCCACTGTCATTGGCTATAATGGTTTATTGGTTTGTATGGTGGTATCTTATATAGTACCATACAATAATGGCTCTACATATTTTCCTTTGTGTGTGGTTATTATTCATGATAATAAACGTGAATATGTATAAACTGTATTTGATAACCTGATCAGACTGGGCGTCCCACTAGTGATCTGGTGAATAATGCGGTCTTTACGACACAAGTTTAAAACTATATAATATTATACGGCTTGTAAACTGACTACGGTACCGTGCAGTATAAATCAGGAATGATTACAAGGTAGTCTATAGTTCGGTTGCATGTACAGGGGTTGCGATATTAGAATAGATTCAAAATGTCCATAAAAACAATAGTAGTTAGTAGGTACTAGGATCCTTAATATAAAGAGAGGTTATGAAAAACCCCTAATCGTTTATCTGTAGCCTAACTTGAACGTCTTATACTTGGTAGTTGGATCACAAGTTTTGAGCACTTTTCTATCCCTATTTGCCGCACTCCAAGTATATACTATTGGCGACAGCGTAGCCTATAAAAGAATCTATAAAACAGGATTGTCAGCCATCCCGCCCGATGTCTGGATGACGACAACAAAAACCGATGAAAATATTTTCCATCTGTACGCCGTTGCTATTGAGAGACAGTTTCCATACATCATCAGTGCTATTATAGTAGACTAGCATGTATAGAACTGGCAGATGTTTTCATTTCAAAAGATAGACCACCCCATTATTATAGTTCACTGCGGCCTATAGCAATTGTTTATATATTGGCAGTCAACCACATCACATATTGAATATACGTTTATACAAAATATTTTCAAACCATTGTGGCCACATCATATTAGACAAAAATTGCAGAACACAAAAGGTAGCTAGGCAATAATCTATTTCACACTATCTAAAGCTGTCAACTTACTTTTTTGAGACGGAAACGAAACGTTCTCCCCTGACACATCGCTACGCGGTATAGCCTACGTAGTTCCCTTGTTATATAAAAGAGAGTTGGCCCCGTAAATACCAACATTGAATTCGAACAACGCATTAGAAATGGTAAGATGAAAAGCTTAATTCATACCAACGAGTTATCTTTTTCAATTTAGATAAATTTATTGGTAATTCCAAATAAAATTATCGGCTTGTAGGCTAAAATGGTTACAACATAATATATGTTCATTTATTAATGTTTACTCGATACAGATTCCAGTCACTGTTTTTCTCGGCCTCTTGGCAATTGCTTCCGCTGCTCCAGCTGTACTGGAAGATGATGTAAAGCTGAACGCGTTTGCTCGATCAGAAGATAGAGAAACTCTACCCGGTGCCACCATTGCCCGCGGAACTTACATTGAATCCAACCCCAATGGTTCCGTCTCTATTACCTACTGGGTGGTCAATGAGGGTGGTTCTGAGGGTAGTTCCGATGGTGGTTCCGAGGGTGGTTCCGATGGTGGTTCCGATGATGGTTCCGATGATGGTTCTGAGGATACCCGTTTCCATTTGCCCTCTTCTCTCCCTATGCCCCTAAACCGTCAAACGGACGCCGAAGATATCGCTTCTCGGCCCGGGTCTTACTCTTACACCTCCTCCGATGGAGTCGTCATCGGTGTCAACTGGGTTGCCGATGAGAACGGTTTCCAGGCTACCGGTGATCATTTGCCCACTCCTCCCCCGATGCCCATAAACCGTCAAGCGGACACCAGAGATGCCGCTTCCCACGGATCCTTCCCTTTCACCAAATCCGATGGCTCCGTCGTCACCATCAACTGGTTCACGCTCAACGTTAATAGGGATAGCGACAGATACATGGCCACTGCTAACCTTCCAGAGGTCAGAGACAACAAATTCAATCATCCACCAATTTTCGAATAAAATTTACCCAACACCGGTAAACGTAATGAACTGTGAATCAATCAGGTATCCCGTAAGCCTATTATTGCTATTGATTTTCTGGAATCTTTTTATAATTTTTTGTTGATCTGGGGATATGGGCCTCTATGATAATTTCAAAACATTGATGATGAGTTATGCATCGCCTTGTGCGTAATAATTGACTTTATCTAACGTGTATCCTGTGTGTCTCCCTATTCCTACATCAGTATTAATTATTTTAACTGTTCACTTCTTAATGAAATACATATGGTTCCGTTTAGGGGGGGGGACCTCTTTCTCTTCAAGCCGGTTTCTTTCACTTATTCTAGGTTATTATAATTTTAGTTAAAATGAGTAACAAACATCTAGGGGCACGACACAACTCAACGAAAAGTAGGCAAATTTTAGGCGGAAGGGTTAGATACTCTAATTCGTCGTCGAATTACTCGCCCTTGTCCCTTGGTATAAGGGCGAGAATAGGTAATTGACTAATTGTAAGTGAAAAAGACAAAAAGAGACGTTCAACTGAAATTGCATGGGCCTCTAATAATTAGCAAAAAATAATTCGAGCATTTTGTTTTGAGAAAATTGTTTCAATCAATCTACCTGTAATATCTGAGAGTGTTTGAATGTAAAAGATGAATGCCTGAATTGTTATCTAATTTTTTAAAGCAGTAAAAATCGAGCGTCCAAGAGCGAGAACCCTCGGATGCTTTTCCACGAAAGGGTGAGTGATGGGAGGATTTGTGAGGAAAAAAATACAAAAACTCGGACAGAGCCGAGATGAACACGGATGGACAACCCCTTAGAAGCCAACTCTTGTTAAAATGATGAAGATTTTCGTAATCTACGGTTCATTTACCACCAAAATAGTGTACTTCTGGGAAAGTTTCAAAAATGGACAAAAATCGCAAAAATAGGAAGTCTATAGTATGGGAAAAAGTGCAATTTTCGTCATGAGCTGAAATGCTTCAGAAACAACACTACAAGTGTAGTTTTTCATGAAGATTCTCGTGCTGCACTCGTATTTTCGCTGTCTACTACCGTTCCCTCGCGATTTGCAAACATAAACTCAAAATAAAATGGGAAGAAGCAGGGGTAGAAGATAAAAAAAAACAGAAAAAAGTGAGGAGCAATAGAAAGAAAAATACAAAGAACAAGAATATTTTACACGGAAATAACCGAAAGATAAAGATAACTTTTATTTTCACCTGTTTGATGAATTTCGAACCATTTGGGAACATCCTTCCTTTTCCCCACTGCTCCCATAGAAACGAAAGATTTTTTGCATAAAATTCTCGATCAAAAAAATGTATCGTCCAAAGTCGCTTATTCATTTTAAGAAACAGAACTCATTTAGTTCTTTCAGAATGCATGTCATAGTTCTATACATTGTTTAACATATTTCGAGCGGTTTAGGGGTTCAGTTGCGTTTAAAATTACAAGACAACTTTTCCTCTCAAGATCGCGGTCCCATATATAAGCTTGATTGAGGCGGGAAAACGACGAGTATAATCGCATTGTTATTTCGGGTGTTCCAATAATTATACACGATACTCTTGCTCTTAAGCCTTAAGCCACTGATTGAGAAATATCCAGATTTTTTAATATTATAATAACAAATAATTTGTTATTAATAATTATGAATAAATATTAATAAATGAGATTCTCTGTACGTGTGTGTGTATTTGAGAAAGGTATCACTTAAATATACAAGTCAACCTTTTATGATATCTCGTGGTAGACGGGAGTATATAACGGAGCGTACATAACGGTGGTTTTGTTGATTTTGGAAATAGGGTGAAAATGTGCAAAAGACGAAACTCGTCCTGGATTCATTCGGGGAAGAAAACTAGCGGTACACGGAAAAGGAAGACCAAACCGAACTTAAATTGTTATTAAGAACTAATACTGTACGCCAATCATTCATTTTATTTGAAGGGGAGAGCGAGGGATAAGGGAATTCGGGCAGATACCGCGGGTGGTGATGAACCGGTGTAGATACATTTGACAGACACATCCAGAGCCACATTTACAACGGTATATAGAACCATATATGATACAACCCATCATAATGTACACAAAACTATATATGTTGATATTGTAATTTTGTGTATATAATAATGTACACGCACGCACAGTTCATAAGGGAGTGGATGAATTTATCTAAACTTTCTCATTTTTTTGTCTTCTTTGCGAGTGGAGAGGGTTTATATCAAAATATGCACCGAGGCATGATACCTATATAATAGCGAAATAGAAATGGATAGAAAAAAAAGATAATAATAACATCAAATTGTTTTGCCGCGATTCGGTTTGTAAACTGTGCATACACTGTACAAATTCCATTTTATTACAAAAACAATCCTTCATGAAAAGGGACCTTCTTTTAAATCCGCTCTTTTGTGTACAGTACAGTACATATATGTATATTGTGGCAGGAGGGAGTGAAGCTGTGTCATTTGAAGAAAACAAAAGAAACGAAATGAAAAGAAAAACAGGTCGCTACATATATAATATATCTCTTGTATGTAAGCTTTGGCAATGGCCGACGAAAGTTGCTCAGGGTATATCGAAGAGATAGTCTAGTTCTCTATTATTGGCGTTCGATTGATTTCTGCTTGCCCCCTCTCTCAATAAAGGGGAGTTAAATGAAGCACTATAATGTCAGAAATACTTCAACTCTTCTAGTGTTCTAAATTGCCTTTTTTTGTTATTTAAAACCCCTCTCTTTCCCAGGTCGAACAGTACCAGCTGCCTTTTTGTGAGGACAAGGGTAGGAGAGAATGGTAAATATACGTAACAATAATTCCATTTTATTTATATTTTTTGTTTTGTTTCTAACTTAATAGATTTGAAAATAAAAAGAGAATCAGTTAAGGTTAAAAACGAACGGTACCTGAATACAAACTAATGCACAGGAATAAGGATTTTCTCTATATAGCCAAACAATTTTTTGATGATTTTCTTTATCATTTACATATACAGTATTATATTTATCTTAAAAGAAAGAGCCATCACTTGAGTTTTTTAAGCGTACGAAGATGTGGTCGAAAGTCGAATGACCCACAGCAGTGTGTGCTCAACGCGGATGACTCCGACATTCCGGAAGGTGTATCGTGATGTGTGTAAAAATTGATTCGACCGTTAATGTTAGCGCATGTGTGAGTGTTTTTTTGTCTTTTTGTCATTAATTGTTGTGGTGTCTTTTGTGTGTTAGCACGTGGTGTGAGTGTGTTGAATGAACAACTTCAGTTTAGTCCTCCTCCTCGTTGCCGCTCTCACCCTCCTCCAGTGTGATTTGGAACTGGATGCGCTCGGATGGGACGGACAGTGCGTTCGAGTTGCGCCAATGTCCGTCTTCGCCGTCTATCCTATTGGCGTCGTCAGCTTCTCCAGCCTCTGCGTTGTCACCGGTATCGTCTACGCCATAAGGAAACACAAACAGGTGTTCAAATGATGCTGGTGATCAACAACATTGTTAGTTGTCAACATTGGTTGACAACTAACCTGAGTGATCCACTGGTGTGTTGTCCGACTGGGCTGGTGGTGGTGACGGCGGTATCATACTAAAGTACCAATCACGGTTGTCCTCCAGGCCGTCTAGAATGTCTTGAGCGTCCGGATGAACCAAGTCGGCCCAAGTTTCCCATAGAGGGTGCACGATGTAGTCGATGAAACCCACCTATAATAATAATGAAAAAAACAATCAATTACAATTATCGCCCTATAAATTTAAGTTCGAAATTGACAATTATGAACCTGCGACTTTTCGATAGTAGCATTTTGTCTATCACACATTGGACTGACATCCAGACCCTGTTCGCGTTCTCGATCTCCTTGCTGGAAGAACTCTTCCATGATAAGCGACACCCAGCGACGGTAAATATCCAATGGCTTGGTCGGGTTACTTAAATCGGCACAGTGGACCATGTTTTGCAGCACCTGTTGTGGCGTTGTGGTAAAACCAAGAAAGCAAAAGCATGAGTAAACATATTCTCAGAAATGTTTCGTACACGTACTGCATGTAGACAGATGGTGTATCTAAACATACTTGAATTCGATCGGTGTAGTTATCCAAGAGAAGGACGCCCGATCCAGCTACTTTTTTCGTCTCCACCATTGTCTTCAAGTCGGCCAACAAACTCATGTGTTTAGACATGTCCGTAGCCAAGACCTGTTGGGTGTATCAAGATGCATTGGCGTTCATTAACATATCGGAAAGAAATAAGAATGAAAGAACGCTGATTCGCCAAGAAGACGGATGGCATTATTGGAATGAATCACGTACCATGTCGATGACCATCTTCCGAAGTGTCTGCCGTTGTTTCTTGTTCAAATTGCTGAAGATGTCGCAATCGGGATTCTGCAAAAGTTTGAACGCCACTGCCAGATGGTGGTTCTCCAATACAGATTCGTCGTTATACATGAGAGCCAATTCGGAACCTAGGCAGGACACGAGAGGTCATTCATAAACATACCGTACTTCATCTTATTTTTCATTCGGGCATTTGGGATTCTCATACTTGTATTAATAAGAAACTGATTGGTGAGACCAGGGTGGTCGACATCGTGGATGGTAGCAGCGAAGATGGCAGCCATGATTTCCAGATTGGTAAACACCGACTGGACAGATAAAAGGAATCAATCAATCGAGAGAAGAATTGCACTCATTTATCGGCTGCTTTTTTCTGCGTTTGCAGTAGTGCAAAGACCAGTAGCAACAACAACCGTGTGCACAAAAAAAAAGAGGAGCGCGAAAAAGAGAGAGAGAGAGTCGGAGCGGAGCGGGGGACAATAGAATCAAACAGCAGCAGCAGCTACCACTTTGAATAAATTGGCAACATCCGTAGTCCGGAAAGCCCCTCCTCCCACTCCCTGACGTCTTTCCTCTTTTTGGCTGCCTTTGCGACTCGCTAGGCAATTATGGATTGGCGTCACGTCGTCACCGTCTCGCTCGCTCACTCATTCACTCACTCACTCACTCGCTCTCGATTTCTCACTCACCTCTAATGCGGGCGAATTAAGTAGGACGTGGGTGGACTGAGTGACATCGGCAGCGTGGAAGTGATTATGGTAGGGCACCTCCTTGCCGTAGTGATCCTCGAGCGTCATCAGGAAAGAGACCAAAGTCTTGTCGGGTATCTTGAAGGCGTTCATTAGACCGCGCTCCTGCATAACCAATCAAGAGTCAACACTGCGTGACCCAATTCGGATGCCAGATCAATCGAGTATTTTGACCGCGACGTCGGTTTTATTTGACGTTGCCATCAAGCGACTGCCGGCTCCAAATCAACCCGCGCGTCATCGATTCACTACGACTGGCAAGTCTAGTCTTAAAGTTAAAGTAGTGCAATATAAATATACTTCATGGAACACATACTTTGAAGATGGCGTACGTCACAGCCGTCAGTGGTCGATTGCTGGAGAGCTCCGCTATTCTGAAAATGTCGATACCCCAACGGTCGACCTCATCAAGAAACTACGTCATACGGCAACGGAAATGAGAAACAAAAAAGAGATCATGGATGAGTGCTCCGTTGCGGCTGATATTACACAAGGATAAGGCGACGGAAGCGACGGCCAGATGGGGCACAATTGTCATACCTTGCCGAGTTCGTGCTCATTTGGCGTGTCCACCCCGTATTTGGCCACCTTCTCCGAGGTGACGCTGTTCGAGTGACTCAGTGGCCTCTTGATGCCGGATATGTGTGACATGGTCCGACCCACGTGACTGGACGTCGCCGCCGATGACGATGAGGCTGAAGATGCTCCGCTTTTAGCTGACAACGCGGTGGCGTTGGCTGTCCCCGACGCCAAAGTCGCTGTCGATGGCGATGACGCCACCACTCCTGAAACTGAATTATCTTTGCCACCATCCTTGGACTTGCGGGGGGTCGTCGACAAACGGGCCGATTCTGAATCGTCGACACGTAGCGACGGCAAATCCAACTCTTGTTGTTTATCTATAGCGGGGTAGACAAGTTGGAAAAAGAAAATCCAATGAAGAAAAGACGTTTTCTTTTTATCAGATCACACGCATCGAGGGTACAAGGTACACCGGATGGACTAACGAGGCTTTAAACCGTTCAGACTCAGTCAACTCGCATTTTCAACAATTACTCGTTAAAGGTGTAGAGGAGAGACTTCGACGGGATTCTGTTGCGTATATTTAGAATGGGTCTTACGGGCTTATGAAAACGTAATTGGATTCCGCTAATGACACGGCAAATTATTCAAAGCGAAGAGCTTTTCGAATGGATTAGTGCGGAACGAGCACTAGCCCGCCCCGTCTGCTCGCAGACCACTCTCACCCAAAACCCCGAGTGGAACATTATACAGTACGAACCGTTTGAATATGGACATACCTGGTTAACAATAATTTAACATTTTAACCAAGAACACTGCGCATATCCTGAAGCGACACTGCTCTCTACCATCAAGACTGGCATTGTAACCTAAACTGGGTAGCTGTAGATTACTGCGCAGAATAGTGTCTACTACTACTGGCTGCGAGTGCGCTGCAAGAGTTACGACTACGAGCCCCCGGAGCGTAACAAGAGATCCAGTTCCTTGATATTTTATATCTTTTCCTCCCACTTGTTTTTTTTTTCTTCTCAAATGGACTATCAGAACGTGAGCGTGCTTTTAACTATCGCCTTATAATTGATTCCCTTCCAGCTAGGCCTTTTCTCCCCGCCGTTTATGCGGCTGTTTGTATGTTGAGCTGCACACGCTTACGCATAAGGAGCGCCGAGGCGCAGCTGACGATCACAACTTGTTTTGTTTTGTTTGTTTTTTTGGCCTCCCTTTTCTCTCTTTCTTTCTTTTCTTGTACGTCTCTCTCTCTCTCTCTCTTTCTTTCTTTGTTTCTTTATCTCTTCTTTTCTCTCGGTTCGCTCCTTCCATCTTCCCTCCCGCCTAGGATCTATCTCTATATATAACTGTTACGGCGCCATTTCCAACTAGATGGCCAACACGTCAACACACAATGGGGGCCAACATCTCTCCTCCCTCTCAACTTGTAAGCTCTCAGCATGTCGGTATGGCGGCCCAGAGTTTTTGCCGTTCTTTTGCGCCACCCCCAAAAGTCCCGAAAAATCCATTAACCACCCATTGAGAGGAGACCAACAACAACACAAAAAAGAGAGACTGAGTGGGAAGGATAGGGCGACGGCAACTTGAAGCAATAATAGACGAAGTATGTACAGTATAGTACATAGATTGTGGATTGGTGGCTCATGCTGCCACGAGCAGCAGCAGCAGCAGCAGCTTTATCCTTCGGTCACAATAGACAGCGCCGCTTCGCCCGAGCCAGCGATCAATAATTGCTCTCCCAAGTTTCGTGTCCCGACCGACGGTCCCCGTTGAAACGACTCCCTTTCGCCAAAGGTCATCCGTTGTCATCCGGAATCGCAGACGTTTGATACTCTTAAGTCACCCAAAGTCGTTCACTTATTGACTGCGGCCCAGCCGACTATATATGGGCCCTATACTCAAACTCTTATAACGTATTGACTCTCAACATGCTCGGCCGCCTACATACGAATGAAAGTTGGCTCATGTTGCAGCTCCTCTCTGTACATGTGGATAGTTACTCACGGCCTCTGTGCAAATTAGAGCGGAAAAGGCCGAGGGGGCGAAGGAAGTGAGAAGGAAGAAAAAGAAAATGGAATAAAATGAAGATGAAGGAGACAAAAAGAAAAGAAGAAAAGCGAAAGGAGGAAGTGATGATGTGGATGAGGATGGACGCTAGAAGGAGGAAAAGGCGGGAACGGAAGACCACGCCTTCGGTTTTCCCCCTAGCGCTCCTCATATCTGGTTCGGGACGGTCCTTATTCTCTCCCGCCCTGGGTACATCGCGGGTAGGCAAAGACGAGTCGATCGATGCGCGCGGAAGACTTTCTCATACGGCTATATACGTATCTATCCTTACTAGACAAGGAAAATGCGAAAACATGCAAAAGCAAGGAGAGAGGAAAAACAAAGGACAAAAGAGAAGTAAAGAGAAAAGAGTGAGAAAGAACCTAAAGCAAAGAAGACGGCCCAAGTTGGTATCGGACTTTCTTCGTCGAGGATGGATAGAAGAAGGGGACAGAAGGAGACCAGAAAGTCGATCAGCTCTTCTTTCTGGCTGGTTGACAATTTCCACCACCTACACTTCCTCCACCTCCTACTCCGCCTCTTCTGCCTTTTTCTTTTCTTTTCCTTTAGACTTCTATTCGCTCCTCCTCCGGGACAGAGCTCTCTCTCTCTCTCTAGCTATATGCATCGTTTGCTCTTTTGTTTACAAGGCAGCGCTCCAAGTTCCACGAATCAAGCCAATATGAACTATATCCATCATCTAACGGCTGCTGCTGGGATGTTTTGAACGGGAATTTTGCGTGAATTGAGAGAAAGAGAGAGGGAAGAGGGGGAAATGAAGACGATCATCAACCACGAGGGCTTATTGAAAAAGAAATTTGTTTGTATCAGAAAAATCCAAGGTTTTCGTCAGAGCCTGGCTCCTAATTTCCGTCGGGTTCTCATATAAATCTTTCCTCACCATTCATCAGTGACATAAGCCATATTCATCGGCGCACGTGTATCCACCCAAGCTGGCACATCAACAGAAAGAACAATAGACCTGACTGAAGGCTACCGTTATACCACAGTATAGAGCCATATCTCTATTTATAAATAGTGATCCGGCAGACGATGTTATAGATGGACTAAATAAGAATAGGTATTGATTTATTGAGTGACATATCGTCCTTGGGGTTTTTTTTTCTCTCCATAATGGGATTTCTATTTTACCACTCTCTTGTGGGCTCGTTGACTGCACGATATTGTGCCTGGCCCGAGTGACACGGGAAGCGAAAAGCTCTGCCCGTCTCCTCGTCGTCCTCGTGTTGTCTTCTTCCCTTTCTCTCACTTACTGTGCTGGCCGCTCCTCTTTCTCCGGCTCTCTCCGTATGCTCCCCTAATCACTTTCTCATGGCCGAGCCAATCATGTCCGTACACGAACCGATTTGATCGCTGGACTGGAAATCTTATTGCCCTGTAATATTCTGAAACAAGATTCCGTCCTCTATGTGCGCTACGTTCCTTCTCTACGTAGGCAATCCTTTCTTTTTCTTCTTTTTCTTTCTTTTCTGCGACTGTTCGACCTATAAAGTCGTGACATTTTGGGCACAAGTCGAGAGAGCGCATTACGTATAGCTTTCGAGTGCGGCGCACCTGGACGTCAATCCTGATCTATTTTGTGTCCGGCCCTTGTTGATATTGGTGGCCTTTTGCCATTTGACAACGACAGGCCGAGTGTTGGAGCGCAAGAAGATAACAATGAGGTTCCCTCACCCTCATAGGACTTTCTTCTTCCCCGTCTCACTCTGTTACGATATACAAACAAGCGTCGGGGAGAGCTGAAAGAAAACGCAAAGCTTCCGGGAATAGAAACCTTCCATTCTCAGAAGCTGACTCTAGCTCTGTGTGTGCCTAACATTCCCACCTCTAGCTAACCATTCTCCTCGGCTAATAGGCTGGTTCCTTTCTGTTGCTATGAGTCGCCTTCTCCAACAAGGATCTCGGATAAGGTGAAAAAGTTCTGTTTCGTTTTCTTCGTAGCTCGCTCCTCCTCGGTCTGTTTGTTTATTGACTGCAAATAAATGGGTGAACGCAGGAGGCGCCGGAAGGATACCGAAAAGGGCGTCGGCCATCACTGGAGGAGGAAGGTTACCTACGATTGAATGGGACTCGCGAAACGCGTGGGCTTGAATGGATGGCGAAGGTGTCTATCGCCGCTCTTTTGCATTGAGAGCCCATTTCACCGTGAATGGAGTCGCTCCTTTTCTTCGTTGACGTCAAAGGCGCCGTTTCAAAGTGGGAAGGAAAACGCGAAGAACGCCATTCATTGACGACCCTATTCGCCTGGACGTTAAATATTGAATGTGGATGATTGAATCCGAAATAAAATTCGATCAATTCCGATGCTGCTTCTACGTTCTACGTCGAAATTCCTCTTGTTCAGCAGCTCTACTCTTTGTCAGCACGTGTGTATGTATGTTTTTACGTGCATCAAACCGCGAGGGCGTGGATGGGCGGCTCTAAAAATGGAATCTGCAAAGATAGGTTCAACCCTGTCCAGCAGCGGCCTGCCCACTATTCTCAAAATAAAAATAAAAGTCTTGAGAGTTTAAAAAAAAATGATAAATATAATGGCGCGCCGAGACGGAATTAGCTTTTGCCTTCCATATCTTAGCCGCATATATATTTATAGAAGAAAAAATAGATAGCCTTCTTTCGGACGCGAATAGCTCTAGCATCATAGTTGTAAAAAATAACAGGACGGAAATAGCCGCAAATCAAGCTTTCAGCAACACGGGAAATGCACAAGTCATCAGGAGAGCAGAAGCGCGAAAAAACAAAACAAATAAAAATCGGCGCGAAAGAAAACAAATACTAACGAACTTACCCAAGAATGTCGAACAGATGTACTCGGAGATCTGGTTGCCCGACCGACTGGATTCCGAAAAATGGCTCAGCTCTTTGTTCAGCATTCGTTTAAACTATTAGAAAAAAGACAAAAAAGGAAAAGATCCGTTATTGATCATCTAGAAGCATCAATTGTGTTAACGATGCAAAGAGACTATGGACGTAGCAACGCGTAGATACATATGAGCTTGACGACAAGAGAGATCTTGGGGGATGTCGCGAGGGCGTCAAAATGGAGTCACGGTTAGTTGTCAGTGGGTGCGCGATAACTGGCAAAACCCTCGTTTTGAGCCGGCGCCCGATGTTGTCGCAACAGGCGGACGCGGGCTGTCCGTCGTCGCACGGAATCGTTCACGGAAGTGGAATACCTCTTCGTATGTTCTTGTCATATTCCTCTCTCTCTTGTTCCCCCTCCCCAACCTCTTTTTTTTCAGTCACTTCCGTGTGGCTGAATCGCTTCGACGCTCGTGTTCCTCCCGCACGCCAACCAGTGTACAACAGCGGCAATAATTGAGGACGAGTGTCAAAAAAGAGACTCGTGTTTCTTTGTAGTCGTCTCGAGGGTGTTGCCTTACCGAGTTCGACTGGCAGGAAAGCTCAAAGACTCGCTTCAACGAGTTTAGGCACAAGTCGGCGAAGAGCGACAATGGCTTACCAGCAAAAAACCAGCGTCATCCAAGAGTTTCATGGCCATTTCTCGCTAACCTTGGCAGCGCACATGGAAAAACTACACCACAATCCCGATTAGTCGTTCATTAGCACGTTTCAACATGTGGAAATGAAGGAACAAAAGCGGCCGTAGCGACGGCATATAGAGACACCGAGTGGAAATGAGTGGTGAGAGTAGTATGCCACACGCCACTAGTACTGCTTCCGCTCCTGTCGCGACTACTACTAAAATACTACTACTACTACTACTACTACAACTCTCGTGTCCAGTTCCAGGGGGGTTGTCGGTTCGTGGATCCTCCTCCCCTGGCTCAGTTCTGTTTGAATTTCGCTTGTTTTTTTTTTTTTAATTTATTTTTTGTTATTTTAAACTTGCGCTTTGGCTTTTCTGTCGTCGTCGTCGACGACGCGTATACAGCGCTTTCTCGCCAATCACCGACAAGAGACGGACGGCTGGGAGGGAATTAGAGCAGCGGAGAGACAAGGTTTCATAACGAACGTCAAGGCTAAACTACTGCCCAGTACGGCCAAGTTGTTGGCGGCTGTTGATCATCGGGCCATTCGGCCAGGACTGTTTTTGGCCGGCGTTTCTACTTGGGCGCGGTCAGCCACACAAGGGAGGGGGATCAGAGCGCACGCACAGGCAATGCGATGCTTTTGCCAAGAAACATTAAAGGTCCACGGGGTAAAAGAATCGGTAAAAGCGGGAGAGAGAATAAGAGAAAGAAATACTGTCGCCTGGATGAAGAAGAAGAGTACAAATGACCCGACGCGTCCCCAACGAACCCCACCAAGCACGACAGCGAGCAAAGTCTTTGAGTTGTAGTCTCCATCGCATCGCGATCTTCGTCGTCTCTTTGCTTGTAGCATTGCTGCAGCCTCGACAACTACCTTCTTCTGCCCTATATATCTCTCCTGGTCTCCCAGAACGGGAACCAGAGCCAAACGCCCCGGAAAAGAGAGGAAACCGTTTCCCATCACGAATGCTCGTGTTTCATTCTAACCCGCCACCATGCGTTCAATCCGACAGGAACGTGAGCCGAGAACGAGGACACAAAAAAAGGGAGGAGCCAGATAAGAAGAAGGTGGGAAAAGAAGGAAAGATTTTTCCTCCGCAAGGGCTCCCGACGACGTCCGTTCACAGACGGTCCGGAATGTCGTGATTTCGGGGTGTAGAAAGACGACGACGCGCCAGAAGTGGTAAGAAATCACGACCAGAAAAAAAGAGACTTTTGACCCGTTTTAAATTTCATTTGATGACGGCGATTGGCGTCGACCGAGCCAGGAATGTCGCTACGACCCTCGCCAATCGTCGTGGAGAAAAAAAAAGGCGCAAATAAACAAGAAACTGCGGAGCGCGGCCAACAAAAACGACCGAAAGATGGCGTTTGTTTTCATGCATACCGAGACACGAGGCGGCTAGTGAAAAAGAGATACAAACGATACGAGCTGAAAAATGGCCAACCGTTTTCATTGGTTCCGTTACTTTTTCTCCCCCTGGGAAAGTAACAAAAAAAAAAACGAAGAATTTGCCTTGTTTTCTTTGCCAAAATACACGAGAGCGCCGCAGCTGGACATTGAGGGGGGTGGGGGGTATATAGACAACGATCGAATCACGTGAAAACATCAACATTATTTCCGTTCTAGATGGCGGAGCGGGCAGCCTACACAACTGCGCGTCTTCTGGTGCTGCGTTCCACATTTATTGACGTCAGACACGGGGCTCCGCGTCATGCGAAAGTCATTCCCTCTCTGTCGGGCACCGTTTCCTTCCCTTTTTTTCTTTTTTCTCTTCTGCCGTACTACTACTACTGCTATACTACAACTACATTGTCGTCGACGACGACTACGGCAACGTAGAGTATAGTAAGACTATTACGGCCGATGACGATGATGAGGCCCAGTCATGATGGAGGGGAGATAATGTTGTATAATATCAGCCTGGGCGGTCGGTTGAAGAGCCGCTTTGATTGATGCCGACAATGTCGCAGTTTCTCGTCGTGATGAACATTTCCAATTTTCAAAGTAAATGGAGGGGAGAAAGAGCTAGGGAAAATTTCATTCGTGCGATGCGAACAACGGAAGGCAATCCCCTTCGGGCCCTTTCAGCTGCCATAGACTAGGAGAACGCTCCGCCCCGACTCCCGAACTTAGGTACAGGAGGTGGGGGGGGGGGCGAAAAATAGGCACCGAACGAAAGAGGAAGAGACGGGGCACCGCACTCTGGCTCTTGCTCTTGCCACGCTCCATCACATAGACAGAGAGAAAGAGAGAGAGAGAGATCTTTTTTTAAAGTTCCTCGTCGATTCTTTTTTACTAGGCTACCGCCCTTCAATAATGACTTGCATCGAAACGACGAAAATAGCTCTGGCTGCTCGCGACGACGACGACGGCGGCGGCGGCGCCTCGGCGAATGTCTTCTTTTTCAAATTTCCAAATCTGTCTGCCCCGTCGGAGGTAGCGAGAGAATAAAAAAATAAAGGGCGAAATAACGACGCAAAGAAAACAAAAAAAAAGAGGCGGAAAGAAGCGCCGGCCTTTTCGAAATGACTGCCACTGACGAAATAATAAAATAACCAGACTTTTCAGAATAAGTTGCATAATTCCTTTCTCTCCTCGGCGGGTTTCTGCGTCGCGTTTTTCCATGCTATTCGCGATGAATTCCGCGAACCACATGGATCTCATTCCGTTGCCCTTTGGTCGTCGTTTCGTTTCGCCGAAGCAAAAGAGAGAAACAGAGAGAGAGAGAGAGCGAACAAGTTCTTTGTTTTTAATCATGTTTTTCTTATTTGCTGGCGGGAGTAGTAGCAGTATAGAGCGATGGTGTTGAGCAGCTCCATCCTTTTCAATTCGCAGCACTTTGGGGCCCACTATACCAAACTCTTCTCTTTTGCTCCGCTCGCCCTACTCCTGGATGTCGTACTTTTCTCTCTTTCGCTCACTTCTGTTGGCTACTTGTAGTTTTCCTTTGGCGTCTAGTGAAAGACGACCTTCGTTTCTTCTCTTTTTTTCCTTTTTTTTGCCGTCCTCGTTTCATCAAGTCCCGTCCGGAGCGCCGGTCGATAAGGAGCACGCGGCAGCCGGATTCGAAACACGAGTTGTCTCTATGAAACGTTTCACGTGATCGTTAGACGTTAGTCGCACGATGCTAGCGACTCTCCCGGCACCCGATAAAAAAATCAAGAAGCAATGAATGTGTAAACTGCTTCCTAAAAGCAAAGTTTGAGTTCAACCGGGAAACGGGTTGAACAGCACACACGGAAGCTCCTGGATCAAACACGACACTCCGTTTCTCTCTGACGTAATACAATGGTGGTAAATGTACTCGACTCTGCGCTGCTGCTACATACTTGTTATAACATACGCCAATCATTCCGTGCTGTGCTGTGTTGTTGGTATTACGCAATTGGACGTCTGACGGTGGGGTATAGTGTTGACCGACTCGGTAATGAATGAACACGGAGGAGGGAATTTCTACTTATTATGAGCGGACTTGTCTAGTATATACTGTGTACATCACTCGCTCGCTCGTTGTGTGCCGGGGCTATATAGCCAGACGACATGGCAGACATGGCAGTTGAACCTATGGAAGTAAACAGCCAAAGCGCAAAACCAAATAAATACAATGAAAACTTTGTGATGCTCTGGCTATGGATGTGTGCTCGCAGCACAGAAACGGGGAAAGAGAGAGTAGAGGGAGGCAGACCTGAACTGGGAGAAGGGGTCGTCGACGATTCATGGCAACTTTGAATAGCATCGTTTCTCTCAACTTGAACTGCTTCTATTTCAACAGAAACGGACGCGGACACAAAGGAGCTGAGCAAGAGGAGACCGCCTCCGGCCGCGGGGTTGCCTGGATAGAGCGAATTATGCAGATATACACACAGCCAGAGCCGCTGCCGACGCCGCTGCCGCCGCCGCCGCCCGGGCGAACGCTACCCAACCTCGCCATCGCCTTGGCGCTCTCGTCTCTCTCTTTCAACTTGAGTAACGTGCATTCAGGGCGAGTGAAGCACATAGATCTACTACAGAGCCCAAACTCTATTAGGAAGTTGATGCGATGCCGCCTGTGACGACGACGATCGAGCTCGCGTGCGTCGGCCAAGAAGAGAGTTGCATCACAAACGCCAAAAAGAATCGAATCGACTCGGGTAAATGGCTCAAGGCGAAAAGGGCCGTCAGAAAAGGGGAGGCTTCATTGGGTGGGAAAAGTGTGCCAACCAGTGCGCCCATCAGCGGCCGGATGAAACGAGCCGGCCAACAACAAAAAAAAAAAGAGAGACGGGCTTCCGAAATGGCGACAATAGTCGTTCGACCCAAGGCCGGACCGATTGAAACATCAGTCCGTCAGCCGGGCAAAAACTCTCTGACGACAGAAGCAGCCTAGTAGAGAGGTAGGACTACCTGTTTGCACTTCATGTAGCGCAATTTGGTGACCGAGTCGGACTGGTCGTCGACTTCGGTCGACGGCGATGAAGAAATCAAAGGCTGGAGGGAACGACGGACCAATTGGGGTAGTGAGAAAGCGGCCGGCTGTGAATTGCGTCTCGTTGGAGGAGCCGGCGGTGGTGGAGCGGGCCGGCTCTGTTGTTGTGGTGGTGGCTGCTGCGTCGGAGAGGCATTTTGCTTGGCTGTCCGGCTGCTGCAGCTGCTGGAATTGGTGGTGATGACCGGATCGGCCGGCTGAGCACCGACGCACGAAGAGAACAAGAACGAAGCTGACGATGTGGGCACCACTGAACTGGAGCTGGAACGTCTCGGGTATTTCTTTCGCCAACTGAACAGGCCGGAAGAGGAGGAGGAAGAAGAAGTGGACGGCATTGGCATCTCTCTGGCCGACTCGACGGCCAAAGAAGACGACGGATGACGCCAGAAGAGACTGGTGCTGCTGCTGCCCGTATTCGATTCCGAGTTGCAGTTGCTGCCGGACTCGGCCGGCGATCTCGATCCACCACTCCGCTGGCATCGATCGCCTCCGTCCCGTTGATGCTTACTCCGGCTGCCGGGCCGGAAAGGCGACAAGCTGGCAGGTCGATTCCGCGTCGCGCCAACCGTCGCCGTTCCTGTCGCCATGGTCGATTTACGTTCTGGCAACGACGAGAGCCCTGCCGTCCGATAATGGTGACGGCCGGACCCCGTCCCTTCTTCCTGGCTCGATATCCTGCTGCTGCCCGGTAGGTGCGGACTTGGCGAATCGTCGCCGTAGAAATCGCCCGTCTCCGTGCCGCCCACCGTTTCAGTCATAGTTCTTCAACTTAACGGAATTTTCTTTCAATGTCCGTCCGTCTTTTTCTTTTCTTTTTCTTTTGTTTGCACTGCCCACTTCTTTCCACTGTGCGCGCTGTGACTGGTCTGGCGGATCAGCGACAACTCGACAGTCAGCGGGAGTCACTCATGATTTGATCCGACGAGAAAAAAAAAACCGGAGGAGCCGAAAATGTTGCGGGAGAGGAGGAAAAGATGAAGGAGCTAAGACGGAGAGAGGAGCGAGACAAGGTATTAGACAAGCCATCAGACCCCGTTGCCGGGCTGAATCAGATCCATCTGCTTTCTCACTCGAGACCCGATCGACTTGTTCTACGTCGCTCCGACTGACAAGCCAGTCCGGCACTGTACAGTGACATTATCCATATTATTCTCGTCGTCGTCGCTGATGCTGCTGACGAGCTGGCTTGTCTGTCGCCGACGCATCCCCCCGGTCCGTCACAAGAGGATGCCGAACCCTTTTCCTCTCGAACGCACAGCGGCAGCTAATTGATTGGCTCTATTACAAGCGCAGTCTCATCTCTGTCTCACTTTTTTTGCTTTTTCAATATTTTATTTCGGAATAATGACAACAACAATGAAGGAATCGGCACAACACGGTTGCAACAGAAAACGCCGAGTTTCCAACGACATCACGTACAAATGGTACACTATTGCACAGAGCCAGCAACTACGGGATGCATTGGCTCTCTCTGTAGCTCCTCACCACACTGGCGGATGGGAGGCGAACGACTGATGGTGCCAACCGAGAGCGAGTGCCTTGTCGTCGTTCACCCCCGGTACACTCGCTCCAGCTCTCTATATAGCTGGACCGTGTCTCTCTCTTTCTCTCGCTGGCTCTGTGTACGTGCGTGCGTGTGTCTGCGTGAGAGAGGACTGAAACTCGCCGGGAGGGCAAGCCAGGCCGGAGAAAGAAACGAGAGAGAGAGAGAGAGAGACGGCCAAAAGGAAAAGGAGGGATCAGAGCAAGAGAGAGAGAACTGCTGGCATGGCGTCGTCAGCTCGAGTGGGCGGCTACGTAGCAACAACAACAACAAAATCTACAAAAAAAAGACTTTTTGGTCTCTGCCGGCCAGATGCGGAATATTATATTCCTCCAATTGTCTCCGTCTTTTTTATCCGCTTTTCTGAAATTCCTGGAAAAAGTCGACCGGTTACAACTAACAGGAAGTTACACAAGCCAAGAAAGAGAGAGAGTAGTATTCGACACCGCGTTTCGATTTGCGGCCCGTTTGTTCCAGCCGAGCGGATGAAACGGAACAGACGGGCTGAATATTTGGTTGCCTCTCAGGCCGGATGCGGAATCGCTGATATTGACGTCTCCCTTAGGCCATTTCTCGGGATGGATATATAATATGTGTAGCGGCGGAAGAGACGAAAGATCGAGACTCTTGCGGTGGATCTAAGCGTTCCTGTTCGGCGGCGGCGGTGTATCAACACGCCCCCCTCTACGTACTACGTACTACGGCACTGCCACTACACCTCTTGGCTTCATTCGATCAATAGTGGGCGGAATATGAGGAGGGAAAAGGAAACCCACAAAAAATAGAGGAGCTGTGTGCTGCGAGTCCAGAGGGAGAAAGCCAGAGCTCGGGGTCGCTGCCTCAACAGTAGCAAGCAGCGAAGAACACTAGGCTACGCACTCTACCACTAAACTATAGACGGTGGTGGTGTATTGCGGGCGGGCGGGCGGCAACTAGTCTCGAAAGGAAAGAAAGAAAATCCTCTTTTTCCCTTCCACATATCCCCGAGAGTCG
Organism: Ceriodaphnia dubia; assembly: GCA_022539655.2. Lineage (NCBI taxonomy): Eukaryota > Metazoa > Arthropoda > Branchiopoda > Diplostraca > Daphniidae > Ceriodaphnia > Ceriodaphnia dubia. The sequence continues at coordinate 230,289 of JAKUCG020000249.1, forward strand.
CTCCTTTAACCGCTACTCCTCTCCTGCTCCGGCTGTCTCGATCCTCTTGGCTGCCGATGCAGTTTCGTCGCTTTTGTTCCCTATAGTTGCGCTCGCCTTCCGGAAGCTTAACAGTTTCCTTTCTTTGCCCTAGCTCCTCACACACATACACACATCCAAACGGCCCCAAAAAGGTTCAGGGGGAGCTGCTCGCTGCTGGGGCGAACAGGCGGAGACATCTAAACAATTTTTTGTATTTTTTTTATTTTTCTTGTTGTCTCGAACCTACGCCAGCGCGGCGTAGAACCCTGGCGGGTGTAATAACCGACGCTATTTCGGAGCTTCTTCTTCTTCTTCTCTTTCGACTCTACTGTACACACCAGGGGAGACGCCAACACATGGTCCGCGTCCGGTACGCAAGTGTGTCTCTAAAAAATACAAAAAAGCGCAATCTTTTTTTTTTTTGTCGGGTGGAGGGTGAGCGGACCAATCGATGGGATCGAAAGCGGTTTCCGTCTGATCGCGCACGATATATCAAACGCGCGAAATCAAAGGAATAATGAAAACGGCGCCATTTTAATATATGGCAGCAGTGCAGGGCAGGAGCTTCAAAGAAGCCAAAAGAATTGGGAAAACGGTTCTGGGGGCTGGAGGTTAGAAGAAAATATGAGAGTCGTGGAGAATATAGTATATCTAGAAGATAGACAGAGAAGAGAGTCTGAGGGAGAGACGGATTGAGTGCTGAGTGGGCAGACGACGGTCAAAAACATATCGGCTGGCAGGATGGAGGAGGAGGAGGGCATCTGCTCTACAACTCGATTGGATTATGATGATTACATATCGACGAAGGTTGGCCTATTACATCTTGTGAGTGACTCGTGCTCCCTCATTCCCCACTGTTGTTGCCTATACAGCGGCTTGGAAAAAAACAAAAGAGTCGGACGCGCAGAGACGGAGGAAAAAAGAAAAAAAGGGAAAAAGGGAAGGAGGAAGAAGTGGAACTGCCTTTGCTGATAGCCAATTTCCACCAATCAAATCCGAGGATGCTCTGACGTCATTGTGACGCACGAGCTCCGTTTTCCCTCCTTCGCAGTGTCTCGGCGCGCGCGCTTCTCCTATTCCCTCACGTTTTCTCTCCCCAGTCGTTTTTTTTCCCTTCTTCTTCTTCTTGTTTTCTATACATCTACGTCGTCGACGTCGTCGCGTTTCGGGTGTATACAAAATGGGGGATAGCGCAAGGCAACAAAAAAAAAAATAGAACGGAGAAGACGAAGAGAGAGAAAAAAAAGACTTTCCCATACAAACAGTGGGCGCACGCAGGCCGCGTTACTACTCACGTAGACACAGGAGGAGCGTGCGAGATACACGTGGGGGACAGTGAATAATGGCGGAGATACTAGGAGCTCAGGCAAAGCCGAAGAGGGGAAGGACAGTAGTCGGTTCTATTCCGATGACTGATTATCATAAATCAACCATGATTATAGTACTAGTCGTCGAGAAAACGGGAGAGCTGCCCCTTCTACATATCGGTGAGAACACGCACTGGAGAGCGCCAGATGCCGCGTATCTACTTCCGTTGTCTCGCTTCCGCTTTGTTTTCTCTTCCGCACTTTTTTTTGTACCATTTATTTCTCTTTGGTCTTTGCTACATCCCTCTCTACGTCGTAGAGTTTCAATGGATGCGCTATACGGACCTCACCGCAACTGATTAACAGCCGGCGCTCTCTCTCTTTATCAATGTCGCTTTGATCAACTATATAGCAGCACCGCTCATCCAGTGAGTGAACCTTATATAACAGTTGTACTACTACTACTAGTAGTACTACTGGCTCTTTCTCTTAACTCTCATCTTATTCGCTTTGCTGGGTTTTACCCCCTCGCACTACTTGCGAGCGCACTCACCTTATCGCACCTCGCTTCTCACCGCCGACACTCTCTCTGCTGCTGTCATCATGGCCTTCCGCCGACGCTTGGGCGCCGAAACACGCCAGTCTGAGAGAGAAAACAGGCAAAAGGGTTCCCTAGCTATTCCCTGACTCCCTCCGGTTGCCCATCCGACGATGAATAACAACCCAATCCGCCTGGCAACAGGAGCTTGGAAAAGGGGGCCCGCCGTCGCCGAGTGGGGAAAAGCTCAAGAAGCCGATGGTGAACCTGTCTGTTTGTTGACACATCCACGAGGAGCTTGGTGTTTTAACTCTAGTCTGATATAGGCAACGGCTGAGCCAGTCGGGGCTATAGAAGCGCGTCGATGTCGTATGAAAACACCCGTTTCGGCTGATTGAAAACCGTCTCCCATCCACCAGAGTTAACGGGAACGGAACGGGAGGTCCCTTTCTCTTATCGGGACAAGAGCGAGAAGAGACTCCTAGTACAACGCCGGGACTGCTGCCTAACATCTCTGTGAAAAGAGGCCCGAGCACGGTTTATTGATTTCACTCGTCCGCGAGGTCACGTGTCCCAGTGTAAGCAGCGGGAGAAGTTGAGAGAAGAAGAAGAAGAAGAGATGGAATACAAGTCCACGATAAGACGGACGTTCATTCCATCATCGGTTCTGACGAGCCGTCCGTCAATCGCCATCGATCAAAGGCATCTCTCTCTTACGACGAGATAGTCCTGGCCGGCCACCCGCGCCTTTCGACGCCCGGAAGAAAGGGGATTATGACACGAGGAGCAAAGAGCTATAGGGAAGGCGGATCTATAGTGCTAGGGGTCAGCGACGTCCTCATTTCTACTTAGAGATACTGTACGTGCCGGACTGCTGGCCGGCCGAGGATCATGAAGAATTCTGGTCGCGTGCAAGTTGGCGAAATCTCAGTTTCTCCCATCGGTTGCGGGGCCCGGTCGTGGGGCCCGTCTCTTGTATACAAACAAGAGAGTGTACTACATGAATAGGAATGATACATATAGTATCCAGTTCAGCCGGATGCTGCTGCTAAGACTGCCAGCGACATTTTCCAAGGTTTTGCACGTCGCCTTTTATCTCCAATCGTTCGTCATTCGCTCCGTCAGATCGCCAACTGAAAAACACCTTTTAAAAAAGACGACCTTGCCGATGAAGCCGTCAAATCCGGGGTCGTCGGCGTGCGTCAATAGGCTACTACGTGCAGTCTGGGTTCCTCAAACAAATATGACGCGCACGAACTCTAAATCGTTTGCCCATCGTTGACATAGTGGCAACGAATTTTTCTTCTTTTCTTGTTGGTTGGGAGGATAAAAAAGTCTTTTCTTTATTTTCTTTTAGAGCCTACTCTAGAAAAATATATATGTATAGGGGAAAAGAGAGTCTCGATATCGGATTGCCTCTCGCTCTGTTTTCTCCTTGAAAATGGAATCATTTATTGGCTCCTAACTCGAATTGGTCTCATACGCGGCAACGTCTTCCCCCGCCCGCCCGCCTATACTAGTATATAGCAATAGCCGGGATAAAAGCGGAAGAAGATGCGGGGCTTGTGAAAGAGTGATAGTCTTACGATGGCGATGAAAACGGCTCGGCTCTCTTTTCCCTTTTGTGCTCGCCGTTTTCATAACACACGAAGCTGGGACAAAAAAAAAAGGCAGAAGCGATCCGCAGAAAGAGGACAAGCGTAGGAGGATAGAAGCGGCTTCAAAGGAATAAAAGATAGCCTAAGAAATAGGTATTGGACTTACAAAAAAAAAGAGAGAGAGGAGGATAATTTTATGAAATAAAAATATAACCCAAAGAAAAGAAAAGAAAAAAAAAATAACTTAAAAAAAATGGAGCAACCAAGTTACACCCAATCGGATCAGGAGAAGGTAGGCCTAACATAAATCGGATAAGGCCTCTTTTTCGCCGCTAACTTGCAGCCACCGCCTCTCTCCGGCATTTTCCTATTGGACGATATGGAATCGACTCTTTGAAAATGTCAAACAAAACTAAATTGTAAGAATGGGGAGGCAAACGCAAAGTAAAAGGAATAAGGTGAAGCGCTACAGGGAGCTAGATGGGAATCCCGCAAAAAAGAGGCGAAATCGAAAGCGGAAGAAGAAAAAAAAAATTCTGGGCGCACCAGACGAAGCCACTCGGTCGATCTCGGTGACCTTCCGATCTCGTATTTCTTCCTTGATTGTATCCTTTTCCACCAAGATCCTTGTCGCGTTTTTTTTTTCCTTTTCTTTTCTTTTCTTCTCTTTCGTCTTGATTGTTGATGGCGTAGTATACAGAATAAGACGCAATAAGGAAAACGAAAAACGAGAAGGAAGACATGGAGGTATAATATTCGTTTTGAGAAGAAGAAGAAGAAGAATGCGTCGCAAAGATTTGGCGACGTTGGATGTTTTTCTCCGTATCCATCTCGGGCTCTTAAAAAGTCTCTGGCTCTGCCCGTTTTCGACTGTTGGGTCGCGGCGCAGCAATGACAAGTTGAGAGTGGCGGTAATGGGCGGCTGGAATCCATCAAATCATATCAAACCCGGCGGTTCAGCGCCGAATGGGGACATTTACGATTCTTATCGTCGCCGACCAACTAAAAAACCGCCAGGGCCAAGACCCCGCGCCCATTGTATCGACTCAAGGGCTACAATGTATATAGGCCATCTTAGCCCACCGGGTAGAGATAAAGAGAGAGAGAGGAGGAAAAAGACGAGTTACCTCCAATCCCTCACGCAGCAACGCAACTTTCGGGAGGGAGGGGAGAAAGGATCAATAAGAAGACATCATGGCGGAGAAAGAAACGAGAGAATCCAGTATATTCGGTAGAGAGAGAGAGAGAAAGAGAGAAAGAAAAGAACCGGACGAAAAGACAAGCCCTGCTGGCCGAGGATATTGACAAATCTATAAATCGATACGGTGGAGGAGGAGGAGGAGGAGGGCAGGAAATCGCCTGCCAACACGCCATACCTTTGAATACGTACACATGGAGACAGTGCTAGGAAATAAATAAGAAACGAAAGAGAGATAGAGAGAGAGAAAGGGGTGAATCAAAAGAAAAAAAGAAAGAAAAGAATTGGAAGTCGAGACACGCGATCCTTGGTCCTCTGTGGAAATGCTGCGGCCGCGAGTTTCCGCCAACCCCATTGTTCTTTCTTGAAATACTAGTGTAGACTATACGCAGATGACGCGACACGTTGGGGGTTTTTTGGTCGAAAATGGCACTAAAGTTCGTACCCTGTACCTTATTCTCATTTCTTGTTGGCAGACTCCGTCCGTCTTCTCGCTCCATCATTACATTACCCCATAAATACACATCACTTTCAGAGCTCAGTGCTTTTTGAATGATGGCGCCCAGAAATGCAAGAGGTCCAGCAGATCCTCTTTTTCTTTTTCGCGGCCGACACACAGATGCACACTCTCACCGGGGTGGATTTATAGTTTGGTATAAATATACCTCGATTCCATTCATCAGGCGACGTGGAGAAATGCTGATCCCAAACCAACCTCCCCCTGTTCTTTTTCTTCGTTCTTTTTTTCCCGTCCTTTTTTCTCGCAATGCGTCGGGGTGGCTTGCGCGGAATCGCGGTCTTGTGACCGCCAGGAATCCCGGAACCCATCAGTCCAGCAACATGTATTGTATATATTTATTGCTAGCGACTTTGTAGGCAACTGTGCCTTCACCAAGCGCGTAGGTATAATTACCCTGGCGCCAGACGTCGCAGGGCTACAAAGTGGAGCAAACCTCCCTCCCCTCCTCTCTCTCTCTCTCTCTCCCCGAACTATTACAAAATCAAGGCTAACCAGAATCGGAACAGAAAGAGCAAACAAGACTGAAATTGCCAAGCGAAAAAAAAAAGACGGACAAGGTCGGCGCTGGTTCTCAGATGCGCTTTTGCGCTATTATTGCGCAACATTTTTTTTCCCGAACGAGCGCGGATGAGAAAGAAGAAAAGACGCCAACCCAATTCTCGGTAGAGAGGAGAGCGTTTGAACGACATTGGATAAAAAAGAAACTGACCTTCTTTTCTTCGCCCCGCTAAATTGCGGCGGCGGCGACGGGCGTCCAGTTCAGCGGAAAAGGATCCCGCAGTTGGCTCGTTTGAAATAGCCGACCGAGAGCTCGGGGTTCAAGTCCGCGTGTAAATCATCGGCGGGTTCCAACTCTGTGTTTTCTCTAAAGCGCTTGCCGTGGCTAACAGGATCTTGTATCGCTCGGATCTTCCTCATCGGACTCGAATTGCCAGCGCAATAAGAGATCAATCATGGAAATGGCGCTAAACACATTATCCGCCGTCTCATACATCAGCGGCGGCGGCGGCGACTGTTCAACACTTATCCACCTTAACGCTCCGGGCGACAACGACGACCGTGTCCGAAGCGACAAATGAATCGTAATAAGGTTTTGATCTAAAGAGCTCAGGCGTCGGACGCCCAGGCAGGCTCGAGGGGGAGGGTGGAAAGATATAGAGAGGCGACGACGACGATGATGGAAGGCGAATGAGTGAAGGAGAGAGAGAGAGAGAGAGAGAGAGGAAAAAAAATACAGGATCGAGTTTGAGTTGGAGAGGAATGGCGCGAAAGGAACGGAATTCGGAGACCTTTTCAATTACAGACGTGGCGCGAGCCAACTTTGACAGCGTTTTAATTAGCTGCAACGTGATTGGCCGCGCCTAGGTTTCCGGTCTTTGCTGCTGCTTCTGCTAGCTCACGGAAACGCGCACAGCATCACGAGAGTTTCCAACCCGGTAATACCGCGGCAGCAGAGAGAGAGAGCAGAGAGAGAGTTGACGTCAATAAGCGGATCGACCTTGCGTGGATCAGACGAGGAGGAAGACGGCGGTTGCGGCGTGTAACGCGAAATCCCTTGCCCAAACGCAGAACATGTTTTCTGCTTCTGTGCAACTGAATCACGATGAACTCGTCGTCGTTGAAAATAAGACGACAGCAGCAGGCTGGATGCGCTAGTACGCAGCGCTTCGCGGTATCGAATATACAAGTGGATCTATTATGTATTATAGGAACGGCAGGGATCGAGGGAGGAAACGAGGACACCTGAGGAAAAATATAGAAAGAAGAAAGAGAGATAGAGGCAAGAATCTAAATCTAAATGGGCCGGGCTAAGCCCAAGGAAGTTACTACTCAACTTTCAGTCTTTGGCTACTATCGGAAGACGGAAAATCAAGGGTTTTTCTTTTTTCGAATAAAGAATAAGAATCGCAGACGACGCACATCATGATGAAGAAGGAAGGAAAGAGAGGACGAAGAAGGAGAGAGAGAGAGAGAGAGGGAGCGACCCCCCAATTCTCTCTCTCTCTCTTTTGATTCGGGCGATCGATAGTGTGACGGCAGCCGGGCGGAACCGGAGCGCCAGTGCGCTATACGGGAAAACCGGATTGAAAGGCGAGCGATTTCGAATTGGATATATAAATACATGAAATCGTCATGTAAGAGACGACGCAATAGAAAAAGAAAGAGGAAGGACGTCGTACAACACAACGTTTGCGGAAGATGATGCCAGACGGACGACAAGTAGGGAAAGAGAGGGAGAGTTCGGGTAGAAACTTGATCAAAAACGATGAACAAGTCGCAGAAAATGTTGTAGAGATTGGATTTCCAGCCGAGCTCACTTGCCATCAGCCAATCAAAAGTCCTTTTTTTCATTTGTGATGATGGAACACGGGACGTCATCCGCCGTTCATATCTTTTATCGTCGTCAGTCTTGGGGCTGGCTTCTATCTATCCGACGGCTGCCGGGATCTCTCTCATCCAATATCACCTCAATCGCTCATATTCTCTCGGCTCTACTCCTCGACCTCTCTCATTTCAACTCTTATTGTCCTGTCCCGCGCTTCTTCTTCTACTTCTTTTCCTTGTTGTTGTCGTTGTTGTACGTCTGTTGTTGTTGTTGGACGTCCATATCAAAATGGGAGAAGAATTGCACAACAAGGCGATCCAATCGGATCGAATCAAAGAAGACTGCTGGCCACGGTTTGGCTCCCTCCATCGTATCGTACGGTATTTATATTGTATAGATGGATGAGGAGGACGAGTTGGACTTTTGTGAGCGCGCGAGAAAATGGAGGGGGCATCTTACCTTGCTAGAGGCCATGTCACTGACGGAACGATGCGTTTGGATCGTCTCCAACTGGTCCAGACACCAGTCCAGCTCTTCCAGCGTTTCCACGGCCAGCCGGGTGTACGTTTCATCTAGACGGGCCAAAAGAGAGAGAGAGAGAGAAAGAACATGACTTGGATGTTATAACATGGCACAACATCAACAAACAAAAACACCAATCGACGGAGAAGAAAAAACTCCAACAACAAAGAAGTAGAGGCTGCATTTTCAACGGGCTATTCATTATGATGCACTCAATGTTAACGATAACAATCAGCTGAGGAGAACCAGCTTAAGAAATTATACGCCCTGCTCATAAACACGTGACTATACAAACGAAACGAGCGGATAACTCAAAAAGCAGCGATTTCCCTCCACCAGCAATCAAGAGGAGAAGGCCGTCTCGGAGATTATGAACTAGAAAATCGGGCCTCAGAGACAGTAGACCAAATGAAACTGGGCAAAAAAGCGGGGAAAAAGAAACAAAGTCGAGAATGGAAGCATATTGCGTATGAGCTATAGAACGGCGTCATTTCGTCTCTTCCATCCACGCGAAAACTCGTTAAAAGAAGGAAGAATAATCGTTTCGCTCGGCTTGTGTTTTCTTCTTTCTTTCTTTCTTCTTATTTTTCTCTCTTTTTTTGTTTTGTTTTTTACGATGATGAACACGCCCCAACTGCGGGGCCCCTAGTATTAACGACCGTCGAGAGTTTTGGGCCGTCTCAACACTCGGCATCGGGCGGTGACGGCAACAGATGAGAGCTAACATCTTTCTTTTTTTTTTTCTTTCTTTCTTTCTTTTATTCCGTCTCTCTCTCTCTCTCTCGGGAGGAGAGACAAAAGAGTGGAGGGAGACCTAGTCCAATAAATCTGCATAATACGGTAGAGTAAGCTAAATCTTCGACTCAATCATGCACAATTTCCGGTGTGTCTGTGACGTCTTTGTGTGGATCGGCGTAAGAGACGTAGCGACGGCGACAGCTGCAGCCGGAGCAATTGAGAAATAAACACACAAAAGGCAGCACAAGAGCAGCAGCGGCGTATATCGCTGTTTGAGAGTTAGCTAGTCGCATCTTTTGAGTTGAGAAAGAGAACTAACTGGAAAACAAGTGGAGAAAAATACAAAAACGAAATCCTCACGGGTTATAAACACATGTGAATTTTCCGGAGAACGAGGCCAGCAAAGTCCCGCACCGAGCACTGGCGTTTTCGCGAAAGAAAACGGAGCTATTGAGAGAGTGAACGAAGAAGAAGAAAAACGGAATGGTGTTGTCGGAAAAGAATAACAAACAAACCTCCAGCTCATCGCCCTATAGTACAAGACCCGGGATTAGTTTGCTGACGTTCTGGAATGCAGAGCTAGAACTGATTTATGGCCGTGTTTATTCAAGTGAGCGGCTCGTGTTTCCACAGACACACATCATCCCGGACCGGGAAGCGACAGATATGCGTATAGACTCTCTCTCCTATCATTTCTCCGCTGCTGATGGCCGTCGCCACCACCAAGTCAAAGGCTTCTGCTGTAATCGCCATCCATTCCAACCATCGAGGCTCCATTTGAACTCTTCGGGGTTTCGTTCCCAACGAGACGGACGAGGCCCTCTGTCGGTTGTCGGGATAGACTCAAGGCGGATCCCGATCGGGACTCGTTCTCGCTGGAGCAGATATCGCGAACATAGATGTCCTTACGAGTAGTACTCTCTCGAAGCCATATCGAGTTCGTCTCCGTTCCAAACGGCACTCGACTCGCTCGCTAGGTGGTTGCACCATCGACAGCGCCGGCTGCCTCCGTCCAATGTTTTCTCGTCGAGCAGAATGATACCCGTTTTTGGCCGTTGTTTCAATGGTTTTGGCTCGTTCCAAAACAGAAGAAAAAAAGAACCGAGGGAAAATGAGAGAGAAAGAAAAGGTGGAAAAAATCATATTACTACTAAAACCCCAACGACAGCGACTTTTCCGCTCGTCAAAAGACGAAGTGAGAGCCATCAATTGTACAGTGGTGGTGCGAGCGTCTACTTCGGACCTGAACGCGGAGGAAGAAATGCAAGGACACTGCACAAGACTGCTGTTCCTTTCTCTCGGTATAGAGTTGCCCGTACAGTTGGCCGCGGCGCGGTCCCGTACTTGGGCGTGCAAGGCAATCCTTCGTTGCGTGCGATGTTGACAGGCCGTCACACACTGACAAATTGGACTACACTAGTTTGGCTCCAACCCGAAAGAAAAATCCCTCCTAGGCCGACGACGACGTCCGTCGTCTACAACTTCCCAAGCAAACTGCTTTTTCCACGTAAATTGTTGATCTTATTGACTCTGGCCCGGTGGAATGACGCGACGAGAAAGTCACAGGCAACTCTGGGCAACTTGGGAGACTCAATCAAAGCGGATTGAACTGGTCAGGGGAGTCAGACTGCCACTGCTGTCGCTTCGAGTCCGTCAAAGTCAAAAGCGGAGTACTAGGGAAAAAGAGAAGAAGGAAAAAAAACCGACGACGTGACGATGGCGACGGGAGAAACTGGTGAGTCAGCTCGGTGGGGGAACGAATGTTGTCAACATTTCGCCAATTGCAGACAGCAGGGGTTACCTACGACGACTATTCCCATTCCGAGTGAATAACGACAGAATGACGGAGCAGGAGACGAGACAGACTCCAAAGAGATGTATAGACTGGAAATTGATAAATGAACGTTCGGATTCTGCCATGTCGTCGACGGCGGCGGTTATTCGTCATTCTGTCCGTACGAGAGACGCAGAGAAGAAAGGAGAGCGCGTTATACTCATACACAAGAGTCTATTCAAGTCGTTTGATGATAATGTTATTGCCGCCTTGATGAGTTCCTCATTAACATTCACGTCCTCAAAAAGGCAAGGGTAAAAACTTGATTTTCTTTCTCAAACGAACACAACTCGTCAAAACAAGTTGTGAGAAGCAGCAGCAGCAGCAGTTATCTGGTTCTTTCATCTGACGTGACCCAATCGCCCCGAAAATGAAAAGATTGCTAGTAGAGAAGAAAGAAAAAGAAGCCAAAAGAAGAGAAGAAGATGAAGACCCTTACTTTTCTGAAACTCACCTCCCGGAGTAAGGTTCTTGGGTTGCGGGGTCGACACTCCAGTCGACTGCGACGAACGTCTTGATCTGTAACCGCCGGCGGACGGCGAAAATAAATGTTAAAACCAAATCGAATAAGGATAAGTCTTCTCAAATAATGGCGCAGCGTAGCCTACCGATTGATGGGGATGCTCGTCAGGCAGATGTAGTTATTGCGAACGCTGCGTAGGCTGGCCAAAATCTGCGCGAATGGAGTGACGATCAAATCCTCTCCGTGCCTGTGAAACATGGAAAAAGGAGAGAAAGAAGAAGAAAAAGATAACAACAACCATATAACAGAGAACTGCGGATGAAAATCAGTCAAGAATCTTTCAGACTGGACATTTAAACACTGGCGAACAAACACGACGACAACCAATAAAGCTGACGACGGTCCTCGACGAAATTTTTTCCGGCAGACAGAGATACAGGGGAAAACGAAATGAAACTCGAAACATAAACAAGTTGATGACGGCAATGCTACACTCAAATGTAATAGCTCTTTCTTTATAGGTTTTTTGCCTTTTCTTTTCTTTTTTTCCTCCGTCTTCTCCTTTTCGTTGATGCAAATCCTCCATCTCGCATGCATGAGTCTGTCGCGTCTTTGTATGCGCGACGCAAGCAAAACCCCGACCACGGGCAATTCGCCATAGAATGTATTTTTCATCAGCTAGTAAACGGGCACAAGGGAAGAAAATCAAGAAAAAAAAAGGGGAAAAATGAATTAAAAGTCCTCGTTCATAGCCACTCGGAGCGAGTTTGCAGTAGCAACAGCGAGTAATGTCGAGAATGAGAACGCCTGTACGTATAACTAGTACTAGCTCGTGATCTTTTGAGCCACCAGTTCGAAAGAGGAAAACAAAACAAAAAGAGGCCTCTCTAAAAACGCACGAGGCCTTGTGTTTGTATTGGCCAGCACACCCGAGAAAAATCTTGTATATATTGGTTCGTCCAGACTTGATGCAGCCTGCGTGTATATACAAAGAAAACTACAGCCGATGCGCTGCTCTCTACATGCCGAGAGCGTTCCGATATCTCGATGGATGGGCTACAGCTAGCAGCTCAGCAATCGATAGTTTTGGCCGCTCTCTTGTTGCTGCCGAGATCGAGTCTCGAACGATCCATCAACGTCTCTGTGAGTGTCTGTGAGTGTGTCTGTCTGTTTAAAAGTTATGCGTTATTAATAATGGGTAGAGACGTCGTCACGACCGACGCGCAGCCGAGAGCAGACCCAACGGCGCTCGCAGTGGGCGCCGTAATAGATGGGAAAGCGCCGCCGCCGCCGCCAACACAACACAGAAAAAAAATGAGAACTTGCCGAGGATCAATCGACCCAGGTCTTTGAGGACGTACTAGCTACAGCATACATTTAACTAAATATTTGTTCAAACATTTTTTTTCGAAAAACAAAAAGATAGAAGAAAAATGATCCTTTGTTTGTTGTGAGACGGTATAGACACGCAACCACACACAGAGCAAGCCGGACCTCCCGCGGAGTCGAGCGATTCCGAAACTGGGACACGGGGGAAGAAAACAATAAGATTCTCTTATTTCCATCTAAAAAATCATCTGAAGGGGAAAGCCACCAACAAAAACAATGCAATAACTCGTTCTTCTCCCAACACATTCGTCCAGCGCGCAATTTCGGCGCAAATGCGCTTTTTACTGATATGAAGAGGGAAGCGACAGTGTCGGATGGCTTGTCACGAATCGCTAAAAACGGAGCTCATTGGCCCCTGATCGACATGTTGAACCTGGAGAAGAGTGTTCTCGGGTTGGGTCTTATACGGATGTTAACGAGAAATGGAAGAGATATGTCGACGTGTCGGACGTCATGAGAAGTAGGCAATCGTGTACAGCGGCCCATCAAGAGAAATCCAATAAAAAAAATGGGGGAAATTCTCTTTTTCTTCCATCACTTTGCCCTCGATTTGGAGAGTTGGGCTCCTTTTGTTCAGAGCAAGACCCGATGAGGGTAAACACAGATGCGTCCGTGTTCTGCGCGTGCTGCCACTCTCTAACCATATTGGTCGGCGTGGACGTGGACGTGATGATTTGAAGAGATTGCATCCCGACATTTCTTTTTCCCTTGCCCCCTTTGCGTTTTTCATCGATCGTAGTCTCTCCTCACGATGCTGCCGCACGCGAGACGCCAGCTACGCAAAAGGAATTGGCCAAAATGTGATGGAAGGAAAAGAACGAAAAGGAGCGGTCTCCGCTACTCGGGTAGATGGCGCCATTTTTCAAATCTGCACATCAACTGTAATCAACATCCGAACTCGGATGGCAGCTGTCAGTGGCTCAGAACGGAGAGAATCAAAAAGAGCCCCTTTTCTCTCCGAAAAAAAAGAAAAAAAGATTTAACAAATATTTTTTAAAAGTTAACGTTTTCTCCCTTTTCTTAAAAAAAAAAAAAAGAAAGAAATATATATATATTTACTCCGTCTATTTCGTAACAAGACCAATTAATCTATCCCGTTGCGTATAAAATGATGACATTCGATTTGACAAAAGAGTGGCCCTCATCTCTGAATCTTCATCTTCCTGGCCCATGCTGTTCACTCGCCGTATATAACGATGTAGACGTTATAAGAATGATAAAGAAATAAATAAAGAAATCAAAAAGAGAGAGAGAGAGAGAAAGAAGGGAAGGAGCCCAAAGATTTTCTCCTTCGCTCTTCTCTATAGCGACAAACTTGAGCTGCTGCGGAAAGCTCATCAACCGCCCAGAGCCATCGTTGACAAAGAGGGAAACGTACACTGCGCACTGGACGATGTTATACGATCAAAGTTTACGGCTCTCTTGTGCGTCGCGATGGGGAATTATCCCCCCGGTTTTCTTCCTACCGTCCAGCCAGCGGTAAGTAGCGTCAAACTAGACAGTTTGTCCAGTCCGTTTTCACGGCAAACTTGACCAATAAAAAAAAAGACTGTATAGCAAGTTTTCCTCGAGCACGAACGCCCACTCTCTCCGGAGACGTCACACAAAAAAAAAAATAGCAGAAGAAGGAGGAGCGAGACAAAGATGAAGACGGCGAAAAAAAAAAAGAAAAGAAAAAGAATAGGAAGGCAAATGACGCTAGTTAAGAAAACACGCGTAATAACTCGCGACCCAGAGTCAAGTGCTACGTGACGCGTCTAACGACCTCAAAAGTGAGAAAAAGTGCTCTTCGCTAGATTCTAACGTCCTTTGCAATAAGTTGGTGGAACCTTGAACCAGAGGCGCCTTAAATCAAGAAAAAGTTATGTGGCACGACAAAGTGGGCCGCTCAGTATCCGACTCACGCTAATCGTCGATGATTCTCGAAGAATCTCTCCCAGAAAGAGGAGCGATGCTTGATGCGGAGGACGCTGGTGCTGAGAGTCCGAGGGAAGAGCCGCTCTTTGACCGATTCCCTCTGATCTTCGCTCGCCAACTGCTCCAACATTAGAGCCGATAAACTCTCGCTCATCATCTCCGGATGAAACTTGGTGCTGCCTGGTGAAGACATTTCAGCAACTGCTTCCCTGGGTCAGGTTCTTCTTCTTGTCGGAGATAATTAACACGATTGTACGACGACGTTGAGGAAGCGAATCCCCTGGAGCAATTCCTTGTAAAACGTGTCTTGGGTTTTTTTTAATTCTTTTTTGTTGTTGTTACCCACGTCAATCGATGTCGGTAACCAAAGAACGTGCGGATCTTATCCTTGTAAGTCTACCGGGTGTTGTCACTTTCTCACGGGGTGTCGATGGTGGATCAAGAACGAGGAACCGAGCGAAACAAAAGGCTAAAAGATTCGTGTGCTGGCGCTGACGGCAATGATGATTAGCAGCGGTGTTGATTCTAGCGGGAGCTTGATATCACTCGATGGGTTCGGTCACAAAGTAAAGAATCACGAGCCAGTCAAGGCGAGTCAAGGCAGAGTCAAAGGCGGGGTAGCGGTGAATCAACTATCGGTCGCTCAAAGGAACGGTGGAAAGGAAAACAAGATCTGTCGCTTTCTCTCTCTCTGAGCTCGCTGGCAGCAGCGTGTATTTTCGCTAACTCACTCAATCGGCGACTCTCGGCAAGTGCACTTTACTGGGAAACTGGACGAAGCACAGCAGAGAGAGAGAGACGGACGAAGGTTTCCTTGTGTGCCGATCGCCGTCGACGTCGTCTCTTTGGATGTCGAGGCAACCAGTGCATCCCCCTCCTTTGGTAAATTGCAGCACTCCAAAGATCACGTTAGTCCATCGATCACTATACAACCAACAACCGTATACAACCACTGCAGGCAACTGGAGGAAATGACGAAAAACGACGGCCTGCTAAGCAAGTCGGTGAGGGATGCGGAGCCGAGCGAGTGAGAGAGCTTGGAATACGCCGGGTTCTCAACTGAACTGCTCAAGGACTTCCCGCGGTATTATAGAGACGAGCGGGAGGACCCGAAGGAGGCCACAGGAGGTGGGTGGTGGCTGACGGTGGTGGCGGCGGCGGTGGCGGTAGCGCCAGCGGTTTTCGGGAAAGAGAGCTACACTACTCTCTCTCTCTCTCTGGCAGCCAGTAGAGCCTAGCTCTATCGTTAACGATCGCCCGTAAAAGGGCAAGGACAAAAATCAGGGCCAGCAGAGCAGTTCATTAAGAAAGGGGAAGAAGAAGAAGAAGAAGACGAAGAGGAGACACAAGCAGAGCCCAGCCCAAAACTCTTCCCGTGCGCCGTTTACGTTGACGTTATAGTTTTTTCCCCTTTTCCTTTCCTTATTCCTTTCTTTATTAGATTTGTAACCAAAAGATCAACGAGAAGACAAACAGCTGACGGTTAACCCCCAACTGTCTCCTGGCCTCGACTTGGACTACACTGGCTACGTCGTTCCAGCGTATTGTTTGCTATTGCGCCGGGCGGGCGGGCCCTAGGAACTTGGGTCCTTTAGAGAGTCTCCCTCCCGACGAGTTTTGAGGTTTTTTTTCTACTTCTAAACTTGTGTCCTTTTCAACTCGTCAATACTTCGCGACGACCGCACCCGTGTAGGCGTCGCTAGGCTGGCAGAACAGCTGACGAGATTGAAGACGTCGTTTCCCCGCCAAACGCACAGGCCCGGACTTTAGTTGTATTGCACAGACGAGTTGCTAGCGCAATCATCCGTTTGCAACCGAAAAAAGGGAGAGAGAGAGAGAGAAAATCCCAGTCGGCGAAAAAAAAAATGGGAAAGGACTTCCGTATTCGCCAACTGCTGCCAAAAATAAAATTCCGGTCCGTCGTTTTGAAA
This sequence comes from Ceriodaphnia dubia, assembly GCA_022539655.2. Taxonomy (NCBI): domain Eukaryota; kingdom Metazoa; phylum Arthropoda; class Branchiopoda; order Diplostraca; family Daphniidae; genus Ceriodaphnia; species Ceriodaphnia dubia. The sequence goes on from JAKUCG020000249.1 coordinate 246,591, forward strand.
CGAAACAGCAGCAGTGAATAACCAACAAGGGCCAGTCAAATCGATTTCGGGTGGACGTGATACTCGCACGCACGTACTTTGGCGCGTCGGTTTGTTTGGTTGTTTGTCGTAACTTTCCTTTTTTTGTTTTGTTTCTTCTCGGTCTCTCCACAATTCGCAGCTGCACTGAAACCGAGCGGCGGATATATATTTCCTCTCTTTCTCGCTTGGCCACGAGTTGCTAAGCACAACAAAGTACTGGGGCACTTAAGCGCTCGCACGCCGTCTACAGTCGACGGACCCGCACAAAGTTGACGAACTCGGAGCCGACACGTCTTGAAAAACCTCTTCGGGAGGCAGTTCTCCTGAATAGCTCATCCGAGAAAAGTCTCGGCTTATTCTCGCGATGGATGTGCGAGTGGTGATTTATATCCGGCGCCTCTCGGTTGGCACTGTGTTCGGTACTACTCTTGTGCTGTCGTCAAGCGTGCGGAATACATCAAAAAGATACGGAATGGAGTTCGTCAGTGAAGAATTATTTATCTTTCTTTTTTTCTCTCTTCCTAAAGCCTCTTCCTGTTGTTGCTTGGTTCTGTTTGCAGTGACGGCTGCTGCCACTTGTGCGTTATTTCCATCTTTTCGACGTCGTCACCGGATGAGATATCATCGTGATTTCATAGCAGTAGCAAACAGTGCCCAAATTCAATCAGGCAGCCCTTCAAAATCGTGGAAGCTGAAGAAATGCGCACAATGTTTTCCTGCTACGACCGGGGGGAATTCTTCGAGAAAAAGAAAAGATTGTTGAAAATTGGGCTCTAGATGCCTCCTCTCAATAGGGCAGAGAGAACTGTTGAGAGAGTAGTGGTTGTAGTGATTTGCGAGAAGAGAGACGAATGCGAAACGAGTGAAGAGGCGAGAAGAAAATGGAGATGATAAGACAAATATCGGAGTCTGAGGGGAAAAAAGGAGGTCGATATATCGAATGGGGCACTTTGTTATTCGACTGGCGCTTTCCAACGACACGGTAATCGATGACAACGACAAGCTGTGTTTATACGCCCGATGGCTCCAAATACATCACCCGGCCGGTCTCTTCTGCGCGCTCGTCCTAATGTCGACGGCGGCGGCAGCGATCGAAGGCAGCGAATAGTGTGCGCAATTTCGGCGCCAAACAAAACGGCGACAGGGACGGACTCGCGAGCGCACAATAGACAGACTAGACGAACTCTTTTTTGGCAGGCTCTGCCAAAATATCGACAATGACGACGACGACGACGACGACTCAAAAGGGAACACGGAAGGCTAAGGAAGAGAGAGAGTAACGCGCACGAGCACTACGTCACCGACACCGGGCGATGGCGCAGCCAACGACGAGTCAAAAGTCAACGAATGAAAATCAACGACGCGCTCGGTGAGGAGGAACGAAGCGCAGGGCGTGAAAGTAAGGAGAGAATCGCTCTTGTTCCGCTCGCATCGCGTGCCAGAGTTGCCCATTTCTCGCTCTACCCCTCGCTGGATATATTTATACCATGTGAGAGGCGAGCACAACTCCGTGGATTGGGGAGCTGGAGTCGACTTCCGAGGACGGAATCGACTGCAGTATATACAGCGAGTGTAGGCTATGCGTCATTTTTCTCCACCGGGAAACGAGATTGGTGTTCTGTATATGTTTTTATATAGTATCTTTTCCATCTCTTTTTCTTTTTGCCTTCTCTTTACAAGTTCTCTTTTCTAAATAACGAAAGAACGAAAGAAAATGAAATTTAAAAGATAAGAAAATAAAAGGAAAGGAGAAGACGGGCACCAGCCAAACAGCGTCAATCAATGACGACGGTGTGTTTTTTATGGCGGGTTTTAACAATGGGCCGGAGCCAATCCATTTTTGGGGGTATATTGATGGATTCTTCATCCCATCTCGACTATAAAAGGTCCATCGAAACTTGATGGCTTCAAGATGAAAGACTGTCGTATTCCAATACACAAACAGCGTACCCAAGCCGTGCGCCGTGGAACACTGGTGTAGACCCGACAACAACATGCGATGCGCATGGTGCGCCCAACAATCGGCCCAGCAGCTCAATCCGGTGCTGCATTGTCGTTTCCTGTTTGTGTTTTCTTTTCTTTTCTTTTTCTCTTTTTCTTTACCAGTTATTCCCCGTTTCATCAATGTCTCGATCTCTCTAGCTGACGTTTTGATCACGAGTGGATCGAACGACAACAATCAACCGATGACATCTATACAAACAAACCAATTCCTTTCGGTTTTGGTAACTGATGGGTCCGGCAGCAGCGCTGGGCTGGACCAAGCCAAAGGTTTCGCATTCCTTTTTCTCTTTCCTCCCTTCAGGTTATCGTTGCTGGAAAACTAAACAGAAAAAAGAAAAAAGAAGAAGAAGAAGAAGGACGTCGGAGCCGAGACGAGTCGTCCGGCTTTTTATAAATCCCACCGGATGCCTAGCCCGCTCAAATGCTCAAGCCTTTCCGCTGTTTTGAAATGGAAAGCAACAAAAAATATAGAAAAGAAAGAGAAGGGAGAAGCGGGGAAGCCAATAAGAGCATAACGAAGAAGAAAGGAAACGTTCCTGCTGTGTATACTCACATGGGTGCGATGCGCGGAAGCGGGAGGTTTAAATATGGAAGAGCAAAAAGGAAGAGCGGGTCGAGCTGTTGTCCCTACACAACACTCAAAACGGAATCTATGTTTAGCATGTAGACGACGTAGATGTATGATGGAGAGAGGCTCAAAAACTCGAGACACGGAACTCGGAAGAGAACCCCCCGAGAGAGGCAAGTGGACGCTCGTGCTCCTGACGCAATCGGGGCCAGAATAACGTCAACGTCTCGTGCCCTGAATTCATCCGACCGTCTATCTGTCGTTTCTTTCTCTCTTTCTCTGTGTTCACAAACGGGAATCTCAATCATGATGAACCGATAGTCGGATAGTGGACACGAACGTGTCATTTTCCTCTTTTTTTGTTTTAATCTTCTTGTTTGTTTTTTTATTTGTATTGCGGCCGACTTCACTCAATCACGCCACATTTGTGTCGTCTCCGATCTCTCTGTCGCCTTTTTTTCCCCGCGCGAGAGCCAGTTTCTTCACGCCAGAGAGAGATAGGTGAGAAGACGGCGGTGCGGTTTTCGACGACATCGTCGGGCGGCGATAGCTGATAATTTTCCCGACCCGAAAAGAAGCGATGAAGGACACACAATAGGTTTGGGACCGTGTCGTCTCCTTTTACAATTATACCGACAGGGTTCCAAGTCCGTTAAGATAACGACGATACCGTCATTTTCGCTCTTTTCCGTCTTGGTATTCTATGACCGCTGCGATCGCTAAATGTCAATTCCGATTGTCAGTCTTTTCCTGTTTCACGTTCAAGTCTGTGTCAGTCGCCTACTTATTTGCCTATCGCGCTCAGGACATCTGGAAAAGGCATAGGATGGCAATGGAATTCAGGGCGTGGGGCAGCAAGCTAGAAAAAACGGGCCCGTGTCACCGAAGACGTCACTGACGGGGACTTATCGACGAGTTTGTATATCCTATACGCACAACAACAGGACCATACTGGACGGTGGAACCGAAGAAGCGTGGAAACGTCTACAGCTTTCTCTGCCCGGCGTCCGTCCATGGCTTTTTAGAGATTTAGCTTCAGCTCCAATTCTAGCCAATGCAGCATTGCAAAGCCAGTTCTTCCATCAACTGGCGAAATAAATATCTCAAGCATATATACATATATAACAAAAGAGAAGAAGAAGAAGAAGAAGAAGAGAACGAGTGGTCCGGCCTCCTCTTGGCGTACGGTTTTGTTTATCTTGTGACCGAATGACGTCAGAACGGCGCACAAAAGTGGTGCACGGATGACTCTACGCTGCAACGAAACTCATCGATCCGACTCTCTCTCCTCCCTCTCATTCCGTCTGACCCTTCCATCTTAATGTGCGCCTCGTGTTTTGAGCTGTTTGTCTTTGATCAGGCACGTACACTTGACTAACGCACCCAGAGAGAGACGTCTGCTCATTGTTTAGTTGGCTAAGAAAACTGATGAGCCCAAATATTCGTGTGATTATCAAGTCTAAATGAAAAGCATCCACCCTTTGTTACACGGCGATTCTTTTGTCTAATCCTCTTTACTTGTCTGCTCTCGCCCATTGTTTGGTGGTTCCGTTGACCCTCGAAAAACATTTCAGAAAGAGATTGGGCAGAGCCTTCTCATACATAGTTGTCATATGGCAGTTCCTTTTCTTCCGACGGCCTTGTCTATCGATGAGCGACAGCATTCCAATTTCTACGGGTTAGAATTCTTAGAGTCTCTTCCTTGTTGGCGAAAAAAAAAGAAACTGACCCAATGGATAGAATGGAAATAAGCTCTGTTTACTCACCAAAGTTTGGCTCTATGGGCTTTTTTTTCTCCCAAGTTATTCCTGTCTCTCGAGCCTTGGGTTGTCAAAGGTTGAAGTAACAACAAAAGACGTAAATTAAATTTAAAAAAAGAAGAGGAAAGATGGGGGAACGTATAGAATAAAACATTCATCTCGGCCCGGTGGTAGCCGAAAAGAGGGAGCGTCGGCTCGAGAGAAAATGTCGAAACTCTGTATGGGTCCTCGGTTTTATTGGCGCTGGGTCGATGCCAATAGAGAAGGCAGCCAACAGACGGTTAAGCTACCGCTGTCGTACTTGCCGCCCAAAGTCAATTTCTTTCCTATTATGACTGTACCTCTCTCTCTAGACTTAAGCTTATCCGCCGCGCGCACTCTTTCAACTTTTACTTTTTTACAATATTTACCGTTGATGAATAATAGAACCCCCGAAAAAAAACATAAAAACACGATAACGAGAGAGATCATTGATAAAAGAAAATATACAAGGGAAGAAAAAAAAAACGAAAAACATCAAAAGTAATTGCGCGCCCTATTTAAAACGACCGGTTTCATACAGATAACACTTTAACAGGATCATTAAAAAGAACAGTTGTAGAAGTAATGCAGGTTTTTTTTTTCATTTCATTTCTCGTGGCGCCTTTGGCTTTTGTTAGGCTCGTGTTTGCCTTTGGTTGGCTACTGCCGCCAGAGTGCGATGAACAGAAGCAAAATCCCTGATGATAATGATGTTTGTGTACTCTTTGTTTTTCATCTCTCTCATTTCATTCCACTTGGCGGAGCCTGATAGAGACAAGGAAAAGCTTATGGGCTCCGCCGTTCATCCGTGCGCACCGCGGTTGCAACCAGCAAACACACCAGTCTCAATTGGTCGACGAGACGAGAAAATCTCATTACCATTGGCTGATAGATCGCGCACCTCGGTAGTGACGTTTTGTCGTCAACGGAGAATAAACCCGAACAAACAGTTTCCAAATACATTTTCCCGGAAAATTTTTCCCGCGTCGTCAGTCAGGCGACAAACTAGTCTGAGGCGAAGTTGAGTTGACGTCGACGAGAAAAGAGGATTGATTCACCTTAGACTGTTTTGGAGCGTCGGACGAAGTTTTCCCCCAAAGCGGATGCAGCAACGCCGGTTACACGATAACAGGCTCGTTCTCCAACACTCCACCGTCACTGACATACGGATGGCGGTTCCAACTCGTCGTCGTTGTCCTACCAGAGTTGGTCGCCTCGATGGCGGAGCGAAATTGTTATTATGTAAAACACGGTAGCGTGACGGCCATCGCACCGTCACTGACAACGTGAAACATGTCCCCAGCGTTGATGATTACAACGATGAAAGTTCTGCCTTATTCGCTACCGATTGGTCAGTGTCAAGATCCGATCGGGGCGTTTTGTCCATTTTAACGATGGCTGCTGGCTGGTTGGGCGGCGCAAGTTTGTTCACCGATTTGCGCACTGGTGTCTGTTACCAAACGGTCGACGCGTGTGGCTTTTTCTGACGATGTCTTTGACTTTGACTAATCGTCGAACTTGGTGGGTTACGTGAATCTCTCTCTCTCCACTCTCTCTTTTGGTTCGTCGCGCAGAAATAAAATAAAAGAACAACGAACGAGGCTATAAGCTGATTTCTTGGCCAAGATGGGCAAATCTCGGTTTCGCGGACGCAGCGATGATGAACTGGGCTTCTAGATGACTCAGGCTCTCTATAGTTGTACCAAGTTTCTGGGAAATCTTGTCGAACTGCAGAGGAGAAACTCTTCAATCCCTAAATTCCCGTTCGGCACTCAGGAGAGCCGGCACGACGAGCCAATCTATCTCTACCTAGCTACTAATACCCTAACTGGTCGTGTGGTTTACGTGCGGCGTCAGGGACCAGTCTGCACGCTCCTCGGCGTCGCGACTGTCCGATTTCGTCTCTAAGAAACGATGAAAGCTTATTCGCTGGCTATTGCAACCGTCGGGCGACGACGGTGAATCTCTCAAACCTTCGCGAGTCCCCATAACCAATCAAGGAGTCCACGGGCCTTTTTATTGAAATATACCTATTCCTTGATCCCGTATATTGGAACGACACGTGGTGCGTTTTAGTACTCTTCTTTTCTTTTCTTTTTTTCTCTCCTCCACTCGCCGCTTGGCTCCTCCGACCATCACTCGCCAGTCGCCGTTTGACTGTGACTAATCGGTCAGACTGATTGATATGCGAAATATGTCGGCAGGTAGATAAAGAGTTACGGCCCGTTCGAATAGTCATCGGTATAGCATGAAGTAATTGACGTCATCGGAACTATATAAGGATCGCTCGGATCCAGCGTCTGATGGGATGCTAATAGACAAGTCCGTCGATGGATGCACAAATCCCGAGCGTCTTCCATCGAAACATCATTCCGAATTCACAAATGCCTGACCTCCCGTCCCGGCCGCCGACTCCAAAGTGAAACATGGCGAGAGACCAATAAAATAAACTCACAAAGAAAGAAGAAAAATAATGAAAAAATAGAATTCCCTTTTTGGCTTTTTTTTAGTCACGCTATAAATTGATCTATATATTGTGTACTACCACCACAAGAGAGAACTCGTAAATATGATTGACTCAAAATGCTCGTATACATATGGAGCAACTCTACTATGTACTACTATACTGCATGTATACATCATCCCGTTTATATAAGCTACAGAATGATTGGCTACCAAAGGTACACCGAACTGTTACACATATATTTATGCGACCGGGTCCACCGGTCGAGTGAGCGCGCAATTTATTGTATTCAAGCGCACGCAAAGTTTACATCGAACGCGCGAGAGGGGGGTCGAACGGCACGCCGTCTCAGGAATAACATTTCGACACACAGAAAGAAAAAAATTGAAAATCGTAGAAAAGGTATTCGTTCCGATAGGTAAAAGAACAAACTAAGAAGAAAAAAAGGGAAAAAAAAGGGAGACGGCATAAGCGGCTAATCTCAACAGGCTATCAATTTATCTCTGGTGATGTAATGTATTGATGGACCATCAATTCCCTATAGTCTCCTGCGGCGAATTTAAGACCCGAATGATAAAAAAAAAGGAAAGAGAAAAAACGATTGCGCCCATCGACAGGTTTCTTGTTGTTGTTTTTTTATCTCCGTCGCGCGCGCACCGCAATCTTTTTCCCGCAAAAGTGCGCGCGCGCGCGCGCGCGGGACGAATTTGCGTTGTCCCTTCGATCCGCGCCTTTTCTTTTTCGTCTTTTTTTTGTTCTCTTCAATTCTTTTTCTTCTCGGAATTCCTTAGCGTTTATATTTTATTACGAGCTGGCATAAACCAGTCTGTCAGCGTATCTCGTTCGTGCTCAGCAGTCGGATTGTTTTAATGCCGTCCGTATCGGAACGGCGTGTCAGTAATCCTTAAATGAGAACGACATATAGACGGAGAAGGAGGAGGACTAGACGACGGAGAAGAGAAAGGTAATGGATGCAGCATGCTGGAAGGAGAAGACAAAGTGATGGACACGTAGTTCTATAGTAGTAGTGGTAATAATATGACTCACCCTTCCGAAGCCAGAGACGAGTTTCTCGACATGGATTTCGGCGACATTTCCTCCTCGCGGTAGAGAAACGATTCGCGTCTTTGGGGCATGTTCTGCAAGACAAGAGCCGCTCCCGATGGCGAGACGGCTCCGTCGTTGCCGGCTAAAGGGCTTCGACTTCGCCCGCTGCCGCCGCCTCCACCGCTGGCTCCTCCGCCCGGCTGCCCGCCATTCTCGACGTCGAAACTGTCACGTCAACCGAAAAAGGGAAATTAGTTGAAGCATTTCGCTGGCTGCTCTATAAAGGAGAAAATTGATGACCAAGACGCGAGGCGCAATAATACGTAGTAATGAAAAATCAATGATTCCGAACTCGTTTCCATTTAAATATCACGAAAAGGGGAGATTCGTCGGACGCATAGAAATACTTAATTTCATCCATCGGCGCGCATATGACGCAAAGCTCTCGCTTTTTTGGATGATTAGGCACGAAAGTGAGTGGTTCGGCTGCCACATACAGCAGTAAAACGATGATTTATACATGAGATAGAGAGTCCTTGACATTAAGAACCGGCCAATCTCCAAGGCAACCGTCTCCGCAAGGACAGTAGGAGACTCGCAAGGCCAAGTTGGACGTGAAGCAAAAGAAATGGTCGGCCATTGAGCTAGAGAAAGAAGAGGATGCGCGCACAAACAAAAGTTCTGATCAACACAAGACAATACACGAAAGAGAGATGTATGCCCAACATTTAGTAGACAACAACAACAACAAAAGAGTGAGATCAGCAGCCCCTAAATTATGCTCAATAAATTACGGACGAGCGGAAGAGTCGCCCACTGCAATCAACTCGACAGAAACCCTGAGCCGCGAAGAAAAGAAAAATTTACAGAGCCGATTAGAACGAGATTTTCGTGTCGCTATACCAGAGCTCTTTAAATCTGAAAGAGTCGGACACAAAGAAAAAGGAAGATACAAGATCAAGAACATATAGCATGGAAGAAAATGGCTTATACAATTCCCTGGACGGCGCACTGGATGCTCTCACAAAAGAGATGGGAGGAGTACACCAGTCGCTCTCTGCTTTTTACATTTTTAAAGGGAGAAAGAAAAACGCTCTTTGACAACTTTTCTGAGTGCACTACCCGGCCCAATAGTGCACGTTTGGATGAAACTCGGTTTCATCTCTTCCTCGACAATCAAAGTCGATCAAAGTGTTCTCGGCAATATTGAATCGAGTCAAGAAAGAATGAAAAAAAAAAGCAAAACCACCAGCGAACGAATTGCGCGCTAGCGACGTCACTCGACGAGCGGCTGAAGGACGACGGGATAGTACGTCGTTTCTTTAGATTGTTTCCACTTTCCTTCTTCCGTGTAGAACACGAAAATAAAACAAAGAAAATCTCGTGATTGGAATGCAGCCGATTATGCAAATGATTGTCGATCAACGACTAGACAGACAGTTTCTGTGAAATCCGACTCGATCGGGAGAGAGAGTCTCTGAGAAATGGCGAGAGGAAACCTATTGAGGGGAGTAAAAAAAACAGCTCGTTTGGCTTGCTGTTGTCTTGTTTGGACTTTGTATCGGACGTGAATGAAGCCATTACAAAAGGGCGGCGATTACATCTATAGCAAGAGCGAGAAAGAGAGAACAAACGTCCCGAGCGACCTTTTCCATAGAAAATGCGTCGCGCGCGCGGCTCTGAAACAAGAATTTTTTTTAAAAAAGAAAGGAACACACAACAGCCGAAAATAAAGAAAGAAACAGAGAGAGCCCTCTCTCCGTCGTTTCTGGCACCGTTTGGATTGGCCAGATGCGCGCGCGCTCTCCAACAACGTGCGGAAGTTTTAACAATCAATGTATCCATGGATACTAGAGAGGCATTCTGGGCTTATTGTTTTCTTTTTTTTTTCTGTGCCCCATACGACTGCGACGAGTCAAAGAAAAGAAAAAGACGGAGACGAGACGAAGAGTCCCGTCTGTTCTCATCTACAAGATGGCGAAGACGTACGCGGGTATATACATCGAGCGCAGCACGTCCCTTTCGCCGGCGTCGCTAACAAGTTCTGTTGATAATCGATCGACGCCCCAAACAATCCGCGAGGAAGTCGACCGGATAACGCGCCCTTTCCCCCGGCCCTCTTCGACTGCCGCGCTCCTTCTTTTCTCTTCGATTCCCTCTCAATTCGTTTTCTTTTACGACTGGGCGAGCCGAGTCTAAGCCCAAGACGTCCATCTGATTATTCCGAATAATACGAGACAGGGAGCGGCGTGGAATCGGGGCGTTTTTTCATTGGCACTAATGGCGATTTACGGCCTATTCATCAAGGCGAAGGAATCAATTAGCGTGCGGGGAAGAAAACAAAGGAGTCGAGCAGGGCAGCTCTAAGTCGGATCAACCGGCCCCAAGAGCAGCGACGGCAGCCTCATCCGCGAGAAAATCGCCGTTGCGCGTGATGCGGATCCCGTTCTACTTTGCGCCGCTCCGGTAGCGATGTCAACAAAAACGGCCGTCGCCTGACGCGTCAAACTAATATAACCGTCTGAGACTGCCCTTTATTGTCCGTCGTTGCGCACCCTAACGCGACTTGCGCGAGTCATCAAAAAAGAGAGAGAGAGAGGCCGACGAAAAATTCTCCTACGTCATCATCAGTAGCGCGCAGACACAAAAGATAATCGATAACCTCCGACGACGGCCGGGGTTATATAGCAACGAGAAAACGAAGCCTAAACACAAGAAAAAAACCAGAACATCAGCACGCGATCTCCTCCAGCCCCAAACTAAATCGATATCTGCTGGGCCAGCATATTCATGCATGTCTAATCCGATGGCCAGTGGTTTATATTCCGTGAATTTCAGTTATTTCAAGACTCGGGTAAAAAACTTTTCTGTGGAGAATCCAGCCAACGGGACACAACAACAAGGAGTATCACGGAGCGATAGGTCCTGCCGAGGGATATATATATATATATAAGATGGGCTAGTGGCACATCTATTATGCACGGTCTGCGAACCGGAGACGGACAGACTAGCAGAGTCATGTGAAAATGAATAATAGCCGAGCCGAGACGGAAAAAGTCCAAGAGAAACAAAAAAGAAACTCGATAGAAGCGGACACCTGGACAGCCAAAGTCAAAGCGACGAGGGGGAAACCAATTTGCCATCGACGACGGGCACTATATGCTACTGCGCTACGCAAGCACATCGCCTGATCGGATCGAAAGAAAAGGGAATCAAAGAATAGGTTGATGTAATAGATGGGTATCGCTACCTCGCGGAGAAACACAAGACTTGATGAGTTCGAAGCAGGAGGAGCTGGAGGAGCGGGTACAGCGGCGGGATCTAATCAAGGGCCTTTCATCTGTGTTGGCGGATGAGTGATGGAGGGGCGAGAGGGCAAAGACAGACTAAGCCCTTCCGCTTTCTCCATCCCTACCGCGCGGTAATAAGAGAGAAATATTGACATGGCCGACCTAATAGGGCTTCTATATACTCGATGACGTATTGATTTCTGCATCAACTAAGAAAAACCGACGCCGCCGTCGCGATTGACTCGGCTCTCCGATCGTCTCGGCTGGATGGATGGCTCGTCGTCGGTTTCTTTGCTTCGTTGGTTAGTCAACGAGTCGGCGGTTGTATGTATCCGTGTCGCGTGCAGCACTTGCACGTAAGGAGAGCGAGAGAGAGAAAAACGAGTCGACATTAGTCGTCGGAGGCACAGCAAGTTGTAGTAGGAGCCCGGGAGCGTGCGACTACCCTCGAATTCTCTCTCTCCGCCTGACAAGGCCTGTCTCCGTCGTCGACGTCGTCTTGTTTTGTATTTGCCGAGGTTTTTTTTTTCGTTCCTCCTTTTCAAAAGGGCTCGACCGACTTCTTCTCATTCTCGGCCGATTCCACGCCACCCAGTATCAAAAGAGAATATAAGCAAGAAAAGCCAAAATAGTGAAGCGAGAGAGAGATAGGAATGAAACGAGTTGGGCTCTACGGAGAACGCAGCCATGATGAAAACTGTCAGCGACAAGCGGCGCTTAGCAAACGGAGAGAAAGAGAGAAAGATAGATCACAAAGGCCAAAGGTGATCCCACCCACTCTTGTATTCAAACTCTTGTTATTGGTTTCCATCCAGAAAATCTGCCGATTTCTCGATAGTTTATTACCAAAAGAGTTTCGCCGGCGCAAACCACAATCCGAGCGCCGAGTTCTGCAAGAATTCTGCTGTCCCGATCATCCTCTATTAGCTCCCAGATTAAGAGTTTGAGCGATTTCAGGAGTATTAGAGACGACGGGGAGCAGCCGTTGTCACGGAAGACAGTTGGAAAATGTCACGACAAGTTGAAAAAAAGAGTCTTGTCATCCAAACTGGCTGGCTGTCTGTCTACAAGCCACTTAATCTCTCATTTAGGCCCGGCAGTTCCTTGTCAATCGGTGAAGACTCCTCATTTCCTCCTAAGACGATAAATGGACAGAGCTTTGGCGCGAGCCGGGCTGCCTGGGGAGAGTAGGCGTGAGCTCCCCGCGGAACTTCAATCTGCCCGTTCCGTTTCGATCAATATGTCAGCGGAATGTCGCCGCCGTCTGGTTTAGCCACTTTTCAACTGCTGTTGCCCTAACTACTAGTACGACTACTATTATCCAACTTGTACATAGATGCCCCTAAACCTCTTATGTAGTATGTTCTATTCACTGGACTGGACTGAACCGGACTGGACCGGACTCTTGGCCAATGACGGACATTGAGAGTAAAAGAGCTTTGGGGCGGATTGGGCGCTCTAGTACTTGTGCTGTCGCCTCCGGTCCGAGAAGCGTTGTGCATCTTCACCACGACGGCGTCGGGCGCGCTGACTGGCTCCCGTGCCACCTCCACCGGCGCCGAGAGCGGATGGACCGAGCAGGCCGGGATTGAGTCCAGTGGCCGTCGAGTGACGACGGGCCAAGACGGAATTCTTGAACAATTTAATGGAGTCGGGCGTCCGGTTGTAGAAGGAGACGCCAACGGTGGGCCTAAAAAGCGGGGCCACTTTGTCCGGAGGCGAATGGCACAAAGCGGCGGGCTTCGTCGGATGTGGCGACGGTGGCGAAGATAAGGAAACGGCTAGTGGCGAGTGATGCACCGCACGATCAACATCGACCTGATGACTGACGTTGCTCAGACTGGCGGCCGACGGGGCCGCCGCGTTGGAATGAGCGGCCGCGGCGGTTCCAGCAGTTGGGGCGGCGGCGGAGGCGGCAGCGGCGGCCTCGCTGGCATTGTTCTGCCGAGCTTTCTCCTTGTTCTTGTGCCGTCTGCCAGACAACAGCTCCCACAGCAACATGACCGGCCGCCGTTGTCACTGCAGCTGGTGACATTCAGACTAGACCACACGGACTAAACGCAAACGCACGACCAAACGCAACGAGACCCATTGTCACCGTTCTAAGTAATCACAAATGGAAGCCACACGACGACGACCGGGAGCCGAAAAAGAACGGCAACAACGTAAAAAAAAAGAAAAAGAAAAATAGGAAGAAGGGAAATGGAAAAGAGAGAGACGGAACGGAGAGAGGGAAAACAGATGGGTTGTTGGAGGCTCGTCGCCCGGCGGTACACTGACAAGCGCCCCGAAGAGTGAGCTGGGTAGAAAACAAGCCCGAGTGTACCGAGAGCGGAGAGCGGAGCGGAGCGAGTAGGAGGGAGACAAGAGTCGAAGAGAAATAGAGCGGGGGAACAGGCAGGAAATAGGAGCGCGGACAGGTTGCATGCTGCTCCTACTCTCTCCTTGTGTTGTTCCTGCTCTCATCTCCTCCCTCCTATACCGCCCTCCCACTACCGCCTCCCCCGGTTGCAGGTAGACTTTTAGGTGTACTACTCTACTCTAGAGAGAGAACTACTTCCACCCCTTGTGTCCTTATTATCCCACCCATCTCTCTCTCTCTCTCTCTCCTTTCTCTCTTTTCCTTCCGTCAACCGTTGGAGCGACGCTGCCGCAACAAGGCCCCGCCCACTCTTCTCCTCTTGTCCGTCGTCTCCGCGAGCTTTTATTATTGGCGTATGCTGTCACCCACCGACTGGCGCTTCCCACCCTCAAAAGGTCCGCCGCCGCTGCCGACGACGACGACGACGTAGCAGGGCCAGCAGGCACTTCGATCGGCGGCAGCCGTGCGTCGCCGGAGACGAGTAACAGGCAGTCAAGGGTAAAGAAGAAGAAAAGGTAGGAACGAAGCAGAGAATGAAGAAGAGAGAGAGAGAGATAGAGGTACAGAGAAGAAGAAGAAGGAACAGATGGAGGCCATGACGGAAAACGGGAAGAAGAAGGAAACCCCCGAGTGGGTCGATTGATCGGGACAGGTTGATTGCATCTACGTGTGTAGGCTCTACGCACATATCTAATTCGATTATTTATCCCTTGAGTTTGTCTCTTCTTCTTCTTGCTTCTTTGATAGGCGGCGTCGTCGACAAGACATTTCTCCTCATTTTCGCACAACAGCTGCGCCGCTCAGCGATGGTCCGTTTTATTTCTGTTGTTTTTTCTCATTTCTCTGGCTCCTCCCACTTGCTTTCCCCGTCTCTTGTGTGCACGGGACTTGCCCGGCTAATGCTAAATAATCAACTAGGGCTCTACTGTTGACATGACGGGTCGGGACCGGATCGTTGGGGTTGTTTCTAGACGACGTTTATGTCTCAGTTTGATGACATCAAAACTTTGCTTTTGATACCACCGCAGGGTTCGGTCGACTACGACGACTATTTATACCCGACGACGACGACTAGTAATATAACAGGACCCATTTGAATTTTCATTTAAGTTGCGACGATCGAAGCTAGGGGGGGAACCGACCAAACTTTGGAGAGTGAATATATATAAGCTCCCTCCTACTCTCTCTTAAAGTTTTGTCGACCTTATACGGTGCATGTAGCATTTCATTCTTTTCTCTATATAAGCTCTGAGGGTTTCGACGACTCGAAACTTTTGTCGAGTCGCCCCCCTACCAGAAGAGAAAAGAAATATTGAGAAATTCCCCCCAAAAAGTTGCTCGACTTTGGCTCAATCAAGTCTTTTATTCACTGGCATCTCCTCTTCTGTTTCCTTAATGCTTCCTATTCAAAAGTTGCCCGGGTTCCGTCGGCTGATTGCTTAGCGCCAGCGAGAGCGTGTTGTATATATACTGTATATAAATATACACATGTACATACATACATACATTTAGAGGCAAACGCAGCGAGCGGAAAGAGTTGGGTAAACAAAACGAGCAAAAAATCTCCCGCTAGGAAGACAACAACAACAAAAAAATTGGCCAAGACGAACAAATAGAATCGTCTATATACAATGGCTGGGAATAAGCTCCGCGTACGGACTAGATGGAGAGAGAGTCCATAAGAGTAAATCACGCGGCCGTGTTTGCACTCTATCACCGCGTTTCCCACTTCATTTTTTTTTTTTAGAAAGAAAAAAGAGAGATAAGCGGTCGGGGGGGAATTTACTTCCATGAAAGGCGCGGACTCGCCCGCAAAAATAGCGCTGTTCATAAATATTTAAGAGCCGTGATTGCGGCTGATGACGACGAAATCGTTGTGAAATTCATTACCGTCAAAACGTGGCGATTACAAAGTAGCTGAGACGAAAAACCGAAAGGGAGAAATCCCTCCGGAGAAAAAAGAAAAAAAGGAATGGAAAGGATAGGCGGAAAGGAGGAGTCTGTGGGCGGTCGGCGGATGGACGAACAAGTCAACGAACGGTCGGCGGACATGTGATGGGTTAGACGGATCGGACGGATCAGGCGGCTCAAGCCAAAAAGGCTACGACGCGCTCAAGAGAGAAGAGTAGAGAAGAGATGATTGAAATAAGATAATGATAGAGTGGCGGCGTTTGCGACGAGGCGGAATACAAGAGACGCGGGCCAGCAGTGCCGTACCGCGCTCACAAGGGCGCTGCACACAGCGGCGGTACGGTAATACGACGAATAATGAGGTCGTTGTTGTTGGAATTTCATTTTCGATGAGAAGCGAAGAGAGAGAGAGAGAGAGAGAGGGAAGTTGGGGCAAGGACGGCCATCATTTGCCGGTCGTCTCTATGCTGAAGACGCGCAACACGCACGCAACGTCTGCGCCGCACGTCACACATAAAGAAAACGAATGGAAGAATGAAAGATAGACGGGAAAATAGAAAAGAAAGAAAGAATGAAACGCGCCGGACGGTACACCTGCTGGTGCGGGAGCGCATCCACCCGAGTCTCAAAGAATGAGTGAGTGAAAGAGAAACACAGCCGAGACCGTGAAGTCATGTCGGGAATTATCGAGGAATGCATTGGCCGTCTGCGCATCTAATAACCAGTCTGACAAAGAATCTTCCTTCAAAATGATCCTATCGTCTTCGGTTTTCCTTTCCCAACTCTTCGCTCCTTCGCTCCGATGACGATATCATCAAGGACGTTGGGGGGGATTACGGGCGAACGACATACGATAGACTCGGCTAGGAAGGAGAAGATGAGCGCGCGCGCACAGATTGAATAACAAGTTGCAACTAGACCGAAGCGAGTGGGACGAGTTGTCGGGTCTAGTGACGGATGACGTCGACGATTACCAGAGCCAGTCTTCGTCGCCCAACCTCTCTAAATGGAAAGCGCTGTAGGTCGTTAATTACGTCCGACCTCTTAACTGTCGTTGTCAGGGGACATCTTCATCATAGCGAACGATGACAAAAGCTGAAATTGCAAAAGAAGGAGGAGGAGGGCAAAAAAAAGAGAGGAAAAAAAGGACATCTGTTTTCTACCGTCTGACAGGATTTGGCGATATCGATAGGCGAGTGATTGATTATTGGTACGCAGGGGGATACAAGATACGGAGATGGGTTGACAATGTTACAGACGAACATATAAAGGCATCGTCAACATCGCAATTGATCGTCTGGCCACATTCTTTTTCAACTGACTCACGATGACATAGCGACTCGGCTGTATCGGATACCCGGATTCCGTTGGATTATTAGTGACCGGATCGTTTGTCTTCTTTCCGGGAGGATTGCCTTTTTCTTTTCTTTTCTTTTTCTTTTTTGGCTTCTTGGGTTTCTTTTTTTTACCTGTTCAATCGCTGGAAGCTGAGACGCATCTTACTGGGAGCGCTGAAACGTCGGCCTCTGCCGGCCAGCATCGTGTGGTGGATTACCGTGACTTTACGCTTACGCGGCTCCGATTCCATGACGCTCGATCGATAATTCCACTGCGCCGAAAAAACCGTGCACGGCCAATCACTCTCTCGAAAGTCGGCGAAATCCGGAATAGGTTTGCGAGCAGAAGAAAAAAATAAAATTTATCTCAGGAAAAAGGCGTCGAAATGATCGGCGGACCCTATGGTGGATCACGATTTTTCAACAGCAGTCTCCGATTGCCCGACACTGAATTAACAATAAACGAGCGCGTGCCAAAGGTTGGCGTTGTAGTACAGCCGAGAGACGAGGCCAAACTCACGCACAATCCCCTTTTATTAGTCCGATATCTTTTGGGAGAATTTGATAAAGCGGATACACTCAAAGGTGGTCGGCGGCCTGCACTCGGCCTCTACGGGCGCGCACACCTGATAGAGCAGCCCGGGCGCTGTTGACTCACAGAAAACCAAGTTTACACGGGCGACAGTCTCTCGTCCTGTTCCTTCCCACTCAGTTTTCTCTTTTTATCACTGTGAGAAGTTATGTCCAACACAACGGGATGTCACGAACCCGGAGTTGTTGTGACGACAATTAAAGTTCGTCTTTTCTTTTCTTCTCCGGCCAAAAAACGCGGATGGAGGATTTTTGGAATTTTAAATGAATGAAGTCACGTGGGCCGAGTGTAAACCAGAAGATGCACAGCAGCAGGGAACACGAGACACACAAGCCTTGTTTTGGTTGGAAGTTGCGACCGCAAGCCGCACGTTGTCGGGAAGACGTCGATCTCTGACGACTGGACCGGATCGACTGGTGTGGGTTTTTTTCAAACGAGCTCGGCCTTCTTCTCCTTCGTCTTCTTCTTCTTGCGTTTTACCACACACAAACACAGAGACAACGCCAAAGACGCTGGCACGCAAGCACTCGACACGCAAGAGCCTCGCCAATGCCATTCGGCTCCCCAGCAAGTTCAGAGATCCCGGAGAAGCAACAAGCGGGCGGGCGGCCGGAGAGAGAGATCGACAGCGAGAGACCCGGTGAGAGAGAGAAACGCGAGTGAGAGAGAGACGCAAATGCTGTCGGTTTGGCTACTGCTGTTCTGATGCTCTCCACTCGATTTAGAAATACCCAAATCAACGAAGCAACAGCAGCAGCTTCTCTGCTGGCGCTGCTATGGTGCTGTGCGCGTGAAAGAGGGAGTGGCTCGCGGTAGGAGGAGACGAGGCCAAACGGGCCAAAAGCCGAGTTGGAATATTGCGTGTTGCTGTGGTGCTCGGGCCACCGCTGTCGTCGTCGTCCTCGTCGCCCTACTCTCTCTCTCTCTCCCTCCTCTTCTGTGTCGCTCGCTACTTAACACTTCTCTCGCTTGACCCATTGCCGCACATCCTTCATCTCCGTCCTACCCCCGGAGTTTCCTACTCCGGTATGACTGTGCTGATGAGCTTTGCTTCATCTCCTCTCTCTCGGTCCTTCCATTCCATTCCAATCCATCAGCGTCGGGCCAGGAAAGAAAAAAAATGCCGACAGTTTAGGGAGTCCCAAGTGGCCGGAGACAAAAGAAATGAGAAACGGCAGCGTCGGAAATAAAATTGTCATTTAAAGACTAAAGCATTCCGACTACCGAGAAACGCGCATTCCAGCACCAAGCCGCGCGCAAACGAGCCGGACCCTCCCGACTACGTGATGGCCGTCCAGTTTTAGTCGCAACGCAGTGGGTCAACGCAAACAGAGAAAAATGCGACATTTTCTCTCGTCAGATGCACCGGTTCTCTTCTCTCTGTTTGTTTGTAGCGGGAGGTCAGCGAGTTTTTTTTTCTTTCGTTTTTTCTTTCTTTCTTTCTTTCGTACCGTCTCCGGTTTATTGCGTGAATTCATGTCTTAAAGAAATCACTGCGTTACTAGCCCATTAAACTGTTATCTCTCTGCGCGAGGAAAGAGCAACTGTCAAACACAAACAACATTTTTTCTCCCCCCGAAAAAAAGAGAGAGAAAGATACTACACCAAGTGCTTTGGCTGTTTTGCTCCGTTCGATTGAGAAACGGTTGCCGTCAGCCAAAATTGGCGCGTGACCAATCACGAATCCGTCATCACCTTGACGAAAATAGCGACTAATTTCAATTCGGATGGTGATGGAGAATGGCTGATAAATTCCACACCACTTGTAAATAAAAAAGGGGGAGGAAAAACTAATAGGAAAGGAGGAGAAAACACACACAGTGTTTCTTCATCATCATTATATGAGAGAGAAGCGCCGGGATATTACGTAGGGAGCTGGGAGGAGGATCGAGGAGAAAAGAAAGAGATAAACGGTCGGAGCAAATGAAAAAGAGTTTTTTGCTTTTCAAAGGTCCGACAACACGCAAAAGCATCAAAAGGCCCGTTTTTGGTCTTGTTATAAAATAAGCAAAAGCTCCTTCTTCTCTCTCCATTTCGTATATAGTAGCTCTTTAGATTCCGCTCTGGCGATCCGCTAAGAATTGCTGCTGCGACATGAGCTTTTGGCCAGTAGAGTAGCCACATAACAACAACAACAACAACAACAACACGGTCGCGGCCCCTACCGACGGCCCGGCGACGACGTAGGAGGGAAGAAGAAGGAGAAGGAGAAAAATTGGAAGATTTACGATCATCTAATGGCAGCTATGGCATCTTTTCTCTCTTTCATCTCCGGCTCAACAAGCTCGGAGAGAAAACAGAGGACGGCACATTGTTGTTTCTTCTTGTGTCCAGCCAACAAGCGACAGCAAAGCCATTCTCGGGACGATTCAAATGCATTCGAAGGAAAAACAACAAGACGGGACGACGGGAGTTGAAAGGATATAACCAGAGCCTACAACAAGATTTCAAGGTAAAAAAAAAAAAAAAAAAAAAAAAAAAAAAAAAAAACAGAAAAAGAAAAAATTCGAGGGAAGTGAAATGAAAGTCCTAATGGATTCAACACGCAACATCAACTCTGCATAGGGCAATAAACCTTTTCGAATGGTTCGGTAGGTCCCTTTTTGGGGTGGAGACGTTTAATAAACGATGTTTGAAGAGAGAGAGAGGCAGGAGCAGCGGCGTATATTTATATATATACAGTATATGTGTGTGTTCGCTTGTTTTCTCAGGGAATTCGTCAAGGAATGTCTCTCGTATCACGCTGGCGTCGCCGGTCAATTATAGCTCCGTCCGCGCCCGGTATCTCTTTCAATCCGCTACTACTACTACTACTACTACTAAGTTACTATTCACAACGAGCGTAAACGAAATTCCCAAAGAAGAAAAATAGTTGTCGTTGTGATTATTCGAGCGAGAATCGTGAAGGAATGACATCAAGTGCGCGGCGCGTCATCAAAACTTTCTCCTCTTTTCCATCAAAAGCAGTTCTTCTCTCTCCGGCAGCATTTTCAAACTTGTTATTTTCATTTCATGTAACAAAAACAAAACAATTTCTGTTTCCCTTCCTTTTTGTTACTGCTGCTGCTGCTGAACGTCGAACTCTCTCGTTCGAATCGGGAGTTCCCGTTATTGTATATACACGCGCACACGCACGCAAACACATCTCTCCGAGGGCGGGAAAGGATGAAAAGGGGCGAGTATATAGAAAACGGCCCATCCCGGACCCTCGAAAAGAAGAAGCGGGTTATTCGTAAGTATCGTAACCCACTTTCTAACCAACTGCTTCTTCTTCTTTTTCTTCCACCGATCAGCAGCTTCTTCTTCTTCTTTTCTTTATTTTTCTTTATTTTTTTTTTTAAAGTTGTTTTCCACGTTCCATCTTCACGTCGTCTTCTTTTATAATCCAGCATAAAACATGTGAACTTTTGGGTTTTAAAACCAGAAAAGATGAGGAAATTAAAAAAGAAGAGCTTTAACTTCTTTTTTTTTCTCTCGTTCCCCCTTCTACAGTCTAAATGATTTGTTTGAATTCCGCGGGATATTTCGATTGCGTCATCGTTTGTTGTTTTTCGCCTTTTCTTGTTCGCGACTAATGCCTGAGCGATGGTTCTACAGAACCACAAAAGTTCCTACTATCTATCACAAGCCAACCAAGTTTCGTGTTTTTTTTTTCTTTCTTTTTCTTTTTTTTTCGAACATGCACACGCGCTCGCACACAATGACTCAGCACGCAGCCGCCGCGAACGGAGACCAGAGCTCATGGCTAATTCCGTTGTGTCGCCAGGTTTTAAAACTCTCGCGACTCTAAGTTCCAGAGAGAGAGAGAGCAGAGACCCTTAATTTTCAAAAAATGTAAATAAAAATAAATAAGAAAAAACTCGCCGAGAAGAAGAAGAAGAAAAAAGATAGAAGGAGAGAGGGGGGAAAGCTTCTAGTAAATGTCAGGAGACGATAACGCTCCATCCATCCGAGTCGGTATTTTTGGGTAGGTGATGCGCGCTGCGTGAATCGCTAACGAGTTAAAGGTCGCTAGAGAGTAAAATAGAAATAATAAAAGAAAAGATGGACGGGCCGCAGTGGACATGGATTTAAAATTGCGGTCCGCCGCTACTACGTAGTCCGACGCCAACAACGACTTCCGCGTTGGGAAGAAGAAAAAAAATAAAGAGACAACGTAACGGTGGTCGATCCGGCCGCTAGATCTCGCCTCGACTTCAAGTTTCGATTGTCAGTGCGATTTCTAACCGCTAGACGGTGCGTGTTGTGCGGCTCACGCGTGAATCGGCCTCGTGTCAAAAAATGGAAAACGTAACCGAAGAAAAAAAAGGGGAAGATGTCGTCTAAAAGATGAGAAGGACTAAGTAGGTCGGCTTCAAAGTTGAAAGCAGGTTTATGCGTGGGTGATGTGAAGGTAATGAACATGATCATTTCTCTTCCCTGAATACTCGGCTTCTTTTTACCGGGTGAAACGAGTCCGTTGGGGCGAAAGTTAACGGACGAAATCCAGGGAAACGGTAGAAGGTAACGAAGCAATTTCCCCCAAAAGTTGACAATCGATCCAGATGGGAGTGAATTTCGAGCGCGCGCGTCAACGATTGAGGATCGGCACCATCTGATGTCCGTCTATAATTGCATGATTCTATAGAATGAGAATGGGTGGAGCTCCGACTGTGTGTCCGATAATCGAATTCGGCACGAAGCGATCTCGGCGCTAAACAGGGAGAAAGAAACCTGTCCGTGCCAGATTGACAGGAAGAAGGAAGAGAGTCGGGTCAATCGGTCGATTCAACCACGTGTCCTTCATTACATTGGGCGAGCTAACACGCATCGATGCCATCTTCCTAGATGCGCTCCCGCCTCCATGCTTTTTCTCCCCTCTTTCTTTTTTCGCGTGTTGGGGACTTTATTCCTCTCCATCCACCTGTCGCTTCTCCTTTTTTCTTTCTTTTCTCTCTCTTACCTATTTTTACTCCTACCCAATACGGCTAGGCAACCCATTCAACTTGATGGTCCACTGTAAGCTGTTGTATATAGTCGGCTCGTAACACACGGGACGGGATAAAACATCCAATCTAATCCGACTGGAACCGGTCGGTGATTTTCTTCATCATCATCATCATCATCATCATCAAGTCCGAACCGTCCGGATCAATGTACTCTGCTCTCTTCATCCAACTACGTTACTACCTATCTCTCTGGCCCTTGTGTGTAATTGAAGAAGAAGCAACAGGGACGAGACGGATAACAAAAAAGAAAAGTAGGAGTAATAGTAAGTACGTTGGTAGGGGAGACGAAGGGAAGGAGATAAAAGAAGAATAAGGAAAAGAAAAAAAGAGATGAAACATGCAATCTAGCGCTCGATCGATCAAAGCTGACGACGCCAGGTGAGAGGGGCGAACGAGGAGGAGAGTGGCCGACATCATCAGTGCGAGGGTTTTTCACGAACGAGCCATCAGCGATGATGAGTCAGTCGAGAGCACATCACAACAGCGCAGGTAATTATAGGGTCCAGACTGTGAATAGACTGCATGCGCACAAAACCCAGCGTTGCTCAAAAATCTTAACTTGATTGGCGCAGCCGGACAGTACCGAGCACAAACGTCGACGCCAGCCGCCTTGCTATTGTTGTTGTTGTTGTTGCTGCCGGCCGCCGGACTTCTAAACATGGTCAAACCAGATGATTCACCACTTTCGTCCCTATTCCCGGTTGTGAACGGTTCAAAAGACGACCCGAGACGACGACGACGACGGGGACCAACTCATTTCCACATACGGTCCGTTCGCCCGCCCGCCGTTGATCGTTGGCCATATATACAAACAGATGTTGAGACGGACGACGGACATGGCCAGGGTTTTTTTTATTTGGTGGCGATGTGACGAAGGACGTTATTTCAGAAACGGACGTGACGTCATGGAGAACTTGGCGGGGCGATTCCCCATTTCGTAGCGGGCTGGCCGCGTCATCGCTTTAGTGCCATTTCATATTTCAAAAGCAATCACGGGAAAAAATGCATCGGACGGGGCGCGTCGCCTTCTACAGACCACAGGTGATTGCGTCGAGTAGCGTGAAAAAGGGAACGCCCTGAGGGCTCCGTGAATAAATCGACTTGACGCCAGTGTTAGACAGGAAGATTCGCGCCGTCGATTGACCACAGCGAATCCAACAACAACAACAAATGTCTATGAGTTTATTTTGAAATATGTTCTTTTACAAAAAATATATATTGGAAAGGAAAAAAAGAATTCAATTCGTTTAACGGCGAAGGTATTTGGAAAATGTGCCTTTATAAGGCGAAGGACGTGCGTTGGGAAAGAGTCACGCGCGCACGCTGGGTCTATTCTAACGTTGTGTTGGTAACTTGTCATACCCCGTGCTCTTTCTGTGCACCACTGATCCCTTCCACCGATGTACAAGATCCTTGGAAATTGATAAAAAAAAGAAGCACACGTCGCGCTCCTCTGATATCTGAAAATGTGTCCGTTTCGGGATCTCATATCTCGGGGGCTCGCTGCGTCGTAAAGTAATTCACGCTATATTTCACATATCTGATGTAACGAGAAGATGATGAAAAGACAATCAACGAGTCGAAACTGTGTGTCGTCACAACCCAGCTGGGAATAAATCCTCCGGGCAGAAGAGAAAAAGAGAAGAAAAAACAATTAATAGAAAAGACCTGCGTTAATCGAACCGATTCCGGACGGTTGACGGTTGTAATGAAAGGGATTGCTAGTGGTTTGTTGTAGTTCTCACCGGTATTACGTGTTCTTATATCGTGATGGAAATACAAAAATACAAGGGTAAAAAGGAAACGAGAAGAAAAAAAACTCGATCTGGCCGGCTCACGCACAAGCCGACGCCGTTGCAATACGTTGGCTACATGCGTATAAAGCGCTGACCCTTTTTCCGGGGGATTTCCACTTCGTGACCGTTCACAAACAAACTCTGACGCTGTCGACACCACGGCGTCGAATGAATCGTTCGTTTGACTTTCAAATTTACACATTGGAAGTCGCTTTACATATGAAAAGACGTGGTCGAAATGTCGATTGAGTGAATTCAACGAGGCGTTCCACAGCACGGAATATTCTTCACCCCCCATTTTCCTTTCTTCAGCTGTCATTTCTATCCTTGTGCGAGATTTTTTCTCAATTCGCTTTTGACAAGGGAATGCGATACAAGTTGATTGCATAAAATTAGAGTTTCTTTTCAGCTCCAATCTGCAGCTCTTTACGAATTTACGCGCAGGACGGAATTCAATACCTCGATGTGTCATTGATTTTCCCTGGTCCCATGCGCCTGAGAAAATGGCCATTATGTGAATGCAGTGGCTAAAGGAAGAAAACTGTGGTCGAAAATGAGGCAAAGATAAAGGTCGAAAGTCGATCCGCCGTCGAGAAACGTGACCTGATGACGGACCGAAAGACTGGGCTTGGTCACCATATCCCCTTTATTGATATATTATAGACTCTAAGAGCTATGTACTTTATATATATAAAAAAAAGAGGAACGACCAGTATTGAATAGAGCGCCCATTGCCGGTTAATTGGAAAGGTGTATAGGAAGGAATCGTTAGGCAAGAGTTGTGTATATAGTGCGCTACAGGGCAGAATCGATCAAGTTTCATTAAAAACGTTAGTTGATGATCAAGATAGGTGGCCTGTCGTAATGACCAGGAATGGCATCGAGTCGAGAGCCAGCTAGACGGAAAGGCTGGAATGAGAGTGAAGAGCTTAAAAGGCCTCACAAACAACGACGACGACGACCCCCATGACGCAGACGAAAAACCTTCGGGAGACATTTTCGTCCATCTCAAGGCCTCGAGTCCAGGCCAAGACGGACCATTCCGAGACCGGACTAGCAGCAGCTCCACGGCGAGAGTCACAAAAAATGTAGAAAAAAAACACCGACTGCTGCTGCCTTCAATTGTAACTTCTAACTGCCCCGTCACTCACTGGGTACAAGTTGGCGAAATTGTTTTGACATCGGCCACGACAGGGCTCCTCGTCTTCTTTTTTTTTCTCTTATTTTATTGCTTCTTCGTCTTTTGCCTTATTGACTAGCTGTCCAAATAGGAAAGACAAGTATTCAAACAACAACAAGCGACACAACAAAAGAGTGAAGAAAAAAGAAGAGCCGAATAGAAGAAGACAGAGCTTTCCGGACCACGGGACCGTGACGCGATGCTATTCATCTCACGCACATCGGAAAAGAAGAAATAGTTCCCTCTTCGCGATTAGGACATTTGCAAGAACATTCGTCTTCCTCTTTCTTCACAGAAGATGTTTGAAGAAAAGAGAAAAATGGGAAAGAAATTAAAGAGAAAAAAGGAGAGAGAAATCAAAGAAGCTTCTCTTTCCATGTTCTTCGTCTTTTTTCTCTTTTTTTTTGTTTTGTTTTGTTCCTTCATTTTCCCCCCAAAAAAGCGAGACAAAAATGCAATCGACAGATAGACAAGACAGAGTGGGAAGAAAAGGGAATGTGTGTTTGTCGAAGGAATGGCTTTCTTTTTTTCCTTCTTCTTCTTTTTGGAGGACTTCAACTAGCAAGGAATCACTTCTCCCTTCCAATGGAGCGTCTTCGTTTCGTTTCTTATTTAGGATGTGCCGACCCAAGGACCCGAACAGATCAATAGAAGCCTCTCGACAAACCATGGAGCAACATCAGCATGGCCGCTAGTAGACATCAGCAACGAACCCGGCGGAGAGAGAAACTGATGGTGAATTACAACAGCATGATAGGGACAGGTCAACAGCTGTCTACACCTTCTCTTCAAAAAAGACGACGACCAAGAGGACGGCCAAGACTTTCTTTTCGATTTAGATTAGAATATTACACCGTTAAAGAGTAGGAGGCTCTGACTTTCCTTATAAGGTATCGGGTGGTCGAAAAACCGAGGAAATCAACCGGCTGGCACCAACGCGACCCAAACAAACAGAAAATCAAAACAACAACAACAAAAAACGACGGGATTCAACCGAAAAAACAACCGCCCATAATCTCGTCAGCAAGTTGGTTTCGTTGTTTCTCGTTTGTCTCTCATTTGTTCCTCTTTTGGCGTTCCATTTCTAAGAGTCAAAGCAACCAGGGCAACAACTAGTAGCCTAGTTGGAATTCCACAGAAAGAAAAAAAACAAGTTCAAACGCACAATCACGCCCGCGCCTTCTTCTTCTTGATCCTATTTAGATAGCTGTCGCGCAGCGACCAATTAGTTCCTGAATTCGTTGTTCAATCGAGATGTAACAAGCCGTAAAAGCGGGGGTAGTAGTACGACTCTTATCTTTTGTTACGTGGCAAAGCGAAGAAGAGAATTTAATTTTAAAGAAAAGAAGACAAAGATTATCATCGTCATTTTGGCTTTGATGACCACAGCCAAGAGACCAAAGTCGGTTTCTTTTTCTTATCCTTCGTCCGGATCTCTTGCCATCCCCTCTCTACTTTGTTAACGACATAGCTTCAAGTCAGCCCTTTTGCACCATTTCACTCGTCGTCTTGGAAAACTGACGACGAGACTAGCAGCAACAAGCCTCGTTTGATGTTGGTGGGGAGTATAAAAACGGGCAATAAAAACATGGCGACCGACAGCTGCAGTAATCCTCCTGCTGGCGGTCGCCAATCAGTCAGCTCTATCACTTTCCTCTAAGTCGGACTACCTCCATAGTATAGTTGTAGTCTCTTGGGCGTGGATTCTCGTCTGCTTTATTCCGGCGCAGCATCAGTGGTAGCCGGAGACAAGAGATAAAACAAGCGCATCAGGCAAAGTATCTCTACGGTCTGATCCGTCTCTTCGTAAATATGTTGTGTTGTTTGTTGTTCGTGCCCGAATCAAGCGGGAATGGGCTTGGGCGCGCCTATTGCACGATGCGCCGCCTTAGAACTTAATGATTAAACGACGCGCATGTCGACTCGTTTCCCTCCACAAAACTCGACAGCGTTATCACTAAATTTTTAAAATTCGTAATGTCACTGGAGAGAGGCAAGTTTTTCGGCTCAGTGTCCCGTTCGGGGCACTGAATCCATCGTCATTCAATATGGAAGACAAATTCATCGAAAACGCAGAAGAGAGAAGAGCGAGCCTGGAGAGCAACTCGCACTTTGATCGATATGGTCGCCGTTTCAAGGGAAGACGAGGACGACGACAACAGTCCGACAACAGACGTGATTGCGTAGGCGGACACAAAGCCTAGGAATAATAATTAGACAGAAAACAAAAGAGAAAGATGGATGGACGATAGGGAGGAGTGGAACGCCACGGGCGCGACGCCGGAATTTCATGAGCGATGACCGACCAAACCTCCCGGACAAGTTAGGCAATGACGATTGTAGAGTTTTTCTTTTTCTTTTGGTTTTGGTTTGGGGTTTTTTCGAAAGGTTTTCTACTCACGACGAGCCGGTGATCACTTCCGACATGTTGGACGTCGACGATTGGCGACTGCTGTACCAAGCGGCGCTCTCGGTGAACGTCGATGACGAAACGCTGCGCCGGAAGTGGGTTGTCGACGAGCTGAGATTCTCGTTGTGTCGCCAGTGGTGAATGGATGAACTTTGAACCTCGCGGACGCTGTCCGTGTCCGCATCGGCGGCCATCGGGTCGCCGGATTTGGACGATCGCGGGATTTTCAATTTGGGCAGAATCAGCGTTTTGCCGCGCCGATTACGGAGAGTCGACGTAAAAGCCGACGTGAAACTCATCTCCGTTTGTTGTTGTTGCTGCGCTTGGAAAATGGTCGGATGCGTCGATGACGGACTGAGCAAGTCCAGCTGAAACGGCGATTGAGAGTTGCTGGGCGACAGGCAATGGTGGCGCGACAGGTGGTGGTGTCTGACTGGCGTCATCAGAGTCGAGGCCAAACTGGACGACACCTCTGATGAGGACAACATGACCAATTCCGACGATGACGAACTTGAAGTTTCATTCCGTTCACTGCGATCAGCTGACTCGACAACGATCCGGCTCAACGGTAGAACTAGCTGCGGCCGGATCGGACTGGATTTCGGGGTGCTCGTCTCCATATTCGTAGTTCGTAGTAGTAGTCGAATTCCTTCTGACGCAACAATATATACATACTATTTCCTTTTTCAACCCGACCAAAAAAAAAAAAATCTGAATTCACTAGGGCCATAAGTGGGCCGACCGGTGAAATCTTGTTCGTGATGTTTGGTTACGACGTAGCGGGGCCCCGATTGTTTGAGACTCTCATTGACAAGTGGATGAACCGACGGAGATGACGTAATTCCACATCTATTGACTCGGCACGGGCGCGCATGTGTCAGTTTAGCTAAGGCGGCTCTCCCTAGAAGCGTTTTATTTTAGAAAAAAAGAAAAAAAAAAACTTCACCGGCGTCGACCGCGGGGAAAACAATAATTTACGAAAAAGGGGCTCATTTAAAAGCTTTTCTCTCTCCTGGCGTTTCTTTATCTTTTTTAAAGGGCACGGCAGCTTTTTTGTGTTTTTCTTGGGTGCTGCCTCTGGTGCGCTCGTCTAACATAGAGCCATTTAACTCTGTTGTGTCGCCTCTAACGATCCCTGCAATCCGGCGAGACTATTTAAAGCTGAAGGCCCCCAGTCGAGGCACGACGCAAGTTTTGTACGGTTTGGAGAAAGTAAGAAGAAAAAGAGGGAAGAAAAAACAAGTTACGAGCTGTTTATAACATGTGAGTGGATTGCGAGAGATGGAGCCCGCAATCAAGACCGTTGAGCGGGCGGAGGAGCGAACCTCTCGTCTTTTCCGCTTGTCTTTTCCATTTTAGCGCCACTTCAACATATACACACTGCTCCTGGCACACACACTCACCCACCATCCCGAGAAAACTGTCTACGTAACTCGGATCGGCCGCCCTCTCCGCTTGTCCTCTTCACTCTATCCAAAACTCTTAACCGTCAGTCGCCAATTTTCCGATCCACTCTACCGTGAAAGATGGACCCCGAACTACTACTACTGCCATAGAAAAGAGTGTGTCCTTTACCTTATCCCTCACTTTCCCCTATCGCTACTTCATCCTCGGTTTGATATCGGTAGAAAAGCAAAAAGAAGTCGAAGTCGGCAGAAAAGAAACAAAATGGGAAATAACATGCGAAAACGTGGAAATCTCTGCTGTTTGATGGTCGCGCGTCTGTTGCGAAAATACGTGTACTAAACGAATTTCACCGGAAGATGTTCTTGTAACCTGAGAGAAAGTATATAGCAGTGCTTCAGGTACGAAAAGGGGGAAAACAGTCGCGCTAGAGTGCACGAGTGGAGATCTATAGGCAAAAGGGGACAAGAGGATTGAAGGAAGCGAGAGAATGAGTCTAAAACCCTTCAGACATTTCGTCTGTTATCGACTCGAAAAGTTGGATGGAGCCATCGAGGAGTAAAATATAAAAAAAAGGACCCGGTGGATCGATGATGATCTCTCCGTGCTAGGCGCGTCCCGGTGACAACTCGAGTCGGTCGATAAAAACAAACAAAAGCTCTTTTTGGAGTAGGGAAGACGACCTAAAGACACCAATAGCGGTATGCTGGAGTAGGAAGAAAAATAAAAAAAACAAGAATGGGAAAACTTTGGATATAGTTCCTGCGGGCTCTTTCTCTTTTCCAACTCAATATCAACAGATAAAAAAGGAGCGCGGCCCGCCACTGACGGCGAAAACAAACACGACGGATAACATACACACCCGATAGTCTACATGTACATCTAATGTTGTCGACGTAGCTAGAGACTGTAGAGAGTGAGATTTGTCTTTTACCCATTCTAAAGGATTCGGTTTGCAAATGTCAATCCCGAAGAGTTCGGGGACACATCTAAAGAGTGCGGGGGTAAAGCTGGTACTAGGCCTTTGACTAGCGCATCGATGGTCCGTGTCCTCGTCGTCTTGAAATTCCCTGATGACTCTTGCGTCTTGTACAAAGAAGTGCGTGTACGTCTGTGTGGGTATGGACCGATCCTCTCTTGAGAGAGGATCAAAGACGTCGTCGGAGTTGATGACGACGTTGCGAGGAAACGGACGCCGTCGGGTGTGCACCAGATAAAAGGGCGACGCAGACGAACTCGAACCATCGGGTCAAAGAAGAAGAAGAAGACGACGACGACGACGTCGAAATAGAGTGTGTAAAGAACTTTTAGGGGGGGAGGAGGGCGTCTAACGGCTACGCTAAAGAATTCTAGTTCACTTTGCCTAAAGAGTATTGCCGGCACACAGATTGGATGAAGTCTAGAAAATAGCTTAGGACGCTCAAGGACGCCGGCATCCTCGTCGTCCATCATATAAAAAGGAAAGAGAAGAAGAATCTGAATCAAAGTGTTGGGAAATAAATAGGAAATGGAGAAAGATTTGTTCCGGACGGAAGGGCTGCTTGAATTCGATCAAGAAAAGGGGAGAGACAGACAGACAGACAGAAGTCGTAGCAAACTCAAAAGAAGAAAAAAAAGGGAAAAAATCTTTTTTTTTCTGTAGAAAAAAAAAGTACGGACGAAAACTGAATGAGAGAAAAAGAAACGTAATCGACTCGATGCTGCTGCAGCTTTTCTCCGGGTCGCTGGGGAACGGTTTTCGATCCATGATAGATCGGCGGAGGAGGAAGTAGATGACGTTGGGTGGATATAGAAGGAGGCCCCACCAAAAAAGGGGAAAAGAAACATATTAAAGAGAAATAGAAGAGGCTAGAAAAGAAGAAGAAGGATATACACCAAGTCGGAGGAGAGAGAGAGAGAGAAAGAAAAAAAGTATGTGTGTGCATTCAAACTGCTAGCGAATGATACCGTCGTCGTTGGTGACGATGGCGACGACAACTGATGGGGCTCCCCTCGGATGTCGCCGAAGCCACCCGCTGCGAACTTTCGATCGATTTCGTTCGCGAGTTTTTCGGTCGAGAAAGAGGAAGAAATGGTTGACGACGACAACGTGCGTCCCCTAACGTCGCCATCAGCAAGACGGGCCCCGTTTCTAATCATTATTTTCGTGTTTTGATTATTCGCTACATTGACCGGCGTGATAACTCTCCTCCATCACAAGCCAGCCCTCCACCGTAATCAATTTCAGTGCCTGATCGATTGCTTTTCCCCGTCATCCGGCGTCCCCATGTTTGAAGGACGACACAACTGGAACCGGCGGCGGCGGCTGAGGCGGCCCCGGCGTTGGGCACATTCCGCGCGCCCGCGTCTACCCTTATACAATATGCAAAAGATCCCCGGGTTGAAATAAATATATATATGTACACGATATGGAGATATGAAAGAGGGATAAATTGGAGAGAGAAGAAGAAGAAGAAAACTGGATTCCGATAGCAGCTCAACCCACGACGGCGATTCAATTGAATTTGGTTTGAAATTGAGTTGACGCTCCGCATGTCAATGAGAGTCTCGATTCGGTCGCTTCGTTCCCAACCTGATTTGCCGCTTGTACGACTTGTGGCAGTAGCGCCAGTATATATATATGTGTAAGGTACATTTAAAAGAGAATATTTTTCTCCGAGCCAATAAATAAGAAAAGAAAAACAAAAGAAAAAACGAGTCTTACAAGATGTGACGAAGGCTTCAGAAGACGGCGAGAAAACCAAGTGAAAACAGAAGAAAAGGAGAAAACGAACGATCTGACGACAGTCACAATCGTTGGCAATCAACCAGCCGAGAAGCGTGTATGTAATCCAGCAATCAAGCGGTCGATTCACAAAAAAAGCACTAACGCACGCAAAAACGAAAATGCACGCTCGAAAAAGAGGGGAAACAGAGTTTGGCACCGTCAAACACAACAATCACTGGCCAGAAAAATGACAAAATATTTGCCACTTTTTTTTTTCTTTTTAGATTATTCGTTTTTCGGAGACAAAAACTGTTTGGCACTTGGCAGCGGTGGAGAAGAAACCCAGCAGCACTGCACAACTACGAACCGTGAATATATAACTCGTCTAATAAAGAGAAAACAAACTGAAAACACCAAACTAGAACTAAAGCACACACAGTTGTGGCTCTGGGCACGACCCACGATGGAATGAGACGGAAAGCGGAACAGTCTGCCTCTATTACTCGTACGGGTGAAGAGAGGAGAGAGACCAAGAGGGAGGACGGAGGAGGGAAGGAGGAGGAGAAGGCGAGATCGCAGTCTTGTTGTAAAAGATGTTACCTGTAGAGCGCGCGCCGCGCGCGCCGTTCCTCGTCTCAACGGCGCGTTTTCTACGTGTCTTTCCACCGACGGGACTCCCGTCCCGATCGGGGAGTTCAAAACAGACCGAGCCATCTGTCGGCCGATAGAAAAACTCGCAAGGAAAGAAAGAAACCGGTCCGAGCAGCAGCAGCAACGACTCGGAATAGAATTCCTGTTGTTGTTGTTTGCGTAGCGCGTACGTCGAAAACAAAGAAAATTCCAATCGCTCCATCATGTTGAGAACACGCTACAGATTCATCATCGCCCACCGTTGGTTGATACAGCCATCAATTGTCAAGGGAGATAACGAATTACACGGCGAAAATAACACGGCAGCGGGAATACCAAACATATCAGCTCGGATTTTGGCGGATCGCTTTAATAACAAAACAATGACCGTTCATCCCGTGTTGAGGAGCATCTTCAAAGAGCTCTACGAGTTTCTAATAGGATTTGCGCCCAAGTCGCTCTCAAACTCTCTCTCTCTCTCTAGTGTCGTCTGCGCCAACACAGTAGTACACTCGACAATGAATCGGGAGAGAAGATTACAATTACGAGTTACAGCTGGAACTAGTATTTGATCGACCGACCGGTTTCGGCATAGAGAGACCCCCTCAACTAGATAATTGCTTTAGTACTCAGCATGGAAGATTCACTCTCGGCCTCCGGCGGAACTTACCGAATCCAAATAGGCTAGGTTTCCACTGAACTGAGAGTTGGATCGATCCGACTCAGTGTTACATCATCGCGCAAAGCGTCGGCCGGAGCTCTTTCCCTCCTCCGACAATTCCATCATGTGAGATATACATGTATATGCGCAGAGATAGAGTTGAGTAGTCAACTAAACATCCGCAAGTCGCTGGCCGCTTGAAATAAGCGGAAGGCTCCGTCAAATATGGATGATGAGCCTTCCGCGCAATGCATCCGCGGGTTGCATCCCGTTGATTTCCTCTACTTGCTTTACTAGTTGACGGAAATGGGACAAAAAGAACAGGGCTTCACTCGGCTAAATAGAAAAGACGCTGGGCGCGCTCCGAGGACGTCAGCAGCGCGGCAGCCGGAGCGGAGGAAACGCCGGGTAAATTAGACGCATCCAAAATGTAAGAAGAGGATCTCTCTCTCTCTCTATAAATAATGCGATGAGCGCGACTGATGGCGGCGCATGGGAAATCAAACGCTGGCGCTGGCTCTCTCTCTCTCTTATAGACAAGCACCTCCGATGACCCGGCTGCTCTTCACTCGGAGACGTCACAGCCGGGCGATGCCAAGAATGAGCCAACGAAAGAATGCGTTGCCCAGCGCGCGCACATTGAACGAATAATAGAAACCAAGGGCACGGCCGCCGTCCTCGTCTTCGTCGTCGTCGTCGGTATTCATTCATGCAATTTAACGACCGATCATGTCCGACGCAGTAGGGGACAAAACCGGCACGCGCTCACAAAGGAATCAACATCAAAATGGCCGGCAACAATCATCCCGGCGACCTCGCGTTAACCATCTCTTGGCGGTTACCGCAAGCAGTTTCTTCTTCATCTTTTATGTTTACAACCTGTGGTAGGAGTAGTATTAGCCTCCCTGGGAAATACTGTCGGAGGACGATGGCACTATCGACGACAAGTAGAGAACAAAAGAGAAAAGGCGATCTCAAGGCGGGGAGGAGGAAAAAAAAAAAGACGGGCAGCATCACCAAATCCGGCCCATCAAACAAATGCAAATCAGCCACCATCGTCGAGGTATTTTCTTTGTTCAACGTCGAAGAGCGATAGAGATCAAGGAGAGAGGAGCTTGACACATCAAAAGAATGCGGCGTGAGTCATCTCTCCCCTCCCTTCTATGACTAAAGTTAGGGGAAATTCCGGTACAGACGATCAACTTACACAACCAAAGGGATTCCGTCTCTCTCCCTTTCAGGACGACGGATTATCGAGTCTCGCTCCTCTTCTTCTTCTTCTTTTCTCTTCCAATTAATAGAACTCACAACGCACTCATCACTCGTCGTCGTCGTCGTCGATCCCTTTTTCTGGGAAAAAGAAATCTCCATAAGTGCACGACGATGGCGCTCCAAAATGGGAAATCAATACCTTTTTTTCCCTTTGGCGCGCGACGGCCCGCCACCGGTCGTCAGCATCAGTAATCACGACGGCTTTCCATCTTAGTTTAACGCCCCCGTGTCGGCGGCGACTTGATCGCGGGTTTGTTTTTAATGCGACGATTGCTACGATTTTGAAAGCGCAACTCTGCGGGAGGTTGCTATACATTCAGATGTTAATAACCGTCTTGCATATAGACTCTTAACTGCTATATACTCGGGGCCGGCGGGGATCAACGTCGCCGTCGGTGCCCGACGAGCACTTTCTCGCTGATGGGCCTCTTTCTCCGTTGCGGCCTGATGTCGACGGCGGTGATTGCATTATCGCAACCTGATTGCCGACTTATTGATTTCGTGACTTCTCACCGTCGCCTATACGCCGGCAGACTGGCGCTTTCACTTGCTTCACCCGGCCGTCTGTAGAGGCGCTGGAGATCGAGAGGAGACTACAACTTCTTCTTTCAGATGCCGCTGCTGGCGACAGCTCTCTCGCTCGTTCACGGTGGCTTTAATACGTATGTACGAGATCGGGCAACTACTCTATTCAACTTTTAGAAGCAGACATGGACCTATTATCGCTATTGGAGAGTCGCGACTGAGCGGACGGGATTAGAAAACGGGATGAAAGAATCGACGGAGAGCGGAGGACGACGACTGTTGGCCGGAGAACCTGCCATCAGCACCGCTGCACCCTTTCGCTCGTTTCCACTTCAATTCACCCGCCGCTCTCTCCGGTCGTGTCATCGTCGTCGTCGACTTCTGCTGCTGCTCCTCTTCTTACATTATTATCCACGGTTCAGAGGCCACATCACTTCACACGTGACGTAAACCGAGCGCCAGAGTAGAAAAAGGGAATTGGACTCGGAGACAAAGAGAGATCGAGAGCCGGAATGGAATGTATTCCGGCAATTCTCTCTTCTCTGGACCCCGGACAGGACAATTTTCTGGAGGAGAAGAGACGAGCGAGAGGCGTTTTATATTACTACAACCTCCCCTTAGATCGTTTCCTCCATGTTTTCGGCTTAAAAAAAAAAGAAAAAAAGTTTTTCGGCGTCGACGCAATCATCTACCGTCCGTAGACAGGGCTGGATGGCGGCTAAGCGACTATCCTTACGTCTCTGACACACAAAAGAATAGGGAATATAAGGGAGTCCGGGTTGGAATACGACGGTTGAATAAACATGCTGGCCGGCACGTTACGGTCATGACTATACGGTTATTGTTATGGTAACGTTAGCTACCTACATTTGCATTTGAAAAAACGGCGCATCGCGTATCGGGCCGGCGTTCAATATATAGTGTCCGTAAGACGCGCCGGGGCCACCCGCGACGGCCCAAGTTTCATTTTCCTCCGGAGAGGCGATTTCTTTTGCCACCTCTTAGGCAAAGCAAAGAATAAACAACATGGATGGAAATAAAATTTACGATTTTTTCTTTCCAAGGGGGAGGTGACCTATACGGCTGGGTTTATTACGACCCAACTCTCTCCCTCTCTCTGCCCAGTTCGGATGAAATAAATCACCTAGCGACGCGCGCGCACTCCGACGCTGCGCGCCGTACATCAACTGGTATTGCGAGAGAGAGCGGACGGATGTACGCACCATCGTAGTAGTGATCCAAGTCAAACATTATATGCCAATCCAATCGATATCAAATCCAGAGCTCTCTTTTGTGCTCTCCAGATTTATATTTATTTTTTTCTCCCACTTCGTTCCTTCCTTTTTTGAAAAAACAAAATTTGAAATTTCTTTTTCTTTTTTTTTATTTATTAACACCAGCAGCTCTCTTGGCAACCGACGGAATCCAGTTCGTTTTCTACAAGGAGCGAAGTGAGAGAATGGCTTCTTTTCTTCTTCCAAATCCTTTTCTACTTCCTGGAGCTCATCTCAATTCTTTTTAAAAAGCGGCTGGGAGAGAGAGAGAGAAGTGAGAAAAAAGAGGAGAAGAAGAAGAAGAAGAAGAAGAAGAGAGCTCTCCAACATCATCCGTCGATTCCAGTGATTCGCATCCCGGCAGCCGCAAAGGAAACGGAAGAGGAAAGACGGAGGATTGGCGCGGAAAGAAAAAAGAGACGATATCTTCGTCGAACAGCTTGTTATATGGAGAACTAGAGAAAAGGCCAACTTTTGTTGTCGTCGTCGTCTTCTTCTCCTTCTTTTTCATTTCCGGCAATATATATAGAGATCGTGCGGTTCTGACATCAAGAGGAACTCGGAGTAGCGTCGGATGGCCAAACACCAAAAGGAGCGCCAAAAAAATAATAATAATACAAAACAAGGAGGAAAAAAAAAACACTTAGAGACTCGTTATATTGCTGCTCGTCAACTGTCCGATCGGATTAGTCGTTGGAGCGCACATAAGCGCCCGCGCGTCCAATACAGTCCGCCAACAGCCCAAAGCTTCTGCCCGTCAATCATATGATGACTTGGAGCTAGTGAAGGCAGATGCCGAGGCGTCGCCGTCTTCTTCTTCTTCATCATCGACTAGTAATACCCTCTCCCTACTAGACGTCCGACGGAAGTAATACGGATCGTAGATATCCATCGCTTGGACCTTTAAGCGCCAGTCTGCCGGAGTAGACCAGAGGGAGAGAGAGACGGGCTTTCGATTGGAAGTTTGAATCAATCATTCAGGGGAGCAGGAAGACCGAGGGCGGTTAAATTAGCGGCCCAAACAGTTTGGCATCCAGGGCGCCACCCGGTCATTAGCTTATATGGTCAATGTGAGATGAAAATCCATTAATATGCGCGGTGTGGGGAGCGGACCGGTTCCCCTCCTCCGAAACGGATTGCACCATAAAACAACAGAGTAGTTGTAGTAGTAGTCGGTAGTATAATGAGGCATTTCGGAGTCGCACTAATTGAACGACAGACTACCTACCCACCAGTGACGTCACTTTATATGCGCCATGGCTCTTTCCTAATTTTTTTTATTATTATTATTTTTCTTCTTTTTTCCCCGTTCTGTTAGTTTCGCCAACGAGCGGGAAAGTCGCGGATGCGAGGACGCGGAAGCGCAAAGGAATTAGAATCAGAAAATGCGTAGAGGGCATTCGAGCGTTCCTAACAAGCCGGACAATTCCATCGGGGCTCGACTTCTCATCTCGGGATATATGGCGCGATGTCTGAAAGTTAAAAGGAAGAAGAAAGACGAAAGGAGCCGGAAAATAGGCGAAATGTCAAACGTCTAATACTCCAAAGTCTAAGCGTACGGATGTTGGGAAACTTTTGCCTTTGTATTAAATTAGAAATAATAAATCCACTCTCAAAGCATCGCGAGGCGGCGCGCATTTGAAAACGGCCGATTTCGTGGAAAGGCAATATCGGGTAGAGGTAGACGAAGAACGCCTGCCACTTTTGCTCTTTGATGGATAAACCCGGCGACTAAGTTGAAATTAAAATAATATACAGCCGATGCGCGCTCGGTGTTTAGTTTCCGACGAGACAGGGAAAGACCACACACGGCGCGCCATCAGCAGACGAGAGTCGAGAGTTTTCAATACTCCTATTCCTATCATGGCGTATTGGTTGATGAGAACGATATTTCTCTAGACGCCATTTGGGGGTAGAGCGCAGCAGCAGCAGCAGCATTCACGGGCTGCCTGTCCAAAAAAGGCAGAGATCGATGAAACATCAAGTCGTTGCGAGAGACCCTCTTCGTTTTGTTTTCCTCGCCACCTCTGCTTGTATCCAGTTGCCTTTTGGCGTCATCCGGACGCAATGCGAGGCGATTTGTTTTTACGAGTCTCTCCGACGGCCCCAAAAAAGTGATTTAACTCGCGAAACAGCGCGCGCGCGCGCACCAAACTTTCCAATCATTCGACGCGTCACGCGCATTGGCGATTTTTTTTCCTTCTTCCCCAACAGCGTTCAAAAAGCTATAGGCGGCCAATATATAATAAGCCTTCTCGTCGTGTTGGCGGATCGACTTACTCTCTACACTTTTGGCTTCTAGTAAAAAGTCGTCGATTTCAGTTTCTACCATCCATCTTCCCTCTCTCTATATATACAGAATGTATATAAGCTCCGGCTTCTTCTCTTTTTCCACGCTAGCGATTCGGCACTCTCAACTTGTCCCACAAACATATACTGTATAAATACAGCATTGACTCTTCTCTCTCTCTCACCAAGTTCTTTCGTTTTGCGGTCGGTTAGCAAGGGCTCGCAGTCGAGTCCTTCTCCCGAGAAGAGTACTCGGGGCCCTCGGAGGCAAACGCATGCATTACACATGAGCTTTACCCGGGGGCTGATGGCCAAAAACGAAGAAGGTACCTTCCCCTCAGCAGTTTTTTTATTCTTCTGCTCTGGTCTGCCTTTTGCATCGTCCTCCCTGTTATCTACTGCTGCTGCTGCTGCTGCTGCTCACCGGGAGTAACCTGAGCATCAAAGTTTTCCCTGGCAGCTTTATTCCAGTCTTTCTGCTGACTTATTCTCCGTTGCGCACACACAACTTGTGTATCTCGTTAGCGGTTGATGAGAACCGACTCCCCCGGCCGGGGGTTCGGATGCTCGTGGTCGACGATACTGACACGGAACAGATGGGACACTAACCCCGGTGCGTCTCATTATTAGGAGAAGGAGTGTGATTGCGCCATCAAAGGTCCTGGTGTACGCAGGGAACCACCAGCAGAGCACCGCTGAGGGTATGACGTGATAATAAAAGTAATGTCTAAATATAATAAAAAGATTGAAGAAGAAGAAGAAGAGCCGGGCGCGTGCAACAAAGACATATAATGGTGTATGATGAGTATACTAGGTGCGGTCGGGCTATATAGAATCGGCCTATTATGTTTGATGAATTGCACGGTGAGAGGCATGTTCGACAATGGCCGCTAGAATAGGTTTTCTCTCTTTTTTTGCCGATGGAGAAAAAGACGATAAGATTGTGTAGTGTGCGCGCTGTGCTGCCAGCGGCCTGTCGACTAACATGTGGAGGATCATTGAGGGTAATCCAGATGGAACGGGGTGGATGTATAAGAGGCCGCTGACTGGACAACCTTTCATCGCGACGATCCGCTCCAGTCTGTTATGGCAAACGGACGCACTCGCGAGTCACGCAGCAATGTTCGATTGAATTCGGGCGCGTATTTCCCCCTGCGGGCGGTCGGTCGGACCTTTCACGGTAACACAAAGACAACAACAAGCTCCCCAGGAAGGAGATCGAGAGGGGACAGCCAAGGAAATGGGCTGTGAATAGAGAGAAAAAGAAAAGAAAGGAGGAAGAAATATATATATAAATATAAGCGGAGAATAGGCCGGTAATAAACTGGAGGGAGCTTCTCTCTCTTTCCATCTCGAATGTCGTGCAAAGACCCAATTCTGCCTGATGTCAGCACCAAAAGGACCCCGGACGCTATTGGGTCTTTACCAACTTGATCGGCCTGTCCAGCACATTTTGAGAGCCGGGCAGCAGATCGATATTCACCTCCATCACCAGCTATTCCCTCATCGCCACACCCCTATTCGCGCAGACATTACACTAGCCGACTACTACAACGCCAGAACTGTCCCATAAAAAAAGGAGAGAAAACGGCACCACAATACCACAAAAGTATACGGTTGACACACAGGCCATAGGGTCCTACTCTCCGAACCGCTGCTACTTCGCTTGCAACTTCAGCCAAAAAGGATGAAAATAAATAAAAAAGAAAAGAAAAGAAAAGAAAAATGCAAAAAAGGGAAACTCTTTAAAGGGCGACAGATTGAGCCGGCGACGAGTCTCTTCCTTTTAACGTTCTTTCAGCCTCTTTTCTATTCTTTTTTAGCATTTTTGATTTCCTCGTTTATATGGACAAACGGGAAGCTCCTGCAATATTGCTGGCCCGTTCTCACAGACTCGGAGCTTCGTTTCCTCCCTTGTGAGCTACGTAAACACCGAGGACAGCTAGATAAAATAAGACGGCGACATATTCACTTCGATCGGTGCGGCTGAGACCGTCTGTGACATAAAAGAAAAGAAAAAAAGCTACTCGCAGCGATTGACAGTCAAAGTGAAACGGCCTACTTTCTTCTCTCCCCGGAGAGCCAGAGCTACTTTTCGTGAATGTTTCATGCCTCTTACATTAGCAAGTGCGAGTAGTAAGATGTCGCGCATCAATTGTTGACGAGAATCGGTCAGCATACGCTTTAGTGACGCAACAGTTGTGTCAAAAGAAAAAAAAAAGTGCGAGGCTGTCTGAGTGCTCTCCATTTACAGAACGTTTGGAAATTGACAAAAGCGATCCTCTTTCGACACGCTCCCATGTCTAAAACACTTTGCGACAACGTCGGCAAAATCTAAAAGAGATTTCGATCGATGACGAATGTAAACGACACGAGGAAAAGCAAAAATCTACATCGAGGACATACATAGAAAAAAAAAGAAGAGGAGATAAATGCTGGTGGGAGAACTCAAAGGGAACGTTCGGCAACTTTTGGCTTGTGCGAATCATCAATCGAATCCAGCCGACCGCACATAAGGGAGAGACGAAGAGGAAGCATTCATTTCTCGCCGACGACCGACAAAGAAGAAATATACTAGAGGAGAAAAGAAAAGAAAGGCGGGAAAAGAGAGATGGAGAACTTTGAACACAAAAAGCCGCTTGCCAAAGACTTGGACTTCTTTTGACAGGCAGACATAACTCATCAAAGACGGTTCCTGAGTTCTCTCTGGTCCCATCTGCTTCCGCGCTGTCGGCCCAAGGGTTCAAACGAGTCGCGGCATCAAGGTTAATCTTAACACTTGTAACAAGTTGAAGAACCTCCTCATCATCTTTCAAAAAAAAAATATATCGGCACCGTATCAGACTAACGAATCGACTCGAGGCATTTATAGAAAAAGCCTTGTATAATAATACACTGTTTTCAGAGAGAGAGAGAGAGAAGCCGAGTCAATTGAGTGAGAGATAAGAGAAGGCGTGCGCGAGCGCGCGCGCGCAGCCGAAGCGGAATTCGAGATCTATAAATCAGTTGAGCTTCCGGAATGAAAGACTATTCGTCTGAACCTTGGCGACGACTCCATATTCCCCATGGAAACAATTTCCAGTTAAAAACTGATATAAAAGACGCATTCGATGCTTGCAGCAGTGGAAAGGAGGGGTCGCCATATCTGTTTGCAGTTATGACGGCGACATGTGATTCCAACAATGCATCTTAGGCCGAATCAAACGATATTGGATTCCTCGCCGACTACTACTACTAGTCGCAAATATAAATAAGATACAAACAACAAAAGGGGAGGACGGACTTTCAGCTCCATCCACCACAGCATCCTATTGGATAGTCAATAACAATGCATCACGGTCAGTCATCATTGTCCGATTTTTTGGGTGAAGAGTCAGCGACATCCTCGGAAAGAAGTGGAAAGGAAACAAACAACTATAGGACAACAACAAATCCAAAAAAAAATGGTCTAGAAAAAAAGAAAGAGCCAGTAGTAGTTAGTAGTATCGTCATATTTTCTTCTTTAGCGTAGAGGAGAACACTATATCAAAAGCGGCCGTAACTGTAACTCGTCTAGATCGGACTGGAGGCAAAGTCGTCGTCGTTGCCGCCGCTGCGACGACGTCACTAAATAAATAGAGATATAAAATTGGCCCATCGACCCATCTTTTATGAGGAGCTTGTGAACGTTCCTTACGTTCGCTTGCGGCCATCTGATCATTTTCTCAGCGCCAGTTCGTCTCATTCTTATTTCTCTCTTTCTCTCTTGGCTATTACCATCTGAGAAAAAAAAAGGCAGTCGTTGTAGATCATTCCGACGCGGATTTATATAATCTTTTCCGCGTCCTCCCTATAGCGTCCCTTCTTCACCTCGCTGTACCCAGCTGGGGGAAGCTGGGGGACGAAATAACCTCGATGATCCAGCTGTAATGAACAACTCCGGAGGCTTTTGACGGATGGCCCGGCCCAACGGGACAAAGAAGGAATGAAGGATCTGCTGTGTACTGTATACACATACGCACAACGTAGACGTCAAGTCCGTCGCGTGTTTTATATGTATAGGATGACGATCGAGACGGTGGGGAAAAAATCAAGCAGACGGGCGAGTCAGCCAGAAGAGAAAAAAATTCCCTCTCTTTTTTTTTGATTTGTGTGTTCGTTTCAAAAAAACGGCGCCAGCGACGCGAGAAAACGCCGAAACGAAACGAAGAAAAAATAGTCAGATGTAGAAAAAGATAAAAGAGAGATAAAAAAAGAAAACGGATACCGTGACAAAAAAACATGTTTCTACGAGAGAGAGAGAGAGAGAGAGAAACCCTCTCGGGTTGCCTTTTGCCTATTTGCTTAGTGCACGAGATGAAGAAGAAGAAGACGAAGAAGAAGAAGAGGGAGCTGTGTGTGTTGGATGAATGCAGATGGTGTGTAATATGCTAGCCACGTGATTGAATGCGAGGCGGCAGGCCACGAAATCAAAACCCATAAATTCCGACAACGGGGGAATGCGCGTTTTGTGATAATAATAATAATACATAAGAGATAATACGTCCGCCTTTTCTCTTTTTTTTTATTTTTTATTTTTGTTGTCTGGCAGCGGCGGAATCGTGATGGTTCGCGAATAGCTAGACAAGACAATTTGGGGTACCTGCAAATCCAGCTGTGCCTTCGGCGGGGAGCTTGAGACCACGGGACGGCCAATAAAGAGGATCCGAGTCCTCCTCCTGCACCTCCGCCGCCACCGCCTCCGCCGCTTAGTTGCAGGGCTCCTTCGCGTGGCAGATTGCCTCTATTCTCGCTCTGGCCGTCGTTAGCGTCGTCGTCGTCGCTCATCACGCACCACGTCAGCTGTTGTGGCCGTTGTTCGTGCGCTTGTTGCTGCTGCTGCTTCGGCTGGAGGCTATTCTCCATCGTATTGCTACTGCCGTCGTCGACGCCGTCGTGACTATCGTCGTTTCCGCTTACCGGATCATCGACGTCGCATTGACGGATCATCGGCAGACTGATGTCGCCCACGCGCACTTCTGGTACCAGCCAACTCATTTCGCCTCCGCGCTCTCTCTCGCTCGAGTCTAACTTTCAAAACTCTTGAGAGCGACCCCTATCGCACTCCGCACAGCAACGTCAACACACGGTATTCAGCCCAATGGTCAAATCTGTCAGAAACAGGTTGGGGGGGAGCCAATCACTAAATAGAGAGTGAGACGGTCGAGGAAAACAATAGGCACGTCGTCGGCGGTCGCATAGTCCCTCAAGACCTCGTTCTCAATTTCGACTACTGACGGATGCAACTCAATCAACTGGGGTATTATGCATGACCCGGTACCCGGTGTCCAGTGGTGGGCGGTTTCGATCACGTCCCACGCAAGAGGAGAAACAAACGCACAACGAATACGGATGAAAGTTTTAGAGACACGCTTCAATTCAGCAACAGTTTCTCATCGTGTGGGCCGATCGACGTCAAC
The DNA here is from genome assembly GCA_022539655.2 of Ceriodaphnia dubia. Lineage (NCBI taxonomy): Eukaryota > Metazoa > Arthropoda > Branchiopoda > Diplostraca > Daphniidae > Ceriodaphnia > Ceriodaphnia dubia. Next base: position 290,542 of record JAKUCG020000249.1, read on the forward strand.
TCACTGAATAAAGCAACAAGAGCGACGGAGAACAAGACAGCGACGTCGGCGATGCTCTTCTCTATGAACTCGAACCAATAATAATAGATGGGAGCAAGGACGATCGGCCGAATTTGTTGGGAAACCCGTCGTCGTGATGGATAGCGGCTCATCGGCTCCGGAGTTTCGAGATGACGGGGACGACAGTGTCGGTTAGGTACTTGGAGGAGCAATCAGAGCGCTTTGAAGTCGCCCTGCTGTTATTACACAAGAGAGACGCTGTTTCGGAGCCGAACGGAAAGCGGACGCACATCACTTTGAACTGCTCTCTCTCTCTCTCTACGTCAATTGGTGATCTCATCGAAAGAGCGAAGCACACAGTCCACTAAAGCCAAGACGCTTTAGATTAAGTCACCGCTGTCGCCGCTGAGCGGCACAAGAGAGGCTATATCTTTGTCTTCGGAAGAAGAAGACTCGCAGAGAGAGAAAAAGAGTGGATAGAGACGAGAGATGGAGAGGCCAATCCAGTTAGGAGCCCAGCCGGGGAACGACTGGAGGGGAGTCTGCCTGCGTAGGGTAGTAGTAGAGAGAGAGAACGTAAACCGGCGCCGCGCCCGGTAAGAGGATGATGGCGGGTTCTACAAGCCCAACACGAGTGGCGGTAGCAGCGGCGGCATCTAGGGCTGTAGGCTATAGAATTCAAACAAGCCGCACCGGCGCCAAGGCAAAGAAGGAGAAAACATAGAAAGCTTCTTCTTCTTCTTCTTCTTCTTCTCGAGACAGACCTCCTGGTGGATGGCTACTGTCGTTACGAGCGACTTGCACAACAAACCGCTGTCGTCACTGCTTGGGTTCACTTGATCGAGTTCCGGATTGATGCTGGGTGACGTCCTTGTTTGTTTGGACGTTCGAGCACACATAGACGGAGAAATTTGTTGTTCTTCCTTGTTTTATGACGGGGCTACGGATAAGCAAGAAACTCTTTTGTCTTTCGACTCGACAAACTCTCTCTCTCTCTCTCTCTCTCTCCGGGTAGCTAATTCAATTCTCGTCACTTGTTAAGTCGAGTCTCGCCCTCACACTAACGCCCCTCCTCTTTCTCTCGGTGTGGCTTCACTACTGATTCCATTAAATAAGGTCCCGAAGGTAGTCTACAGTATAGACTGACTTATGGGAAGAACCTCTTTATTCCAATATATATATATATATTTTTTTTTTGTTTCGTTCGCTTCTTCTTTGTCTTCGTTTCGTTCGTTCGCTCCACCTTGGGGGCCCTCCTCCTCCCGAACCGCGTTCAAACGCCCTCCGGCCTTCATCACCTTCCCTCTACACCCGTCCTGACTATACAAGGACCATTCTGGGCAGCCTCTAAAGAGATTAGATGAACTACGGTTCGGCTTGCACAGCACAGCGCCCGGGCCGAAGCACAGCACCACCACCAGATTGCAGCTGTTTCCCTAATCACCCCGTTAGGAGGTCTTCTTCTTCTCTTCCGTTTTCTTTTCCTAGTCCTGCTTCCATTCCATCGCCATTTTTCACTGAAAAAAAGAAAAGGGAAAAGGAAGAAACAAGTTCCTCCTTCTACGACTATTAACTGATATTTATATCCGGCTTTTTCGGTCTTTGTGTACAATAGGGGATAGCATAAAAGGCCGAAGAAGAAGAAGAAGACGACGACGACGAAGAAGAAGAAGAAGAAGAAAAGAAAAGGCAGTGTGTGCGCTGTTTGGAAGAATTCCCCGCCTTGAACTCGCCCGAAACGGGAACAGACGGTCGGCGACCGACGGAACCGAAAAGAGGGAACAAACCAACACGCACACAAAAGGTAAATACAATCAAATAAAGCAGAAGAAAAAGACGTAAAAGGAATAGTCAAATGGCAAAAATGGATTCTGACGATTTGGAATCTCGTTACGGGCCAAGAAGAAGAAGAAGATGCACGCCCGCAAAACAAAAAGAAGAAGAAAACCGCGTCGAACGAGTCAGCGGAGAAAATTGCATATATACGGCCGTAGCCCGCGTCGTAGTACCGGTCGGTTGATGAAACCGGGAGCGAGCGCGTGTTTGCCCATTTTGAATCCAAATTTATATTTTATGTTGTTGTTGTTGTCTTTCTGGTCGGTTGTGTATACGTAGCTCGAGGCCGTTACAAAGTAAGAAACGGCTACTAACTTTATTGTAAAATTTTCAACGAGAAGCGCTCACGCGATGAGTTGACTTTCGACTAGAAAAGTCAGTGCTAACAAAGAGACGTCGTCATCCTTTTTCATAATTAAAAGTGATTTATTCTCAGACGTTCAAGCGAGACACAAGTTAGTGGGCTCCTAGTTCATGCTACCGTCCGATAAGAAGAAGAAGAAAGGTTGAAAAAAAAGAAAGAAAGTAAGTCACTGGCGAAAAGTTATATACTCGTCGCCCGACGTCGTCGACTCTATGGCGCCGGAGCAAACTCTTAATGGGTTTCCAGAGCTGCTTGCTCTTTGCAATGCATCAGGATCTTGCAGTCGCTGCGCCGATAGGAGGAGAGAGGGAGAGCGGGGAGAGCCTTGACTTCTTGCGCCAGTCGGCGCGTTCGAGGGCAAACTAACCCTCCTAATATCTTGCAGCGCGGTCCGTCTTCCCCCCCATGCAGTCCCGGGCTCGCGATCCATACAGAAGATTGTGTGCCAGCTCCAGACAATAGGCCTATCGATCTCGTTTCCTTCTACTGCTATCCCGCGCCGCTTCTTCCTGTAGCGCAGCAGCATCGCTTCGTTCGGTGAGAAGAAGAAGAAGAAGGCGAAGAACCCCAAAATGGCATAGTAAATCGCGCCGCAGGAAGCTGAAGAAATGGCGAGATAAGAGAGAAGAGAGAACGAGGAGGGCGAGTGATGAAAGAAAAAAGGAAAAGGAGAGAAAATCGGAAATGGGCCAGAAACCGGAATCGCTTCGCCATCGACTTTTTTTCTTCTTCCTTTTTAGAGGTCGCGCATCGTGACACGGGGGAAATAAAGGATAAGGACGGTGGTATACAAGCGTGATGGGCTCACGACAGGAAACCATTCAAAGGATGTTCCCAAAGCCCAAACACTGTTACCTCCCGGCTCCTATCTTTCCAGTTGTCTGGAAAAAAGTTGAACAAATATCCAACGCCACGGAGCGAACGCGACAACAAAAGGGTTGGATCATCCGACGACACAGGAAGTGAATCTAAATAAAGATCTATATGACAGAACTTTGTCGCTTTTCGGTCTTCTTCTTCTTCTTCTTCTATCCAAAAAGACCAGTTGTCCGCGCAAAAAGCTTACCGGGCGAATCCGATAAGTTAGCCCTTATCTATCCATTAAAGGTTGCTTGCTTGCTGGGCCAGCGAGCGAGCGATCCGCCAGAGTCAATATCTCTCGGCCGTAAAGGGCAACGTGAGTCGGAAGCATTACTAGTGCTATACGGAAAATTGTATTGATGCAGTACGAGGCCGTCGGGCACATGTTGGCCGAGAGATGTGCGACATCACAGTCAGTCCGAACAGCCAAAACGAATCAACAAACGATATATGGAAAAATGAGACGGATGGGTTGACTGCAGTCGCTATCATTAGGATCCAATATCGTGGACTACAGACGACAAACCTCTGTGTGCCCGTACGACCTTCGAGAGTCTGTAAGTGATGCGCAATCGATCAAGTAAATCGAATGAATAAATTGAAAAGAAAAAAACAAACGACAAAAGAACCGGCGGCGCCTGCTTGCGTCGACTGATAGATTGTGTTTAGAACCAAGCCAAGCGAAATAACACAATTCTTCACGCTCCGTCTCTTCACCAGACGTGACCAAGGCGCTTTATTTGTACAACTAATAAAATATCCGAGTCTGAATTTAAAAAAAAAAAAAAAAAAACAAGTTTAAAATGAAGATAAAATACGGGGAAAACCCCCGCATTTGCAAGGCATTTTTTAATATGTTTCCGTTTTCCTTCCGGCTCTATTCGTCGACTCCATGGAGATGGATAAGGCGTAGTGTACGTCTTCATATTACGGAACGGGGCCGGATGAGTTGCTTGTCTGTCGCCCGCGTGATTTCTTGGAAGCCGCACTTAATAGAGTGACGCGGAGAAATCAGAGAAGTGACAAGGAACGACATCGGATCCCGCCCGCGATTGACTCAACTAACAACACTCGTCATGACGTCACGCTCGGCTTCATCGAACCAATCAACATGATGAAATCTGGCGCAATCTTTCCGCGGCCGACTTGTTATTGTTGTCGAGCCGATTCAGTGTGCGCTTCGTCTTTTGAAAAAGACGACGATGCCACCTCGGGGTCACATTGAAACAGCCAAGAGCCGACGACACGAATCTCCAGTCCATTGCCATAGATGGCGTCCACTGGCTCTTCTTCTTCGCGGCTCGGGAAAATCGTAAATAAAAGCCCGCGGGAAACGGATCGATTGAATTAAAGAATAAAATCGAGCATTTTCTTCAAAGAGAGCAGATAAGGAAAGATTTTTTTTTTTAAGAGAAAAAAAATGCCAAAGCATGCTCCGGTTTGCTGACGAGATGAAAGAAGCGACATCAGAGTAATAGGCCTACGCAGTACGCGCCCAACAAAGGGATTGCAGATTGATGAAGGGTAGGAAAAAAATGGGAGCCGGATAGGCGACAGGTGGGCAAACAATGGCAGACACGTATCAACACTTTTGTCTGTCAGAACGCTGAAAGCCAAACAAATGAAAGTCGTTCCTCCAACAGACGCTCGCCTCATTATACAAATGGGCGACTAACGTGAATAACTTTAATCCGCGGACCCTTTGCGAAAGGGACGGCCGATTCAGCGCCATGGAATAAGAAGAAAGTGGTAGTAGATGCCCACTTGAGAGCTTCGTCTCAAGTGGCAGAGGGGCCTCTTTCGGCCCAAGGTTCGACTGTTCCGTCAATAGATACACATAAGCCGGGCAACTTTCGGGGATGACGGAAATCGATTTCCTATCGATTTTCTTCCACAACCATTTTTGGGGTGATGCCATTCGTTGGCGCTGCGCTCTTCGGCGACAACTGGCTGCTATAAATACTCGATGCCCGCGCCCAGTCAGTGAACAAGCGAAAAAAAGAGGGAACACGACTGCTGCCTCTAAACGATATCGAAATAAATGACGAAGTGGAGGCCGTTATTAATCATAAAATAGGTGAGGTGACACGGCCGAAACCAAACAAATCATTGAAAAAGGTATACATCTATGTTCATGGAAAAACAAACGCGGCCGCCCCCGACGTCACTAGTTAATCGATTTCTTCTTCTTCTTGCTTTTGTCAATAGAGTTTCAATCTAGCGGAACTAGCGGCTGGACTTTCCGTGTGTTGTTTTTTATTTTTATTCTGCAAAGGCCTATGCACATTCCCCGGCGATGCCATGGCGAATAAAAAAAAGAGGGACGAGGCGGCCTTTTGGGGACTGAATCGATATGTATCACGGCATCAATCAAGTTGAAACCTCCACGGAAAGGGGGGAGGTCTTAGGTATAAAAGAGAAAAAGGTAAAAACAACAAGGCCTTTCACTAGCCCAACAAAAAGGGAAAAGAAAAGCGATGGGAATTGCGCTCGTCGTTCCGCTAGACTGCACGCTATGGCTTACCACCTGTTTATATATATTTCCTAGCTCTTTTCCTCTTTTGCCCCGTTTTCTTATCACTGGAGACGTTAGGTGTCGGCCATAGATCTCTCTGGTACAAGACGCTGGCGCTACACCTGGCCAACGAAGATGTAGAGGGCAACAAAAAAAACACCAAGCATTCATCTCCAGACGTCAACACCTTTGATTGCGTCCAGCGCTCAACTACCGTTTGGTTGGAACAGCACTCGAGGCCGCGCGCTCTTTTCCTCGTTTTTACACCCGTTCGGCTTTGACGCAACAGCTGGTTGCTCTCCGCAAAAATGAGAGAAAGAATTATATATTTGTTTGCTGTTGTTTCTTCTTCTCTGGCGCTTGGGTCCCGTTGTTTCTTTCTTCTTGTCTTACAATCAATAGATCCATAAGAGACAGAGAGAGAGAGGGCCATAGAGTCTTTGTGGACACAACACTAGCTGGTGTATGTGTGGCTGACTCGACGCACACACAAGGCATGCCACAAAAGGGTCGCTCATTTTCTTTCTCTTGTCTACTATGGGAACCATCGATCCATCTGAGTTGATTGGACGGGCGGAATTTCATCCGCTTCCACTCCTTCGCCAACAGTGACATGACGGACGACCGCAGATCTGTCTAAAGACACATAACCCCCTCTCGCTCGCATATAAACGAAACAGCAGCAGCAGCGCCGCGCGGAAGAGACGACGACACAAAAAATATGTCGACTCTTTGGCAGTAGACCCGCGTCTCCTGCATCACCGACTGTACTCTTTTGATGAGTACACACTAGTAGTCGAGGATGTTCGCAAGTTTCTCAACGACAAACAGGGGCGCGCACAAAAGACGGTGGCACAAGTCGCGGGACATTCCGCGTGGATAATGATTCAAAAGTGAACAAAAGGGACGAGAAAGAGAGAGAGTGGGCTGCCTCCTTACCTGGCGACGAAGGCCAACGTATGGCGTCTGGTACGGCCGGATCGTTCGTGATAAGACTGCAGGTTAATGATGCTACCCCGTTCCGCCTGCATTGTGAAGTGTTGGCCTTTTTTTCCCCTTCTAGTCGCTTATCTCTTCGATTCGTCGTAGTACGTTACTTGTTTGTATTCTGTCTCTCCCTGGTCGGTTGGTGGACTCCGCCTTGGATTAATTGAGTCACTACGGATGGAGCTAAAATCAACCAACGAATCTGTTTCTTCCAGCACAGACGGCAGACAGTAGATGCGTCGTTGATCAATGGCGACCACCCTGGGCGGATATTTTTTGTATTAGTTTTCAATTTGGCCTTGTTCCTCTTTCTAATCCATCATCTCTGGGCTCTTCGCTTAGTTTCGATCCATCGGCTCGTCCTGTCGATAGTTTTGGTCTAGAGTTTCCACTTTTTTGTCTCTCTTCCCTGTTGGTTGTTTTTCTTGGAAGATGTCCTTGTTCGGCTGACGTCTGGCAACGAGCCGGGGCCGGATTGCAAACAAAACGACTAACAACAGTTGATATGGGCGGCAGCGAACGTCTACTACATCACGCACCCGAAACAAACTCACGCGCAGAGACACGACGACGACGACGTTGGTGTTTGGCCCGCTGGTGATAGACACCGGACCGTGTTGGCCAACTTTTCAATCGGCTTCGTCGCTCCCGACTTGATAAGCAGAGCGTCAAAGACTGTCGGTGCGGGTGGAGCTTCGATATTATAACCACAGGGGCGCAAGGGAGGATCGCGCCAGCGCTTGGGCGTCCAATCGGGTCGCTGCGACGACCACTTCACCGTAATCACAAGTACACGACTGTTCCATCCTCCGACTCGCCCCCAAAACTGTTCAACAATTAAACCTATGTATATATATATATATATATTGGGAAAGTTGTAATGATTTCCGCGTAAGGAATGTGAGGTGAAACAATAGAAAGTGGAGAGCCCGTCAGGGAGCGCGCACATCCGAGCGCGGGCTGTGTCGCCAAGGAACTGGAGCTCTACCACTCCGCATTCCCCACTCTAACTCTCTCGACACACACGCACACGCTTTTGGGTGTGTGTTTTTCTTTTCCTTCTTCTTCTGTGCCTTCCTTCCTCGGAACCGGACAAGTGGCCAAAGGGAATAGAAAGAGTTTCCGTAAAAAGGACGGCGTCGTCTTCTTTTTTGGGGGGGGGGGGGGGGGGGGGGGGGGGGGGGGGGGGGGGGGGGGGGGGGTTAGTGTCTCTCTCTCTTTTTGAATGCGCGGCTGTTGCAACTAATAGAAGCAGTTATTGCAGACGAGCTGTGACCATAGAGGAGAAGTGCGTAATGGTGGCGGATGGTGGCATTCACAAAGAGTCGCTCAATATTCCCAGCCGTTCTACAGCGACGACGGGCCTCTATTAGGCGCATGCACAGAGCGCACAGCAGCGCGCGGTGCTTCGCTTTGCATTTTTTGTTATTTCTAATTTTGCGCCAGTTTTTTTTTTTAAATAAATCCTGCTGCTGAATAGGCGGCGGGACAAACCTCACAAACGACACACAAGGTTGCCCGGTTGCCGCAACAACATGGCATCAGAATAGACGCCATCCACAGAGCAGTCGTATCTCTTGATTCTCCAAGGTTCTTCTATTCAGCTCGATTTTCTCCCTCAGTAGAAAACGAAGGAGGGCAAAGGAAGATTGGCCCGCTTGCAAGTCGGGCACAAACCAGAAGAAACCCAGCTCCAAAAACTGTTGCGCACGTCGGTTTCAATGGGCTTTTTGTTTGGCGATTTTTTTTTTTTCAAGACAAGAAAATCGATTGCAAAATGATTGCCCTCATCATTGGATCAGCGCATTCCGTTGAATAGACACTCGAATCGATTTCGAGGAGCTGAAATAGCCGACACCACTAGGGGATATACTCTAAACCGGGCTTTTGGCTCCTCCATTCAGGGACAAAAGACGGACCAATCGTGGTAATGAGATATTATCAAAAGACTGACGGGTAATCACTAATCAATGGATAATATTTAGACACACAGACGGTCACCGGCGGCCTGAAGGGCTGCAGCAAAGTTTCCGAAACTAATTAAGGTTCGACAAACACATTGCACACAGCCAGAGCAGAGCCCTTATATATGCTGATGGACAGAGACAAACGATGATCGATGAAGAGGGAACGTGTCTGTTTACGCGCGTCGTCTTGATTAAGCTGTCGGACGACGCCTTCTTGTCAACGAAAGCTAATTTAAGTTAAGGTCGGAGGCGGTCGACTCGACCGCTATCGAACGGCCTTAATATCGGGTTCAAATAGACTCGATTCAAAGGCCGTCACAACGATCGGGCTAAAGTTGCCTCCTTTGCGTCTTCCACCAAGGTAAGTGCGGAATAATTGAGTGAGTCGGAGCTGTTTAATAAAATAAAAGAAGCAAGTTGCTACGTAGACGGAGAAAGGGAGCCTTTAAACTAGAGATGAAGGAGAAGTGAGAGTGCTTCGCAACTCTCGGAAAAGGGGAATCGGAATTGATCAACGGTTCTGTTTTGTTTCTTCTCTTGACGTCAGACACCAAAAAGAAGGAAAGCAACACCAGAAATGTCGACACGCAAGCCAGCATCGCATTGCTGCTACTATATAGTTTATTATATAAAAGAAGTCAACTCGGCGATTCCTTCCTTGCCGCAACCATTTGTTAGCCGATGCGGAAGAGAACCCCGCTCTTCTCTACATAACCCTCTTGGCATGCATTCTGCGACCGTCAGCTTACATGATTTCAAATTGATAATGATTAGAGCGACGGAATGAAAGGGGAGTGTCTCGCTCTATAAAGACATGGAATCTTTTTTATTTCCCTTTTTTTCCAAAATGGAAGGGCGTAGAAGTCGGAGACGTGAGGTAACTGTTCTTTTTCCATCCGGACTGTGCGTGACAGTAGGGACGTAATGGTAGGCCCGACTCGGTCATCATCGTACAGATTGGTGAGTCGACTTTTGTATGAGTGCAAAGAGGCCCGAAAGTGCTTGGCATTCTGTCGCAAAAAGCGCCGTTTAGTCCTCGACGCCTTTTGTGTCTGTTGTGCCTGTTATAAGTTGGGGCGCAGCGCGAGGGGGAATAGAAAAGTTGAACTTTAAGCGCCGCTTCTTCCCTTATGCTCCGCGGGCTGAGAAAGACGTCCGTCTCCCGAGTGGAGTGTGTCGCTGCATTGGCAACACGAGAGTGTGCTCCAGAAAAAAACAAAATGCAGAGAAATCTTCTTTTTCTACTTTCCCTTGATCATCGCCGCCTTTGCAACGAGTGGATCAAAAGATCCGTGCGGGAAAAAGAGAGAGAGAGAGGACAGTCTGATCCCACTTGATCCCCAAGTAGGAAATAACAAGACCTGTAAAAACACGCAGCTAAAAATAGACACGTATCTCTATTGAGATCAGATGAAGAGACAATTGTTTTCTTATTCTGGTCATTTTCTTCAACAAATCCCAGTGTCTTCTAATCTACGCCGATCTCATCATCCCATCTTTTCTTTCGGAGAAGAGCAAGAATTAAGCGTCGTCACGAGAGCTCGTTTCGCAAAAACTAGGAACGGCTGTGACGTCCATCAAGGGAGAGAGAAAGATGGTTTTCGTCGTAGCCCTACGACATCTGGTCTGATTGTCCATCACGCTCATCTGTTGGAAAACGCCCGCTGCGCGTCACGGACCCAATTGAGCACGTGCACGGCCAACGTGAGATCAAAAACAATTGAAACGACCGTGATCATGTTTACAGCCATGATAGATATATAGCGAGAAAGGAGGAGTACTTTCTCTTTTACGACGGCTTTTGGCACCGACCGACCGCCGAAAACCAATCCAATCAACTCGGCCGGAATGAACAGTTTGACGCTCTTGATAGTAGTATTGTACATCCCAACAAACGGGCGCGGCTTGTTGCAAACTTCGGGAGAGTCAACAGCGGTGACGCGGAGCAAGTCCTTGAAAGGTCAGCGACACAAATTTGCGCTGAAACCTCTCAAACATATAAATATATGAAGAGGGTGACGCCAGCAGAGATCGCAATTACCGTGAGAGGTTCCTCCTCTTCCTTCTTCGAAAACTTTTTGGTCCTCAGAGAGAGAGAGATGGACGAAGCCGGACACAATTCGTTCCGCTCCTACAGACCGCAGACAATCACGAATGATGCGTTTCCTCGTCGTTCAATAGATGTCAATGGACCAAGTGCGCAGAAGACCATCAGCAGACTTTGTCCGTCTACCAGGCCGCCCGCTGCTAGCGACCGGCAAACTGATGTGAAAGCGCTAATCACGTCCAATCACCGTCGCTCTTATTCGCTAAAAAAAGGGAAGGAAAGAAGAAGAAGAAGAAGAAGAAGAAGAAGAAAAAAAAAATACGTCGCCAGTCTCCCTGGAGAGAGCGACGGGCTCCATCATCTTGATTACTCTTCCCGTTTCTGTGCGCCTCTCCCTCTCTCTCTCTCTTTTAATTGGTGATCTAATAATCAATCGATATATGCAGAGCATCTACGCAGTCGGTCCGTTTCGCGTGGCGGACCCGTTAGCGCGCTAGGGAATTGCCTATATTTATATCAAGCCCGCTTTCACCGAAAAACCTGGCTCGGCGAGGCAGGATAACATCTACAAAAAAAGAAGATGGTGCTAGCTATAATATTCAGTCGATCGACATTGGCCTATCAACTCTCTGCCGCATCATTCCCCATCGGTAAATCATCGATGTCGATCCAGGGCGACATCTCTTCTTCTTCTTCCGTTACTTCACTCCCCCTTAGTTCCATAAGATCCAAACACGATTATATATGGCTCATTTGATCTCGGAATCTGAGAAGAAAGAGAGCGAGTCTAGAAGAGGAAAACGGAGTGGTACATATAAAATGTATCCGTCGAGGCGACACTCTCCCCGTTAGCGGGCCAAGTCAGATATAGCGCGCGCCCTTTCTGATTCAATAAGTCACGACCGGTCTAAATAGTTATGATCATAAAGTGCAGCACGGCACCTCTACGAGCGGCGGTTATTAAACATATATATAGAGAGAGACGAATCGGGCGATTGCGCCGCGCTGCACTCTGCCCTAACTTTGGTCTAGCGCACTGAAGTTGAATTACAAAACCTGTCGTTTTCGCAACGCATCCCCGATTCCTCTACACGTGATCTCTAATGTTACTGACGGAAGCATTCGAGTCACCCAGTTGCCGAGAAAAGGAATTGGCCATGGAACTTACCTTTCCAATAAGAAAAAGATTGCGAAACTATGACATTTGTAGGGCGACTTGGTGACAGCTCCGAGTGCAATAACGCGTTTCGGTAGCAATAGGGCAATAAAAAAAAAGAGGAAAAGAAATGGAGGGGGAATTGAGCCAATAAGAAAGAAGATAGATAACAGGCCCAGTAGTCGGGACACGGCCGATCACATTACAACCCTGCACAGTTCCATCGTCAATAGGAGGCGATTCAGATGCAGACTGCGTGGTTTCTGTATTGAAGAAGAGAAAGAGAGGGGCTAGCCGGGACAACCCAACTCTAATCGATACAGCTGTATAGGGAATGCCAAGAAAATAGCACGAAACGAATACACGGGAATCACTAAAGTATTCTAGGAGACGCCGAGACGGACATTTTCGCAGAAATTTTTTCTTTTTATAAGCTCTTTATCGTAGCCCTTCTTTCAATTCGACGCGAATAGATACATTTTTTTGTTTTATTTATTCATCCGTAACGTTCAAATGAATATTTAAAAAAGAAGAAAAAGGGGTAGTCGTAGTAACAGCTGATTCTGTTTGGCATAAATCCGTGGAAAATTACGTTAAGCTCGTTTCGGGCAGACGTGATGTTTTTATGCTATTCCACACGAACAGCAATCAAGTAAATCCGTCGTTAGTAATAATGATTCATCAATAACAACTTTGGGCGACGAAAGAGGGTTTCAAGCCCAAAGTTAGTACTAAGAGAGAGAGAGAGAGAGCAAATGCTTTTTGGAGGGATATAGGCTACGGAAGGAAGCTTGGAAATGGGCATATTCACCGGTAACGATAATAGGATTAGAGGAAGATCTCGGGGCTGCGTAATAGCATCACTAGAGCGCAAGCTGATCTATTATGAATATGAATGGTATGGAAATAATCAAAGACGGGCTCTTTTTTATTTCATCGGCCTTTCTACTTGGGCCGTATAAATGTTGCATAAAGAAAGAAATCGGAGCGACGCTGAGAGCAGTAGGCTAGAATAGTCGGAGGCTAAAAACGGATTGAATGTAGAGCAGGTTGTATCACGATGGACCAGGCTCTTCTCTCCTTTCTTTTCCTCTTCAGAGATACGGCTGAATGTTGTCTCTTTTCTGTGCCTCTCTTTACCTCTCCGCGTATGACAAGCTGGGCAGCAGCCTCCAGAGACGCACTCCAAAAGATAACAACCGAGCAGCAGGATAAGAAAAAAGAGAGAGAGAGAGAGAGAGATAGAAGCGCGCTACGAGAACTAGACAGAGAGCGTGACTCTTAACAGCAGATAAAAGAAGAGTCGTGATTCGCATTTAACTTAATGCAACCTAAATGTAAAGAACTTAGTGTCGTGGAGGAGAAGAAATCGAAAAAGAATCAAAGGGAGTCGGACAGAAAGGGGCATAGAAGGGCTTCGCACATACAGAGAAACGGCAACAATTTCCATCCGTTTCCCCCGGCGGGTCAGAATGGGAAATGGCAATTACGTGTAAACGAATCCGATTGTCTCGGAGAAAATTGGGTTCTCTTCTCTCCATTGCCCAAAGAATCGACAGAGAAGAAGAGATTTTTGGCGATGAAACGCGCCACCGCTAGATGGTGCGCTCCAACCAAAACAAAACCGCAGTCAAGTTGGACACTGCCGCTCCTAGACGGCCCTAGCTGTCTGTTGGGCCGTCGAGGCTGACTCACATGTTCGCACATTCGATCGTCGAAAGCCATTCGTCCGATTGACAACCAATCATAGAGCGCTAGCGTGACTGATGAAAGTCGAGACCCATAGTAGCTAACTGACATTCGCAATTAACGTAGTCAATCGTTTTACGACCGGCCGACGGAATTTGTGTACGGTTTTTACGATTAGGTAATCGGGTATGATCTACATTAAGGGCCCGATGCAGTATAGGTTTATACTATGAGCAGAGTCGGGAAAGACGGCAACAATAAAACACTACACAAGCTTGGATTGTTTACAAAAGCGATCGGCTTTTGTTTCCGACTCCCTTTAACAAATACGCGCCCGCGCAAACAAACACGCACGGCACACGCGAGTCCCGGTCATTAGCGGCTCAAGGATGTTGACATATCCGGCCTGCTAAAGGACTGGGGGAGTTTTAAAGTGGAGGAAAAAAAGATGCATATATAGCGTGAAGGGCGAAGAGCAAGAATGGAGGCGAGCAAATGGAGGAGAGTAAACAGCTAGAAGGATGAACGAACGAATCCTTATATTCAACTTTGATACAAGTTTCGACAGAAATCCGGCTGAGTCAACTGGCGCTTTGTATATCAAAAAGAAGAAGAAGCGGGCGGCGGAGGATCGATAATTCTTGCGAAAAAAAAGAAGAAAAAGAAGAGACGACATGGTCGTCTCTTACAGACAGCGTTTCGTCTCTTTTCCAAACAGAAATCATCCGTGGTCTTCTCATCGTCCGGCAACCCGACTATTACAAGCAATTTGTTCAACTGGAGCAAAGTCTCTTGTGTGATGCACAAGGAGAACCTCTGGGAACAGGTCCTCATTCCTGGCGACCGACACGCCAAGACTACTCGAATCCTGCGTTATACGACGAGAGAGGACACTAATTGAAGATTGCCTCCATCCGCTCTACGGTCATCACCGATCGTTCGAGTGGGGCACACAACGTAACCGTATCCTAATCGCGCCAAGTAATCAACTCCCCACAAAGTCCCAACTTCTTTCGCCCTATCTACCACTGCTGCCACTATCCCAGGTACACAATTACATCCGATCGGGTTATTAAGTGCACGTGCCCTACAATAAAAACAGAGAGACAAAAAAAGGGAAAAAAAGAAGCGGAAACACAGAGCGGCAACATAAAGGCGTGAGAAAAACAACAGTCGCGACTATCTGTTTTTCTGAGACATTGTGTAGGACGATAGTTGCCTATATTTATAGATCAGGTTATAGAGAAAAGTGTGCTGGGTGCAAAGTGAAACAAATTGAAAACCGAGGATCGATGGAGCGCGGCGCACACATGAAAAAAGAACGCTAGAATCGAAAGTTCTTTTCTTTTTCTTTTCGGTTTATCACAGCAACCGTAAAAGGAATTGTGGGATTCCTGTCGATCCATATAGTACGCCCTGCTCCTATCATAGGAGCACATAGGAGTCCTATGTGCTATAATAATAAGCGAATCGCGGTGCGCAGGTCAAGCTCCGGGGCAAGGCAATATAGTATAAATTCATCTTCCGGTAATATATTTCACACAATGCGCGCCGCACAACAAAGAGAATCGGCGACAAAGTGTAATGGGATTCGACTTCTTCGCCCGTTATGGTAATGCGATCGCTATGGCAACCAATGACAGCTCACAAACTTTGTCGCCATTTTTGCCGCGTGCTGCAATTCAATGCGGTTGACTCTGACGCCCACAGGCGCATATTATTAGACAAAGTCTTAAACACAGTAGTTGCGCATTATACGTGGGAAAAAAAAACTCCGCCGTCAAGAATAGAAAAGAAACACGAAAATAACGTCAATACCTCAGTTCGGTTTAAAGAACAGTTATATATATTTTTTTGGCGTGTGCGGACTCAAGGACCGCTGGCGGGAGAAAACGCCATCGACTCGTCAGTGAAACATAAAAAATACACGCACGGTGACGCAGTGTCGCCAAAATCTCTGAGAAAATTGGCCTCGTTAAGTACCCGGGTCTTGTCGTCGTTTATTCGACTCCCATCTCTTTGGCTGTTTCCTATTTACCGTTCCGCGTGTCTAGCACTCATTTCGGACCGCTTTCCTTGACGGAATTTCCAGTGATACGCGCACCGCTGACGTGGCACGCGCCGAGTGCAACAGTACATGATGTCAGTCAAAGTCAACATCCCAATTAGTTCTTTTCCTCTGAGTGAAAAAGAGGATCCATACACTTTTTTAAATTTGAAATAGGCAAAAAACTAGAAATTTAGAAAGAAAAAGGAAAAAGAAAGTCTAAGGGTGTCTTAAGTGGAGGACGGTTTCATCTGCAGCGTGATTGATCCAGGGTCTGCCTTTGCCGCAACGACGAGCCCGTTTTTTTTTATTTTTTATTTTTTTTTTCTATTCTTATTCTTCTTTTTTATTTCTTCTATATATCCTTTTGTACTCATCTAAGAGAATCCAATCAGCGGGCGAGGACCTACGTAGAGAGAAATAGGGCGCGCACACACAGATGAGAGAGGCCGTTCATTCTCCTCTGGTTCAATCAGCTAATCCCGTTAGCAATTATCACGCTGGGTACGATTGTGGCCAACCAGTGTGCGTGATAGCGTCAACAAGCTACACAGACACTTGCCGCCCCACTTTATGATGTCGGATAATATTCCAAGGAGCACTGCTCCTCCTCCTGCTTTCCCTCTCTTCCTACACCATCCGACATCAAGTATATATGGAATATATATGGACGACGTGCTTTGATCTAGGTGAGTGTGTTGGGGTATAAAGAGGAGGACAGAGGAAGGAAGGAAGGAAGGAGAATTTCGTATGCTCTCTCGCTTCGACTCACGGTCGTTCCAAACGGTTGGATACACAGATTGGACTTTGGACGGTCTCCAGTCCTGTGACAAGCCTCGATTTTTCTCGATTCAATTTTAGAAAGAAAAAAAGGAAGAAATATATAGTCCGTATTTCCAAGTAGTCATGTAGTCCCATGTAGGATCTAGACACGAATGTACATTCGAAACGATCGATAATAAGCTGATCAAACGATATACAATATGGACAGAGAAGAAGAAGAAGAAGGAGGAGGAAGACTTTTGGTTCGCCAGCTGGACGCTTTCCACGCAACGCACGTCAACAAGACTTTATAGACATATGCGCCGTATCCGTCTCCGTATACTAGGTCTTATCGACGACAGGAAAACATCTACGGTACTATTGAATCAGAAAAATGAAAATAAAGGCAGCGACTGCCGCGGGGTGTAATCCGCCTCTTTTCTATTTATTCGATCGGCTTTTCTTTCAATTTCCAGATATTAATAGGTGGAAGAGGAGGCAAAACAAGCCGCCACCGCTGCCTTTCTAGACTCAATCAAGTACTCTGTCTACCTTCGATATGTTTCTCCCTTTGAAGATGACCCAATATATCGACAAACATGATACCACAAAAAAAGATAAGAGCCAAGGTACGAATGTCATTGAAAATGGCGACCCCAAAGCACTGGGAACTCTAAAAAGAGGCGGCGAGAAGAGAGAGAGAGAGAGAGATGCGAGCTTTGATACCGCCCTACTATACGAATAAGCTTCTCTGCACTAATCACGCACTACACAAAATCAAACAAGAAAAAAAAGAGAGAGAAAGAACCAGTCTTTTGATAAGGCAGCATCTATCGACTCCGAGGATTTATCAAAATCGATAATCATTTTCTCGAAGAAGGAAATCATCCAACCATGGTATCATTCTATAGAAGAAACCTTAAATCTCTCGATTAGAAAAGAAGAGTAAAAGTGCATTTTAAAAAATAAATAAAAGAGAAGGCTTTCTTGTCCGGTTTCTGTTTAGTAACGACCGATGGCGAAGTTAAACCCAACTGGCAAACTCGTGCATCTAAGTCGAAGTGAACATTCCTAAATAAATGCCAGGAACTTCCGGCGAAACTCTGCGGAATACGGAATGGCTACAGGGCCCGATTCTTGTCGATAAATCAGGGGCAAAGCGCAATCGGGGGCGCCGTTCCTCCCGAAGGAGGCACGTGGAGAAAAGGATCAAAAAGAAAGAAACAAGATTTCCATAATTGGGAGCGCGCGAGCGCGCAAGGACCTCCGGGAGTAGTAGACCGCCACAGCGGAATAATAGACAAGACGAAATAGATATCTATACATTTTGATGGAAGTGATAATGTTGCTGCTGCCTTACCTTCGCGTTTGGGAGAGAACCGGCCAGGACCGTCGAGACTTGAGAACGAGCAACATTCGCGGAAACCCCGAGACGGATTGGCTTGATCCCAGCATCTGCATCGTATCCATTTGATAGACATCACAGTGTCAGGCGCACGGCACGTGGATATGCAAGTGAAATGAAAAAAGGCAACGTTCAATATTAAGAAATTCAAGAAGAAGAAGAAGAAGAAGCAATGACAAACAAGATCAAGGCCCAGCAGAATCAAAGAGGTATTGGAGAGGAAAGAGGACAGACTTGCGGAGCCGATGTTCGCTTCGAATGTTTGCCCATGATCGAACATGGAGGATGCCACAAGTGGTTGTGACCATCGCCGCTCTGCTCCGACAGGGCGCGCTTGCAACCAGGAGTACCCCTGGACCACATCCAAGCCCTTGCCGACTGATTGTAGACGGAATGGTGAGGTGCCGATAGTCCATCGCTTGTTTCGCTGTGAGTCAGCCCCCGCAAACCACCGCCAATATAACTAGCACCGCCAGTCATCGGAGACGGGCAACTTTCGCCATCAAAAGAATCACTCAGTTGCAGCCGCGTTGGAGACGGACTACTATCCCGTGATGACGGATTAGTCTCCATCGCCTCCGAGGGATTCGTCTCGCGATCTTCGCTAACAACAACGCACAAAGGAGGTTGAAAACGGGATGGAAAAAAGTTGGGCACTCCAAGTTTTGTGATGAGGCGCGCACACGTTCATAAAGAGAAAGGATCGAATCCGCCAATCCGCACAGTTGTGGATTTACAGAGACATCGCAACCGAGTGGTGCGGCCCGCTCGGCACCAAAGTTACGAGTTAGCTCAGATTTTACCGCTCTCTCTCTTGTCACGACCTACTGCCGACTCGGGGGGGTTAGAACGCAGTACGTGGCGCCGGCGCAAACGACGGCATCCCAGTCCACTTCACCACAAACATCAAAGATACGTATATCCCCCATGCTCATTCTAGCTTTCAACGTGTGCAAGCCAGAAGAAAGATCAATAATTCCGTCTTACTATTTAAACACAATTCCACGGAAAAATCAGTGGACAATGAAATCAACGGAATGGCGAATGAAATGACACATTCGTTTGTCCTTTTGCCAAGTCGGTCGGCGAAAGAAAAACAAACGGCGAAAATAAAAGTTTGAAACGCATTTTGCGACTGCGAGTCACGAACTGTGAACGAAATCAAAACAGGGAAATGAGGCGAAAGAAAAGTTAATAATGACAATCATTTTTAGCGGCCGAACTGAGGCATCGATCGACGACACAATCTTCTCAATCACGAGACGCGTGATTGCCAACGTGTCCCGTTTGGGGACCTTCTAGGGGGGTTCCTGGGTGCAGCGCAAAATCGACGGCGACGGGCCGTTCCGCAAACACGCACAAGCAGCTAAAACACAAGAGATACGATAACGATTTCCTTGCTAAACAAAACAAAAAAGGGAAAAATAGGGAAATTTTCTTCAGTTTTCGGAGAACTCGTTGTTTTCACAGGGATTCCGGAAAGTTCAACGATTAAACGCATTCATCCTAAGACGGGATTAAAAGTAGGGTGCCTTTTAAGGAGGATTGTGGAGGAGGCAACAAAGCGCGAATGCATACTTGTATACTCGTGGCACATTTGCCCTTATCGGGCTGATAACTTTGAAATGTTTCGTTGTAAATCCGGCTTTTCTCGGCGTGAAATGAGAAAATCAAAAGGCGGAGCGGGCGGACTCGGAATTGGAAGATCAACATCAAGGGAGGGCCAGTCATAATAGAGGGGAGCGCGGGTGACGACGAGTTCTCTAGAGATCGCTGGTCCCATGTCGACGAGACCCATGGTCGACGACCTCCTCCATTTCCCGTACGACTGCGCTTTTCTACTTCTTCTTCGTGTTCCCGTTCGGCACAATCGACGTAGCCGTCCCTCAAGAACCCTCTTCCATTTTCATTTACCAGGGCGGATTGATTTCGGTGTGTAGCTGCTGATCCTTTTATGTCTCTTTTTGCCTTTCATCGCCGTCACTCATGACAACCTGTCTTCAGATCAACATTTCCTCGAGGCCAACTGTCTGGGATAACATGGTTGGATACTTTGGTTTTAAGTAAACAACGACCGCAAGTAACTGACGGTAAACATGAAGAGGAAAGATGGAACGTAAAACTTCCCTCCAGTCACCACCCCAGTGCAGCAGCCCACGCATAGGGTTCCTGTACCGTACAACTTTTAATATAAACTTGACATTCATTTGGAATTTGTAAACGGCAAAGTTTTAGCTGAACTTCATAATTTTGGAGTTCTGGGCGTCGAGGGCATAGTGGCGCGCGTGTAACACCATACCGTAACTGTCTGCTGCGCATATAGCTGTCAGAGAAAAACGAAAAGTTGTTACAGTATTATCCAGTATTTCATTCCGCATTGCTTCATTTCCTGTATCCTGTTAGATTACTTCATATCCAGCGTTCAGGGACACAGCAGGCGTCTGAAATGAGCCGTCAGAGTTCCGAGAGGGATCGTTATCATTCGTAATTCATATCTTCAAATGACTTGCGCGAAGATCAAACAGAGAAAGCTGAGTCGTCGTCATCATCATCGGTCTAACGTACTATCTCACGCAATGAGAGTGGCTGGACTGGCTGCTGGCACTGTAAGTGAGAACAAGTGCAAAGTGAGATACCTACTGTATGTTTCATATGATTGTGTCAAGCTCTGCTGCGCACCAGGGAGCGCCAGACGGAGAGTACACTAGAACTCAATTTACTCCTTTCTAGACTCTGTAAAAGCGATTCTAGAATAAGTCAAAAGTTTCAAGAAAAAAAAACGACGTGGCATGGACATGGCTGAAACGTTCCAGAAAGGGCCATAAAACGTACAGCTATAAAGGATATTTTTTTGCCGGGGACAAGACACGTTTGATAAGGGTCTTAAAGTGATACGACGTGATGTTGTGTACATCAGCAGACTATATACCGTCAGTACATAGAAATAGTACTATAAACGCATTTCACACGGATGCAGTGACGTCAAAGACAATTCCACTTGCAAAATGGCCGAATTTAGCCAACTTTGAACGCGGCGGCTAACAGAGATGATACCGGGAACATATGCGAATAATCAAACGTTTCCTTGGGGGAAGTACCGTAACAACAGACAAAGGCTTTTCTCTTGCCAAAATGGGTGTGGAAAATCTTACGGCGGTGCTATAGTTTAACACAATGTTGACTCGTACGTTCATCAATCCGATTTTGGAGGCGTACGAGACGGCCGCCTAGAGAGTTCTTTTGAATAATACACCTATTGAGATCTGTCACCGTTTGGCCTACAAGTCAACGTTCCGGTGGTCCCTCTGGTTGCCTTCTGGCCCAGAAAAAGACTACGGAATTGATCAGTAGGAGGGAAAAGTCAATAGAACGCTGGTGAGATCGTGGTGTAGACTTGTTTTGGTATAGGGACGTAGATCCATTTTACGAACCATTGCGTTAGGAGGGAATCCAAAAGCAACATGCCCGCGGTTCCCTTGTGTAGCACTACTGTACAGTAATACCAAAAGAGGGAAAGGGTATGAAGAAGTAAAGAATTTTAAACCCCGCAGTTGCGCCGACTGCCATGTCTTCCCATCACACAAAGTGCACCCCAATGTTTCCGACAACTGTTCTTAAGCCCTCCAAGATGTTTCTCAGCTAGCAAACATCAAGGATGACAAAGAAAAACCGAACTGTAAGGGCCTGTTGACACAAAGCTCTGTGATCTTCTTTTTTTGTCAACATAAAGGTATAGAAACCAACCACACTACAGGTAGAAAGAAGAGCTCCAGCATTCTGGGTGATATCAACATCAATGATGAAAGAGGTTCGTCGTGATAGTAAGGACTTGGAACAACCAAAATAACAAACGGCCGTAAGGATTCTTAAGGTGACTCGCAGATTGTTTACAGCTTACACAAAATCTAATTAAAAAGGGTTGTAAAAAAAGCTCAACTTTCGTCATTTTGATCGTAAACCATTTACGACGATCTTGCAGGCTAAGCATGCAACCTCGCTGTGTAGGGTGTAATTAAACGCGATTTAGAAAAAAGTCGCCAGCTAAACGATTAAGAGAGGCGCTTGTAATTAAGTCAGTTTACCATTTTCTCAAAAGAAAAGTAAGCCTACTCCGTTTTCCCGACTGTCACCATTTCCAAGTAACGCGCGCGTTATTTTGTTGACCAACGGGCTTTGCTTAGCAAGCGATGATGCCATGGAGATATCCTTCCTCCATCAACCTTCACTGCTTCACTCAAGAAAATTGACAATATTTTCCCCATCATATCGCGTCTGACTTGAATTATTAAAACTTTTAGGGTGCACAGCGAAGCACATCGATCTTGTTGTTCTGTCAAGTCAACTCTCTTTTTTAAAGAAATTATTGATCCAACTGGAAATAGAAGTTTTCCGGCCAGAGATGCTTCCGCGCGGCCGTAGGCTACCCATCATGAACCCGTTCTAAAAACAGTCTCAAGCTATTATTATTTTATTGAATTATTATTGTTTTTTTTTTCTCATTGCAAAGAAGAAAAAAACTATTAGAATGTAAAATAGATTCAAGGTGAAACACTTGTGTGGCCAAAATTATTCTTTTATGTAGCCCATCCCCAGTGTAGCATAACTTTTGTTTTTTTCGAGAATAGTTCCCACACTCTTCGGAATATTCGTTTACTGGTAACACATAGCCCGGCCTTTGCAGAATTTCCCTTTAGTAAATTTACTTAACCTAGAAAAATGTTTGTAGGCAACGGCTGGGTTATCGTCTTTTCTCTTTTGTAATAATAGACATAAACTATATTAGGCTACCTGCGTCCGAGATAAAGATAGTTATGATTTCACTAGCGTGTTCAGCTGTTTGACACGTGCTGCCATAAAAACACCTCCCCAGAAAACTTTAAAAGGAACTCTACAACCTCTTGGGTTGTTTATTTATGGAATAGTTTGCACAAACATGGTAGAAACGAATTAGAGAACACACTAGACACTAATGACATTGTTGAATAAGTTGTGAATTGCACTCAGCCATTTCAACAACTGAAATGAAAGTTTGAATAAGAATGCATGTGCCAGCTATTATATTAGAGGATCACTGTATAGGCCTACAGCATACACCATCAACTTTTACTCAGTAATACAATAACAGGCACTGCAATTACATTTCTCAGTTTTCACCCAAAATGTTTGCATGCCTTACCTCCCCTTTCTTTCTAGGGGGGGGGGGGGTAACACTATTTGTTCAATGCAGATTGACAATGAAAGTGTGAAACCAGTGAGAGTTGACTCCCTTAGCTTCAAGTGTCAACAATACAAAGGAGGTTTTTCTATATGGTTAACAATATTTGACCCAAAGCATTAGTAGATCTTTACCTTATATGTAGGTTTCCAGAAAGCTGCAGCACTCGCATAGCATTTGTACCTTTTTATCACATGACAATCAATAGTTTCGGTATATCGAACCCACACGCAGCTATATGCAGCCAGCCAAACTAGAAACTAGAAACCAAAAGCCGAATTACTGGAATTGAAACTTTTTAAAAAGAGCCGCCAGCGGAGCATGGTGCATATTGGTGCAACGTGCAAGTGGTGCAACCATACGGACTACGACTACGGAGTTTGAATACGCGAAGCCCGTATTTTTTGGTTCGTCTGCTTTTTTCTGGGTCTAAATTTCAAACTTTGTTACGAGAGATGTCAAAGGCGTTGTAAAATGAATAATAACTAACAGGCTTCCTACAGTTTTGAGTTTGATATGAGCCTTTCAGCAAGCTGTACACGAGAAGGTACGAAAAACATTACGTTGACATTCGAGACAAATTGAATTGCTTTTATGTGTTTGTTTTTTCCTACAGATTGTGTTCAGTTTCTCGTCGATTTCCTGGAAGTTTCAATCCATCAGATACTATGGGCAAAGAAAATCTATCCAAAAGAAATATTCAGAGAAACACAGAAATTTGAATCTTTGGTTTATGTGAGTTACAAATTTCGTTCACTACATTTTTCTGTTTTTGGACCGAGAAAATTTTGATAAAACAACTGTACTGAAAAACACAGTCAAATAAGTTATAGAACTGAAGTTGCAAAAACATTTTAAACTGTTGTAGATGCATGAAAATAATTGTCTTCCCTTTTGTGTAGAAATCAATTCATCCAGAGGTGAACAGTTACATTGATAATACCTTAGGAACGGTCAAATCCTTGTTACTGGAGAACTTTGCAGAGAAACTGGTATTGGTTATCAAGGATGAAATACCCATAGAAAGATTTGTTTTTTCTTTTGAATCTTTCTACAAATACACCCCCAGGTTTTTCCAAAAATAATATGTTTTCCAATTAAGTGGGATTATGATATAACATGTTTATTGATGCAGTGGGAAGATTACGTTGAATATTACGGAACTCCGACAGCAAGCAAGAGCTATATGGCTGACGATAGGCCATAGATTCAGTTCGGAAACTCAAGGCAAAGAAAACTGTACATTCGCGTTCGAAATCCATACAAGGAGCGTGGCTTATAACAAAATTCTCGAAAGGCAGTCGACCGAGGTAAGATGAACTGATTGAGGACCATTTAAAAATAGTTTCTTTACAGTTGATATTTACATGATATTACATTAATACAGGATTTCCAATGGATTGTGGCTGAAAAGATCAAGAATCCCAGTGGTGTGGTTCCCATCAGGAAATTAGAAAGCCAGCCCTTCTGCATAGACATATATGCAGAAGATTACCGGGACGATGAGTTTTGAAACGATGAGACAGAAACAGCGAATTTTTACGTTGTAAATACGATGCTTACGTTTAAATAAATCTCAGCAGACTGAGAACAAAAGGAATGGTATAGATGGATTGAACACGATGTGCGGACAAGCCGCTACTACTCGATGTGTGGGTGTAGGAAGGATGGACCTGGACAAACTGGACGACTTCCGCCAGTAAAATGACGTCGAGCTGAACATTTAAAGTAACCTGAGGGCTGCGAGTATCGAAGAGCATGACAATTTTCTCGGCTTCGGCACTGCAACTGGCGCAGTGCATTTGTGAATGGACGACGGCAAGCAGTTCTCCATCAACACTATGAAACACGCTGACGTGGCAGTGCGAATATGCTAACAAATAGCGCAGCGATTGTTCCACCAGGCTTGCCGAGAAAATCGTTGACTTGTTCGTACTGCGGCTCAAGCGATCAATCTGTCGTCAAGATTTGTATTAGTTCTAATCCACTCGATTTATAAGTAATAGTCTCACCTGTTTCTGACTGTAGACCAGCTGGATAACTGTGTAGCATTCAGGTGCAAAGAAACTGTCGGGTCCTTCCTGGGGACAGTGTTCAAGAGGCTCGATCGCTGTTCCATGCCACTGAGCGACACACGTATTGAGATATCGCTTGCCCGAGCTTGTACAAACCGGATTAGGTTGAAGTGGACAACTCCAGATGACGGCACTTGTGCCGGATGAATTGTCGCATCGATAGCGAGTGCAAATGAGTTCACCGTAGTGACAGACGCATTGATTACAGTCGTTCTGCAATCGGGTCCCATGTACTAGAGAAACAACTTGTTAAGTTCATGAATCGTCTTATCTTTGAACATCTAGAACATACCGAATTGCTCGTGACCAACTCGGCATGCCTCAAAGGACTGCGAAGGTGGTGTATGGCATTGCTGAAGTTCGCCCTTTCCATTGCAATAGCACACTTCGTTGCAATTATTATAATAGCAAGAAGTTGAAGGTGTTGGTAGTTGAACCCAAGATTTCGGGAAGCCTAGCATTTTTGATCGGTCTCCAAATTTACAGCCTGGAATCGAGAAATGTGACTTTAAAATAATCGGACTAATGCCAATTTTTTGTTGTTCAGCTAACCTGGCAGGCAAGAATAGCCATCAGAATTACGGTGGTCGACAACGCAGACTTGATCGGTTCTACAGGTATTATATCGACATGGAGCCACGACGGCGACCGTCTTGGGTTGTGGCGCTACGTAATCCTCTAAGCTAATACAGGCCCCCGTAAAGGACTCTGGTGTCAAACGATTACAAAGCTCCACTGCAAGTGTTGCGTTGTACTGGGTCATGCATCCGCTGAGCAATTTAATACATGAATTCCAGCAGATGGCCGTCCTCAACATATTTCGCCTGCATGGTTTGAACTGTATACAAAAGCATCGTTATTCAACGATTCAGTCTCAAATAAGGAGTTCATATAACCTGAAGGGCGCAAGCTAAGGCTTTCCATTGTGGCATCATGCATGTAGACGGACCCCAAAGCTTCACATCTTGCCGGCCCGTCAAACCTATTTTCCCAAATCTTTCATTAAATATTCCATGAATTAAATAAACATTTCGTCCTTCAAATCATACCAGGGAGAACAACGCGTGTCATACGAATCCATTCTTGGAAGACATTTTGTGCTGCTGCGTCCGCTTCGGGATTACAGTTGCGGAACAGCTCCAGTGGTCTGTTGTTGAAGCTGGAGCAGAAGGACAGATTAGAACAGCCGGGCTGGCACGGTTCGTCAACTGTAAAATGTTTAGTTTTCATTTCCAACTTCTCTTGATTTAGTAACTACATGTAAAAACATTATTATGATACCGTCTTCAAAGCATGTGGCCACAGATGCTTGACTGGGCTGAGCGACGCATTTGTCCAGCTCATCTGATTCCGAGAAAAATTCACTGGTGTGCGCCGTCCGGCAAAGGCGATAACACTGCAGGGTACCGCGATCGCAACAACTTAATTTGGCCGCATCGTAACTACCACGATGATGAGTTGCCGTTGCCGTCGTCGTCGTGATTGCCCTTGACGATTCGTTGACACTTCTCGGCTTACTGGTCGTCAAAAGTGAAACCTCGTTAGCAAACGTTTAGCCAACACTTTAAAAGGAATCTTACCTGATCCTGATGTCGTTGACACCTCGGTCGTTGATGTTGGCACTTCGCTCCGGCGAAGAAGGCGGCGATTTGCTCATGAAGCACTTCCATAGTGGCTCAGTCAGCGATAGTTCACCGCAGTCCTTGACCAGCAAGCCCACAGCGTCCGGTTCGCCGGCCTTGAGTACAGAACGGCACGTCTCTTGACACTGGAACGTCTTGCCCTTATCGCAACACTCTAATGCTGCACATCCCGATGATAGCCGGATGAACGGACAGTGCATAAAAACATGTAAAAAACATTGTCATCTCTCTTTGCGGCATTATCAATGGAAAAATGGCAAATTTACTAGAAGTGCTGAATGGTAATCGATCGACTTTCAGCAGATTTTTGGCGCACTGCAGCACGTTGTGTGACCGAGCGCACGCCGTATTGGCCGCGTGCCTCAGCGTCCCATTAATGCCTGCAAATCACAAAACATACACACAAGTCAAAGATAATTCCGAGTCCGTCCGTCCGTCCAGTACATGGAATACATCAACCTCAACAATTATCGATTTCCGGAACAGAAATTGGAAACGAGCTTCTAATCGATTGAGAAAGGTCAAATGGGTCGTTGTTGGCCATTTCCTATTGCTTTTCGATGCTAAAGGTTTTGTTTCAATTTCTCTTTTCCCCGAATCCCTTTGTCAACAAAATAGTTGGAAAAGCGTGTTGCCGAATAATAATAATACCCAAAGATTCTTTTTATGTGTTTTTCTTTATGTAGAGTACGGTATATGTAATTCTAAACGTGGGAAAGCGGCGTTCTCAGCTTCCAAGAAGCCGATCGCTTGAACAATGGGGTTGAAAAAAATTAAAATTTATGAAGTATACTGACCCGCTCCGGAAACGGATGTCGCCGTTGCACTGTAAACGGTAAAACACGCTTTTCGGCATTGGGAATCGGTTGATAAGGTACAACATTCTTCTCCTTCCTTTATTGGAAATTTATACAAAATATAAACATGTGAACGAAATGGATTGAACCAAACTGTGAACTACGAACCCGTATGAGATTAAGACACTGGAACAGCTGCATGTTATCGCTTTTGCGGCACTCGCTGGCTAGATCTTCCGAGTACTGTTTTGCTCTCAGACAGGCCGTTTGGCATCGGTGGACGGGCGACAATGAACAACACTGACGGCCCAGGTAATCCCCATCTTGCGTCGGTGCTAATATTAGCGTCACATCGTGATTAAGCCAAATTTTAAGAATTTTTTAAAAAAGAATATAACTAGTACCTATAGTAATGTTGAGACAGTTCCAAAACGCCTCTTGCTGATTTCGCGAAATAAATTAGAAAAAAAGGAAAAACAAAATAAAAATTATTCCCGGTCGTAAATAAACAAACAAACATGTTTCTGTTTTTCTTTCTGTCTTGTTACGCTGGAGCTGGAGAAGTCATCAATTAGCCAACAGGGAGAGAAAAGGAAAACGTCGGTCACGGAATCTAAATATATATCGATTTGATCGACATCAGCACAAAGTTGAAACAGATTTCATGGTGTTTCTTTAAGTGCTTGGGAAAACGACGTTTCTGTTTCTCTCGTCGTTTTCCCTCGGTGTCTAGTCTATTTTAAAAACGAAACTCGCAGGTTATTTCAGCTTTAGAGAATCGTTGACAGTTTTACAGCTCGTTGATGAGGACGAAACTGTGAGTGCTAGGAGAGGGAGAGGGACAAGAATCTTTTGCTTTTTTGTAGCTCCTGTTGACAGTAGCGGACGTTTTCTTCCGCTCATTCCCCATGTGCGGACATATATACAGACGTTCAGACGGCAAAACAGACTAATTACGGAATTACCATAGACGGAGGACAGTGGGACGCCATCTCCGCCACGAGACCAGGATCGGCCGGGTGAACAACTGGATGATCCATCTGTGTAATTCCAAAAAGAAACATTTGTTGACGATGGATTAGTTGCGAGGATTAGGGCCGATTCCCAAAAGAACATTCAGTCGAAACAATAACACATCAACAGAGAAGATGTCATCAACAAGAAGCTGACTGATTCTTATTTTTGTTAAAACTATGTCATTCAGAATGGAAGAATCTGGAAATGGAAATGACGGAATGGTGGGTTGATGAGGTGGCCTGGCACATGTATGTGGATAAGGATCACATGGTCCCTGATGATGGGAAATTACATCAGCGGAAGCAAACATTTAAAAACGATTTGATGGGGAAATGTGGGAGCGCCCGTGCTTTGGATGTTTTTGATGAATGAGAAGCGGTCTTGGATATTTGTCGATTCAGCAAGAAAACAAGCAAATGACAGGGAGAAGAAGGAGGCGACCAAAGAGAGAGAAAGAGAGAGAGAGAGAGAGAGGATCAAAAGTTAGGAAGGTCGGAGAGGTTATTTGACACCGAAAGGAGAAAGGGGGAGGCTGTAAGCGCCGCACTGTAATGTACAGTCAAGTGACTAAAAAGTCAAGCAAACGCAGATGAGGGAAACCAGAACTGGATTCTCAGAAATTTACATCCATATGACGGGGAGAATTTGAACAAACCGGAATTTCAATTGACGGTACATTCCAACCAATCATGATTCACGGTCAGAAGGTTACGTCAGATTGCGCATTCGCGAAAATGTTCGATATTTCTGCAACTTTGACATTTCAAAATCACCGAAATCTGTCAATGGCTAGCATTTGAAGATGCCTTCGACGCTAGGTTCATTTAGTATATATTTCCTTAGTCAGGGGTATAAATAGATTGGGCGCTCTAGAGCCGCAATTTTTTAAAAATACTTTTGTCGTTAGATTTTGCTACTGGAACAGTTGCAAAAGCATTTTCGCGCCAAAGTCAACGTCATTAATGATTGGAGGCAAAAAAGGAAAGAAAGAAAGAAATAGTTCATTTACTTTTTGGCAGTAATTCCGGCACGCGTCGGTCATAGCGGTGGCACAGCATGACGGCACTGTTTTTTCGACCAGACGATTGAAAATAATCAACAAACAAAAAACCACAAAAACGGTTATTTCGGTTTGGCGGTGAGTCAAATATATCTCGGTGTGATGAAAGAGGAAATGAATGAAATTGCCCGACGGGATTTTCTGACACGGGTGCACGCTACGTCGGTATTATATAGCGTGTGGCGTGCTGTAATGAGAGAATAGTTTCTCTTCATTCAGAAAGGAGGCCCGTTGGACCTTGTCACCCACCGCACCATATCAAAACCACTACAGAGGCGCACCCGCGCGGAATTCGGACTATTTTCGATCCACTTCTTCTTTCTTTTTCTTTTTTTTTTTTTTTGTCTCTCTCGTTAAGTTTTCTTCAATGAAATTGGCAAGTAAAAAGAGTGAGAAGAAGCTCTCGGACGTGACTTACTCGTCTGTCCTTGCGGCTGAACCGAGCGAAGCGCAACAGCGGACAACATCAACAGGACGTATCGAGGAAACATGTCGATTGGGCTGCGATGCAACGGCTTCTGACGAATGTTTCAATCTAAACTAATAAACACTAAAAGGCGCAAACAGCTGTCTTGACAACTGTGCGTCCGCTTGACGCACGTTAGAACTTTCAAACGTCACTTTCAATTGTTTTGTTTCTTTTTACACGGGGCAGATGAAACTAGCCAACGGAACCTAAGCGGAGCCTTGACTGAACTCGATCGAGTCACATGGTTGAGTCTGAGACAGAGGCTGGTGGAAATTCGAGTCCGGCTTTTAATTTTCTTCTTCTTCTTCTTCTTCTTCTGCTCTTCTTTCCAGTGGTAGCACAGAGAGAAAACACACACGCGCTCACACACTTTCTTGTCCCCTATTTTATTTCCAGTTCTGTTCGTGGTCCGTCCGTGGCCCAGCGCGCTCCGTAGACTTCTAGAAGTGCACAGGAACTTGGTCAACGAAATCCTACTCTGCGCGCTTTTTCTCCTCACTCGCCTTATCGGGACCGCCCAGTTTCTTCTCTTCTTCGTCTTCGTTCTTCCCTTTTGGGTTTTTTTCCCCTCTTCTTCATCTTTTTCTCTTTTTCCCTACGACGAGTTGAACTTTTCGACTCTGGCGGCTCCCTCCTCACGAGCCGTTCAAAAACTCCTCTCATTGGCTCACTGGATTAGTAGGGAGTTGGTTACTGCTGCTGCGGAGAGAAGAAGGAGAAGAGATGAAATTGGAGCAGCGGATCATTCAGAAATGGTCATTATACAAGCGCGAGTGTCATTCGACACCCAGACTCCCTCCTCCCCCTCTCTTTCCTTCTCTCTCTCTCTATAAGAACTCGCCTCTCATCTTCTTCTTCTTCTTCTTCTTCCCATAAGAGCAAAATAAAACATGTTCCAAAGTATCGTCGCGCCAGAGCCAACAATCGGCGCTCTTTGTCTTTTGCCGGCCATCGTCGACTTCTTTGGGTCTCCCTCTTCCAACCCTAAGAGTTCGTGAACTGCGGTGCGCGGTTCAGATGAATTTATGAACTTCAGTTGAGACTCGACGCCGAGAGAGCGAGAGAGTAAGAGAGCGTTTTTTTTTCAAGTCGACTGAAACTGACGTATATTTTATCATCATAACAAAACACTCAAGTAGGAGAGAGAGTGAGAGGGGGAAAAAAACAAGGGGAGAATGGAAGTTTAGTCGAAAGAAACGCAATGTCCTCCGTCGTGATCTCAACAGCATGGAAAAAATGGAAAAGACTTTTTTTGCGTTAAATAAAAAATCAAAGTACGCGCGAAACCGCACACCATCTATTGGCACGCGAGTTGACTGATATGGGGGGAATAGCGCCAGTTCAAGTCGGTTACTTCTTGCTTTTTCTCGTTTTTTTGTGGGGTTTCGTTACATAGAGGTAGTCAATGTCCTTTTTTTTGTTCCAGATTGGCTGGAAAA
Organism: Ceriodaphnia dubia; assembly: GCA_022539655.2. Classification (NCBI taxonomy): domain Eukaryota; kingdom Metazoa; phylum Arthropoda; class Branchiopoda; order Diplostraca; family Daphniidae; genus Ceriodaphnia; species Ceriodaphnia dubia. The sequence continues at coordinate 321,893 of JAKUCG020000249.1, forward strand.
AAGATAGCACAAATAAATGGAGTTTCTTTTTTGTCATCGATCTCATTCAGTCGATGGTTTTCGAGTCAAAGTCGTTGGACTCGTTGCCAACTTTGAGATGCTGCGTCTGCTGTTGTTGGTCCATGTCGCCATCGCAGTCAAAGTGCACATTGCCTTTGCTCGGCCTCTCCGATTTCAGGGCGTAAACACTCGACTCGCCTGCATCACGTAAAGAGACCGAAAAATTCAGTTTAAGGTTATCGTCGATCCGCATCAAAAGACGTAGAAGAAAAAAACATGGAGCTAATAGAATATCAAGCTCCGTTTGAGCTCAACGTACTGATAGTGGCATCTGGCAAGTGAAGTTCGCTATTGTTGGGAGTCAGTCTCATGATGCTGTCTTCACAATCGGATGAAGCGCACAGTAAATGCTGGGCCTGGATCGATTTCCTTCGTTGTTGCTCCTGATCACCAACGTCATTCTTTCCGGACGCTCCTCCATTTCCGATCGCTAACTGGATCTGATGGTGTTGAAGCGGATTCAACGCGATGCTAGGCGGAGTAGCAAGCGCATACGAACTACTTTGTGAAAATTTTAGAAAGATACAAATTTTTAATTTTCCCTCTAAACTAATTAGTCTTTTAGGTACCTGGATCGATGCTGGGCCATTACACCCTCCCGGGTGTTCTTTTCAGGCTTGCACAAAACGATGTAGACCTTTGGGGCGAAGAGACAGGCCAGCTGGACAATTCCGCTATTGTAATTTCAAATTTAGATAATTTTTAATTATATTAATTAGGTTAAATGGAACACCCAACCTGATTGAAAGTGACATGGCTAGCGTGACAATACGTAGGGCGCTAGTTGGCGCCGTCAGGAAAAGCGGAATGAAAGCCATCCAGAGGACGCACGTTGTGTAAGTGGTAAACCCGATGTAACGGGCCTCATTAAAGCCGCCCGGACACTTGCGAGTTTGGAAGGCGTAGACGGTGCAACATCCGATCAGGATCAATGGATACACGAGTCCAACTAGGTAGGTATAATGATCCATACCCTCACAAATGAGCACCCTCTTGAACCTATTGTCAAAGGAGAAAAATTTGATTTGTCACGGATAAAATGAGTTGGCCGGCCGTCTGCCTGACCGGAATTGAAATCCGTACGGTACCTATCTGGAAATATGTGAGTCGTCTTGGGCGGTTCGTAGATAAGCCAGGAGGCGTTGACGACGACCTCGATCAAAGTCAGTGCGCCCGTGATGGCCAGTTGAGATCGTGGGCTGATGTACTTGGCACGCGGGCAGGTCAATGCCGCCGCTCCAGTTTTCTTCCCGAAAATACGAGCCACTCTGTGGACATTATCCCCGGAACGTAGAAAAATAAGCAACATAGTCATCAGGCTGTTTTATTTTTCGGATTCGATTCGATCGAACTCTTAAACAAGGAACACATGTTTCAATCAGATTTCTCGTAAATTGTCGGAAGTGGTCCAGCTGAATAAGTGGAAAACTGTGTCTTAAAATAAACCGGGATATCATCTGCAAATATTCAGTCAGGCAATTAGTCTGATCGGCGTGCTAAATAACGTCGCGACCTCTGCCGTTTTATCACATTCGGTCGCTTTGACCCGATCCGTCATCGATATTCCCGATATATTTTTAGATGGCGCCGGTTTCCGGAGTTGAGAGAACTGCTTTGCGTCACCGATATTACTCATCCAAAATAGTACGCCGGCCATCGGCAGTCAACGAAGGGTTCTTTCAACATTTGCCGATCGCCAGATAACGGCCACGCAAAATTGTTGACTGTTTCAACAACAACGCCATCACCCCCCAAAGTCTAGACGGTCCGAAAAACCGATATATCTTATGCTGATTGCGCAGAGCTTATTACGCGGCAATGCGTGATTCAGGACTTTTTTTTTCGGGCGAGAAAAAAATATAGAAAAAAAGAAGAAAAAATGTCTTGTATAGGAGTGGCGGTAATTGATGTACCTGTTGGTCTTGACGGCTATGGCCGCGAAGGCGACCGTGTGTGTCAGGCCTAAGGAGAATCGAGTTACGGCGCACTTGACGCCACTCGGCCTTGAAGCGATCAAAAATGTCATGGCGAAGGAGCAGAGTGTTGCCAGTAGGAGAATGCCCGAAAGTTCGCGGCCCGACGCTTTGATCACGGGAGTCTGACGATGGCGCCAAAAGATGAAAGCCACGGCCAGAGTCAACAAGATACCTAAATTATCCATTCAAACATTTTCGTTGAATAGTTACAGTAAATTTTGATTTAAAATTAACTAAGCCTATAAGATGATGAACCATTGAGGATAAGGACTTGATTAACAGTATTCTCTAGAGAGGAACATTTCGTTGGAAATTCACTTATGTGGGGGGGGGGATTGAAAGACTTTTCCGCGTCAATTCATCTTCATCCGGACGGAAATTGGGATAGCGGGACGTTTCCATTTAGATGCAGTGTGTAAACATATCCGGAAGTTCGGAGTATGGTGGATAATCATTAAACATAGGCTTAAGGAAAGCCATTGTACCGCCACGCGCAGTCCTGTCAATCTATTTACTATCAGAATAATGGAACGACCGTAGACGACTTTCCATCGAAAAGTGTCATCCATCTTTAACACTATGTCTGTATAAACCAACTCCCCCGCCAGTTGGGACTTTGAGGTAAGTGAATTCGGATATAATATAAGCTCAAAGGAAAAGAACACGTCCTGTGTACAATGATCTTATGCGTTTTTCACGAGATAAATTTACTGCGTAAAGGCAGCCAAGATCCAACAGCGCTTTCAGCGTATTTGAAACTTGAAAGTTTATCGTATAGGAAGTTCGACACACAATATATGATCCCGTAGTCTGGTTGACAGAGTTCCTAAGCACGTACGACACGACGCTATTTCACAGAAATATGTCAAGCGAGTCTACGTTGAAAGTTTAAAGAGATGTCAGTCAAAGTCGGGAAGTAACTAACTATTTACCTTTGGTTGGCATCTAATAACAGAAAAGCTTCAATGTCGTTCCCAAATCACTTTTGATGACGTTATTTTGTCTATAAGGGAAGGATCGAGTGCTGGTAATACGAGTCGCAGACTATAAGAGGATGCGGATGTGGACCAGACTCTGTATCCTTAGTACAAATGTTTACCAAATAAAGCGAAGGCCATAGCTCCAGCGGCCCAAGGATTCCGGTAATCGATGATCTGCTCGTCGATCCAGAGACAGCGGGAACGATTTTCGTTGGGCATCATTCCGTTAGGACACGGTTGGCAATGTCCGCCTTGGATCATCTCGAACGGCTCACATTTCTTACAGTCCGGGCAACAGCTGTTGTTGCTCTTCCGAGGGAGAAAATATCAAATATTTAACAAATAATCATGGTGATGGTTTCGAATATTGAGTGAACGTACTTGCAGATAAGGAACGAGGCCCTTTTTGGCATCGCAATTCTCTTTGCAAGTCGAGTTTGGGTAGGACTTCTCGTAGCGTCGATATTGCATTATTTTACGGTCAATTTCCAATTTAGGACGATCGTCTGCTCCAACTGTGTTTGGCGACAATCAAAAGAAAAGGGGAAAATTGTTAAAACACTCGGCAGCCATCGATCACGTGCTACATGAATGGATTGAGCCCACTCTAAACAGCCAACAACAGAAGCCAATGTGAAGCGACCAGGCGAACAAACGTGGCGTCTTATATGGATCTTTTGCTGGCCCTCTCGAAACATCCGTCGTTGGGGCTTCTTCATCTGACGAGGTAGACTACTATCCTCGACACACCAATCTCTTCGGCTTCAACGGACAAAATGCTATCTATCTAGTCAACATCGTCGCCGTCATCAATACATTCGATATAAAAGTACTAGAACAAGGAAGAAAGCAAATGGAATTCGGATCCTTTTTCTCATTTATTCTCTCCTTCTACGTCGTATTTCTTTGTCGGATTCATATCGTAGGCGACGGATTCTGATCATCTGCCCCCCTACGCCACTTCTTCACAGACTCTCATCTCTCTCGGTCGTACAAGAAAATATTGTGCAAGTCACTGAGTAGGCCCCTCTTAGCGATATCCATCTTAACTTTTACCGATGTCACTCGAGAACGATCAATAAGAATCAATAATCAATATTTTGAGGGAAATAGAGAAGAAAGCACTTACGAAAAAAACTGCCAATCTCAGTCCAGACGTAGCTGTCGTCGTCGTGCTTTTGGAAATTAAGAACAGAATACCTAGGTGGGCCGTCGCCTCCGTTGTAGAATTTGAAAACCCGCCTATTCTGATCTGCTTGGAGTTCGGCAACAGAAATAATTTATAGACAATACGTCAGTTGGAATGACGGAGCCGAGCTACGTTACCTGTAAAATTAGCTCCTTCTAAATAGAATTTGAGAACACTACCATCCGCGTTACGCATCTTGTCGCACACTCCTGGAAGCCCGTCGCACTCGGCCTTCCATTGATTGTGTAGGGCGTGGGCATAGGCGTACACTGCATCGCGGATAAACTGCAAGAACTTGACTGAGGTCAGGCGCTTGTCTGTTATATGCAGCCCGGGTTTGCACGGCTCACTGTAATTACTGGGGTAAATACCCCTGGGTAACGTTTCCAATTTGAATTTGCACCTTGAGCAGGAACCGTCAATTAAGTTAGCGTGTACTAATTTAGATACAAACAAGCAAAAGGGAACTTGCCGGAAAAAATCCTGCCAGTATTCCGAGAACCATGGATTGCGGGTGTTGGTATCCGGTCGCAAAGCTTTGAAATAAGTTTCAAAACCGTCCAGGTGGCGAACTAGAGGTTGAACGGTAATGGCACCTTCAACGATCGTCTCGTAACCTGTGCGGGTTTATGATCACTGAATAAATCCCAGTCGGTCCGCGAGTAATAACCACCGTTATTGGCTATTTGAAAAAAAAAGATTGGGGGCAAAAAAAAAGTTGCGCGTTTACCAGTGGTGACGACGTCTCGACTGGACCAACCGTCGCAACCAACCCAAATGAGGGGTTTGGCGTTTTTGCTGGAGGCTCGCTTTGTTGCGGCCATCAGTTGGGCGGCGCTTGCTTTGCCGCTAAACAAGACGACGATGCGGGACTGCGATTGAGAGTACAGTTTACTCAGCACCTGATCGAAATCCGTCGTCTTGAAGTTTTTGACGTCGACCCGGACTTGTGCTGCAAAACAAACGCCGTACCTCGACGCCAATCTCAGTAAAGTTTCGTATCCCTATACATTATTATGAAACGTTTGCAAAGAAAACAATCATTTTTAATCGAATCAGGAATACGTATAGAGCTCTTGGAGTCGACGAGGAAATATCAAATGGTTATGCCGAGTTTTGGTGAAATATGTAACAGTCGGAAAGCAACACTTTCAGGTATGAAACTCATCATTTATGCATGTGGAACATACCTTGACGCCGTACTCAGAGTCTTCGTAGACTAGCGACGCAAACGTCCAATTGAAATTCCTGGAAGAAACAATATGCGTTTTTTTACTTCTTTGTCTAGATGACAACCAGCACTTTCAGTTGTGTCATTATTTACCGAAGGATTTCCAATATTGCGTAGGCTTGCGTGACGTCTGATGGAACAGTTCTAAAGAAATAGGCGAAGCGTTCCCGATCCGACAGAGTTGGACTAGTTGATTGATAACTGATGAGCGGGATCTTGAAAATCCTCAATAAGCTCGTCACCTAGATTGCGACAGTACGAATGTAAATCAAGCGTTGGAACAAACTCGAGTGGCTTATGTCGATAAAAATAGTTGAGCAAACAAAGAGCTTTCCGCAAGACGTGCTCGGTTTTTCCGTTTAAGTATATTCTGACGGTGACGGTATTGGAATAACAAATATGTATCATCAGTGCAGTAAATTGGGAGAGTAGACGGCGACGCCCTCGGTCGTTTGTGTACACAAGAACGTGCAAGCTTCGAGCGTGAGTGGTGTCACGGATCCACTTAACGGGTTCGCCGTCGTATCGATCACGACGCATCCCCAACTGTATAAAGCCGTTTGCTCTTGATGAGAGTAATCGAGATGAAATGATCTCGTCTTCTAGCGAATGGGCGAAAACAACGCCGGCGCTTCCCGACCATCCCTTATTATCCCTTATTGCGATTCTATTGCGGGTGCTTTTCACTCGATTACTTGAATTGTGATGTCTGAGCTCTGGTCGCCTATGACGCCAACGACGGGCTTTTGGGGCCCCACAAGGCTGTCCAGTAGATCCGTTGTGCCTGATCCGGATACTGAGCACGCTTCCAGCAACTGGTCCCGCTTTTTTTCTTGGAGCCTCGTGACGAAACCTGCAAATATGGGGGATAAAAGGAAAATAGGTTTAGATAGAAATGTTGAATAAGTTTGGTCGTCAAGGAAAAATGCCCCAGTTTATAATGAGATTCTTTTCTGCAGATAATTGGACGCCCAATAGGAGAGTAGGCATCAGAGAGATCGATAGAAAGTGAAAGCGACTTACTCTTTTCTACGGTTCCTGTATTGACGGGAAGAGGTAGTAGCGTGAAAGTAATAACGAGACACAATACCGTTGGGTAAGCATATAGTAAGCATAGTCGCGACGAGACAATGGCGTCGATTATTTCAAAAGCAATTTTCGCCGTCCATTCATGAAAGATGAATGCACCAGAAGACTGTGAAAGATTCATACCTTTGATGAAATCCAGACATTGATCCAATGCATTTACGATATTGTCACAGCTGTCGAGGGCTACGACGCCAAGAGTAATGTTAGGCAGCAAATGAGGATCCCGGTTAATTTGATCTAATGTGAAATGCAACGCTTCCAACGGCTGGATCCCATCATCGCCCTGAACAAGTTAAAGTGAAGGTTAGTAAGGACGAATTTTGAAATGGTAATTCTGAAAAGTTTCAACATGTCCGGTGTAAAGGATGGGCTTGGCCCGAATCCATCTTCCGTCATGCAATTATTCACACGCGTGAATAAATTGGGCTGTTCCGGCAGAATTGCCGACATCTTGTAACAAATTGGGAAAGGAAAACGTGAGAGGCCAAATGACGAAACCAACAAAGGAATCAAACAGTCCCCTGACTCATTCGTGAAAGTTAATGAAGCTACTAAGAATAGCCCTGAGAACGCGCTGTAATACCGGAGAAAAGCTGAGCCGTTTAACTTAAGTCGTATACGCTGTTACCGTATTTGCATATGTCACCCGTTTCCGGATGATATCTTTTGTCTATATGGATTTAGTGCTTTCTGTGCTACCGGATTCTCTTTGTACCAATAACAGGCTTCTCTCAGTTCACACAGCAGCAAGTGGAGATCAGCGCCGATTTTCGCGTGGTTTCGGCTGCTTTTGGGAAATCGGAATCGATAAAGCAATTCCGCAACTGCGCTGGCACTGTGTATCCTTTCTCCTGTTGTCAAGGTCACTAGTGTCATGTACAACTGGCATACGCGGCAAAAGCAATAGCATCTCGCTCCCTTACAAACCAATAAAAGTTTGTTGACTATATAGCATTCGGGTGAATCGTAGTTCATGTTTACACTCCGTCAGTTTTGCCGCGTAACGGAACTAATGTTGCTCAATCAACTGTTCTTCTAGCATGAGCCATCACCTTGTTACCCTTTTCCTACATATATAACTTGGTTGCAACAACTTAGTAGACATCCCTAAAACAGGAATAGACTTCGCGATATCTATATATCCACCAGCGTCGCAATAAACAAAGTACGTACAGAAGTTCTTGCGTGCTCTTTTGTTCCCCTGGGCTTTGCCCTGGACATAGTGCAAACATTGGCCGTACTTGGCATTTGGTTCATAACCTAGGCCCATACAATCTAGAGGTATAATGCAGTGTTGTGTAGACGGACGACTTAAGACGGAACGTACAGTCACGAGATGCAGCAGTTCCTGCTCATTTACGACGCACATGCCAGGCACATGCTCTATAGTAGGTCGGGGGTATGAAATGTGTGTTACTCTCATATCGTCGTTAAAACATATAATTTCATTTTCTCACTTATGAAAATGTGTCGCAACATCTTTGTACCCTGGTTTCTGCCGGCCGTCACCTTTTCTCTTTTATTTTAAAAAGTTTTTGAGACGCCGTTTAATCATGACGCTGGTTTAAAAACTCTCGAGAAGGCGAAAACATTGGGACAAGGCCCTTTTTTCCTCGTATGGTATGGTTTATATAGGTCAGGACTATGGCAGAATATGGGATAAACAACAAGCTATAACACGTGTTAAAAGATTTATGATACCTGAAGTGGTCCGCAGCCTTCCGGCGAAGAGCCTTTGGCGTGAATCGGGAATAAGGCGCCGAGCATGATGTCTCCATCTTGACGGCTAATTACTTGAACAGAGCTAGCAACGGATAACCACAAGGATAGAACGAACAGCACATTTGTCGTTCTCTGTGAACTTTTGCTCATTTCCATATTTATTTACTTTGGGGAAATTTTGCAATTCAAATTGTGTCGTGGTTGGAAGGACACCGAAACACGTACGCACTGATCTCGCACAACTGTTTGAAGTTTTTGATTAAGCGTAGATAGAAGCCCACATTTCTCCGTGATCTTTCTTTTTCTTCGAATTAGGCAGCTAACGGATTGGGCTGGTCTGACTATATTCAAATCCGATAATGACGGAAGCTGGCGGAAATGGATCGAGATAAGCCAAAAAATGCCAACAAAAATTTTTCGTCGTCTTCATCCGTTTTCTGTTGTAAACAACCAACAATTTCTCCAGAATCGTCGGTGCGAGATGAAGGCATCCGCCCAGGTGTGGAAACTTTTTGGTTTTCACCGATTACTGGATTTTCTTTTTGTGGAGCGTGGCGTAATGGAGCGTGACACCGCGGAAGCGACCAGCACCCCTCACTCCGCCAGAAAAAGGCAACTATCAAAACTTCCTCTTTTGTTCCGATGAAGCATCCGGCTGAGGCAGATTGAAGCTACTACATTGGATCGCCACTCCGTCGTCCGTATACTTTAGTCCTCCGTCCGCCTCCTCCGTTTGTGTTCGTAACTTGCGGAGAACGCATGCGCCATTCGCGCAATAATAAGGAAAAAACAAACAAACAAGAGAGAGAGAGGGAGAGAGCGAAGAAGAAGAAAAAGATAATTAAACAACAAAAAGGAGCAAAGCGGGTTCTAAACAATAGAAGCGACGGAACAGAAACCATTTCAATGCTACGCCTATTTATAAAGAATTTCGCGTTTAATGATGAGATGGCGAAGAAGGAGAGAGAAAGATATCAAGCTCGGCGGTGTCTGTCGGGTACAGGATTTCCTCTCCTATTTCTCTCTATTTCAAGGCTTATTATTGCTGGGTTCGTAAAATAAAAGGGAATAAAAGTGCGCGAGTCGGCACGTGCCGACACCATCCCCCGGAACAATTAAAAATGTCCAGCTGATTCAATCACGCCCATCTGTTCTATAATAATGTTCGCGCCTGCGCTCTTTTTTTTACGAGACAAGGGGTAGGCAGATCCGTGGGAAATAAACGATATTTACCCTTTATATATATGGCAAATCGATCTTGACGCGCTGGGCGCGGTACGAAGAAGAAGAAAAGGATGTGCAAAGAGAAACGAAATGGGAAAAGAGAGGAAAAAACAGGAGGTTGTCGAGTTCGTTCATCGACTATATACTCTAGCGCTACAAGCATCTCATCGGCAGCGATGGATATTTATCTCCCCGGATGAGAATCCCGCCATCTGTGCCGGGACTCGGTTGAAGAGGGGGCGGATATATGTTCGGATGAAAACTCCGGACCAAAAACAAAACAAAAGAAAATAGGATAAGAGGTAAAGACCGTATTCCCATAGTGCACAAAATGGATAATAATGCCAAACTTGTGTTTTTCTTTTTCTTTTCCGTCTATCAGACCATCAAGTTACTACGGCTTGATTCCTTTTTAGGAAAGTGGATAGCAGTTGCGCGGAGCTCGTGGAAAGTCATCGAGTGCAAGATCGGAAATGAGGATCTTGTGCGCCGCAGGTAATTGAGCAGCTTTTGACGATTTTTTCCTCCTCTCACTTCTTTCTTTTTGAAACCTTGACTGTCCCGTTGCTGCGATCTTTCTCGCCCACGCTCGGGACTTGTGCACCACGTGAAATCCATCTGGCAGAGTGGCTGCTGCTGAGGATGCCAAGCGCGCCAAAACCCGCTCGTGCGCTTCAATTTTCTTTCTCTATTTTTCTTCTTTCTCTTTCGTTCTCTTCTTCTTCTTTATCACCTACCACTCTAGCTAAGTGAGATTGCGGATTAAAAACACGTGAGACGTGAACTTGAAGAGACAAGATATGGTTGCGCACTTTTCCAACCAATCGATTTGGTGGGGCTGGAAGGTCGCCTGGAACACCAAACGACAATTTCCCAAGAAAAAGCGGAACTGATTTATATACTAAAGGAAGAGTTTTACTTTCTTCTTCTAGGCTAATGGGCGCAGCAGCAAAGAGCAGAAGAAGAAACTTTCGTTTGAACTGCCTAATTATTTTAGTACTAGTTCCTCTTACCAACAGATTATAAAATAGCATGGAAACAGAGAATTGAAGCGGAAAATTTGAATGCCGCTTTAAATGGAAGCCACGTTTACTTGAAAATGACATTGCGAGTGTTCGGGAGTGGTTGGTCAAGCGCATCATTCATTTTAGGTTCCTGAAAATGGGCCTGTCAAGTGGTTGCTAGTTCACCGGGAACGGTAGGACGTGAAAAGCCGGAACTTTTCTAACCTATTTTTCTTTGTAGAGTAGGATGCCAAGAATAGATGGTTGTGGAATAAAATCGATCGACACAATCACTATTTCATAATAGCTCTGCATTACGTCATCATCAAACACTATAGAAAAAACCGACATTCGAGGAGAAAAGATAATAAAGCGTCGAGGAGGAAAGAGGAAAGTTCAAGCGATCCAAGAGACCTTTAAACTTCTTCTTAAACAATGAAATTAAGAAGCAAAAACCGGTTTATTAGTACGGTAGCTAACGTTTTGGACTCCTAGCAGCATAATATAAGATAATAACTACAATAACAACTACAAACAGCATATTAGTTTCTTACTAAACAAACGTGCTGATAATATGGACTACTGTATGCGACACGTCATCTAAGTCTGTAAAAGGATTACATAAGGGATAATAGATTAACTGAAACTGGATTTCGTCACCTATTATGCTAAGGCTGTTGAACACGTCGTTTTGATAACTGAAGAGATGTCTCAATGTTTTGAGAAGAAATAAGCTATCGTTCTCGCCATTATCATGCAAGGGGAAGTAGATAACCGTGTAATTCTAGTAGAACTGGACTAGATTTAACTACAAAAATTGATTTCAATTGTATTTTAAGGGGAATAATTATATGTTTCCGCTTTGTTCGTATTCAGTTGGGGATTCATAGGAAATAAATCATTAAAGTCGTCATCTTAAAGTCTTAAGTCTTATACGGCGGCAAGCTTGGTCTTCTTTTTGTCGCGATTTCTTTGTGCCATGCAGCAATCGACGTTAAATGGCCAATCACAAACGTAAATTAAGGGATTGTAATACAGCCCAACAGGGCACATCATCCGCGTAGGTTTGACACCTTCACAGACGTAATAATATGCGCAATTTGTTGGATCGGCCATATTTGCCAGATGCATGTCTTCGTCGCACGTTGGTGGCGGTGCCGATGGGTCGCAACCCACCATTGCCGTAGTTGACGTTGTCATTGTTGTTGTCGTGGGAGATGGCGTTGATGTCATTAATGAAGGACTTATGGTATTTACTTCTTTGCAATATCGCGCTTTAATACGTTGAACGTCGGTAACACTTAGCTCATCACGTTGGCCCATAATTGGTTCGCCTACATTCGGTAAGATTTAATGTATAGACCCGTTCACTTAACAAACACATTACGTATACTTTTACGAACCGTCTTTGGTCGTGGCGGTGGCAATGTCGGTGGCAGTGATTGTCGGCTGGGTTCTGTTTATCGCGTATATTGTGTTACTGCCGTGCAACAAACTACCGTAATCGTAAGGCTCTTTGGTTGTCTCTGCTTCATTCCCACTTTAGTTTGAACAAAGTTTGATTGAATAGACAAAACTATCTATAGTTGTTTAATGGATATAGAGTACGTACTAGTATTTGAAGAGATAGTGTCTTTTGGTTTCGTTTACATTTGTCCAGTGAATTTTAATGTACCGATCTCGATCTGGTCGATTGTGCTCGTGTCCGAAACCTGAAACGCCACTGTGATTGCGAAACTTGCGCGCATCAATTACACTTGAACTTTTCTTACCCAGGGCGTGGAAGATCAAATGCATGACTGTACCAGGGCCATCGCCCGTGCATCTTTCGGCCTGTACGGCAATCAACTGGTCGCCTCCTTGACGGCCGATGAATGAAGCGCAGCCCTTTTAATATAACACCAAACCCAAATAGGTTATGATCCTTAATTCCGAGTCAATAGGGCTATCAACAATATCATATGTCTATTGCGTTACTTTGGAATTATTGAAATGCAGAAAATCAACAGGCCAGGAATCAGATTCATTGATGAAAAGGCGACGAAAACGGAGACAAGTCTTTTCGGTGAATTCTTTCACCGCAGATAAAATATCAGTCGAGTAGTTCTCTGTCAAGAAATGCTTTCTATTTACAAAGTCTCCTTGTAAAATCTGCTTACGCTTTGTTGTTGTTTACCTATATTTGGATCGATAAAAAATGGGATGTCCTGTGGTTTCCAGAGCAGTTTCGGGTCGCCAAAGTTGATCCACGATGGGTCCAAAGATTCAGTGCGGCCGTCCTTCTGCATAAACGATTGCGACAAGTACATATATAAATGCGTGCGCGAGCATGTGTGTGCGAGGCACCCGAGTGCACGGAAATACAAGATTGAAATCCATTCAGCATAGCGATTGACGTCACTAGTCGTTTATATGTAAAAGAAGAAAGCTTGTCGTCATATTGTGATTACCTGGGACACGTAAACGTCGTCTTCCGAGAAAACTGGCACTGAAATATATTTTCCATGTTCCCGTTAAAAATGAAATACCAATGAAAAAAAGAACTGATCCTTTACTGGACTTACCTTCATTGCTGGATTGCGGCTCTGTGGCGGACTTTGGGAAATACTGATACGTCAATCGAACCAGTATTAGAGAAATTCGTAAATTCAGCACGATTCGATGAGTTTTTTTTCGACAACAATATGAATTACCTTGGATTCCGAGAATGAGGATAGAACTAGCAAAATGGCGATCAAAAGAGTAGCGGTCATTGCGCTACAAGAGTTGATCACCGCGCCTGATGCTTACAACTAACTGGCTAACATGAGGTAACTGAATCAAGTCCTTATATGTCTTTTAAAAAAACGAGCGCTGGTACCGAATCAACTAGGACCGTTGTTGGCTTATCAGCTCGTTGTTATTCGAGTGAGAAAACACAACAAACACCGGTGGCGAAAGGGCCTCGGTCATCAATCAACACAAGAGAAAAAGGGATGTCATCACCAGCTCTCCAAAACCTTCTGGTCGCTGTGTTTCTTCTCTTATCAGGCCCAGTAAGTCCACAGCTGCTGGACTCTTCAATTGCGTTAATGAAAAAAATAAGAGGCGATAGAGGGTAGAGGTAGTAGTGATAGAGCGGGTGGCTGCCCGGAAGGCCATTGGAGTGCGCGGTTGGGCGCGTCTAAGGTCGTCGAGTACTGTAATCTATACCGAACGGCAAGTCGGTGCGTACACATTGTGGCGATATTGATTCCGATCTTGTGGACTTTTTGCCAAACTGGACGACCGCGAGACACAGCCAATACTTCTACGGTAGAAGCGATTTTCAACGACCGGAGATTTTGAACGATTGCCAAAACGAGATGCTGTAGCGATTTGTTTCTTTGTCGTGAAATTCGATCGTACAGACAGCAGAACGAAATGGGGCAGAAATAAGAAGCCAGCGGTTAACTATATGCGTCTTATCAGCAACTAGAGGCCATATTTTAACATGTATCGTGATAAATTTCAGATATAGAAAGAGATTCCAAGAGCGTTGCAACATCTACCCACTCCAATCTCCAAAACGTCAAATACATTCGTCGATATATATGAGCGGCTTTTACTCTCAAGACGGAAACTTTTCGTCGATTCAGTCTTTTCTTCTTCCTTATATTTTTTCCCGCTATTATTGGGTTGTCTGATCAATGGAATTTGGAGTTCTTCCTAGGCAGACCTGGTGCGAACGAAGCAATCTATTGGTGTCGCATATACGTTTCATGTGCAGGGCTAGCCCCAACTTTGCTGGTCGCCTGATTGATTCGCCGACGCTCCAACCGGTCACGTGAACAACATATGACTGAATCCTCGATCAGCAGGAAATGATGGGATCCGTACTGATACGAGGAATTCGTCCGTTTTCTCCTCTTTTCAGTCTTCAAGTAGTCGACCCCATCTGTTTCTTTCAGTTGATCCGGCGGGCTCAATCGACGAAGCAACCCGTTCCTCTCACGACAGTCTTCTTTCCTCCCGCGACCAATCGGACACTGTTGTTTGTCAGCGATGGCGAGTTTCCACTACGCACAGTGACAACCACCAGCATTCGACGTGGAATAAGACGCAACCAAAAAAGCTGATGCCCTCATGATTGGTTCGTGAGATATCAAGAGGATGGCGCGTGATCCGGAAACGATGCGCGTTTCACGACCCATCACTTTGGCGAGGTCGTCGTAATAATAGACTCACTGTGGGCGGAGGAAAGGGTCGTTGTTACCTTGTATCCGGTCCACTTGCACTCGTTTCGTTCGCTAAAGATGATTGAATCGAGAAGACCTCCTGGACCAATAAAGATCGGCTGTATTGTCGGGCTTCTCTTGTGTATTGGAACGATGTTAGAAAGTACAGGCGCCGCCAAACAACTGGAAAAATTTGGCTTCCTTAGGCCGTTGGCGTGGGTAGACGGCCGAGAATCCAATGAATAGAAACATAACAAATTTGAATTTTTATTATTATTTCGGCTTGCATGCATGTATAAAGTCAAACACAACAACATATTTGTAAACGTTTCTTATTTTATTCTTCAGTCAGACGAAGGTTGAGCTTCGATCGCCCGCCTTCTTTGGCGCCACAGCCTCACCACGTAGCGCATCCTCTGAATCGATATGACGGTAAAAACGGCGACCCTGAGACAAAAGAGTTCTTCAATTACATCAGGACAAGTTGCCAAGACAAATAAAAATAAATAAACGGGAACAACCATACCTGAAGCGCCGAGAGGCTTTCTTTATATCGGGATCCCTTTCTATTCGCTGGTTGTGATTCTGATCTAATTCTTGAACGATATTACCGAGGAACTTTTTCTGGTAAATCAAATTTTTTCGTATGCTATCCAATTTAAGAGCGCGATACTGAAGGAACTAGATAAGAATTCGAAAATATTACATAAACATGGGAAAGTACAGCTATCTTTGGTACTGCCAAGTTTACCTTGCCGGCTTGTTCGGGCTGAAGAGATCGGAAAGAGGAAATTGTGTTTTGGGGCTGTTGGGTTTTCACCGGCTGGTTATTGTTCCTCTGTTTAGCAAGTAACTGCAACACCTGTAGAAAGTCAACAAAACAAGATGACATTGTTGTCATTTTTCCTAAATATGTGTCAAAAGATAAAACAAACCTGTTGTTGTAGTCGACCGTTGGCGGCACGTTGATCTTGTAGCAATAGTTTCTCCATGGCTAGTTCAGTTTCGAGGAGCTGTACCTTCTTTATCAGTTCAACTTCAACTGGACTGACAGCTGCTTCGAAACTCTCTCCATCCGGCTTGAGCGTGCTTTCAAGATCATCCTGAAAGTTTTAAAACAACAGATATGTTAAGTATTCTAACGTCCACTCCATTTTCCAATTCGATTAAGTATTTACTTACTTCTACGTTGTGATTGGCTAGACGATCAGCTTTCTGCTGAGCCGCGTTTTGTTGAAGTTCTAGCAGCTGTTTACCGAAAGCCAAGAGCTGTTCACTCTCTCTTTGTACCTCTTTTAGGGCCTTTTTGCCCACCATCGAGTTTGGCAGAGACAGATCGTGGAAGGTACTTAATTCGGCCGTACGATGGCCCGGACTTCCGCTACGGATGGAAAGGGCTCGGCTACTGCAACGGCTACTTGTCGTACTCCCTAAAAATTCGATGAAAGATGGTGCCAGTAGATCCGGTGGAGCTGCAGGACCTAAAGCAAACAAAAATAAATCAATATGGCACATATATTAAATGTTTTGAAAAACCTGCCTTCCAGCAATGTCGAAGAATCTCTAGGATCCACTTTTCTAACACTGCTTTGCTGTTTCTGTAGCTGCTGGGCCTGCTTGACTGCTTCGACTTCGATCTGCAACTTCCGTAAAGCCTCTTCCACCGTGGCTTTACAGCTGTCTGACAATTTTAGCTTTGTTTGCAATTCTTTGACGGTCTGGTCCTTTGAATCCAATTGAGCTTTTAGTGCTGAGCACTGTTGCTGGGCTGTTTGCTGCTGGTAAATAAGATCAGATTGTAAAGAAGCGCAGCGCTGTTGAAGAACTTCCACAGCTGTGACGGTACCACGTTGGGCAGCAGCATCAGTTTCTAGAGCAATGCATCTTCGGCGAACGATGTCATATTCTTGCGCCATGTCCCTTTGATTGGCAAGATTAGCTTCGAGTTCTTTGCATTGCTTTTGCAATTCATCGATCGATGCTTGGCTCGTTTGCTTTTGATCGGTTAATTCTTTTTTCAAGGCCGCACATGATGTACGTGCTGTTTCCAGTTCCTTTGCCAACAGCTTATGCTCGCTTAGCTCCTTCTCCAGGGCGACGCAGCGTGCTTGGGCGGAATCGAGATCTCTTAACTTGTTCTGACATTCTTGCAACTCCTTTTCGAGACGAGTGTTACAGTCTTGATACTCTTTTTTCTGTCGCTCGGCTTCGTCTACCATGTCGTCTAATGCGGCATTACGTAGTTCCAGTGATTCCAGTTGAGCCAGACGACTGGCACTGCAAGCTACTTCGTCTTCTAGAATCTGCCGTTCTCTTTCAGTCTTTGCAAGTTTAGTCCTAAGCTCATCGAGCTCCATGTGAAGCGTATGGGGAGTCTCTTGGGGCTTGATCTGATGATGGTGTTGCTGTGGCTGGTAGATGGGACTGAGGGGGACTGGAGAGCTTTGGACGACAAGTCTGGACCACGTCATGCTACCGTCCTGGTGAGGAGCGTCTCGTAAACGTTCTACACTGCTTTGGGAATAATCATCTTGGGTTCGCCTAGTGGACTCTTGTTCTTTTTCTTGAATAGCTTTCATAAGTTTGTCGATTCGTTGATGTAAGTCGCCCATCTGCTTCTGCATACTAGCGAGTGATTCATCTTTCTCTTGAACAACCAACTGAAGCTGTTGCTTTTCCTCAGAAAGAATGCGACACTTTTCTGCATGCATATTTTGAGAAGCACCAAGAGCGGCCGACCGTCTCTGTTCTTCCAGTCGATTTTCCAAAGACGAAATGCGCTTAAGCAGTTCAGTGTGCTCCACTTGTAGCTCGTGTTTTTCAGCATCGACATCCTAAAAGTTGTAAAGAGAATAATTTATTTCATTCAATTCTATAATAAAATCTAATTAATTGTACCTGCATCAACAATTGGTGTTGCTGATATTGTTGTTCTAATTCGTTGGCTCTTGAAATACTACGTTTTTCGGACTGAGCTACCCTTTGCAATTCAGCCTCCAAATCTGCTATCCGTTTGCAAGCAGCTTCCTCAATGCGGTCTATGAAAAAGAAAAAAAATTATTTTAAGAATCACAAAGAAATTGATGTGTAAATGCATACTCAGAATAGCCAGCTTCCCATCAAGTTGTTGAAGAAAGCTAAAGGCACGTTCTGGATCATTTTGGCAGTTTTCTGCTGTCGGTGATGGGCTAATATCACGATCTCCATCGGTTCTCATAGGATTTCTATCCCTTTTAACAAACATACAAAATTTTTAAAATTTCAGTTTAATGTATTATGATGCTGAACATACTTGATAGAAATATCCTCGGTGCTAGTTGAAGGAGTAATATGATTCCTTGGGCTTAGCAGATTGCTACTTGTTCTTTTTTGTGTGGTTGCCTGGGCAGCTTCTAGCGCTCGTGTACTGTTTTCAACTTTCGTGAGAAGGCGAACGATCACTTGTTGAAGATCATCAAACAACGTTGGCATGTCAGCGGCCGTCACCGGGATAGAGGTATTCGCTGCATCTTGAAGCGTCGAATCATGTTTACGGCAGCCAGGAATAACGCTTTCCTTTTCCGATTCCGAGGGAGCATACAAATGGTTTTCCAATTCATTTTGCAAAGCAGCTATTTGTTCGGATTGGGCTTTTAGTAATTTGTCTTTAACTTCCAAAATAGACTGCAAATTGTTGTTTTCTTCATCCAAATCTGCTTGATTCATCCGTAATACTTGATTTTGTTGTTCTAAACGTTGTTGGACGACAAGACAATCCTGCCATTTTAAATTAATAATTATTAGATTACAGAACCATAACAATACTGTAAATTCAGGACTATACCTCAAGTGTTTTATCTTTTTCTTTTACAGCATCGTGAAGCTGTTGTACATCGCTGGAAAGTTGATTGATAGAGGTTTTCATCCTTTCACATTCTTTTTCTTTATCTGCCAATAAAGCTTCGAGCTTTTTTTGTTGCTCGCTAGCATCTTCGCGTTCCTGCTCACGTTCAACTGCTTGTTGTTCCAAAAAAGCTCGATTGGCCTATAGCAATCAATGGGAAAATTGGTTTCTGGTCAATATTTTAGCTATTTTCAGGATATTACCTTGATTTGTTTATCTGCTCCATCCAGTTGGTCCATCAAGTCCTTCAACTGTCTTTGTGCATCTTCAGATGCTGCAGCATGTTGCTCAGCCATATGAAATTGGGATGAATATTGTTGCTGGAATTCAGTGGCTACTTCCAACAGCTTGTTATTGTAATGTAAGTGAAGTTCTTCACATTTCTGACAATGAAACTCATCAGTTTGAATACTTTTGGAACCACAATTGACTACAGGTTGTTTTGGGGCAGAAATCTTTTGTCGAACTTCAAACTTTTCAATGTTTGCAGCTAAGCTAGACTGTGGCTTAAACTCTGGTTCCTCATGCAAGTCTGGGTCATCACACTGGGTTTCATGAGCATCATCAAAAACAGGCAAAGGCCCAAAGCTGATACTCAGGTCTTCATGAGAAGTGGAAATGGGTTTGGAATTAACTGTTGACATAAGTATGTCTGGTCTGAAATCTGCTTCGGGGGAAAAAGCAAGATGTATATTAACAACTTCATGGCTGCTGTCTGCTGTGGTGATGGAGGAAAGTGATAAACTGCCCATCGCATGAGGGACATTAATTCTGGTGGGTGAATCAAAACTGGGATCAGTAATAGTAGAATGGATCTGTTCGTTGCTCTCTTCATCACGAGTGATCAAATTTGCAGGACCCATCGAAATCGAATTTTCACTGCCATTTGTCGATTCTTCCATTTTCACAGTATTTTACGATAGTTTCCAGTTAGATAAGGCAGTTAATAAGAAAACAAGGCGCATAAACAACACATGATATCGCCACTCGATTCGAATTTCTCCAATGTATCGTACATCACGCTGCGACGCTTTATCGCGCGCGTCTTACCAGTCAAAACAAAACAAAGGATTCAGAAGCCGCTTCTGGCTCGCGTACGCACTCTATAATTAATTGCATATTTATTACATATTTAAACTAAATGTCATCTACAAACTCATTAGCACATATCTAAAACTGTGGCTTTGTCACAATAAATTTTTCAAATAACCGCAACCGACATCCTCGTTTATTGTGAATAAAGTTGCTCGGGGTAGAGTGGTAGAGTTGCGCAATGCAGGATATGCTCAAGTTGAGCAATGAGCAACGATATCTCATCAAAACGCCACCAAAATACAAAAGTAGTTGTTATTTTCATGATACACTAAAAACTTTAAAAAATCCAAAACGAAGCAATTAAAATTATTTAAACATTGTGCTTCTCGTCTGAACGGAATAAAATGATTTATTTTGAAGTATTTGCTGTATCGTAATCAAATGAAGCTGTTTGGAACGGAATATTGCTGGTGGGGTAGTTTAATTTTTATATGTTTGTTTCACTAGCAAACACAATAAGCATACCATCATCATCCGCTATCATCAAATGATCGTGCTATCATCCAAGAAAAAGAAGTTTGCAAAGAATCCGCGATAAATCGATATAGACAGCCTTGCATTCAGGTTTCAGGATATTCATAGCGGAAAATTCCACTTAGAGGCCGCTGTCCAATGTGATCATTTCTATTTTTGGCTTGTTTGATTTACCAGAAAGAAAAAAGAAATGAGAAATGTTAGTCGACATGCGCCGTAAGTCGATAGAATCGAGTGTATATCGATACTTAAATATCGTCAAATTCTTGGTCGGCCATTTTCTCAAAATTTGAGTCTCTCTTCTGCTAAAAGATTTGTTGTTTTTATATATATCCGTTTTTCGACTGCCGAAAACGATGCATCGTGCCAATAGTAACCAATCGAGTTGAAGGCCTTGGAACTCCTCTCCCTGTTTGGAGTGCTTGTGCGTGTCGTGTGTTGCTACGTAGGTTCCTACGTCTTCGCGCTGCGGACTGGCGTCCATCTTTTGCTAGCTGGGGATATGCTGTGAGACTGTGAGAGTGTGTGTTTTGGGGGCGGAGCTAGTGAGAGTTGTGTCGGTTTGTGGCCTGCGAAACCGAGGCGCCGCCATATCGTCCGTCGTCGTCAGAGAGAGCAACAGTCGTACGTAAGCAAAAGTTGAATAGAGACGCATTCAGTGACGCGACAGCCTCCATTTTGACGTGGCTGTGTGTATGTGTTACGTGTCAGCACAACGCTGTCCACTGGCGGGCGTTGCGACCTCTCTCCGTGCCAGTGGTGGTGGTGTGTGTGTGTGTACGTCCCTATCCCCGACCACCACCCTCTTTACCCTCCCTAACTCTCTGACGTCGCCACCATCTCTTAATAACTCTCTCTCTCACCTTTCGGGTAAGTTTGTTGTAACAAACAGTAATATTATCTCTTTTAACTAGTCGCCAGCAACCTATTGTGGCTTTCCTTCTGGTTGTAGCTATCGCTCGACTATACTACTACTACTACTACTACTACTCGAAGACTAGTGGTAGTAGTCGATTGATTTTTTTCACTGGTCAAACAGATACACTATACACAGGGAAGAGACATTGTGAGTCATTCGTGGACGACTCGATACCCGACCACACACACACACACATGGAAAGCCATTTGCATGTTGCCCGAGAATGTACTACAGAGTGTTTGCTCCCGTTTAGCATTGTGCAAACAATCACAAGAGAATACCAGAGCAGCGCCCCCTTTCGAACCAAACTTTTTGTGTAGTCTGCTTCGGTGTGTCTGTGTGTGTGTCGATGACGTGACTCGTCTCCATTCCCACAGCGTTCTACGCCACTATTATACGATCGAGAATTTCGTTTTTTTCCCCCTTCATCCAGTGACGCTTGTTTTCAAGTCGGAGGAAAAATTTAACGATTCAATTCACGATCGGCCAACACCAACGATTCCATCTGCGTTAAAATTCACGTTGCGTAGTTTTTTTGTTTTTTTTTTCCTGATACTGTTAAGATTGTCAGGACACATGGTGAGAAGTGGTGGAAAACCTTAACGTTCCAGTATATACAAAAGAGATAAATAAGTTGGCCGCAAAAAATCCCGGGTTGGCTCTCTCTGGTGGCTTGAAAAAGTTTTAGCTCCCTAGCACCGTGGCTCTAGCGAGGAGGTTGGAAGAAGGAGAGAAGGCGGACGGGTGGTGAATAATACGGTGGGAGGGCTGTGTGCGTCAGCGGATGACGTCAGCGTGACGTAGGTATTCCAGTTTCCGGCTTCTCTCTATCGCCTTTTTCTCCACTCCCCGCATGCTCCTTAGCGGGCGGTCGTGCGACAAGAGTGGTTATATACAGCAGCAGTCGACTTTACTACGCCTTTCACCTCCACTAGCATCAGTTGGCCGACGCCACTTGTCCACCTTTTATTACCTCTTTCGGTTGTGGAGGAATTCGCTTTGAACTTAGTGGTGGTGCCCGAAACGTGATAAGGAAAAAGAATCGCGCAGACACACAGACACAAAACAGTAGACCGTGTTGTTGTTAGTTGCAAGTCCCGTCGGCAAAATGGTTTCAAGGTGCGTCGTCCGTCATGCTGCCCGTTCTCTTTGAGGATAACCAATAGTGTTGTTGCATTGATCTTCTGTATGGATCGTGTTGTTGACCAATTGGATTTTCTGTATGTGCGTTTGCAGATTGGTTCTCCGGTTGAGGGATCATGGACTTGGTGGACACCAATGACGGATCCGGCGAGAGTGATCCACATAACAGCGGTGCGGGAGAAAGTCCAGCTTTAAACGGAGGAAGAGGTAGCGGCGGAGGCAACGGCGGTGGTTCCAATCCCAGTCATTCCCAATCATCGTCCGCCATCAGTATTGTTCACGTTTCTGTGCCGCAAGCTCAAGTAAGGAGAAGGAGGAGTTTCCTTATCTTCAATCCAAAACAATGGATATATATCTTTTTGTTCTTATCTATCAACCTGATTTTCAACTTTGTTTTTTCTTTATCTCTAGGTGCAATCGGTGATACAGCCGACATCCGTCATTCAGAGTACGCCTAGTCTACAAGCCAACTCCCTACCCAAAGGCAACATCATTTTAGTGAGCAAGCCAAATTCCGTCATACACACTACTGGCGGTGGTGGAGGCGGCGGAGCCATCCAGACATTACAAGTAGAACTATATATAACTTTTGCCCTGGCGAAGCAACTCTTGCTAATGGATGTTATTGATTTCGACCAGGTGATTGATAATAGCGGTCTACACGAAGACGAGAACACCAAAAAAAGGCGCGAAATCCTGGCGCGTCGGCCATCTTACAGGAAAATTCTCAACGAGCTAGGAGGTTGCGAGATTTCCGGCAAGTTTTTTTCTTTTTTCGGCATTGCGCACTCGATCAGTTCTAATTAATAACCCGGTCACTTTGCAGAAGACAAAGGAGACTCGCCTGGCGGGATCGATTCGGATAGCAGCAGTTCTTCGCCCGCTCCCCCTTCCAGCCATAATCAAAGGGCCTCGTCGGTCGCTATCTCTGGCACGCACTATCAGACCACAGCTGGTTTAATCAAAGGTATTATTAGACCCCCAAATCTTGGCTCCCTATCGTCTTCTTTGCTCCTCGTATTTTTTTTTCTTCTTTAAATATGTTTTAACGAAAAAAGATATTTTTACAAAAGTCTGGAGAATTGTCGAAATTTGACGTATCCACATTTTCACAATCTTTCCCTACGACATTCTAGTCCTACCTGGCGGAACCATCCAACTGGCTACAACAGCCGGCAATACAAGCCAGGGTTTGGGCGATGGTGGTGGTCAAACACTGCCTACCCTCACTATGACAAATACGCCGGGAGGAGGTGCTATTGTCCAGTACGCTCAGGGTCAGGACGGCCAATTTTTTGTGCCAGGTTGGTTGCGGAAAACAAACCAAAAAAAAAAATTAATAAACAAACCACAAAAAAAAACAATACCTCATGTCTATCCTGTATGTGTCGTCCCGTCTAACCCTTATCTCTTCCGTCCGAATATCCTCTTTCTCACCGTACCATACATATCTACTACACGCCCATCTCAAGTCTCCTTCTTTTTATTTTTATTTTCTTGCAGTTTGCGTTACTGGTGATTTACAAGCTTACGCTGTGCGTAACGTCACAACCACTGCTGGCCTCAATTCGACCGGTGTAGTCGTCGGTAGCGGTACCGGGCAAAGCTTACAGGTATCAAATAGCATTTGAGAAAGCAATGACGCATGCGTATGACTCGTTTATCTTCCTCCTTCGACAGAATTCCAAACTTTTGGCGGAAGAAGCCTCACGGAATCACGAACTACGTATGAAGGGAAAGTAAGTAATTGGACATACTTTAACTTAAGGGTGGTTCCCTAACATTTGATTCCTTTCCTCGTCGAGTAGTAGCGGAAATCACAGCGACGAGTGGGACCCGTCGGAGCCGACGCTGCAAAAGCGTGAACTTCGGCTGTTGAAGAATCGGGAAGCGGCTCGTGAATGCCGCCGGAAGAAGAAGGAATACATCAAATGTCTGGAGAATCGGGTAGCCGTACTCGAGAACCAGAACAAGGCCTTGATCGAGGAGCTCAAGTCGCTCAAGGAACTGTACTGCAGTCAGAAAACGGACTGAAAGGATCGTGTGCGTGAAAGGCCCCCGATTAGATGTGAAATTTACAATACCAGGCGCGCTTTACCTTTTTTTATCTTTATTTTCTTCTACATTCGTCTCTTTATCCTTTTTGATCCTTAATTTCTCTATTCGAATCCTTCTTTGCTTTATCCCCTTTAAGTCTTATCTCTGTTGTTTTTCCTTTTTGTGTTGTGACTGCTGGAGCATGTTTGGGTGTCTCCAGTTCCAGACATTTGAATCACTTGTAATTTATCCGCGCAGTTTCCCCATTTTTTTTTTATAGAGTTTGGGTAACAAACAAAAAGAGAGAGAAAGGGAAAAAGAGGAAGAAAAAAGGACACTCGCCGATGGTCGAGTTGCTTAACTTTTTGACTCTTTCTAATATTTGTAAATCATCTATGTTAAAATACTTTTTGGATATAAGATTGTTTTCCTCTCTAATTCATTTATCATAGATAACAGGAAAGCAAGGCGGTTTTTTCTTTGGCTGTGGCGGAATTCGGTACACACAAGCTTACATTTTCTGGCACTTTATTGTCTACGCGGCGGGGGGTTTGAATGAAGTTTGATGAACATTGTACATAATACAGAATTATATCAGTAATAGATTTTTTGCCAAGGCGAGTTCAACAGGAAAGAAACGTCGATCTTAATCCACACACTTTGGTTGGGTGTTATTGTAGACCGTGCTGTTTTTTGACGCCATTTTTGTAATGAAACTTTATCGTTAGATTTTTTTCCCCTTCAACCTTCCCCCATCCAATCCGTCATCTTTTTCCTCTTCAGACTGCCTTATGAAGACTGATAGAAAGAAATATTTAATCCCCAAATGTTTTTCACCAGACGTTGCCATCTCTCAGTCTACCACCATTCGGTAAAGAAAAAAAATTAAAAGTAACTTGATCCTTCAGATATACCATGCTTGTTGATCCCCGACTGTAAGTGTTCCCGTTTTCACTGGCTCCTCTTCTTTCTTTCCTTGTTCCTCTGTACGATTTCAACTGAATCTTTTGTAATTTTCCACCTGTGGTTTTTGTACACACAGTATGCCTTACATGGCATTACAATACACTTTTTGGTGTATGTCATATCTTTTACCAAAAAAGGGACTAGACCTTTTTACACGTAGCCACCGGAGGTGGCCCCCCTATTATACGTACGGAGGTGTTAAATACACGTAGCCACCGAAGGTGGCTCCGAGTATTACAGCCATTCTACCCGTTACACTGTTATAATATAACTATCTTTCTACTAGTTGTAGAAAGATGTAATGTTTGCTAATTTCGTCTGTCTGGTGTCGCCAAGGTGAGTTTTTAAACAGGCATTCAAGACCAAGGAACTTTTTTCTTTTAAGAAGAAGTACTGTTATTTTACTTCGTCTCATCTAGAAAGTCCAACAGTAAACTGCTTAAGTTAAGTAGGCCCAAACAAACTAATAATTTTAAATTCGTCCCTTGGAGCCAATAAAGGGAAAACAATTTAATTGATAAACTCTCACGTACGTTTGTGTTGTGTGCGTTGCATTTATATATTAACATATCCTACTCAAAGACATCTTGTTCTAGTAACATACCGACATAATGTATGTAATGACTGTAATCATCGTTAAGCGCCCCGTAATTTAAAAAAAATTTGATTTGGTCGCCTTTTCGCAGTTGTAAAGTTGATTGAAGCGTTAACGTGCTATGATCGTTCTGTGCATTTCCAATTGCGCTCCCAATTAAATTTCCGTTCAACTGAATCACGACCTTTACATTACTAGGTATGTTATAAGTAGTAACTCCAGAAAAAGATAAGAAATATTTTCCAGATACAGGGGCTTCAAATATTCCTGTAGCAATGTTCATCGCGTTTCCAACATTTAATCTTTCAATTTCGAATGGAATCACGGTGCCGTTGTTTGGGTATGGCGTCGATCTTTGAACGTAGAAGTAAACGGGAGACGATTTTACGTCAGCGAAACCAATTGACGTTTGAAACTCTAGAAAACGTTTAATATAAAATATAATGTATGTAATTATACATACGATACAAGAAAAAGGAAATTTGAACCTTGATCTGTGAACAGTTTGCTAAAGTCGCAATACACCGTTTCTACTTGAGAAACTCCTTTAATCAAGTAGAGGCCACTGAGGACATGGCCGATCTGCCACAATTCTTGGCACGATGTGGGCATTCCGTTAATTATCTTCTGACCAGAGCACTGAAGTTTTCCCAATGTATGAATTCCACTTGAAGCTTCCGTAGCCGTCCTTCCAAAATTCAAACGCGTTATTGGCAACAATTCTTTTTTGGTAATATAGCCTTTATGTGACGAATAATATCGTTGGTCAATTACTAGCAGCAATTTAAAAACTTTAATTTTTCACCTTCATCGTAGATGTTTAGAGTAGCCAGAGCGTCACAGTTGCATTTCAAGTTAGGATCAATGCATGAATTCAGTAGGCCACATTGGCAAGTGTGAACGGTATCGTTACTGCCCGACCAGAAGTATTGTACGTTTCCGCTTCGGTCATTCCACCAGGAATAGGCAATTTCGTTGAACTCCATAGGTGCAGAATAGCAATCGTACTATATGCCACAAGTAATATTGTTTAATCGACTCTTTTATAACATAATTTTTTTCCAATTACTCTGATTGATTGCCGACATTCGCCTGACAATTCAATTAAAGCACTCATCTGTCTTAATGACGCCTCATACGTAACAGACTTTGTATAACAACCAGGATCCAAACAATGGCCTACATCGGTTGATGCCTCAGTGTCATGTCCAATCGACGTAACCCCTTATGGACGAATGCAAAAAATGCGTTAAAAAAATATCGATTCGGAATATAAATGGTTTACCTGATGACATATCACAGTAAACCTGAATAGGGTCATCTCCCACTCCTTGTCCGTCTGGGTCGATCCAGTGGACGCCAGATGTCAAAGAAGGATCAGCGAGACGGGCTTCGTTACACGATCGTTGCATTCCACTTTTGGCTGCTGCCCGCGTCTCCGATCCAACTATCCCCTTATTTAAAGCCCCATCAATTGATTTTTCGATAGGAGGTAGGGGCGCGCATGATGACAAAAGTATTTCCTGCTCGTGAACTTTGACTTGTAGATGCTTGACTTCCTCTTTTAAACGGCCAAACTCAACTTGAACAAAATCTTCAAACTGAGCTTTTAAAGTTTCCTTAATAAAAGAAAAAAAAACACTTGGAGTTAGTACAAACTTTCCGTTTCAGTACCGTATTGTTTTTCTTGCCAATTTGAAAAGGAGGACTTGATTTTCTTCGCCCGCTAGTCCGCTTTGCTGACCGTTTGCTAATTTTAGCACTACGCAGGCCAAGACGAATGATGCTGTCCAGCTACCCATAATGTATGTTTGCCGCAAGCTTTAACTGTTTCTTTCGTAGACTCTCTAAGAATGTTCACGTTTATAGCTGAAACGCAGAATATTAACTTGTTATCATCGTAGCACGTCACCGTAACAGCGGATTTGAACTCAATAAATGATAAGTTTGGGATACATGTATCAGTCATAAGTTCAGTAGTGCGCTACGATTATGTTTTCCCACTGCTGATAATAGTTGATATTTGTTTTCCCGTCGAATATCCTTAAGCTTGGTTTTCTATTCATCAGGTTCTGTTTACTTTATTGCTTGTCAGAAACAAACTTCTTATTCTCCGACAAGGGTACTTTCTTTTAAAACTTTCAGTTTTTTCAAAAAACTTTCTTCAGGATTTTTTTCTCTATTAACTTTGTGAAGTTATGTAACGATTGCACTCCCGCTAATATTTAATCTAGAGACAGTCACTTCATTTCTTTTAAAAATGTTGAACCTGTCTGTAGCAAAAAAACTAATAAGCTTTACATATATCTTGGTATATTCGTTGTATTTTTTTTTCTCAACATATTTTGATCCTTGTTGGCGTCAACTTTGACTGAACTTGGCGTGCGCCCAATTTAAACTTCTTACGGAGCCCGCCCCTTTCTTTCCTCTTCTAACAACCTCTCAGTTATTACCATCTGGCGTGTGCTGCCAACTTAGTCGATCCAATAGCGCCCCGAAACGAAGACAAACGAGATAAAGGTTTAAAATGACGACGAAATTCATATTATGTTTAAGTGAAGGAGGAATTTGATGCTATACAATGTCTTTTGCTGGGGGCAACGTCCTCCATTAACGTGCGCATTCCAATTCGTTCATTTAAGCACTTCTGAACTGGTAGAGGATCACGGAATACGTAATCGTCGTTGCAATTAGCTAGAAAAGCAATAAAGACTTGAATCAAATTCATCTCAAACAGACAAAGTCGGCGGGTTGGCTCACTGTTGGTAGTAATTGGCGACTTAGTTGGAACAGACCATAAACGTCGAACTTCGGGATCGTTTGAAATACTTGCGTCCCCAGTAAGACTTGCTGTTTCGTGATTAATACCATCATTATGTAATCACAGTACTAGTATAGCGCTGTGTAATATGTGCTGACCTGTTGCTGATGTAATAAGGAATGGATGCACTCGCTTTTGACAGTAGCAAGAGTTTTCAGAGAAGCCAACGCCTTGGAAATCAATTTAAACGATGAACAAGTTAAAGAAGATTTAATGTTATTTTCAACCTTGTTTTGGACGCGATCAGAGACGTAGCCTAGCAGGCAGAGACGTGTCACACTTTCCAGTTGGTAGAGAAAGACTTTAAGGTTGAAATGTGGTTGGGTAATCATCATGAACGAGGTGTTGACGACGCCCGTGAAGACGAAAACGACATGGATGAGAGACAGGGCCTGAAAGGTGTCGTTCAGCCGATCGGCCGCCTGACAGACAAGGCCGTGGATTGAACGGATTTCAGCCAAGGCGACACCATCCGCCAGCACCTTGCTCTCCCTCCGCAGATGACTTGACAGGATCGAGTCGACATTCTGGAAGCTGGCAGCCAAAGCCGAAGCCGAGAGGTAGAATAGGGAATAACTTGTCATTGGATATACGCAATAAAGATCCATCAAGACCGAAGAAGCCAGTTGGACTAAACTCATCCGTCCGGAATCGTATAAGGTTAGCGCCGTTTGCGTCATCACCTGTCAGATTCGCGCCATATCCGTTATACAACAGTTATTGTTATAAATATGGATGAGGTGAGGAAATTACAAAAGCCACGATAAGAGAAGTAGCCATCCACGAAGAGTGACGTAGTTTGCGGTAATGTTGTGCGTCATGATCCAGCAAGCGTTCCAGCCGGTGGACGTCGTGGCGAAACTCGGAAAAACTTTTCAGGGATACCAGGCAGTACATGGACAAATGCGAACCGATGTATTCCAGCATTAAATTGAACAAATCGATATAAGTGTTAACGTTAGACAGCGTCATGTTGCCATAGAAATAGACGGAACGGATGGCGACGTAGCTGTTCGAGCCGACATTGACCATGAGGCAAAGAGCCGAATAGATTTGACTGAGAATACGATTCGTTCTACTTAATCCATCTTGTTGGAAATCCAAGCCGCAGAACTGAAGGAACTTGAGGATCGGTTGGATGGCACTGGAGAAAGAAGAATCCATTTTGTCAACATCCTTTCACGAGGGGAACTAAATGTCAACTATGGCTTTTCTTTTTCCCGGGGTGAATATCTCTAATTGTTTGATGAGCTGATGGCTACCGTACTATTTTCTCAAAAGAACATTAATCGCCTAAAAGAATTCCCGATAATTTCCCCATTTCGGCGGATTGGGTTTCCTGGGTTTGAGCGTGCCATCGTTAGATGGCGGTGTCGTGTTCCGTTTCTTCCCTTTTCAGACAGAAACGAAAACTGGCAGTCATTTGAGCGCCCGTGTTTTCCTTTGAAGCGAACAAGAGGAGCTGTTTGTTGCATCCTCTAGCATTTCATTGCCACACGGTGATGATCGATACGCTCAAATGCGTCCCACATGTAGAATTGTACATGTCGGTATAGGAAGAAGTTAAAGAAAAGTTAGTGTGCAGCAGGATCAAGATGCAATAGGGGAGAAATAAAAAAAGATACGAGACCTATTTCCCTAATGGAGCCTTGGCCCAAGGGGGGGCAAAGGAGGTCGGAATAGCAATAGCTCGCGATGTTACACGGGGCCTCGTTTCGCCCCCGCTCCCTGTTTCCACCATTACTACCTCGCTTCGCTTCTACCGGAAGGAAATGATCAATACTATGCTACTAGCGCAGTCTACTTCTTCGCGGCGGTATATATATATATACATGTACGGCAGATAAAAGAAGTCGACGACCGTGACGAACGGCAAACATACACTCACAAATATTATATCGCGTTAGATGTATATCCGCGACTTTCCACCAGCCAAGTCCTCCTACGCCGACTCCTTTGCGGTGGTTGCAAAAGCAACAGACAGCACCCAAAAGCCAAGATAAATAAGCGAAAAAAAGAGGAAATACTGGATGAGAAAGTCGTCCATTCAATAATAGATGGAAGTCGGAGCTTTTGTAACCAATCCGATCAAAACTCCAACTCTCTCTCTCTCTTACTTTGATGTCTAGATTTCTTTTCGGGGAATAAAAAAAAGGGAAGAAAAAGTTGGACACGTGATGATTCAAACATGTATTTGTGTTATTCCGCCGCTCGGAATCTTCGATAAAAGTAGAAAAAAGGCGAAAAACTTTGATCTCAGAGCCGAGTTTCCATGACAACTCGATCGCGAGTGAAAGATGTCGAACACTTCCGGGTGCTTCAGAAACGGAGCGAATCTATCTGTCTGTGGAGATCCTGGATTTGTTGAACGAGTATAATCTTTCTGACATTGAGTTGATTACAACGATCCTTCATAGAACTGGAACTCTGGCCTTTTTGGTTCCTCGACAAAAGTTTTTAATTAGTCGAAGAATGAAATTCATTTTGATGGGGTCACTGAGGACTTACGGAGCTTCTCGACGAACGAGTCGTGGGTAAATGTATTCCATCCGCCGTTGGATGTGTGCGTAAGGGGCGAGCTGGATGCGAATTCCAAGTCCCTCAATCGCCTCGTGGTGTTTTCCAGTTGGTTAGAGACGTCGTTGAGTTCGGATTCGAGTTGGGATCTCTTGGCGTTCAGTTCTAGACGAAGAGTCATTCTGGAGGCACGCGCATCTGCATTCTTTTCACCCCCCGCCGCCGACGAAAACGTTTTGGGGCGAAAGAGACATGCGTATATAGAGAAATATATAGCTAGACGGGCGACCGACTGTTACTACAAGTAGTACTAGCTTGCTATATACGATCACAAAGTTTACTTTTGCATCCGAGGCACGCAATCCAGTCTTATATGGATTGCGTACACATTCCCCGGCTAGACTACGTACGTACTACTGCCGCGCTCGCCCCTCGTTTGGAATGAAACTTTGTGTATATAGACTCTGTGAGGAGCCTCAATGTTCCTCCTTCCTCCTATATGTACCTGGCCGGCGAATGAATCCATTGGTGCGGTTGAGAGACGGACGAACGGACAGAGTGCCACTATAGTACGGCTGATGCTGGTCGAACCAATCCGGACGGCCAACTGATTTGCTTAGCTGCTCCTGCTGCTCGGCTGCTGTGGATACTACTGAGAACTATCAAAGAACATTACAGCTTTGAAGCAAAGCAACGGACCGGAACCGAACGCGCCAAATGAAATTCGAACGAACGGGCCTCCGTATCCTTCTTGTCTGAGCAACAGTACACGTTCCACGCGCTCCGGGGAACTTCATACGTCCTTTTTTTTTATTTCTTTCTTTTCTTTCTCTTTTTCTATTGGAAAAACAACGCAAACGATTCGACTTACATCACTAGCAACAGGATCTGGTGTTGGTTTTGGGGTTTTTGTTTCTTTTCTTTGCTTCTCTCATGCTCCAGTTTTTCGGTTAGGTATCAATTATAAATATTATTATTGTGATATTCTGCCAGCTCGTCTGTACGATTTGCCGTTCGCATCAGGTTACCCGACGGTTAAAGCTGGGTAAAAAAAGTTCCTTCTCGCCCGTTTGGCTTCAAACTAATTGGATTGTCGCTGCCTTTGGGCTCATTTTTTTCCCCTCACATGTTCACAACTGCAGTCTACGTCGTCTAGTCGGATTTCGAGTCGTTTTATTCTTACTTTTAAAGGGACGTCTGGCTCCGCGCTGTATAGGCCTGTTAGTTCTCGTCGACTGAATTCATTTTCGAAAGTTAAACGAAGCCATCAAGTCACGGAATATGATGAATGCCTAGTGTCCGAGGATGCCGTAATGAACCGGCAACCCATTATCATTCTATATATCCCATGGTACTATAACGTACGGTGGCTACGTATAGACAGAGTTCCCTGTTGGACTAAAGAGAATGACACGTGTCGAGAGTCGACAAGTCCGCCCAGTAGGCTATTACGGAAAGCGCGTCAGAATGGGAAGACGACAGGCCGTTCTGATGGGGGACACAGAAACTCTCTCTCTCTCTCTGTACTACGTCGACATGTATAAAAGGAGAGAGAAGCTCCTCCTTTATCGATTGAGTCTAGCTGCATGTCTTTGACAATCCATCTATTGGGAGCCGGCAAAAGAGGGGGCGCGTGTTGTATCCATAATGTAACGTCACCGGTGCTGAAAGACGACGGCGCGCGCGGTGCCGAAACGGTAATTCACTTTTTTTTTGGTGTCTTTCTTTTTTTGATGACCTAATCGAGTGATACTTGGCGTCGAAGCTGTCGACGCGTGTCTGCTCTCTTTTTTCTTCTCCTCTTTTTTGAGAAGATGGAATTGCTTTTCTTCTATTCCTCGGCGCGCGGGCCTAGCTCCTCTCTCTCACGTCCTCTAAAGCCAAAGTTGCCTTTTCGGTCGTGACGGTCTAGACGCCGAGTCGCTGGGGAATTCCTATCCCCGCGACTGATTGTGCTGATGCTCTTCGGTAGGATCACAAGCCGAAGCAGCAGAAGGCGAAGCAACGATCTGCTGTACACTGTACGACGTCGACGTCGATGTCGACGACTACTAGTATGTTGGTAATTGAAATTCCTAGCAATCCTCGTGCAGTCGCTCCCCGCTCCCGAGCGCGTTCATCGGCAGACGGAAACACTCGGGATCCTTACTATACTTCTCTTCCTCCTCCTCTTCTTCCTCTTCTCTGTGCTTTATCCCTTTTTTTTTCTTTCTCCAACCCTCACATGAGAGCGATAAACTTCATATTAGTCTCCAGAGGGGTTCCTCGATATGATATGGTGAGCACATAGGGGCTTGCTGCGCCGCGACGTTATATATTATATACTCGACGACGATGACGACGAGGATGTACCGAACATATATATAGATATATATATATATATAAGTTAGGAGGGCGAACATTCATTAGTTTGGCTTCGTACGGCAGGCGTCGACGGAATTTTTTTTGATTCGGGGTTTGGTGAGAGGGGAGAGACAAAAAAAATCCGTCACCGGGTTCAATCAGCCGAGTCACGTGACCATTCTATATCACGTCTATGTGCGTAGTTTCGATATGTCACGAACGACTCGTTTTCACCAGAGAGCGACGATGATGACGGCAGCGCGGTTTCAATCAATATGACTCGTAGTAGTAGTATATATATGTATCGAGTGGGCAGTAGTGGAGTAACCCCTTTTTTCTCCATCTGTCGCATTGTTCACTAGTGGCAAACTTTCAAGAGAGACCCCATGAAAGAATAAAGAGAGAGAAAGAGGCGGATGTTATTCTCCCTTTTTTCTCTCTCTCCCTTCCGTCGACGGATGATGGGTGTCGGTGAAAGCAGCGGAGATATAGAGATGTCTAAATCGATGGTGAAGAGAAGGCCAAAGGCGATCGCCTAGTCGAGTTCGTCAATAACGACTGCTGAGGGGAGAGATGGCCAAAGATTGCAATGTGTGTGCCAGTCATCTAGATGGCTCTTTGATGTACTCTGATATTATCTCTCTCCATATAACCTCTAGCCCTTTCTTTTTTTATTTATAGATAGAAACCTCTTTTCTCTTCTTCGTTCGTCGACGACTTTCTTTTGTCATTGACAACGCTGTGTCTCTTCTGGGGGAGCACGGCAGAAGCAGAGTCTTCATCATTCCAGCGTCGCTCTCCACGACGCCAACAGTCATTAGCCGGGGCAAAAGAAAAAACGCCAAGGGAACGTTGGTGGGGGTAGTTTAATGAGGACCGACGTCATCACGACCGACGAGGGACCGTGGAGAGAACACACCAAATACAAATAATGAAGACGAGAAGAAGAAGAAGAAAAGTTTTTTTTTTCTTGGGGTAGAAGAAACAACTCACGAGAGGCGCGCTCTTTGGCTTCCTCGGCCGGTTATTAAACAGACGGCATCAGTAGAAGACGTCAGTGAAAAAAGAAAGAAAAAAAATGAAAACTTCTTTTCAACTGAGGCGGTAACTTTCGTCTCCATCTACGAGGGGGCGAAACTCGTGAAAGTTATTCAGTCTCTCGCTTGTTTCATGTATATTACTACGTAGTATATTATATAAAATGGAAACTTCAAAAGCCATGATGATTAGGTCTCGGAGCTGAGGAAGAAAATTTCATCGCCTTACTTCTCCAATGAAAACATTTCCAGCAGAGTCTTACAAGGTATAGCGCACAGCAGAAAAGGGGTTTGCTAGCTCTCTGTTAACTACGCCGTCAAGAAGACGTGACTGGCCGACTGTATCGGATAGATCGAAAGCGAGAGCTATAGTCTGTTGTATATATATGTTTACTGTATACAGACTCTCAGATGAAAAGACTTGCCGGTCGATGATTGCCTAGCTCTCTAATTGGGTGCCTTGTATATATGTTTTTCTTCTTCTTCTTCTTTTTATTCCTTCGGTTCTTGAATGCCTTTATCTTTCTTGTTGCAAGCTGCTTCATCCGACCGCCTCCGGCTTTGACCGAGCCAGATCTATTATAGAGATAGATGCGTGTAGACGTCTCCTACTATCTGTAACGTATACGTATACGTATATATATATATAAATACACGTTGGATACGGCAATCAAAGGCATCGCTTCTCTTTCTCTTTCTCTTTAGCCTCTTACATGTCCGATGCTCCAGACACACTAAAATAAAAGAGAAGGAAGAGCTTCTCTATTCTTTTCTATATAGTTCTCTTCTCTCTGCCGACACAGAAGAAGAATAGAACAAGAGAGAGTGTTCTGGAGGGCTAGAAAACACAGAGAGAGGGGGAGAGAGAACTACTATATACACTCTGACGTGTTTCCCTCGGCTTCTCCTCTCGTTTCGTATTCAACTCGGCTCCGATCTTTATGTTCGGCAGAGCGAGCGCGTGCCGGGCGTCTACAACACAATAGGCGCCTCTCACTACAACTACTAACCGCCATTGATAAAGACGAAATTGTCGAATATGAAGGAAGGCAAGGAGCCGCTTCTCTTATCTAGTCCGCCCTCCTCTTCCTCCTCTATTGGAAGCGTGAAACAAATCAAACAAAAAAGTTGCAGAGCGAGCGCTCGCCAGCTCTTTTGTCTTATCGGGGGAAGAATGCCCGATGGTATTAATAACAGACGAGTGCGGATACTGCGGAAATATCAGAGATCTAACTGACACTGTCAAATAAGAATTCAGAGGGTCTCCCTCGCTGTTAAGAAAATAAACAAAGTTTAGATAACCCAGTGACGGTAGAATCCTAAAGAAAAAGAAAATAAAATCAAAAAGAAAGTTTTGAGTAATCAGTTGATGGATGAACCTATTCTACCGTGCGGCCCGGATGCGCGCACGTATCAACCCCAAAGAGGTTAGAAAAAAGGGCAAAATCAATACGCTATAAAGTAAAGAGAGAGGGTTTTTTTCTTTCTTTCTTTCTCTCTGCGCTTTCATTATCGATCGACGGGCTGGAGCATTTTTTCCCCCCAACTGTTACCGCTATTGAATGAAGATACCCCCGAAAGAGAGTCTATTGTTTACCGATATAGAAACTTGGGGTACACGCGAGTTCGAAACTTTGTGTGTCTCTCTAGAAAAGAAAGAAGAACTCATTGATCTGGCTTTGATCTCAATGGGTTGAATAAAAGTTCTCGTGCAAGTATTCTCGCTAATTGTAAACGAGTTGCTCTCTCTTATATAGCCCTGCTGCTGCACATGTATAAAACAAATATAGACGGATATACGCGCCATTCGTTTCATTGGGCGGTACTGCAACATAGAAATAAAGAGCAGTACTGGACATCTTTTATTCAAAAGGCTCGACAGCAACAGCAGTAGCAGCAGGCGAAACGGAGGGGGTTTTTGGCTTGGTCTCTCTCGCTCGCTCGCTCTGTTAATATATATGTATGTACTTTGGGTATATAGAGTATCTGGCCGAGATTTATGTACGGTCGCGGTGGATTGTCCCTCCCGCTGACGCTCGGGTTCTCCTCGCGTTCTGTTATGTCAACAGAGAGCACGCAAAGCATCCAAAAGGGAGAAAAACGTTGGCTGCTTACGACGACGACCATTCGCCGCAGCTACAAACAGCACAGCAGCGACAAGCATTCGAGATTGATATTCTTCCGTATCCAATTTCGCTCCGCTCTTCTTTTCTCTTTTCCCCTCTGTCGTCGTCGTCGTCGTCTCTCTAGTGGGGCAGCTCCATTTTTCAGAGCGCTAGCTGCGTGATGATAAGAGAGAACGGGGTTGGAGTTGGAGAGAGAATCGTGGCCGCCTCTTCGTCCCTGGACGGATCAAAGCAACGGCCCCAGTGTCATCCTCGTATTTATTCAGCTTATGATGTACCGAGAGAGAGAGAGAGAGAAAAAAAAGAGGAAGAAACAAAACTCGGTAGACAACACGAAGAAGAAGAAGGATGTCTTTCTACCCAGAGAAGAAGAGGAGAGTAGAGAGACCGTGAATGGTTTGTAATTATACGCCGGGGCTCTGTGATGATCTTCTACCGCCGTCTCTCTCTCTTTCTACTCGTTTCGTGTCTATTCCTCACTGTTAATCAGTTGATAATTGCGAGCTCTCCTTTTTTCTCTCCCCCCGTGATGTTTCAAAAGTCATCAGCATCCGGCTCAAAGAAGAAAGAGAATAAGAGAGAGAGGAGAGAGAGAGAGACTTATTTATAAGGAGCTATTCTTCTTGATGTGCCGGCCCGGGCTTCCGAGTTAAAATGGATGAATTGTTCCAAGCTCTTCGCAGCATCGGAACAAATCCGCCCAAAGAGAGAAAGAGAGAGGCTCTGCGCGCTCGTTTCAAACGACGCCGGTTGAAAATTCGATGAAAATATAACGTCCGTCTCGTTGGCCAGATGAGATTTCCCAGTCGGTTGCTTATTAACCATTCCGGTTGGCTCTCATCGAATCGGGTGGGGGCGAATTGACGCAAAATCGAATTATTAGTAACGAAGAGAGAGAGAGAGGAACGAAATGATGGCATTTCCGGCGAATCGCCTCTCTTTTTTCTTTTTTATTTAAAAAAAGCGAATTTCCTTCAAAGTCTCCGAGAGCGAAAGATCTCGAATACTTTGTTGAATGATGAAACGACAGCTGTGCGTAGGTGGACTGGAGCTTTCGATGTTGATCCTCGCTGATTGGCGACAAGTTCGCCTTGAAGGACGAAATGGATCGCGCTTCTGAAAAGAGGAGGAGGAAAAAAAGAAAAAGTTGTCGACATCAAAGTCGTCGGCGATGATTTATTTATAGTTGGGATACAAGAGTCAGCTGACGAAAGAAAATCAGAATGCTAATTTGCTTCAACACTTTCCAAATCGACTTTTCGACGGATAGAGAGAACACACAAACACATATATTTATTACCGGCAGAAGAAACACGATCCGTTGGAAGAAGCGCCGACGTCCTCCGGCCTATCGCATTTCCTCGAAATGTTTCCTTTCGTTTAGGGAGGAAGGCCGTCAGTCAGCATCAAGATGCTGCAAGTACCACCACTTCTCTATTTCTCTTTTCCTCGTTCTCCCGCTTCGCCTTTTATTTTTTACGATTATTATTCAACGCAATTTCCAGAAAAGTGGAGCAAAGCCAAGGCAAAACAGTTTTTTATCATCGAATGGCAACCGACGGGGCTTAATTCCTTCCTATTTCCCGTTACGGCTCCATCTATAAAATTTTCGCTATATAAGACCCCTAGCACAGTAGAGAGAGACCGGAGGTTGTCGATTTGGCTTTCGTTTTTACTCGGCAACGATACTGCTGCGCGATATATATTATATTATACATAAATGCATTGCTACTATATACTTGAAAACCGACTCTGGCAAAAAAAAAGTATAGACGTAGAGTCCGCTTGCACTTGATGGCCGTTGGCGGGCTTGTCATCACCGCCGAC
Source organism: Ceriodaphnia dubia (assembly GCA_022539655.2). NCBI lineage: Eukaryota > Metazoa > Arthropoda > Branchiopoda > Diplostraca > Daphniidae > Ceriodaphnia > Ceriodaphnia dubia. The sequence continues at coordinate 360,347 of JAKUCG020000249.1, forward strand.
TCCTTCAGCAACAGCAGTTCAACAGCCTCCTCATCTAGCTCTCTGGCTCCTATATATATATATATATATGGTTTTATTTCTTGCCCAGGACCAAGCCTATGTAATAATAACAGTATATATCTACAGCAGTGGTACTAGAGTAAAGTATATATCTATGATGGCGTCTGTTAGAGACAGCTCCGTTATTATAGAGACGGCGGGCACATTTTTGAGAAGGGAAGCTGGCGGAGGAGGGCGAGGGTGGTCCTAGTGGTGGCGGAGGGTGATACAGACAGAATAGGCTTTGCCGCATCCAAAGGCAAGAGTATTACGCAAGTACTCGGGGTACCGGCTGCAGCGGAGCCCGTCATTATCTTCCACATCGTCGACTGTACGCGGCGGCGGCGGGAGGAGGAGGAAGAAGAAGAAAGGGAAAGGAGATAACACGGTTACATCTATCCACACACTTTACTGGTTGGGTAGCGTTCTCCTCCGCCACCGCCGCCGCATCAAAGGAGATCCTATATATCGACGGCGACTAGGCCGCCGCGCCATCCGTCGCGGTTTGGGGCTTTTATTTATTCAACGCTACGATTCAAGGCTTTCCTCTCTCTCTTTGCTGCACGTAAATCTCTTTTGCTCACTCTTGTTCCACAGTGATTACCTCCTTTTTTCCTTTGAGTTATTTTTGTTGGTCGTAGAGAGAGAAAGAGCCAACTGTCTCTGCAGAGGATTAACCGGGCGAGAGATGATTAACGCTAATGACGGGCGGAGAGAGAAGAGGACTGGGCGGTGCCAATATCAAATGACTTGGAACGCTCTCTGTCGCTGTACACAAAATCCCTGGACGCTTTTACCATCAGCTTCCCTCTCTTCTTCCTCGTGCGAAAATCTGGATGGACCGAAACTGATTTGGCCAGCCGTCGTCATTTGACTGGGCGCGTGCGTTTCAAAACCCGCGCCGTATTTCAAGTGGATTTCAAAGCCCACACGACGACGGCGGTCCCCCCTCCAACCAACCAATCGAATAGAAAAAAAGGAAAAAGGATCCAAAGAAGCGTGAATTCATGTTCACCATAAGAGACCGGAGGGAATGCTGCTGCGATGGGAGAGGGGGGCGACGCCCTATTGAAGCTGGAACGTTGGCGTCCTTAATCTCTTCGAACGCGGAGCAAGTGGCTTCTCATTTGCTTCTACATGGTAGGCTATGACTTGTCATTGGGTCCGATTTTGTATATGGGGGCGGCAAAGAGGGGGGGAATTATTAGAAAACGCGCAAGTTACTCCGCCATCGCACGTCGTTCACTGATTGAGAAGAAAGGCCCGGAAAGAAGAAGAAGAAAAAAAAGGGAAGTCACTGACTTTCTCTCTCTCTATTCCGTTGATGCTCCGTTCCCGTTTGTGTGTATCCAGAAGCCATCGAACCGCAGCATCATCCTTCCACTTGGACGTCAGAGGGAGAAAGAGAAGAAGAAGAAAAAAAAAGAGACGGAGACTCTGGAGCTGAACGAAAATGAGAGAAGAAGAAGAAGAAGAGCTGGAACTTGTTAGTGATGGTTGGTGGAATACACAGAAGACCAGTAGTAGTAGTAGCATCAGTCCTTTTAAAATACGAAAAAAAGGGAAGAGGAAAAGTCGGGCTTTTCCCCCCCACGACCGACGTCGACGTCGGAAGAGAAAAAGAAACCCCAAGACGGGCTTTTTCCTCTACCGTTGGTCCCGGTCTCTTTTCGATCGATAAAAGAAAGAATAAAACTAACTGGAAATGAAAAAAAAAAGAAGAAGAAGAAGAGAAAGAATTCGTGAATCTTCTTCTAGGTTCTTTTCTTTCCGTCTTGTTCGGAATGAAAGTAGAAGAGCGGAAAAGCAGAAGAAGAAGAAAATGCTACTACCCGGAGCTGCTGCTGCTCCCAGTGTGCAGAGAATGCCGGAGAGGATTCTCTTCTTCTTCTTCTATTCCTTTTCTTCCTTTTTTCCTTTGGCTTCTTCTACTACTACTGCTATATCTACTACCGAATCGAGTAGTAGATGATCATCAGAGCGACTGATGTTGAGGAAATGGATCTAGAAGAAGAAGAAGAAGAAGAGGAAACGTAGTAGTCGCTGCTGGTGGTCTACTTGTGTCATCCGTCAGAGTGGTTGGACGAGCACAGCCTCTCCAAGTTGGCGGCTCTCACCATTTTTATTGACACGATCTATATATATATATACTTAACAGGCGTATGAAAAATACAGTCGAGACCCCCGACCGTTTACTCCCGCACTCCGTTTACTCTCGGGTCGCGCCCCTTGCTTGCGTCTCCTCTCTTGACACACTCCAAACAGGAACTGCTCATATCCATTACGACTTATTTCAACAACCCCTCAGAGTCCTTCTTCTTCTACTCTAGATATTTCCAAACAGTTGATCTCTTTTTTTTTTAGTTCCGGCCAAACGATTGAAAAAAAACGAGAAACTCTGAATATGAGAATTCAACATCGGAAATGTATTGTTCGAATAAGAGAGAGAATAAACAAACCCATAAAAGGATATCGTCGACAAGAGATTATGTTTAATTATTATGTATAAATATTTATATGCATCATTATATACAGAAAAACAAAAGTTATTAGACGACGCTCGAGACAGACGCGATTGACAACATGAACAAGACAATTTCGTCAGAAAAAAGAAAACTTGACGGGGGTGTTGGGGTATCGATTTTCTGTTGGTTCAACATTTTCCTCGTCCCGTTCCTCGTTTTCGTGTTTACCAGCAGAGTCGCGATTTCCCCGAAAAGTTATCAACCGTTAGCCCTTCAGCTAGACTTCTCCTTCTTCTCTGTCTATATATATGTATGTAACGTATGTATATGCACGGTATTAGTTATTATAAGTGTAACACAGAAAAGGGATCTGCTTCTAGCGCACACAATTTTTGTTTTTGAAGTGAAAGAGAGATGAGAACCCCCGGTGCTGATTAGCTTGACAGGCCGCCTTGGCTCTTGAAACTTGCGCGCTCTCCCCCCTACCAACATCATCATCTCCTTCTGTGCTACGCTCCCGGACAATCGATTTCTCTTGCACGGTCGACCCCTCTCTCTCTCTTGAGTAGACGACGTCTGCACAGCTTTCTCCCTCCGTCTACGGTGGTATGGCGGTGGTTGTATAGCCAGAGAGCCACAGGAACACGGTCGGAGGAGAGGGGTGCTCTCCCCGACTATAGACTACTGGAAGGATCTTTCACGCGACAATTGTATTGATCGGTGACGAAAGGGACCGAGAGCCAAGCCTCTAATAAAATGTTGTCATTTTTTTTTTCTTTTCAAAAAAATTTCAGAAATAGAGCCGTTTCGTTGTCATTGGCCTCGTCCGGGGTCAAGAAAAAAAGGCGGTTCGATTCAAATTGTTTTCGAAAGTAACAAAAAAAATCGTTGATGTTTCTATATATATGAGGGGGGAAACCGTATCGGATTGGAGAGACCCCCGAAATGCATTTATGGATTTTGGATGCGACATTATATAAATCTATGAACATGAAACTGCTGCTGGGTAGGTCGTAAAGGAAGGGAAAAAGAAATTGTCCGTGTGTTGTGTGATGGCATAAGAGAGATAGCGGCGGAGATATTCGATCCGACTAGCGGCAGCTGCGCGCGGTCGTTTTTAAATAACAAAAAAGGAGAAGAAGAAGAATGAAATCCCCCTCTTGGTATATAGTTGCGCTTGAAAATGTTTGAATCCGCTTGAATGGTTCGGATAATCCGAGGATCTGTCGTCGCAACCGGTTTTCCGATCTCCGCCGTTTTTCGTGTAGTAGTCTACAACATCTTATTATTATCCTTCCCCCTATTGCTTGTTGTTGTTGTTGTTGTTCGAGTCGCTCATCTGTCAACCGAGTGGTATTTCCCTCAAGATGGTTTCTCCGGATTTTCCCTTCTCTTTTTCTCTCTTTTTCCTCCGGCTGACGCTTGTATAGCACCAGTGATTGGCTCGTTAAATTAACACGGCTAGATAGGCCTTTAAGAAGTCGGAGTAAGCACACGAGGACTAAGGGGTGGAGGGGAGAAAAAAAGAATGGAAAGAGAAGAGAAAGAAGAAGAAGAAAAAAAGATGTATATAAGATGAGAATAATGGATAGAAAGGAAACGCGATACATCATTGGCTGAATAAGGAGGAGGATGGAAGAAGAAGAAGAAGAAGAAGAAGAAGAAAAAAGAATTGGAGAGAGAGGATGGAATAGTTTGGGATAGTATAGGAAAAAAGAGAGATGGGAGGAGGGAGGACTGACTCATCAGATCGTTTCCGGAACAGTGGGCAGTTGGCGCTGATGGATGAGCTTGTGATGGTGCCTGGCAGCCAAGACGGCCGACGCTGTTGACGTCGATGTAGCGTAGTTGCCGGTGGACGTAGCGCCACCGCCGCTACCATTGTTGGTACTACCAGTCGGCATGGCCGACATGGCGGAATAGGCCGGAGTCGACTGACTGATGGGCTGGTGGCAGTCGGCGGGTGCCAGGACGCCGCGTGGCGGAGGCAAAGCCAGGAGCAATCGACTCCAGCAGAATCGACGGTTCCATTCAACGACTTGACTGTGCTTCAAGAGCAGATGCAGGTCCAGGTCGGCGTCGATCTCGCGGACGATATGCGGTTCCGGCAGGAGGATGATGACCCGATCGCGGCATCGCCCAGCTCCTGCCGGCTGCCACGTCGAGCGCAAAAGGGCCCGGACGCTGGCCTTGCCCCATTCCGTTTCCACGAAGCTCTTGGTCAGCAGGATGAGGAGCCGGCGGCTAGCAGACGCCGCGGCGCTCAAATCTTGATCGTGATCCGCAATCCGGTGCTGCAGGCACAACTGGTACGTCTTGCGTTCCAGCTTGACCAGAGTGTCTTTCAGGAGGACGTCGTCCTTGGCGCTGTAGATAACCAGAGCATCAAACGGCTTGCCCTCGACGCCGGACTCTTCGTCTCGGTAGCACATCCGCACTCCACACTGGCTGAAGAAGAGCAGACGAAGTTGTCGACGGCAACAGCAGAGGCAGACGCCGGCCGATAAGACGACCAAGGCCAGTGAGAAAGTGGCGGCCATTAATAGCCACCAGTCGGCCGGATGGTAAGGGCTGAGCATGACGGATGATCCGTCCGTCGGGCAGCTCTCATTGGCCACCAAAATCTGGAGTCCGTGAGGTGAGCAGTTGACGGCGTCCTGGTCGTCGATTTGGGCTCTTGTCGACTGGAACCAGTCGCGCAGAGGACGGACGAAATCGCATTGACACGACCACGGGTTGTCCGAGAGGAGTAAAGAGCGCAAATAGGGATTGGCCGTCAGCTGGGACGCGTCGTAGCGCACCAGCTGGTTGCCACTCACATCCAACACCTGCAAACTTCTCAAGTGGCTAAATGTCTTGGCGTGGATGGTGGCGATCTTGTTGTTTTGCACGTAGAGCTCCCTCAAGTTCTCCAACGGTTCAAACTCGTAGCCGGACAGCTCGGTCAACTCGTTACGGTCCAGATGAAGGACCAAAAGTCGTTTCAAGCCGCTGAACGTGTGGTTGTGCAGGGAAACGACGGCCGAGTTGTTGAGCAACAGCGTCCTCAGGTTTTTCTTACCGATGAAAGCGTGATTGATGAGCTGGCCGAGATTGTTGCCGTCCAGGTAGACGTCAGTCGCATCCATCGGGATCCTGGACGGGATGTCGGTCAGGAGATCTCCGGATCCGCCGGAACAATCAACGACGTTAGTGGACCACGACTGGTCGTGATAGCAAGAACAGTTGGTCGGACACGTCATTTCGCAGTCGCAGGCGTCAAAGTCGCAGCAGTGGCACAGGGCGAAACAGTGGGTCCGATACGGACAGAGGAAATCCGACGATGTGGCTTCCACCAATGGCGTCACGGAGCGCGATCCGCGTCCGTACGAGAGCCGGCAGTAGATCGAGTCCTGCGTTTTATTTTTCCCATCATTATTAATTGCGTTAAGGCCTTCTCTCTCTAGCACTCGCGATTAGCTGAATTATTCAAGAACCACTTACCAAATCCATGGCGCGAGGGTACTGCCCGGCATTGTTGAGGGCGTTGATACGCTGCAGCCATTCCCTGTTTGTAATCATTTCATTAGATCAACAAAATCAGCAGAAAAATAAAAAAAGGAACAAAGTTCTCTTTCTCTCGTCCCAGCTAACAATCGAATGACAAATGGTTGGCATCTTTTCCTCGCCCCGACTGAAATGCAATTGGCCCCGCCGAGTTTGAAAAACCCAGCAGAGAATCAATGAAAATGAATGACTGGGGCGCGATGAAAAACGACCGACGTGCCACAACTTATTGATTGATCGGGCCTTGATTGATGACCGAGACTCTGGCGGAGCCCCCGCCGGTCTTTTAAGCTTGAAATGGGTCAAGGATTAAGTTCGGGCGCTGGTTCTATATAGTGGCTCAGTCTCTCTGCCAGTTGCCAAATGAACGGCGAGGAGCCAATCTAGCTCTCGTTCCGTCTATATGGGCTCCGAAAGCTCCCAGATAGGCGCTCGTATACTCCACTACTGGGGCTTTTCCTTTTTTATTAAGTGCCTTCAAAGAGAAAAGGGAGTCCTTCCTTTAAGATTTACTATACGATTCATCAGTGAAGTGAAAAGAAAGAGAAAAAAAAGGACCCGCAGATTGCCTGCGCTGGCTTCTCCTTCGACAATTTAAGCTCGAGATTCTCCAGGTCATTTCTTTTATATATTCGCGGTGGTTCTCTTTTTTTTCTCGCCCTCTGGCAGTATTACGGTGCATTGAATTCGTGCCCTGTTGCCTTATCTTTAGAGGGCTGCTGCGTTTCTCTGTATGTGCGAAGGGATCTTCCTATTGCGCTATAGGCCTATTTTACTTGAATCTTATACTACGTACTAGGCTATATAGGAGGAGGACGACTCGGAGCCCCTTTAGAGACTCAATCATACGCGCCAGGTCCCTTTGGAACGTGGTGTCCGTAGGTGTAGTTCTAATACATATTTAGAAGTCGGTGGACGCGTAATGCGCAGAAGTCACTACACGACGACGACGACTAGCTGCATAGAGGGAGAGATGCTCCGCTCGAGGGGAGAGAGTGTGGGCGGGATCGATGCCGACAAGCCGACGAGGAGAAAGCATCTCTGCGAATAAGGACCCTACGACGTCTTGTCACAGTTTCCTCTCCATCTCTCTCTCCCTCTCGGAGAAATGACAGAAAAGAATAAAGAGAAGAAATATTCCGACTCGACAGATTCGTCGATTGTTCTCTCGATCGATATTTCCTCCATTCTGTCACGCTCTCTTCATCTCTTTTTCTGATTTTTTCTCGCTAGGCCTTCGTCGCCTTTTGATGGATATTTTTTTTCGTTATTTGTGGAAAGAACTGGCCTATAGAGAGTGGCATATGAGAAAACGTCATGTCGAGTTTTTCACTGGAATATGTGACAGAGACAGTCGCTGCTGCTGAAGAATATCGAGCGGGGAAACAAAAGAAAGTCGCTGCTGCTGCAGAGTCTTTTCTCGTCTCGGTTGAGAAAATGAAGGAGACAACCGCCTGCCTTCTTATACAAAAGCTCCAGGCCTATATACTAGCGAGAGACGGAGAGCGTCGCGAGAACAGGGCCAAGAAGCTTACACGTTCGGATGGAGACGAGGAGAGGAAAATATGACTTGGAAAACTTAAAGATGAAGAAGAAGAAGCAAACGAGCCCGTCCACTCCAAGTCGGCTTAGAATGAGAGAGAGAGAGAGAGTTTCAAGTTTCCCGCCGTGTCCGCCTCTTTAGTGGGAAGTGAGGGAAAGGTCTTAAGTTACGACTATCGCGTGCGCACAAGGAGAAAGAGAGAGAGAGTCAAGTTCCACGACGTCTATAAGGTATAAAGTTTTGACGTAGGGTCCGTCGTCCACCCTTTTTTCCTCTTATTTTCATTCTTTTCTCCATTTCACCTTATTCGAGATTCAAATTGAAATGCGTTATTCAGACCGGCGAGCCCGACGAAGACGAAAAAAACAAAAAGAGTCCACATCAAACTTACATGTCACAATCACACTGGAAGGGGTTGCCGCCCAGGTAGAACTCGGGCAAAACTTGGACTTCTGTGCTGAGTCGGAGGGCGTTGAGATTGAGAGTGACCAGTTGGTTGCCGTAAAGATCGACGCGGCTGAGGTTGGCCTTGTCGGCGAACGTGTTGGGCTCGACGACGCTGATTTGGTTGTCGCTGAGCGTGGCCACACGCAATCCGTGCGGTAAAGAGGCCGCTCCGATGGAGGCGATTCGGTTATAACTGGCGTCGAGCGTTTCCAACTTGAGGTGACTCTCCAGGCGCAAGTAGTTGCCCAGCTCCTCGATCTGGTTCTTGTGCATGTCCAGCCACTGGAGCCCGGTCGGTAGGAGGGCGTAGTCGAACCAGCGCAAGTCGTTGTCGGACACGTTGAGCCGCGTCAAGTGCGGCAGGTTCTGGACGACGTGTTCCAGACTGCTCAAATTGTTGCCGTTGAGATAAAGCGTTTCCAGGCCGGTGAGCCCGTCCAGGGCGCTCCGCTCGACCGTCTGGAGCGACGAGTGCGACAGGTCGAGCGTTTTGAGTAGAACGAGCGGCGGCAGCGATGCCTGCCGGATGGTCTTGATCTGGTTGCCCGACAGCCGGAGATGTTGCAGGTTCTTGAGACCTCGCAGTGACGTCGCGTTAATGAAGCGGATCCGGTTACGCGACAGGTCCAGTGTCTTGAGAAGGGTCAATGTTTTGAAAGAGGCCGGGACGCGTTCCAGTCGGTTGTCCTGCAGGTGCAGCTCCTCCAGGTTGGAGCAGTTACGGAACGTTTCACCGTCCAAGCCGACGATAAAGTTGCCGTTGAGCTTCAGTTGGTTCAGCACCAACAAACCGTTGAAGTAGTGGCTCTCGATAAAGGCCAGCTTGTTATCGGACAGGTCGAGCGTGTGCAGGTTGCTCAGCGAAGCGAACGCCCCAGCTTCCACCGCTTCGATCGTGTTCGAGTCCAGTTTCAGGACCTGCAAACTGTAGAGATCCTTGAAAAGCGAGCGACGGATGCGGCCAATTTGGTTGTGCGACAGATCCAACACAACCAGACGGACAAGGTTGTCAAACAGGCTACCCTCGGCCAATGTCAGACGGTTCCAGGCCAATTGCAGGACTTCTAAATGTCTTTGAGAAGCTAAAGCGCCCGGCGGCAAGACGGACAATGTGTTATTACTCAAGTTAAGTTCCTTCAAAGCCGTGGCCGAGGCCAGGAAACCTTCCGGCAGCTTTTCAACTTGATTGACCGACAGGTCCAGTTGCTCCAATTGCTCCAAAGGTCCCAGAGCTTCGTCGTCCAACTGCTGGATCTTATTATGATCCAGTTTCAGGAAACGCAAGTGATGTAGAGCTGCTACTCCTCGACTGGTCAACGCCGTCAAGTGATTGTAAGAGGCGTCGAGGGTCGTCAGAGGTGTCGGGCAGTAGGCCGGAGCGGCTGAAGGAGGAGCCGAACTCGTCGTCGTCGTCGTCGACGTCGTTGCATCCGCCGCCATTTCAAAATTCAATCCCAAATCGTTAAGGTCGGCCAATCGATTATGGCTGACGTTGAGGAATTGGAGACTGGTCAAATCGCAAAAGAGCTGACGACGGAAGGTGAGGATATTGTTCCGGCTGAGATCCAGCCGCTCCAATTGGCCGACATCGTGAGCCAAACTATCGCGGTTCAAGTCCAAGTTCATGGCCGGCCAAACGTCGTTGTGGGATCGAATGGCCAACGAACGAAGGTCCCGAAGGCCGTGAAAGACTCCTCTGGCGAGCTGGCCGAGTTTGCAATAATCGATGGTGAGCTGGCGCAGATGGTGCAGATGGCCGAAGCTGTGCGGATGCAGGAAGCTGCAAAATAGAATTAAAAGAAATGTTAACGTTTGATCGTCTGAAAAATGCAGGGAAACACGGCGTCAACTAGTCAATGATTGAGAAAAGAGAGATAGAACAAGGAGTCCACTCAAAGATGGCATAGTTGAATAGCAACTGGAAGTCATAGTTTCACTATTCATCCCGAATCGTATGCATAATAATGGATCGACTCGGAAGGGCGGGGTTTTCTGCGACTAGGGGACGAATCCTTGATCCGTGGAGAGACTGGAGAGCGGCGAGTTCATTTACAATTGAAATTGTTCATCAATGACCAAGTTTCCCGATTTCCAGCGGAATTGGATTTCGAGGTGGAGTCGGTATGAGGAAATCGGCGAGTTTTCGGTGAAGACTTTTATATAGACGTATAGGCCAGGCGAGAACGTACCTCTGGTAGAGTAGCGAGTCGCTGCATTCGATCGTCAGAGACGCCGTGTGCTCCCTAGGAACGACGGAGAAATTGGTTTGATCAAATTGGCTGTTGATGGTCCGAAGTCGGCAATGGAGCGCCACATCGTTGGCCCCGGCGCCGCCACCGCCGCCGACCATTGGCAGCGATGAATGACCCGTCGATCCTCCGCCGGAACTGGTCAGAGTTCCTCCCGCGGCGCTCGACGACGACGACGGCAAAGACACTGACGAATTCATCAGAGTCCATTGGCAATCCGACGGCGCTTCGTAATGGAAACTGGCGCCGCACAATGAAACAAGCGCTACCAGCAGCAGCAAACAATTCCTCGTCGTCTGCTGCTGCAGATGGGCCATGTTATTTATTTCGGCTCGGGGTTTTCGGCTTCCCGTCGCGGCCGCCGCCATTCTTTCCCCGAAAAGAAAAAAAAGTCCTTATCCTTTATTTCCTCGTCTTTTCTTTATTTTGACTTTTTCTCGGATGATTTCCACTCACACACACAAGAACCGGCACAGCACAATGATTGAAAAAAGGGAGAGAGTTCTGAGCTGTAAGAGGTCGGATAGAATGTGGAGGAGATGGGGAGGAAAAAAGATGTGTAATGCCTCCGAATGGCTGCTGCCTAGGAAGCACTTGGAATTCTCTGCGAGCCTCTTTTCTTCTTTCAAAACTTCACGTGAATTATGACGTCGATTTATCAACAAAGAAAAGAAGGAAAAAAGGTCTTCCTTCTTTTTTTTTTCGTTTATTTTATTTCCCCACTGATTTTTTTTTTGTCACCTCGGTCGTTGGGGTCGTCGGTTTTTAATCCACAAGAATCGGATATGATCTGCGACACGGTCACATTAAACAGACATCTGCCGCTGACTCGAAAAAAAAATAACTTTAGGGGGGGCACGCACAAAAAAAGAGGAGCCTCGAACTTGTTGGCTATTGAATTTCACACGACAATGGACACGACGGCAGCAGCCGTTTGCTCGGCTGGGATGCCCAGCTGGGTCTCTGCTGCATTTCGAGAAAAACTTTCTCTCCCGAGACGAGCACACGATCCGGTCATCAACTGAGGTTGTTTCCACCACGGCTATAGTAGTAGTAGATAGTCTGCTCTTCTTTGATGAGGGTTTTTTTCTTTTCCTTTTTTTTGGCGTTAGAATAATAACACGATGGAGAAACAAACACTGTGGCGCTGTGCTGTGGAGGAGGTGGTGGTTTTTTTTTTCTTTGGGGGACTAGACGACCGAACAAGTCGATCGTGAATCACGACACTCGGTTGTAGTAGTAATCTAATACGGCGATGAGTTGTGTGCGTGACGGATGCCGACTCTCTCTCTCGTTTCGCGTGTCGCTGCCAGTCTGTCTGAGAGAAAACGAGTTGAGTTTTGTGCGCGCAACGTGCGCGACTATCACCGACGATGGCGGCAGGAAGAATGAGGAGATCCTCTAGACTCTACCCTGACTTCATAACACGGCGAGCGCAGCTCTAGCGCGGTCTCTTTCTCTCTGTGTGTTTGGATGCGGCGCAGCAGAGCTCCCTTTATTGACGGGCCCTCCCTCTTTTGGGGATTGGGAACCAGCAGACAGCAGAGAGATGGAGGGGGATTTTCAAAGCTGCTTCTCTCTCACTCTCTTACACAGAACGTATATATATATATATATAAGAGCAGGCTAGGACCCCCCGCTGAACAATATGGGCATAGACGTCGAAAAAGAGAGAGAGAGGAAAAAAAGGTAGAAAATGTCAACTTTTCACGACACAACATTTCAGTCGGAAACATGGAAACTTTTTTCCGATCTCTTTCATTTCTTCTAAAGTGAAAAGAAGAAAAGTTTGGAAGTGGACGACGTTGACGGGGCTCGGACCCTTTTTTTTTTCTTCTTCTTCTGATTTCCTTTTTGGCCTCTCTCTCTCTCTTTTCACGTCTTTTGTGTGAAACATTTCTCAAAAAGGGAAGGCTCGGACGTCCGACTGGACCCCTCAACTATTTTGGAACTCTTTTTTCGCGCCCGTCCAATCGAGTTGACACTGGCCTTATTGTAAACGCGCGCGCACACTTAGAAGTCGCATCGATCAAAGTCACGAAGGCGAGAACACAGAAAAGACGATTCAACAACAACAACAACAACACAATAACAAGAGCGGTGGATGTCGGAAAAGAGAACTTGCAATTCAATTGGACAACAGCCCTAATCTATAACTATAGACGCTTGTTTTTATTGACGACGCCTACAAAATGGAAATATTCCCGTCTACCTTTCAATCAATGCGAACACCTGCTTTTCTAGCGATGCAGCGGCGGAATCGAATTTCTTCGTATTCGAAAAAAAAAACATCAGTTGACGGCGTCAGACGGTGTGCGCGCATCTTCTCGGTGCCGAACACGGAAAAGGCGACGCCGAACGTGTCAAGTTACTCTTCTCGACTAATAACGAATCCCAAAATTCAATTAGAGTTCGACACATTTTGAACGTCTGACGGTCGCACGCTATAGACGATGAGGGGGACGCCCTTATCTCGAACGTTATTCAATGTGGGAGGGAATAAGAAGAAGAAAAAAAAATCGACCTCAATCAGCAACACGGCGAAGCCCCCTCGTTTCCGACGCGCGTTTGCTGCTGTCTCTTAGACTATTCGGACCGAGAAAAAATAAGGAGGGTAAAAAAGGAAAACCTTTGTCGAGTTAACCAGCAGCAAGCAGTACACACGAGTCCTCTTAACTCGATTGTTAACAGTCGACGACGCTCGTGTGTGCGATGTGAAACACGCGCTGCGTATAGTCGGCGGCGGGGCTGGGTCTTATCTACGAGTCAGTGCACAGCGCGTCAGCGTCAGAGAGGGGGGCGCGTGCAAAGCCGTTGATGACAAACCTTATATACTTTACGAATACAATTTTCTTTTTAATGCTCGGCACAACTAGGATCAATGACTCTAGAAGCTTTTGATTTTCGAGTGGACCACCAGATTTTTCTTTCTCTCCCCTTTGAAGTCGTACAACTTTTTTCTCTCTCGCTCTTTTTTTTTCAAGGATTTCGTTTCACTGCCACCCTGGCCGCGTCCTACGGTATATTCACCATCTTTTTGTTTTCAAACTGATTGGCGTCGTCGGCCCTATCGCCCGCGTCACACCGAACGGTCTTGTGTTCCCGCACGCACGTCGACCGAACCCGAGTACTATATAGTATCAAGGAGGGGAGGAAGACGATGAAAGAAGTTTTCACGTCCTTGTTTCGAATCGGCTGTCGCCATCGAGAAGCTTTTTTGTGTACGACTGACAGCAGCGGTTTCATTCTACTTTGTCGAACACACCCTCGAGTAAAAGACGTCGTCGAGTGCCCCCCTTCCAACAATGGATCGTCTCCGTCAAAGAAAGGGCCATATATACATACATACATACACTATATATATATATAATGTTATATCTTTATTTATACATAGCCGTGAACGTTTCGCTCGTAAAAAGAAAGAAAGAAAAAAAAGAACCTGAAGTAATCCACAGTCTAAAATGATGGTTGTAAAAACGCTGTCGAGTGGGTGTCGATCCAGGGTGCATATCTTCTTTCAAGTCTTTCAAGTCTTTGTGTATTGTAGTCGCCTATCAGCCCAGCGAATCTGGCTCTCTTTTTTTACATATATACATACTACAGCAGGCTGTTCATTGTTGTTGCAAATTGCCTTCTATTCTCCGTTCCAGCTCAGTTTTTTTTTTCTTCCGCAAGCTTTTCGGTTCTTCCTGTTCTCTTAGCTGCGCATCGGCTGGTGCCCGTCTCATAAGGTCAAGTCAATGTCAGGCTTTCGTGCAGCCAGCACCCCTTTCTCTCTATCTCTTGGCCCGCTCTCCAGCGTCCATTACTACACCAACAGCAGCAGCAAAGAGAGAGAGAGTGGAATGGCGTGACGGATTCGATTTGTGAGCTGCCGGGCGCCTACACATCCGTATACACTATATATATAAACGTTATGTTTTTAAAAAATTGTATAAACGGGTAGTAGATGTACAAGTCATCCGGGAATCGTCCAATGGCGGTATCATTTCGGCGCAGAAGTTACTGGGCGCCGTTTTCTTGTCAGACCTGTCACTGGCAGCGCAGCATTCGACTCAGACGGTAAAACGGTCACGAAAATGCACCAGCTCATCGTGACGTTACACGACTCATCCAAAACGGCGCGTCTTTTGAATCTATTCAGGGGAAAGACGCGGATAAAGAGGGATGTTGCCGACGCCGTCGCCACCACCTTGAATACTGCACGATATCACGGTCGTTGCGTGTCGCCGTCGAGAAGCCAAAACAAAAAAACGCCGTAGGAATTAAAAATGAATACATCTTTCACGTACCATCCCAGATAACATTCTCCCGAGAGACCAGCAGCCGGGCTGCTGACTTTGCTACAGAACCCGTCCATCTCAATATATGTTGTGCGTCCATCTTGTCGACTTAGGATCTATTTATCACGGAACTTGTATATGTGCGGCTTTCCACTTTCTGTCTTTTTTTCCCTCGTCCGTGTTATTCTCCGTTGCCAGTCCCACAGGACGCTATTGGAAAGAGGAAAAAAGTAACCAAGCGGAAAAAAAGATTGAAAGAACCTTTACAGAAGAATCTTGTGGTTAATTCAATGTCGCCTGGGATGACTGTGTACCAACGGAAAAAAGGGAATACTAAATTGTTTTCCTTTCAAGAGCGATGCTGTGAGCAGTGTACGCAGATGATAAATGTCCTTGCATGTGATGACCGGCTGATTACATTACCGCTGGCTAAATAAATGTCAAAGGGCTTGCAGCAACAGCGATTTCTCTTTGTTTGTTCTTCTCTTTAAGAAAGAAAGAAAAAAAATGTCAAGTTAGTACGACGTCATAGACATTTGTTTAAAGATTTTTCATCCAGCCGATAAGTCGGCCTGCTTGGGGAAATTTGCATAGCTGACACAATAAAAGAGAGTCTGAGGGAAACCATTGGAGAAAATGAGCACAAAAGAGCAACGATGATGAGTTATTCAGTTCGCGTGATGAACTCAGCGACTTCATCTTTGGCGAGTCCCATCATCCCAGCCGTCATCCAATATTCATGTTAATGTCTGTGGGTTTTTTTTTCGTCGACGTCCCATCTCGTCAATCCCCCAAAAAGCCTCGAAAAGCTTTTTTTCTTCTTCTTCTTTTTAAATAGCACATTCTCGTTCCCGACGAGATGAGAGTGGATTTAACTCCTCAATGAATCGCAAGATCATTCGTCTTGCTGGTCTCCCTTCCCTAAGCGGAATGGATGCCACTTGGTAGATACGAGGAGGAGCACATTGGAAGATATTGAGAGATCTAACTCGGGCGTATGTCGGATTGTTTGCAGACCGACTCATCTCGGTGGATCATGTGAGCTCTTAAGAGCTCTCAATGTCTGTGAATGCAGACGGAGAGAAAGGTCGTCTCTTGAGGGCCATATCCATCCGCCCGCACACCGCCTAGCCAGCTTGTTATCCAGCCCGAGCCAATTGTTTATGTAAACAACCTCCCCCCCCTGTCCGTTCGATTTGACAGCACGCTACTATAATAATAAGCACAGGCGCGCTAACAAGAACTTACGTCCCATATTCCGTCCCTGACAACACACTGTTCTACGTCCAAGTTATGAAAAAGGAGAATGACTATCGTTTTTTTTTTGTAATTCTTGTCCTCGATGCGGACGACAATCGATGCGCCCTCGAGTCAGAAGAGGCATCCGCTAGTAGCTGTTTCATTCCCTTTGGTAAACAAACATGACGTCTGACAAAGGCTGATGTTGGGTGAACTAGATACGACACACTTTCCTTAGAAAACAACCATATTTTTCTTTTCCTTGATAAGAAAGTTTTACATCACCGTAAGTCATCACAATTTGGGTCAGTATATAATTTCATTATCAAACGATTCTTTTATATTAGAATCCGATCGGTTACAGTACTCGTTACACACCTTCGATTTAATATGGAAGCCCATGGCGGTCACCACAACAGTAAAGAACGAACAAAGAAGAGTCCGCATCAAGTTCCAGAAGTGAAAATTCAGATCGACTGTTCCTCACGAACATCTTCTAGTCATAATCACAGGGGGGCAAGTTCAGATGGAACATTGACCGAAAACTCTTCTTCAGAAACCCCTTGGAGTAGGGAAGCAAAACGGACCAAGATTTTTCACCCGAAGCCACCTAGGAAGGGTATGTAATGCCAGTCTCAGTTCTGCACTTTTTCATTTTTTCCTTTGGTATCAGGCACAATTTTTGCATGTAATTTCAATTAACCTGTAGATTTGCATGCCTTACATCATGATTTTGTTTAATTTTCTACATGTTTCGTGCCTGTTTCCCTTGTTGTTTGTTTGCTTGTATGTTGTAAACGTCAGCTTTTAAGGAGTTCAATCCAGAAAGTTCGCACAGTTCCCACTCGTTCCTTGCAGATGTGGCTGACATGAGAAATATGGAGACGGCGCTCATTCAACTAGTCAACGACTTCCATTCTGGCAAACTCCAAGCATTCGGTAAGCTAATTTTCGTCTTGGGTAATATATAATTTGAAGGTAATTAACAGAAAATTTTGTATTACTAGGGCGCCATTGCAGTACCGAGCAGATGGAAGCTATCAGGGACCAGCAGGAGAAACTGGCGAGACTACACTTCGAACTCGGGGCCCATGATGTCAACGCCCAACAGACTTCAGACAACATGAACGAACTCGTATCTGCTTTGGAGCATCTCTCCCAAACGATCGAACAATTGCATCCGCATGCCAGTCAAAGTCAAAGTGACTCGAATTAAGGCATGCGCTCATGGTTCTGTATTGCTGTATATTTTTAAGATTTATTTTCAAATTTGATATTACATGTTTCTTATACTTTTCCATCATCTTAGTTCTATTTTTCTGCCGAGACAGTTATCCTAGCTGTGTCATCCAGTGGTATGAATTTAAAGGTTCAACGTACCTAGATTATAATCGAAGACTGTTGGTCCCCCACGTTTTGGCTCTGTTATGCCGTACCTTCGCATTAGATTTCCAAGCGTCCGTGACTTAGAGTAATGGATCAATGAAATGCGGGAGGTCTGACTCGTCGTTTTTTGTGACTTGACGATTAAGGTCGAGCAAAAAATGGTCGAGCTAACCTACGACAAGTGAAAACGACTACAAGAAAAAAGAACACTTTCACAAGATGATGTCACGTTTGCCGCATTGAGCGAACTTTCTGCACTACTGCATCTACGCATGCATCTTGGCATGTTAAGTTGCGTAACTTATTCGTAAAACAAACAACGAACTACTTAGTATCTAAAATTTTTCGCCTGGCCAATATTGTGTGCTCAAGCTTCTGTCGCTCGTTTCATGAGTGGGTTATACATATACTCTGCGTGACGTCTCATTCGACTGGTAACAATCAGCCACCGGCCCTTTCAAGTTTCCCTTGCTCTTGTGTTCGTTATATATTACCAACGTAACTAATAACTTCACCGCAAGTGGTCCGAATCTCTCCCCGAGTAGCGTAGAAAATGTTCGACGCTTTTATTACATTTTCAAATTCAGTTTTCAGAATCTGTTTTAACACAGGTATTACATTTTAAAACTCCTCGCTAGGTAGTCGGCCATGGAAGCTAACTAGCAGCTAAATCGTTTGCGCTTCAAGATGAGAATATCAAACTAATTTGTATAAAACACCAATGGTTCTAATGGAATGTGTTGAATGAATGCTTTAAAGCTTTTCGACATAATCTGCGACTCCCAGAGATGAATTCGATGTAGATTTATCCATGGTATCGTTTTCTGCATTGGAACTCTGGCTGGCTAAAAGGTCAGATGCTGATACATCCAATTCTTCCTCCACACTAGCTTCCTTTATGTCATTTTTTGGTGTTGATGCTGATGATGCTGAAGATGATTGGAAGTCTTCATCTTCATAATCATCACCATTGACTAGAAATTACAACAAAATACATGGTAATCAGAAATCCACATCCAGGAGACACATTCTAAAATTTATAATACCTTTGGGATTTTCCATTTTCTCTTTTTCTGCTGATTCAGAAGAAGGTTGTTCAGTTTTCCTTTCCGAATGAACAACTACACCTCTTTCTTTCATCACGTTTGTGACTAGTGTGTGTAAAAGTGGTTCCCCAGTCACATTTTCAAGACCAAGCTCTGTGGCCAGCTTTGATTTTGATGTGCTTTTATATGAAATACCTTCACAAGATTCAGGATCAAACACTGCCAAAGAATATTGCATGTTGAAGTGAGATAAGAATTCCCGGATGAGAGATAATGTAATTTCTCCATTCTTTGAAGATGCAAATTGTTGGACTGCAGCGTTATTAATCGGAAAGGACACCTAAATAAAGATTCTAAATATTGATTTCTAGTTGGTTGACAACTTAGATTATTTAATTTACCTTGGGGTCGTCTTGCTGATCCAAGGCAAGAAATGTACTAGCACGCAATTGAGCCTAAAATGGAAAGAATGTTCTTACGTTGTATTTGAATGAAATTTTTCTATATACTCGAAGTTTTCCAAGAACGCCGTTGTTTTCAAGACATTTTGCAATTAAATCTCTCAATTCGGGGTCTTCTTCTGTTGACATGTTTTTGTTTTTCGCTAACGTTCAAAAAGGTCGGTTGTCGTTGGCGACCAAAAAGGCAAAAAGTGGCCGGTAAACGACATCTGGTGGAATGCGATCACAGCTATTTTTTTAATAGGAAAAAATTCTTATTCTACAACGGACCAATTTATATAATATTTCTTCGATTAAATAAATTCGTTTTTGTTCTAAAAAATTAAAAAAAATTGGTGGAAACCCACTTGATTTTAAAATTAAAATCTTATTTTGAATGGTCGAAGTTGGCCGCTAGAGTTTTGATAACGTAGTCTGCTTTATTGCCTCCAGTCGTGTGTGTTTGTACCTGAAAGTTTGGCTTTACCGGCACTTTCAGACGGACACAACGTTCTTAATGCATTGTTTACGATACTGTTTCCATTAATAATTCAAAAATGAGTTTGGAAACGTGGGTTAGTGATCAATTAATAGAAATATTGGACTTTAGCGATCGTTACACTTCACAGTTTTTGACATCACTGGCTCACAAAAGTGCTACAGTCAACGAGCTTGTCGAAAAAGTCCGAAGCACCGACACTATTGATGTGACAAATTCTAGAGTGATGACATTTTTGACAGAATTATGGGGAAAAATTCCAAGAGCAGCCCCCAAAGTCAATGTCGAAAGAATTGCTGCCAAGCAACATGAACAAGCCATGTTGGCAATGATAGAGAAAAATAAACGGTACAAGTTGTTGGAAGAAAGTGATGAAGAAGGTATGGCACCTCCTCCACCACCAATTAGCAAGAAAATTAAAAAAGAAGAAAAAAAGGTGGATTCAAGTAGTGAAGATGAAGATGAGAAACAGCGAGTTCAAGATTTAAAGGAGCGAGATGAATTTTCTGAACGCCTTAAGAAAAAAGATAAAGATAAACAGAGAAATGTAGTGTCAGCTGGAAAAGGTAAATCTATAATATTCCTCACCATTTTCCCAATCTCTTTTCTAATACAACAAAATTTACTGAAGGTTTTGCTGAGGCAGCAAAGAGGCTTCAGATGGAGGCTGAAGATAAATCAAACTTCATTCCCAAGCTCAGAGTAGAGTCGCGTCGCAAGTATTTGGAGAAACGAAAGGGTGACAAAATCACTGAATTGGAAGCAGATATTTTCGATGACGAATACCTGTTTGATGAGCAACAACTTACGGAGCGTGAACGAAAGGATCGCGAGTACAAAAAGAAAATTCTCAATCTTGCGAAAGAACACGACAAGGCCCGAGAGTTGGAATTAGTTCAACGGTACCATATGCCCGATGACAAGCGGGATAAAGCAATGCCTGACAGATACGTCGAGATAGATGACAGAGAGAAACAACCACATTCTGAGCAGCGAGTTTGGGAAGATGCGCGCATGGCTACTGCCCAATGGAATTTTGGTGCTAGGGATGCAAAACAGCGACTTCAAGAGAAAGGAAAGGTTCACGACTATGATCTCTTGTTGGATGACACCATTGACTTCGTTCAGACAAATCAACTTGCCGGGACGAAGGGTATCGAAGGTAGGATCTAATTTATGAACTGAACATGATATGAACATTCACCAACCATCTTTTATTTAGATCAACCAGAAGTAAGCGACATGCAGAAGAAAAAAATGTCTCTTCAGGATACCAGGAAATCTTTACCTATATTCCCGTTTCGCGAAGACTTACTTCAAGCCGTTGAAGAACACCAAATCTTAATCGTAGAAGGAGAGACTGGTTCAGGCAAGACAACACAAATTCCACAATACCTATATGAAGCCGGATATTGCAAAGATGGGAAAAAAGTTGGATGCACACAACCTCGTCGAGTTGCCGCTATGAGTGTAGCTGCTCGAGTAGCCCAAGTACGAACATAACAGATAAACTTATATAATAAAACAAAAATGATTGAGTAAATAATTGTGTACTCTCATTAGGAAATGGGCAAGAAACTTGGTAACGAAGTTGGTTATAGCATTCGATTTGAGGATTGCACATCAGAGAGAACTGTAATCAAATATATGACTGACGGAATGTTGTTGCGAGAGTTCCTCTCCGAACCTGATTTACAGAGTTATAGTGTCATGATCATCGACGAGGCTCACGAACGAACACTTCACACCGATATTCTTTTTGGTTTAATTAAGGTTAACTGCCGTACGTAAATTTCTAACATCGTAATACTGACTCAAACTTTTTAAAAATAGGATATCGCCCGTTTTCGACCTGATTTGAAGCTTCTTATTTCCAGTGCTACATTGGATGCTGAAAAATTCTCCGATTTCTTTGATGAAGCTCCCATTTTCCGCATCCCTGGTAGAAGATTTCCCGTGGAAATTTTTTACACCAAAGCACCCGAAGCAGATTATATCGACGCCTGCGTAGTCACAATCCTTCAAATTCACGTAACGCAAGATGCAGGGGACATTCTTGTTTTCCTTACTGGACAAGAAGAAATTGAAACTGCTCAGGAGAGCCTGACGGAGCGAGTTCGAAGATTGGGAACGAGAATAAAAGAATTACTCATTCTTCCTATTTATGCCAATCTACCTTCCGACATGCAGGTTTGTGATGGAAACAACAATTTTAACTTATTCGTTTTACTTTTCTGCGTCATTTCTTTAAGGCTAAAATTTTTGAACCAACACCACCCGGAGCCAGAAAGTGCATTTTGGCTACGAATATCGCGGAAACATCATTGACCATTGACAATATTATCTTCGTGATTGACCCTGGGTTTTGTAAACAAAATTCCTATAATGCACGAACAGGAATGGAATCTTTGGTCGTGGTGCCTATTTCAAAAGCTTCAGCTAACCAACGAGCTGGACGTGCCGGGCGAGTTGCAGCTGGAAAATGTTTCCGATTGTACACCGCATGGGCCTACAAACATGAGCTAGAAGAAAATACGGTTCCTGAAATTCAGCGAGTCAATTTGGGCAACGTCGTTCTGTTGCTCAAGTCACTCGGCATTAACGATCTAATCCACTTTGACTTCCTTGATCCTCCTCCGCACGAAACACTGGCATTGGCGCTAGAGCAACTGTACGCTCTAGGAGCCCTCAACCACATGGGCGAATTGACAAAGTTGGGCCGACGCATGGCAGAATTCCCTGTTGACCCAATGATGGCCAAAATGCTATTAGCATCAGAAAAGTACAAATGCTCGGAGGAAATTGTTACTATTGCTGCGATGCTGTCAGTCAACAGCGCCGTCTTTTATCGACCAAAAGATAAAGCTATTCACGCCGACACCGCTCGCAAGAACTTCTTTTCTCCTGGCGGCGACCATTTCACCTTGCTTAACGTTTACAACCAGTGGGTTGACACGGACTTTTCGACCCAATGGTGCTTCGAGAACTTCATTCAACATCGATCAATGCGACGCGCTAGGGACGTTAGAGAACAGCTAGTCGGCCTGGTGGAACGTGTCGAAATTGACATGGTTTCCAATAAAGACGATTTAGTAGCCATCGGTAAGGCAGTGACAGCTGGATTCTTTTACAACACATCGCGTTTATCCAAGACTGGTGGTTACAAGACAGTTAAACACAATCAGACAGTTCTCATCCATCCCAACAGCTCCATGTTCGAAGAACTTCCGCGCTGGCTCATCTATCACGAACTTGTGTTCACAACTAAAGAGTATATGAGGCAAGTCATTCAGATTGAAAATAGCTGGCTATTGGAAGTTGCTCCTCATTATTACAAGGCGAAAGATTTGGAAGATACAACAACTCGTAAGATGCCCAAAAACAAGGGCAAATCACGAGCAGAGTTGGGAGATCATTGAAGGTTTTCAGTTTCTTAGTACCAAGAGTCGTGAGTATGTTTATAGAGCTGAAAATTCATATCATATCTTTATTGCTCATATAGAGTAACCAAATGTCACTGCTTTGAGGGATGCAAACTACCCAAGTAAAAAGGGTGTCTTTAACCCTTGAGGTTTTAACAGTGTTTTTGCTATTATGTGATCATGTTTGAGCGATAAATAAAGTCTTCTTTTTCTAATTATTTGTTTCTAAATTTCAAACTTCTTTTCATTCTCTGTGAGCGACAAGTACTTATTAATTTGGTTTGAACTTGTCTATAACGGACAGTTAAAGACTGTTCTTAGAAGTAAAAGTTCAAATAACTAAGTAAAAACTGTTTTAACTTTCATTCTTGTTTGTATTTCCTTTTGTGAAAAATACTTTTGAATCGAAAAGAAAAAATATTTAGCAGAGCGTGGTTTCGATCCACGGACCTCTGGGTTATGGGCCCAGCACGCTTCCGCTGCGCCACTCTGCTGTGCCAATGACTGCGTATCGAATGGATTGATGCGAATACAGCGTTGCATTACGAAACCTGTGCACGTTGACAGAAATTGTCGAGT
Organism: Ceriodaphnia dubia; assembly: GCA_022539655.2. Classification (NCBI taxonomy): domain Eukaryota; kingdom Metazoa; phylum Arthropoda; class Branchiopoda; order Diplostraca; family Daphniidae; genus Ceriodaphnia; species Ceriodaphnia dubia. Next base: position 383,530 of record JAKUCG020000249.1, read on the forward strand.
CTCTCCTTACTTATTTCCTATTAATCTCTTCCTCTTTATTAACTTGTTAACTGGCCAACTCTTAGTATTACAGAAATATTATTGCGTAATCCAATTATTCTACGAAATGTCATGGCACATCGACAAAACATATACCGTTCTACTTTATCGGATAATTCAATTTTTCGCATATAAGGATACGCAGATTATGAAAAAACGATCCAGCTTCCAATTTAAGTCCCTGTACATGTTTTTATCAATAAACTGAAAGGACAAGAATTACTTCTTTATAGAAATTTCGATAGAATGCTTCGAACTCTTTTTTCAGTTTGAAGTGACTTAAAATGGTAGAATACACGGTTACGAATTAAAATTCTTTCTCTAAAAACGCTTTCGTGTACATGATAATATGATACAGGTATTAAACACAAGTTCCAGTTAGCTAATTTAGTCTCGACATAATTAAGTTCAACCAAGTTCTCTCACAAGCGACGAACTATTTAGATGGCAGTGGGCTGGACAAACAGAGGCCGTGTGTGTTTGACAAGTGATTATATGCTAACCAGCAGCCTTATTGGTAGCCTAAACTATACCAAAACTTTTCACGGCCCAAGTTTCCAGATGTAGCCTTTGAAGTGTCAGCTTGCCGACGATCCGCGGCTGTTCTAGAGACTTCAAGGTGTTTAATCAAATGATGTCTTTGTCATAAAAGCGACGTTAAATGAAGACGGAGTTTATCCGTTACGCTAGAGTTATTTGATATTGATTTATCGGTGATATTTACAGTATTATTAGCTACATTTTAGCAAAGTTCCGTAGCTATTTTCCTACTCAGAACTATAATCATATAAATTTGAATTTGCTGGGACAGTATTACGCATAATCCGGCAGTCTCACACTAATCAAATACTAATACAATAAGAAAACCAATCTTCAATTCGATTCGTTCGAATTTTATTTTGATTATTCTGAGAATGGTCTGGCTGAGTGGGTTTCAAAATTCTTTGCACAATCGAGATCCAGAATGACTTTGTACAATTCAAGGGGATCAACTGACGGATCTGACGGCGATTTTATCTCCCTGTAGGATACCCAATGGATCTGGTCATCCTCCAACCTACTTCTCTTTCACTTCAAAGTGTTTGCCGTTGGCTTTCATGTGTAAAATTTCGCTAACGTAACGCTCACGCAACCACGATTCATCACTTGATGGCCTGACGCATTCAGATTGGGATTGAAATCATGGCCTCGATAAGTCTTCTTGCATAATTTGACTTTGAGTCGAGTGCGTATACGTATTTACAAGATTTCTCCAAAATAGGATGAACAAGGACATTTACCCGTCATAATAGCATAGTACCTGATGCAGACAATATAGTCCGATGGTTCTTGGAAACTATTTCGAGAGCCCTTACGCAACGATCACGTGTCTTACTGAACTACTTAAATTTCAAATGCATGATACGAGATATATAAGCGACCAACACACGCGATTCCTCTCTGTGTCTTTATCGGATTTCATACTAGATGCAGACATGTTTTCTTCCAGCAAGGGCACCACTCTTGACGCAAACTATCTGAAACCAAGCACCGCCTATTCCTTTGTCCTTATGGATGCGATTTGAATAAAATTATTGGCAGCCTTTGTAACGTCTAAAAGGATAACAAAATGGAAGTTTACGATTATTTTTAACTTAAGAAACCTCACTATTCCTTTACAAAATTTCATCTGTCTTCTATATGCGGAATGGCCAACTTTCACGCAACTATGATGTTCGAAAGTGAAACTGTTGTACATTACCATATTAAGCGGAACACGAATGTATAACTAAGGTGTGTAAAATGTACAAGATGTAACTTTGATACAGAAAAATAAATCGAGGAGTCGTAGGAATCCCCAAAGTCAAGCTAAGAGTTTAATCAGCTCCGAGCTCGTAACTTCCATTGACGGCGCCTCCTTTTGAAGTTTCTACGTCTGTTCCACACTAGTCCCCTAATCTGGATCATTGTGTCGTCATTTTTCCTCCGTAGCATGTGCAGTTGGAGATCGAATTTTTAATGAATGCTCTTCTTCCCTCCCGCTTCCCTTGAGAAATCGAGATGAAGGTGGGGTTGAGACGTGAGACTGAAATATTTCTCCGGATCGTTACTGTAATTTCACGTAGCATATAGCTTATTTATAGACTTACCATCCATAGCATACTATACTGATGTGACTGTAGGCAAAGGTGGGTGGTCTGGAATCATGCCATAAACGAGTGTTTTAATAACCGCCTCTGACGTTTTTCTTAAGGCAGCGTCGTGATCAACTTTTCATTTTGTCCTTGGATTTCTACGAGGTAGATTGTCGTATAAACTTCATCGCGACGACTGCAATGAATTCAAAAGTGTTTTTTCCACAGTCCTAAATGGGAGGGCACGAAACTATTTCGTCTAGTCCCAAAGAAAACGAACCGAGTTTTTTTGTGATTAGAAAGGATCAGAAGTTAACGAGCTCATCACAGGTGGTGCAATTAAATTGCCGATGGCATTTTATTCGCCGTGACTAGACGTTTCCCATTCTATCTCACTTTTCTCTTCTTCAGCAAGAAAAGGTGCGATTAGTTGTCAGCTAATAAGGCAATGCGCAGTCAATATTATCCGATGAGCTCCTATCTTATACTTTTTGCTCACATTAAACATTCGAAATATTTCCTCATTTGTGTACGTTAAAGATGCGCAAAGAAAACAATAAGCCGATAAACCCCAAACCCCCCCCCCACACCATATATGTAGAAATAGAAGAGAAAGAAAAAGAACTTGAAGAGTATTACCAATGGGCTTTTACGATTCACAACAATAAACAAGGCGAAACGGCGAGGCCGGCATTACAGATAATTTGTTTGTTGTCCGCGCGAGAGAAGAGACGACGACGACGATACTCTATAGTAGTTACCTTTTTGATGTGTTAGTGAAGGGCGACCCCAGTTATCTGTAGGGATGCACACGGATCGGATAGGATGGTCGGATCTATCCGATCCGAACGATTTTATCCGAAACCGAACCGATCCGAAAAAAAATTTTTTTCTCTTCGGATCGGATCGGTTCGGATCGGACAAATCAGATTAAAAATCCGAGATAATCCGATCCGATCCGAAAATCCGATGCGACTTTAATATTTCTAACCTTTTTTAATGAAAAATATGCCCATATATTGGCTAAGACTTAGCTTGTTATTACAGAACCCGTCGGTTTTGTACGCGATACGCCCAGCATGCCACATACTCAACTCTTTCAATTTAAAAACTCAACAAATATTATTTCAGAATCATCTCTCTTGTTACATGATGTCGGAACTAAATATATATTGCAAAATGCGCAATGGAGCGGGGGGGGGGGGAATCCGTTCAAATTTTTTTAAATTCATGTAAGGCAGGTATAGAAAAATCGCGTTATGAGGGGAAGGGGCGTCAAAAATTTGCCCCAAAAAGCTTATGTAATTCTAAACTGCTGGCATAACGTTGCTCTAAATTGGGAATCAATTACTGGGATCGTTATAATTACTGTGATTGGTGACAATAAGTTCATTGAATTTGCTATTTAAAAGTTACAGTACATGCCCATCCCCAAACAGTTGCAAACTTAAAAGTTTTCGGCGTGAGGCGGCGCTGCTGGAGAGTGGGTTCGAAAACCAAAAAAAAATGATTACCCTTACTCTAACGTTATCACCTTTACTTGAAAATACGAATAAAAGAAAAGACCCTTTGGCGGATTTCGGTTCGGTTCGGTGTGTAGCGGATTTTGTCCGAACCCATCCTATCCTATACAACAAAAATCGGTTATCCTATCCTATCCTATCCTAAAAAAACGCTATCCGTTTCCAATCCTATCCGAATCCGATCCGATCCTATCCGTGTGCATCCCTAGTTATCTGTCGGAGCGCTAGGTGGCCTTGGTGCATTTAAATTGAAGACATTTTATTGGTAAGGATTACGGGCAGTCGCGTCTGACACCATTTGCGGTCAAACCCCCCGAAAAGGCATTTCCCTGTTGACCCGTACCCGCGTACGCTGTTACGTTGCGGGAGTGTTGATACCTCATCACATAAAAGACCGCAGCGGGGATGTTTTCAAAAAGGGGGATCTCCGACGCGACGACCTTAGTAGCAGCAGCAGCAGCAACTGCAATGGCCGGTGCTGATGAAACGGCCGTTGTGTGTTGAGAAGAAACCATTTGATCGCCCAATGAAGAAAGCGGAGGAAAGAGATATCGACAGACCCGTTTACGCGTTTGAATCGCAAATAGGATGGCGGTGGCGGCGACGGCAGATCCTATTGGAAATGCGAGAGTTGAGCTCCGTCGTCGGCGCCTGACATGATTCAAATCAAATGAGATTATCAAAAGGAAGGGGGGGAATGAGGACGCCGCCGAACGCCACGTTGACGGTGGGTGAGCGCCGCAGCACATACATCGGAAATCATTGGTGAAAAAGAGTTGCACAAGGACGGGCGATTCCCTCGAGTACTCTACCGACTTCCATTCGTTTTTCTCCTTTTTTTTACGAACTTCTTCTTTTTCTTCCTTTCGCCCCTTGAATATTTATTCACGGCGGCTGCCAGCGTGTGATTGCGTCACGACGACAGATTGGATATGCATTCGGAATCGAGTATAGAAAGAAGAGTTTCCAATGCGAGAATGCAATGTGGAAAACGGTAGAGAAAAGAGTCGCACAGGAGATAACGCCCGGTCCTTCTCTACATAAGAAGAGAATAGAAAGAAAGAAAGAAAGAAAGAAAGAAAGAGAGAATGAAAGGAAGAAAACAAAGAAGTTGAATTATTGTTTCGACGGCAGCGACAATGCTGGAAACCCGAGGAATGTTTCTTTCCTCCATTCGGTTTTGGGTGAATGGTGCATCCCTCTCTCAGAGAGCTATAGCTTTATAGGAAAAAACTGCTGCTCATTTGCATATCGATTCATTATCTGGCGACTTGCTGCTGTTCCTGCTGTTCCCGCTACTCCTGATGCTGCCGGGAGAGAGAGAGAAAAAACCGACGCTAGAGATTTGCAATTCAAATCTTGTCGAACGGAAAAAAACACGACGACGACGACCCCTTTCTTTGATTTCTTTCTTTACCAGCTGGATGCGAAATGAAGTAAAGTGATCCTTTGCCGGCTTCTGGATCTTGTGAATAACACTACAAGTCTGGAACTACTAATGTAATCTCTTGTGCCAGTCTCCGCCGGAGCCGAGTTCACGTTAGACGTTAGAGGGCACGGCGATGTCCGACAGCGAGGACAGGCGTTTTTAGGGTGCCAGACCACACGCAGGTGAGGCTGTGGATTCTTTTTCACTTAAAGAAAAAGGAGAAGGAAGAAAAAAAAAAGTGTTTAAGGTTCTTGGGGTTAGCCAAAATTGGGTGGCCCATGCGGTAATGGCCGCCCCATCCTTTCCTTTATACCGAAAGAGAGAGCACCACTTTGTCTCCTCCCTTTTTTTTCCTTCTTCTTCTTTCCCGTCAACTCTCGGTCTTGTTGCTGCCTTCCGTTACCGTATGGGTTGACGGACTCGGAGCTCAAACTCTTGGTTGAGGATGAATGAGGTGCAATAAAAGATGCTGTGGCCATACAACCCGAATTGACCGCTGAATTCTCTTCTATATTTTTTTTATTTCTTCTAGTCCTCTCGCCTTCCTTTTCTGAGACTCAACAAAAGACGGCCGTCTGCGTGGGAAATGTCAGCAAACACACCAAGTCGCTCTTTTCTTGCACCAGCACACATAAGGGTCCCCATTCAACGTGTGTATACCACCAGAGTTATTTATTGAGGAATAGATTCCAGTCGATTTGTCCGGGGCCCGCAAGAACCCGCTCACTCCGGGAGCCCTTTGAATCTTTTCTCTATTCCAAATGTTAAATCCTATAGGCCAATTAAAGTGATGCATTCACAGGTGATATACCGACACACGTATAGTCATTGTTATTTCGCTACCTTCTTTCCCCATTGTTGTTGTGTCTGTGTGTGGACAAGGAACATCCGATTCCGAAAATGTTTTTCCTTCAATGGATGACAAACCGCCGAGCGGCTGCGTTTGAAAAGCTGCCGTAGTCGCTCAGCAGCATAGTCCATACATCCGTAGACACATAGAGTTGTGTTGTGTGGATGTGTTTGACCAGTTGTGTGTGGGGGCGGAAGCGATTTGTAACGGACTGGGCTGCGAAAAGGTTGTAAAACATGTTTTTTTTTTCGCTTCGGATGTGTGGAAACAAGTCGGGTGAGTTTCAATGCAGCGTGGAGAAAGCCTTTGGGAAAATAAAGAGCACGGCCAAGAAAAGAGTCGGATGCGGACGGTGTTTGCAGTTGTAAATGTTGTTAAAGTGTGGACAAACCGCTGCCGGGGCTCTTGCTGTCCAACACAGAGCCAACTCTTTGTGTTTTTGGGGCCAAACAACACACTTGACCAACGAAAACAGTAGTAGGTTGTTTTTTCTTCTTCTTTCTATTCTGTACGGTTCTTTTCGGCCCATTCGGTCGAGTTTTCCCACGAAGGATTGAGGGATGTCTACGGAATCTCCAGAATCCGGAATTGCTGGTCTACTACAACCGAGGTGAAGACTAGAGAGAGAGAGCCGGGGCTAAAAGAATGGTGGAGGAACATGGATATATGCTCTTATATGGACTGGTTCAGTTTTCTTCGTCTTGTGTTTATTTTTATGATCTATGGAGGCAGCCACGGAGGCTGATGCCGATGAGAGGCAGTGCACAGAGTAAGAGAGAGAGAGAGAGAGCCTGGGAAAGAAGAAAAAAACTGTCTCAGGGTTTTATATACGTATATACGCGTTTCGTCTTATACAGCCCCAAACAGGCCCAAACAGCCCCACCAACCCTGCCCTTCAATCAGTTCTGCTCAGTCGTTGTTGACTTCTGGGAGTCAAATTTGGGACGGGCCTGAATTTCGTTACGGGAATCCCAATGTAATCCAAAGCAAAACTCCATAAATCTGCGCGAGCGAGATTTCCCACAGGAAACTTTCACCCACCCAAGAAAAAAACCTCAACGCCTTCCGCATTTTGCCCCCTCCCCCCACAAAAAAAAAAAAAATATATATATATATACAACAAATTCCGTTTTCCAATATGCACCCAATGTTTGTTCGGAGCCAATAATTTAGGGCGAACTATCATGTCAATGGGAGAAATAGGAGAAGATGGAAATTAACAAGTTTGATATTTGTTCAAACCAACGGGGTTGAGAAGAAGATTTATGTGCTTTAACCGGGCGCATTCTGTTACACATAGGCCTGCGCCGAAGGTATTGAAACACCTGGGATCGTTCTGTAACCGATGACCGCGCGCTCCTTATTCAAATTTTCAAAAGCGCCACCGACCACCACTCTTTCTTCTTCTTTTTTTTTTGGTGTTTATTTTTTTCCTTCTTCTTTCTTTTTTTGTGCGCGCGCGGTTGATGTTTGGGGTATAAGAAACCAAATTTGAATTTCGGATACAAGAGAGGGCGCGCTGAATTAATTGGCACCAGCATCGGCCCAGAGCCTCCCGCAGCGCACAGGTGAGGAGCAAAGTTTGGAAGAACACTGTGAGAGAAGGTTTTATATTTCCCTCCAACTCTTTGGCCTCCAACGCTCACCCGAAACTAAACTCTATATAGTATAATTTACGATCAAAGTGCTGACTTTTCGGGCCTCTCGTTCTGGCCGTGTGGAACGTATAGCGCGCGCGCTAGAGCCCCGTTCCCTCTCGGCCCGGGATATTTATTTTAACTTCAACATGGACGAATGAATTATGTTGTCTCTCGCCTATTCGCCAGCACATCCAGAAGGAAATTGAAGAGGGAGAATATACAACAATATATATAGTATATATATAAAGAAGAGGAGAAAGAAGAACCGGTTCTTATTCTTCCGGATGCGCGCGTCCATATTTCCCCGTAGCGCATAAAGTTTAAAGGGAGAAGAGATCTCTTTCTCTTTATTTCTCTGACAATAAATAAATATCATCAACTGCTCATTAATATTTCATCGCGGACAAGACCGGCGCGCGGTCTCCTGTGTATTTGCTCAGACACTCGACAAACGACGAGAGGAGCATCGCCCCTCGCAAACATGAGGTGGCCGTTTAATGTATTTGTTGATTTGACTGGAAAAGGGCAAGACGGAATAAGAATTGAAGGGACAGAGGGCGAAGGAACGTCTGTTGACTCACACTCGAAAACTACAGGCGCTCAACACACAGAAGAACGAAGAAGAATAAAAACGCCTACCTCACAAGAAGGTAGGCTGCGAGCCGAACCTTTAAAACCTAATACACCTCAATTATTTGGACAAAAAATATTCAGTTCCTACATCGTCATCTAGTCCAACTGTTAACTCGGAGAATTCGACAAAATCCTCTCCTAAAATTAAAGATGAAATCATCCAAGTGCAAAAAGAATCACACAAAGATGACTATATAAGGAATATACTTTTCTATATGGGGGAAAAAATGGAACTAAAACGATTTCAAACATGCAAGCTCCCAAACTTCATCCAGTTTGATTTTGAAGCCGTAGCAAAGATTTCAAGAACTCGCGCTGCCCATCCCACCACCACCGCCGCCTGGGCCCATGATCGTGCTAATAAAGGGGGTGATATTTTTATTACTCAACTAATATTTTATGTGCGTCATAATTACCATGTGGGCCGTGGACGTGGGCGTCGGGGCCGAACCGGACGACGTTGGGGCCCAGGACGACGGCCCGGCTGTAGATTGGCGCTTGCAAGCGGATCTATAAACTCCACTTGGTTGACTGCATGGAAGCCTGATGACGCGCTTGACGGTTGGTATTGATACGGATGAGGATAACGAATCGGGTTTGGTTTGGACGGAGGAGGCGGAGGTGGCGGAGGCGCGGTACTTTGGTTATTTTCGGCCGATGTGGAAGAATCCCGATTTTGCGCAATCTGACTTACTCCCAAATTTGATCGTGGCGGATTAGGCTGCCTAGGCACCTGGTAGGCCCCACGAAGGTCATAATCCGAGTAATAAGGATACGGGTAACAAGGTGACTTGGAGATCTGACGATGGGGCAATACCGGATTGTAAATGCCGGCCGTATCCGTTTGTACCGCTTCCATAGTCGAGAAGAAGAGCAATATCGGCAGGCAAACCTGCAGAATAACCTGTCAGACGGAAATATTTCACCATTTGAAAAAGTGATTTTTAAATAAATGAGAACCTCACAGACGCACAAGACTTACCCCAGTCTTACTGGCCATGATTATGTCAAGCTTTTCTCAACATCTGGGTGTAGATATAGTGATTTCGACGTACATTTCGCGTCGCAGCAGGTCAACATCATGACAACGTTTCTTAATTTTGTAACGAGTGCTGCAACTTGAGATAACCTTCGCCGAACATATATAACCATTCAAAACGTTCTCAAGTTTTCAAAGAGTTCAGGACAAAAGGTCGGATTGCGTCGAATATTTGTATTTTAATGTTTGTATTTAAAATTACTAGAATTAGATTAAAATTTAGTTCAATTAGATGGTACCTACCCCAGTTTAAATCGAGCGAAAAGAGGAAGAGTGCGCTAATCATTTTGAGTACCAGCGTAGGAGGGTGACGTCACCATGCGAGATAGTCGTTTGAAGATCCAATTTGATCACTTAATTCCACTTGGTTGACTACGAGGAAGCCAGATGACTACGTGCCAGACTATTGATATTGGTTCGGATTAGGATAACGATTGGAATAATGATCTAATTGAAACTCAATATTTTGACGATTCGCAGTTCGATGTATGGAAAGTATTCCTCATTTTACTTGGAAAATGGTGAGGCAATACCCGACAGTAACATTCCTGCTTTGTCCGTTAGTGACCGCTTCGCCCGTCGAAAAGATTGGCAACAGAAACAGTGGTATGGAAAAAGCGCAGAATGACATAAAAGGTGCGATCGTTGCCTCAGAGCGATAAAGATATTTCAAATGATTCTTGAATAATAACGCGCGCAACTCTTTACTTCTTCCTTACGGGTCATGATTACGCCAAGTGTTTCTCTCAACGTCCCATATCATAGACGTAAATGTGAGACGTACATTCCGCGTCGCACGCTCGGATCAACTTCATGGCAACGATTTCTAGTTTAGGTGATGCTGACGAGAGCCCTCAAAAACTCTCTTGACTGGAAGTTGAGCGTCGGTATAAATTTCTCCGAATTGTCTCTACATCATTGGCAGCTTTCCAGACCATTAAAAACGTCCGCAAGTTTTTTTTTCCTTTTTTCTTTCTTTTTTTGCTCCTTTCTGTTGGAAAAAGGATTTCGCTATATAAATATCGAAAAAAGAAGTCATGCTGATGCTTTAAAAACAGATTTCACCAGAAAACGGGTTGGTGCTGCAACATCGATTTTTTCTTCTCTTTCCTTTTCATCCTTCCATCTTGCCATCCTTCTATTTTTTTCAAACAATATAAATCAAAAGAACCAGACAAAAACTATGGTTCGACTAGTTGGTAGCCATCAGCTATAGACCCCAAAAGAATAACGAAGGATACACCAACATAAATTAGCGACTGACAAAAGCAGAAATGTGTTTTTGTTGCGCACAAATGTTTCAAAGAATGTTGATGGATCCCGCGCAAGCTTTGGCGGATTGGCGGAGATTGGCAAAAAAATAAGCAACAACGGCAACAAAAAAGCGAGAAAATTTCACCGTATAGCGGCGAGGGAGAATTGAATAGAGAGCGCGTAATAGCGTCCGGACACGGGAGTTGAGGCCAAAAGACGGCTGTATACGTAGTATGTAGAGAAACAACAAGAATGATGGGTGAAAAAAAGAAGAAGAAAAGAAAATGAAAACTAATAAATAGGAAAAACCAACCACCAAGTGGCTGGTTTTTCTTTGTGGATTGAGAGGGAGAACGAGATAAGAGATCAACGGAACGCCGAGTCATTGCCGCCCCATCGGCTGAGCCAGGCAGGGGGGCTCGAGCAAACAAATCAACTCTCTCCCAAGCTCCCCTCTGCAGAGAGCCCCAGAAGAGATTGATTTTCTTCTTCCTATTCCTTCTTCTTCTTCGTTTTCTTCGTTTTCTTCTTCTCTTGTTCCATCATGAACATAATCATCTCGTCCTCCTTTTTCTGTGGCATTTTCATGAGGACGATAGTATAGTACTACGTACCGGGTAGCAGGCAAAGCTAGGGTTATGTGAAGAGCGTGCGCTGCGCTAGCTGCTCTCGCCAGTGACGAGTTGGATAGACATGTACGTATACAGGGCAGCGCACATACAGGTAGCAGTCATCTTGGTAGGAGATGATCAATCCGTCTCGCTGTCGTAGAATTCATTGCTCCAAGTTGGCCCCATCCATGAGCAAGCGCTTCGGCTTCGTGATGGATGGAGTTTGCCGCATTTTTGACCGCGAGCGATTTGCCCCCCAATCAACTGGCTGTCCGTGCGTGCGCGCTGCGTTATTTGGTACCTCGTTTTAGCTCACGTCGTCGTCCTGATTAAGCCGGATAGTTACCATTCCTCGGAGCCAAACTCTGCGCCGTGTCTCATCACTTATTCAAACAATTGCCCCGGACAAAATGAGATCAGCTCACCATCTGTCTGAATGGATGGCCCAATCTGTTGCGATTCCTCCTCCTCCTACATTATTCGACTTGTTTGTTAAATCATTTGGCGAATGCCCTGGAGAGGTAGGAATGTCCTAGTCGCTATTTCCCCCCACCTACGTAGCCTATAGTTTTACTGCCGCCCCACGCACGGAATGACAATTATTCTTATCGAAAAGGAGCGAGCCCGAGAGAGAGAAGGAGTAGGAGGACTGGAGGAGGTTAGTCGGCGGCGTGGGAAATCTCCGAAAACACACAAACACAAACAGAGAAACCAATACAAAGTGTTTGTGGAACAACTGTTTTGTCGTCTCTGACGTGTTGCGGGCGCTCACCGCGCGGGCGAGCGGAATTAACGAGAGAGGAGACCTTTCACCCCTTTCCGCTTATGGTCGATACTAGGGGGTTACCACTACTGCCATCCCAGGGGGTGGTGAATGCATATTTGTGTTGCCCCCTATAGAAACACACGGCCACAACCACTATAAGTCTCACCTGGCGAGGCTTCGGCAGCACGCAAACACCTGGCCGCGCCCCTGCACGCGGCCGATTTCCCAAGAGAGATAAGAAGCGAAAGAGCTCTCTCTAAGATGGCTTATCCCAAACAGAAAATGAATAGAGAAAAGGGGAATCTATAGGTCGTCTCAAACAGTATCGACTGTAATAATGTGGCCCATCATGATGGGAGGGAAGCCGGTGGGTCGTCGCAGCGACGTGTCGTCTATATACTATACTACCTATATATATTTGCCTTGCTGGCAAAGTGTTGCGTTCGACCCGCTAGTCACACAACAGCCCTTTGGATTCTCTTTCTGTTACAGTGCGATCATGGGGCTGTTGTGGGTTTTGCCCCCTCTGTCTCTTGCGCGAAGCCCATAAAAATAAAAATGTAAATAAATAAATAAAACATAAGGACCGGAGGAAATATTTCAATGATGAATAGTGCGTTTGCTCTTTCAGGGGGTTAAGGTAGAGAGTGGCCATGTTTGTTTTCCCGGCAGGAATCCTCAAGCCCCGCTGCATAAGCCTCTCTTCTTCCAGTTCGACCTTTAACAGCGGCGCTCGCGACAGGAGGTCCTCCACCTTTTTTTGATATACACCAACTTACATAGATGTATACATTCAGTGCGCTTGTCCGTCTTTTCCCCCCTTCGTTTTCTCCTCTCAAGTTCAACCTGAGACGGTAACATCCTGCTGGCTTGTTTACCTTGCATATTGAAATGTGTCTTTTTCTGCTGCCTCCATATTCTCTTAACCCCAATGCGCACTCTATCTCACTCTGTCTCCGCGTGTGGCGCGCTTTCATTCATCCCGCAACGACCCCCTCATTCCACCTGAAATGGACATTCCAACAACAAAAACACACAGAGAAAAATTCTGACTCTTTCTCTCTCTTTACAACAACAAAAAAATCTCCATCAAGCAAGTGCGCTATGGGTTGCTGACCAACCGATTTCCTTGCCTTTTACGGGCGAGAGACCCGGAGCGAGCAGCTAGGACGGCAGAATGAAAGATGTCCCGAAGCCCGTCACTCGGTGCGCAACAGTTATGCATTTTTCCAGTCCGTCAGTGTCTAACGGGCGAGGAAGAGATGAGCAGATTTATGGTATGGATAGCGCACAGACACACGGACACACAGACACAAAAAAATCAATGGCGTTCTGTTCGATGTTACGACAAGCACTAACCTTCAATGTTGTCCCGAACCGTTAAACAGAGGTAATTAAATTGGAAAGAAATTGATTTGTTACCGACTGCCAAGAGATGTCCCCCCACCATCTTTTTATGTAGAAGAAAATGAAATAAAGATGGGCGAAAAAAAGAGAAGAAGAGAAAAGGACAACAAAAAGACAAGAAAATCGTCGACTGGAACATGAATTCCAGACGGATTATTGCTAGTGGGGAAAAAGAAGAAGAAGAAGAAGAAAATATAAAAATGGAAAGAAGGGAAATTCTGGAAGCTGCGGTCGATTGATTCGAGTTGACCCAAGGTGGAGTTCTGAGTTCGACTGGCACAATGGGCCGTCCCTATTGTGTGCATCTTCTCGCGTGAAGTGTGTGTGGCTAAGAGAGATGCGGAGAAAGAGCTCTATGGGGGTGAACACAGTCAGGACACACATAAGAGAGAGAGAGAGGGACTCTACTGGGACCCCCAGCCAGATGAGTAGTCGCAGATAAGAGGATGACAAAAGAGAAGAGAAAAAGAGAGACACAAGCTGACGAGGAAGAAGACGAAGAAGAAAAGAATAGAATAAATATGAAAAATCCATCCGCACTACCCCCTCCATCCAAAAAGGTGCTACATACCCCCAAGAGGAAATTGAAATGGGGGCCTCACTGTTCTTTTTTCTCGACAAATTTTCAATGAATGCAGCACCATCAACCACAGACAGCTGAGAATATATAAATTCCAACACTGTTTGCTTTGCCAGTCCATTATTATTCAACGCCGCCAGCCCGATCCCTATCTCATACCACTAATATTTCACCTATGCCGAGAGAAAATTGTCCCCCCGACTTTCACATCTTCTATATACCCCTGGTTTCGTACGTATACCTCGGCTGGAAACTTCTGCTCCGGATGGGGTTACTACTACACCACCAACAAGCGATATAGACCTACCTACAACTACTAGCTAGATGAATGTAATATCATTTGCCTGACACACTCCCACCCCCCTCCAAGATGGCGATAAGATCGGATTGGATTAGAACTTTGGAGGATTTAGCTAGAGTAGCAGCTGTTTCTCTCTATCATCGAAATCCATCAACTTCCGAGTCCGATTCTACCGGCCGAAGGCTTAAAGGACCTAAGAGAGAGAGAGAGGGAAAGTGTTCGCAGCCGGACATGTAAGTTTCGGAGGCCTTACATCCGCATCGATAAGCTTCTACCGTTAAAAAAAGAGACAAAAACAACTGAAGAAAATAGAATTTTTTTTGTCCGCTTTCACTGGAACAAAAAGATAACAAATCATTTAAAATTTCAGAAAGGGCGTGCGCTTCTTTGAACACACTGTTTGAAAATCATCGAAAAGCACTGTTAGACAAAAAAGAAGAGAGAAGAAGAAAAGATTTTCTTATGTAAACGAATTAGGGCGGGAGGAGTGAAGAGTCACCTGAGCCCATGTGGAGAGGCTCCTGATGAACGTTTGGCTACAAGAAGTTTTTTTCTTTCCTGCTTTGTCATGACGCTTCATCGATGATGCAAGAAAATCACTTTTCTCTTATATTTTCAATCAGACTGGGTGATCTTGTCTGGGGCCGGGCCGGGCCGTCCGACTTGCTCTCTCGGAGAGCAGCAGCGCGTATGGAAATGGAGGCCGGAGAAAACGAGGGGCCGGAGAGAGAGAAATCCAATCGAGCCCCACAGTTTGATCCATGAGGTTGATTGAATCGTGATAGACGAGGTGATCGATGATGACAGATCAAGACAAGCAATGATCGCACGCCTCAGTTTTTCCCCAGCGCGTTGTCTGCTGTATACAAACAAACAGAGTCGGCCTGTTCCCTATGGCGGAGCCGTGAGACACGCACAACTCACATCTTGATCGCGGCCATGCGTACATAACGCAGCGAAGACGGCCCGGCACAAACACAACTTCTCTCTCTCTCTCTCTCTCTTTCGTCCACAGCCAGCCAGGGCAATTCCATCAAAGTTAATTACTAAGAACTCTGGAACAACATCTCCATCAGTTTTGGTTGTTGTTTTTTGAGAGGGGATAGGACTCCTCATCGTCCGTGTGTTGCTGTCTCGACAGAACGAATTAACCGGGCGTGGATGTATGTGTGATGACGAACTCTTCTTCTTCTTCTTCTTCCTCTTCTTCGGTCCTTCTTTAAAATGAAGGAAGAATTCTACGAAAATACCGCACGGTATTTTTGTTGTTTTACGAGGTTCGAGTCGAGTTGCCTTTAAATCATAAAGTTTGGATGGGATATTGCGATACGCGAGCCGCGAAGACTGCGATAATGGATTTGAAATGTTAAATCAATAGGGCAAAATGTCCAATAAATCAGGGGGCGCAGCGGAGAGGCAACGGTTGTTGTTGGTGGTGCCGCTGTATACAGATCTGCACTTAACGCAACTAATTTGAATGTTCTCCATAGGTGAGATCGGAATGTTGAGACGCTTCTCTAGCTCTCTTCGGCTCTTCTTCTTTTACCACCAGTAAGAGAAAAGAAGGCATAGGGCCGCATCGTGCCACCTCCCGCTGCGGCGCCCGGCGTCGCAGATCGAAAGGCGCGCAAAGAAGTGTCGGATTCAACACGATACTTTTCCATGCTAATTCATTCTCTCGCATAACCGCTCGGGCTCGGGCGCGCTATTCTATACCGGCGTATCGCTCCGGATGATCTTGATGTATTTAAGCATTAGTATCACAAAAGAGTAGAGTCTCGAGTTCCTTGTGCGTCCGTGTTGTTATAGCTCGAGCCGGGGCGAAATAATCAATCGGTCGCTTCTTCTCTTGCCCTTAAGGCGCAGAGTGGTTCGAGAAATGTTGAAAATCTTCTTTTACATTTCTTTCTTTTAGTTTTCTGGCTCTCTTGTTTTTCAGCCTTCTTTCTTTCTTTCTTTCTTTGGCTTTTTATAGATTATATATAGTTCCTTCTTCAGTCGTTCTTCCTCCCCTCTTAAAAGGCGGAAAAAGAATTCATTAAGTCGCCCAGAAAATGCTCGCCTCTTTTTCCTCCGTTACACACTCCCTCTCTTCCGAGAGATAAATGACGGCCGATCGAAGGGTTCCAAATTTACGATGGTTCGCCAGCCCTCGCAAGCCACAGAGAGGACTACTTCTTCTTTCTTCTTCTTCTTCAAACCCACCCTCATGACCCTCTCTTTGAAACAATCTTCAGAGTTTTCAATAGTAGTAGCGAAACAATAGAAAACGAGAAGGTAATATTTTTTTTGCGGTGGTTGTGGGCGGCCGAACGGTAGAAGAATAGGAAGAAAAAGAGGAGAGAAATGTTTTTAAATGAGTCTGCAATGAGCGACCCTGTCCGTAACCTGGAAAAGGTTGGAATGGATGGTGCGGCCCGTTGATTGGGTATTTTGTCCGGTGAATCGGAATTAGACCTCATTAGCCACTTTTCATCATCACCGCGTCTCGTGGCTCTTTTTTTTTGTTATGTTTTTCTTTTTGTGAGTTTTCTATATACGTAGGTATGGTACGGACCCGTATTGTTCTGCCCTTCCGGACAGACAATGGATGCCGATGCCATTACGGAGGCCGCGTCATTGTTTGTATAGAAGAAAGAAGAAAAGAATAATAAGACAAAAGAAGAAGAGGAGCCGGGGTGGGGTATGAGGCGTCGAGTCCGGACGATTTGAATAAACAAGTCAACGACGTACGAGGTGATCCATGGACCTGACAGAACTAAACGAGGCAAGATATTGATAGGGCCGTGTTGTGTTTGGATGTCTGGGTTGTTTGTGCAGCGTTTCGTGTGCTCATCATCGAAATACTCCCGGAAAATTATAAGCCAAAAGTGACGTCACGCAGGAACGCAGAGCCACGCATACCGCGGCTCGGGGTTCCGCTCGATGAATGGAATAAATAACCGGCGTGGGATGTCTACAACCGTGTTCGATATGAGTTTTAATGACTAAATTGAAGCCTTCGAGTCTTGCCTTCATTATGCAAATGAGGTCGTCAACTGGCCTTTTCCAAACCGGGGTCCTAATATTCCTTACGCGGGGTTTTTAGTGCCGGTTTCAAAGCGAGAAAAAGGAATGAATAGAAAAAGAAAAGAAGATGGGAGGAGAATCGTCTGGGTTATCCAGTACGGGACGTTTACTTTCTTCTTCATCTTTCTTTTTCCCCAAAGTATCTGTGGGTATTGCCCAGCTGCGGGAAACGCGCAAGAGGGAAGACCGCGAGCGCCGCGCGGCGCTGAAAGAATTCATTTGAAAGAGACTAAGAGAGAGGCAGCAGCTATGAAAAAGGTGGGCTGCATGCAGACAATTGGTCAAACAGCCGCATGAATGTTTAACGCTAGTTAATGACAGGGCAGCGGATTGATTTACGGACGGATCAACCAGGATGGGGAGGAGTTTTTTGTCTCCGAGACGACGCGCGCGCACAGCTGTCGGTAAATCAACTTACGGAGCGGCCGGTTCCACCAGGCGCGCGGATATTTACTCCGACGAACGGCCTTGCCGCTCAGCTCACACACAACACCTCGGCAGCTAGCTGGTGGGAAATATCCCGTCGGAATTTTGACATACCTGGCCAAAGGTTACATCACATATTGAGATTCTTTTTTTTGTTCATATTTTCTCCTTTTCACGGCCACAAACTAACATAGGTAGGTATTCCTAAACCACTGGGGGCAGCATCCATAAACAATCACAAACGGAAGAATGAAGCATCTTAGCAATCGATAGTGCACCACCACGGCGGGAATAGCCCGAGTTATGCCCGATGACAATCTCGCAGCCAAAAGCAATACAATTTCAACTATGTTTCATCCCGACTAATCCTTTTGGACCGAAGACATACCTTTTTCTCTTTTTTTTTTTTTACTTTACTTTAATACGATTTGACCAAGATTGTCGGCTCATCCAAATAAGGCTACGTTCTGATCATATAGATAAGGTAAACTGAGTAGGATCCGTCTAGGAATACTCAAACACACATTGATGCTCGGCTCGGTAGCTCGAACGGGCATCGAAATGCAGACTGGTTTATTCTAATATTGCTGTCCAATTTTAGCAACCGGTTCTATGGCGATCAAAGTCATCAAACTGTAGAAAGCATATCGAAAATGGTCAAGTGGTACATCCCCGCCGGTCACGGTCTACGATCGGGATCGCTAACGCTGCTTATCTTGGCTTGGCAACAACAGAAACGAACATTTGCAATGGAAAAGGACCAGTCAAAAGTTGAAGTACGCGAAGAAGAAAGAAAAAAAAACAACAACAACAAGACGGACGGACAGCGGGTCGCGTGGTACGTAGAAAGTTGATGGGCCAAGTGATCACTTACTACTTCATCTCGCTTGAACGCCTCAGGAATCCACTCAGAATCCCGTGTCAGAGCACTTGTTCATCACCATCGTCACTTCAACGCCACTAGACAGAACATTCGTGCAGAGATGTTGACTACAATTGATGACAAATGGCTGCTTGATTTCAATGGGAAAACGCACCACTCGTCTGCTGCATTACAACATTTCTCTCTCACGCCAATTTCCATTTGATTCTCACGAACATCGATGCCAAATCCACTCAACAAAAAAGAAACGTGATGGTTCCTAAAGTTAAATTTTTTTTGGTTTAATGTTCTAAAGTTTAGATTGTATATGAGAGATACATGGGGCTTTTAAAGTTTGTGTCGGCTAAAAAAAAAAAATAAAAGGTCAGAGAGGCCGATATATCGACGGGTAGCCTAACTTTTTTTTTCAGTTTCAGACGTAGAAAAAGCTGCAGTAGCAGCTAAATTGCCATCAGGTAATGCCAAAAGTTGTTTTCGTCTAGTTCATTAGCCGAAGGTCGTTAAAACTCTGGGAAATTACACGGATATAATTGTCTCGGCATAGTTTTCGGCATAGGAGAGATATAGAGTGCCTGTCAATGTGGAGCATCGTGCCGCCTCTCTCTCTCTTTCTGGTTCTCCTCCTGTGCAGAGTAGAGCACAGAGCAGCACTGCGTAGCTATCTATAGGATACAATCTCGAGATTCTCGACACGCTCAACGAGGTTAGGCTATTCCACTGACTTCCCAGGCTTCTTTTCTTTGACGTAGACATATTTCGACACTTCTCCGAGCGAAATGCTCCTCTCCTGCTGCCGTTGCCACAAGTTCCTCTTCGTCTCGTTCTTCATATATGTATATACAGGAGGAGAAGATGGGTCGCGAGCTAACTGTTCTGCCCAGCTCCCTTACTGGATGGGACACGGAGGCTTCGTTTTTAGCCCCTCCATAGTCCTGATGATGCCCTTCGTGACAGTGAAGATAACGAAGAGATACTGTGACTGTCTGTTTCGCTCTCTTTACATCTATACCGCGCTTTTTTGAACTTGTATCCAAATTAAAAAGAAGGAAGAAAAATGTACATCTCTTCAGACCCCGTACCTCCGAGTATGTAAGGGGAGGCAAACAGAGAGCCCTCCACTTGAGAGCTATTTTCGAAACACGCTGTTTTCCTGGGAAAACGACAATTTAATTTCGAGAGCTATGTAATGAAAAGCACACAAACACAAATGATTACCGAATCGACAATGCCGTATATTAAGGTAGAACCGCAATTACACCAAGTTCGCTCCTCCGCCCAGCAGGCACGAAACGAACGAGTTGCGCTGGCGCAAAAATATATAAAAAGGATTCAGAAAAGAAGGAGGCAAACAAACAACAAAAATAGGAGGAGAGAGAAATAATAAGGCGCACACCGCATCGGCAGTCAGCAGGATGCAAACATTTTACAAGTCCATCATCGAGTTTGAGGAGTTGAGGGAACGTTTGTGAGCACATAGCATGACGGAGCAAATTGTTGTGGTGCGGTAGCGCATCAGAAGCGACGGCGGCAGAGAAAGAGCGGAGCATCGCGCTGTCGCGCACACGGCGGATCCTATTTGAAATCCAATCCGCGAGAGGGTTTAGCTGCCTAGCTGCTAGCATTCCCCCGTCAAGTGGATGAGCAACGAGTTGAGGTATCAAATAACATGAGGCCAGACAGTTAATTAACAGACAAAAAAATGTCTCGTCTTCCCTTTCTCTCTCATCCTCATCTCTACATACCTCCCCCACCACGGCCACCGCGCGTCTCCTCCTACACCAGGCCACACTCTACACAGACCGGGCTAACCCCTTCTCTCATTTCACGCTCCAATCCAACAGCAGAAAGAGCAAGAGCGGCACAGATGCACAGATGCTTGTGCACCATTTAAAAACATGGATATTAGAAGAGCGCCGCCGCTGTTGCCGCACGATCATAAAAATAACAATTTCTGGCGTCGTCGTCCATATTATCCAAGAGGGGGGGGGGGGGAAACCTGGACAAGCTGGTCTCGTACTAAAAAGTAACCGGATCCGCGGATGCATCGTCAAACATTCCTCCCTCGATGATTTTTCTATAAATACAAAAGAAGAGCAATACGGCCGTCTGCCGGGTTCATCCTGTCCTGCCCTGTCTCTCTTCTATGCGCAGGAGGAAGTTGTTGTGTATATTCACCAATGTGTGGGCGACGACGACGCTGTCATAGCTTCCCTTTCATTGACGTGTCTTTGACACCATATGTCACAATAGCGAAAAGAGAGTCTGATGGCGATTGACAGCGTCAGTCTGTTCCAACCAGCTTCTCCTTCTCTTCTTTGGAAAAAAATTCGAAACGCTTCTATATACTAGAAAAGCTGCGCGCTGAAATCGGATCTGTTTTAGTGGATTTCGTCGGCCTCCGGAGACGAGCTGGAACTTCTCTCGCTCTCCTCCTCTCTTCCTTTTTTGCTTTTCCCTTCAAACAGATCCGATTTCCCACTTGATCCATTCTGCACACGTTCCCCGACGAGGACTACGGCGACATATTTGGAGAAAATGACCGGAAGCATTTTCTCACGGATTGTGACATTCCTGTCTCCGTTTCCCCATTGTTCAAACTATTTGATACCATTGAGAAAAACGGTTTTAGGGTAGGGACAATAGACCAATATTGTACTACTACTACTACTACTGGTTTCTGAGGGTGTTTTGGACAAAAATCTCCCCGGAGACTGAGAAGATTTAGCGGTCGGATGAGCGTCAGTCAAGTAGTTTTACCGATACATACCGCAAATTGATAATTCCCTTTACAAAATATGCATGGAATTTGGCCCTGACCTGAACGCGGGCGCCGCGACGTCAAAGGAGACTAATAAAACATATAACACAGACAGAGACAAGAGTATATATGAACTCGTGTGGGCAGCGGCAACTATAGGCCGCGTAGCGTTTGTTGTATAAGAGAAAGAAAGACCCAAGTTGCAAGACGATGATGGCAAAAGGGGGGCCGCAACTGAACACACAGAAGAGAACGGAGGAGGAGCTGGGGGCATAGCTAATGAGCTGCCGGAGCGTCTGCCGACGGGCACGAACGAGATGATTTGAGAGAGAGAGGAGAGGAGAGCCGAAGCCCTTGGACGATTGTTATGTTAACAAACGAGTCGCTCACAAAAGGGTAGAAAGAGAGAGAGAGAGAGAGAGAGAAAAAAAAACCAAAGGTCGAAAAAAGACCCGACGAAAAAAAAAAGATGGCGCGGCATATACTTTTATCTATTTCTCTTTCTCTTCTGGAAATTTTATTTCTCTTTCAATTTAAATAAGTCAAGCCTCTCCGACTGTTGATTTTTAATTTATTTCGGTTTTCGACTAGCCCCCTTTCTGTTGCCATTGAACGGACTGATACAAATAAGGTGGAGAGCTTCATGGTAGGGCAGCTGTGAAAACTCAACTGCTCCCAATTCATCAAGGTGCTGATCGATATCAACGGTGAGAAATCGATTAACAGATTATTGTTAAGGTTTTATTTTTTCAGTGTCCTTTTTTCTACCTTTCTTTCTACCACTATACTACCATTCACCCCCCTCTTTTCTACTATTAGGATCTGTTGGAAAAGTTGTCAGCCTTGTTCCAGCAGCCAGCACAGATTTTCCCTCTTTTCTTTCGCCCTCTCTGCTGCGTATACGTTTTTTTTTTTGTCGTTTCCTGGTGCTGGAGGTAGCCATCTCTTCCCCACTTTATACTTGTATGGACTGGAAGATTTGTCAAGTGATAACCCATCGCGCGGGGCTAGTGTTCACTTGCTCGGACAGGTGTGATTTGGAACAATGGTCTATCTCGACTTTTGATCGCGACGTGTGTTCCGCTGCTGCGCCAAGGCAACTGGAGACGTGTTTGGAACAAGGATATTTTATATACCGTCTGTAGAGCAGCAGCAGCAGCTATTCTATTCTGTGAACACACTAGACTATATATATATGTGTATATATATGAGCGTTTCTATTTTTTTAAAAGAACGTTAAAATCAATCGGTCCCATCTTTGTGTCCTCCAAGTCTCTCCAAAAAGACGATTGTGACAGCCTGAAATATCGCGCCAGTGAATTGGCAATGTCTTTCTGGTACCCGACCCCATTCGTCACCCGGTAGAATACGGTAGAATATGTCCAGGAAGGAGAAAAGAGGGAGAAGATGAAACAAAAGAAGGATTCCCCGCGTGAAACGTGCTCGATTTCGTTCCGTTCTTCTGTACATTTCAACCTCTTTGACTCCGCGTCGGGGTCAAAAGGGCCTCGCTAGTTGCATAATGAGGCCGCCGCCTATGCAGATCCGCGCGATTATCATACTAATATGCGGTGATTAACTAGCTAGCTGCCCCGTAACTAATTATTTCTCCCAAAGTCTGATCAGATTTCAGCCCTCTCGTCACGCCGCGGAAATCAATGATCCTAAATCAATGGCCGTCAAGGTCCCTGCAGGAAACAATCGCCCGATGCAAATAAGCAATTATAACATTTCGGAAAACCTTGAGAGGGGTTGTGTATATTTGTATAGTCAGCAGCCCAGGTATTGGTTGGGGGTTGAAAGGTGAAAACGCCTTTAAATAACTAATAAGTGTCTAAATATAGAAGGGGGCTTTTTTCTGCTGTTGTTGTTTTATTTATTTGATTCTTGTGTGCATACAAACAAAGTCCGCTTCGTCTTCCGTCTGTTACTTTTCGCTGCTGTTTTGACCGCGGCCACTTTCCGTGTTTGTTTGCCTCAACGATTGTTTTCCGATGGATTATGTTTTCATCACTGGCGAAAGCGCGTCAGTCGACATCTGTCACTGCACACCCCCTGAGCGGCCCAGGTAAGTAGGGGTTGTACGTTTTGGGTGAGGATATTCCCGTCCGTCCCCAGTCACACATCCAACATTTTGGAACACAAAACTATTTCCCAAATGGGTAAAAGAAACCACACGGTGGTGCTGGTGCTGATGGCTGCGGGGAATTATATTGATGTATAATAAGAGGGTAAGTGGAAAATGAAGGGCTCAGCTCATCAAAAAATTAGATATCCTCCGTAAAGGAGAGCGAGAGAGCCAAAGAGACAAGAGAGACACATCCCCCGGTCCCTGGGAAATGTACCGATGTAAAGCTCCAGCTCTAGAGAGTTGAAGAAAAAAAAAATAGAATTTAATAACTTCCCCGCTGTTTGACTGTCGACAGGTAGAGAGCCAAACCCCAAAACAAAAGGCTTGGCTCAGGTATTCCGCTTGGGGTATATAACAAGCGTTTGCGGTATTGTACTAGCTAGACGCTACAGCCACACAATCCGACAAAATTGACCAATTATCTACTCTTATACACTCGGTGTGTCGACGAAGCATCAGGCCGAGGCGCAGCACAACTCAAAATATAAAAAAAAGAACAAGAAGAAAAAAAAACCGAGAATCCCCCCGAAAGGAAATGGATCAACTCGCCGGAACGATTATCTCTGTTTGAAGTCCAGCGCACCGGTTTCGGCGTTTCTTAGAAAAAAAAATACCCAAGGTGGATATATATATAACAAAAAAAAAGGAGAACGAAACAAAAACAAAAAGAAATAAAATAAAATACTGGCACACATTTTCCTCAGAGTTCTCGAGCCGCGCGCTCAAACCGTGACACATAACACCGCCGCTTCTCTCTCCCCATTTAACTCGGCGGATCACAACATTATCAAACACGGACTCGGTTTCTGTAATAGAAGGAAACAGAGTTAACACTTTGTCAACATGTTAAACCGTTAAAAGGTACAATGTCGACACCAGGAACAAGCAAATAATAACGAACCCTGATTGTCTAGGTGCGCTTCCATACTGTTGACTAGGAACTGCGCTATGAAAGACGTCCAGTCAATTCTACATCATAGTGGCTGAACTTGATGATTTGATCATTTCCAAAGAGGCGAGACAGTTGGCCGAGGGCTTGCGCGAGGGGGTTATGTGTTTGTGTGGAATTATACATCCCACCAACTGAATGGTTTTGACTGATTGAGGGATCGACATCTCACCGGTTTAGGGCCCCATCATATAGGCTATGATTTATGCCATACATATACGTATATAAATAAATCGGCTGGTTGGAAGAGAGCAAAGCCAAATATCGAAGGGGAGGAAGTCAGGATAAAAAATAAGCTGACTTGCTAGATATATAGAATGAGATCGAGGGATGGTTGCTGTAGGGGAGAGCCGACTGGTGAATGAATAGTATATCCGCCGTCGTCGATTCCGTTGGAGTGCTGGACGAGGATGTATCAAAAGAACTGCTCACCGTGTTCCGTCTTTTAGACAGAGCGACTAGTGGCCCATATATATAGCTATATAGAGGGAGAAGAGTGAAGGGCTATTACTTTAGATTGCACTGCTTGATTTCTCTCTCTAGTTGCTACTGCTGCTGATTCGCTCACTCCCCCAGCTCAGCCAAAAACCCCAGAAGCCTACAGAACCCCACTCGACACACAATCCCCCTTTTTATATTTATACGACACAGATTTGATAAGCGTGAAATTAAAAAAAGGGGCCAACAGCAGCGACAGCACTAGCTGATATCTATCTATCTATATAATGCGATCGAATTTTATAGGGAAAATTTCCCAAACATATGCTGGATGCTATAGTTGCGTTATCTCTCTGATTTCCACCCCTTTAAAAAGTTATACGGCCGCTGCAGAGACAGACAAACACAAACAACGCGGACAGAACGAAATGGGCATGAATAAACAAATGGTAGGGAAAATTCTAAAATAAAAGCGGGTCCGTGACAGCAAGCTCCGACCTCGGTATAAAATAAAGGTGCCGATGGATGGCCGCCCATTAGAAAAACAAATGAACCAGCGCCAGGTCCGGGCTTCATTTGCATTTATCGAGCTGCCACGGCTATTGGGAAATTTATAGGCTCTCCCTATACCAAGCCGTTTCGATTAATTAATTCCACCAGCAACTCTATGTATATACGATCTTTTGGGGGATAGCCCACGAGAAATCCGATTTACCCAAAAATAAACCGATCGATATATAGTTATTGTGTCGTGGCGGAGAAAAAGTCTTCGCTTCGGCCATCAAAAAGCCTCATACAACTTGCGTTACACGGCGATCGAGGAATTGAGTGCAACAGCAGCTGAGGGAGAGCCATTAAAACATTCGAATCATCGGTTCACTCCCTTCCTATTTGGATTATCCAATAAAAAGGCAATCCAGCGGGATATGGAGCAGCAGCAGCAGCAGCGACTTTCGATTTTGCCCCCACGGAGTTCCGAAAATCGGTTTCAAATTTTTGTAGTCTTTTTCCAAAAATTAAAACACCATTCACCGCGCGGTCGGTATATTTCTACATATTCAAATCATCTAATTTTATGCTTCTTTATGCGTCTAATGAATTGCGTCGAATCGTCAGGTTTCCCCAAAAACCCCGATCGTATTTTTTCTTCTTTTGTTCGTTCCCTTTTTTATTATTATATATTCTTTGAGAAAGGTGGTTCTAAACAATATACATTGGGAAAGATAAAAAGAGAAACATATAATTGGTGTAAGGCTTTCCGGCCGGGCAGAGATGGTTATCGTTTTTCCTTATAGTCAACGATTAGCATAGACAGCAGATACGAGTCTGAATGATTTGCATGGACACGAAATGGTACGCGCATACACTGCTCTCGCCGGTGATGGTGGTGTCTGCTGTACACAGAGATGAACCGATTCGATAACTTAACTGGAACATCTTTTCAAGCGGGTACTATGGAGGCCCGCTGAAGATGCTGAAAGTAGATATCACAGTTGGGGGTTACTGGTGCTGCGGGACATTGCTGCTGCTAGGTCTCCGCTAGTTGTTGTTTGCTGGAACGGAAGAATGAAAGAGAGAGGGTTTCCCTGGCTGTCTGTCAGGACCTATAGGGCCTCTACTACGTACACAGGGAAAAACGGCTCTGACCTGCCATTTGACCCGGCTTTCTAAATTTTTTTGTTTCTCTCCCCCTTCTTCTTCTTCCTCGAAGGGTGCTGGAATCTTTTTTGGCGACACAAACTTTTTGGCGGTTGTGTTTCTTGGCCGTGGTCCCGGCAGTTTCGGCCCGGTGCTGATCTTCTCTCTTTCTTTCTCTTTCTAGCTAGGGCTCGTCCCACAAAAACAAGTCGTATAGAGACAGGTTTGACCCTCGTCCCTTGTGCGGTTGACCTTTTTCACATTAAAATGTTGACGTCAGCCGCGTATTTGTCAGACGTCCAAACCGCCAGCTGCGTTCGACAACAACGGGCCGGGTTTGGGGAGATCAGGAGCGGCTTGGATTTTTCTCTTTTCTCCGTCTTTCTTCTTTTTTTATTTCACAATTTTGCGGTCATTTTAAGAGAGACGACTCGAAAATTGATTGCTTTTTCACGAATTTTATTGCACAATTGATGGATGACGTCGATTCGATATCGATAGGTTTTTTCGGTAGACGCTGAATAATGCATCGCAGTCCCATGGCAAAAGAAAAGGAATTGATTTGAAATGTAGCTTTTAAAGCGGCGGAGCTATTCGTACGTAGGGGGGTGGCTTTTTTTCTCTTTTTTCCTTGTTCTAGATATGGCTGTGGGAAAGCAGGCTAGCTCGGGCCCCGTAGTAATAAACAGTTTGCGCTGATGAGTTTTTGGTATTCATTTAGCGCAGCTCTGCGGGATGTACAGTATATTGCCCGATCGTGATGGGCCGTCTTGGCCGTAGGGTCGCCCCCTTTATTAATCGCCATGGTGTATAGGGAAAGATGAAACGATTCTACTCTCGCTCTCGCTTTCAGCTCTTTGCCTTTCTCTCTCTTATAGTTTCCTGTGATTTGCGAGCCGACTGACACGATGACTCCCACGGGGTCAGGAACAGTAGTAGTGGCGCACACCAAACGTCATAGAGAAGTCCGTGTGTGTCTGTTAAATAGCCTTTGCTCCCCTCATGATACGCGAGGTCGTAGCCGGGCGTGGAATGAGATCAAAGATCCAATCCGGAATTCTACGGCATGTAGCCACCGCGCTCTCTCCCTGCTAGCCTATACTACCAGTAGGAGGTTGCAGCCAAGCGCTTGGCTGCTGCCCTTTGCCACTCGTCTCTATACTCTATAATAGTGCAGCAGAGCCATTATACTTTTTCGGCGCAGGAGGGCTGAAATCTGCAGGGCCAATTGGTGATGCTCCGTCAATTTGGGGTGGGCGCGCATCCACATCAACTATACATCCGCCATTCATGGGAGTGTAAGGCCCGGGCGACCGAAAAGTCGTCGAGTCAAAAAAGGGGAAAGGGGACAGAGAATATGGTGGGACTCGGATGAATCACGTGACTTATTGCTCGTTGACGAAACACAAAGGAGCTCGGCCGTAAGTGTGCGTCAAGGCGACAGGGGAAGGCGCGTGTCGGCCGCCCGCTCGACCTCGTAGATATAGAGAAAAACAGACGACGGCGTTGGTAGAAGCCGGCAGCCGTGGCAAATCAAGACAAAATCCCCAATTCATCATCATTTACGTTTATTACAAGAGGCGACTCATCCGTAGCATTCTTTACAGCACAATACGAATCAAAGCTGTACAAAAAATGGCCTTCCCTTTATCTTCTCCCTATTGTATACATATATACGATATATATATATATGTACGCAGTACTACCGTACTATATTCGTCTTAAGCTGCTTTCAACGACGGCGACGCCTGCCCAGCAGCAAAGTTGCAGCTCTAGCTGCTGGGAAACAATTCAATGCGATAACATTCTACATAGTATATATGCGCGGCTTTGAACCTTGGCTTGGCAGAGAATGTTAAAGGGCCCGAACACGGTCGCGCATCGTCTTCAGTTTAAATGTATGGATCTTTCTTTTCCTTGGAAATCGTGAAAACATGTGAGGAATGTCTCTGACTGGCGACTCCGGCAGCACAAGGAATTCCAGCAGATTGAATCCATTGAACGAATCGATCACCTCTAGGAGAGGAAAAACTAAAGACAAGATTCTGAATTTTTTTTCATGTGGTGATGCTTGTTCTCTAGAATTTTTTTTTTCTTAGCTCTTCCTTGTAGCCTCAACATGTTCAAATTTTAACATGAGAAGGGATCATCATCATTGCTTCATCAAAGGGGTGGTCTGGTTTTTTTTTGTAGTTGGTCTTGTTTCTTATAAAGATCCCCCCTTTTTCTTATAACCCAGCGGCGGCTTGGCGGATCGTCGTGCCTGCAGGAATGAAAGTCTATTAAGGGAAAAAAAAAAGTAGACTGCCGGAATGAATTGGCTTTTGTCTGCTACAAGTTCGTTCATGCGGAGAAAAAAAAGAGAAAGATAAAGGAAAGAAGAGTATAGAGTGTGGGTTGCTGCTGTCTCACTCTATTTAGTCTCGGCTACTTGCTCTCCACTAACTTCTGCCTTTTTTGCCTTTTTTTTGTATTTTGGAACATCAACGGAAGAAGAGAAGTATTTCCTAGTGAACACTGGTAGCTTACAATATCTCCTATACTCTATTTTTTTTGTTTGAACTGATAGGAGGTCTTGCAAGTCGCTAGTATTTTATACACAATTTATAAGGTTTCCCTACTCTTACCTCCCCCCCACTGACAGAGCGGACAATGTATAGGCCTACAGCTGCTGATCACTTGACAGCTGACCCTTTTTTTCTATCCTTTAGTCTATTTTTTTTCTTCAATTCTTCTTCTACTATTCAAGTCTTTCCTTTCTTTCATTTCGTATATACCCTTTTTCGTTTGCATGTATATACATACTGTGAAACGAACTCCTCCCTCGCCGGGGGATTTTAATCAACTGTGCTGTGTACTACAAAAGTGGTGCAGCAGCAGCAGCAGTGAGGAAGCGTTTTAATCTTCCATCCATCAAACAGTCAATTCAATCTTTCAATCCCAACAAAACCGAAACAGTTGACTGTTCGTCGATATAGAAGTTGCCAGTCTACCCTTAACCACTTGACTATTATTCAAATCTCTTTATGACGAAACTTTTTCTCTCTCTTTTTTTTCTAATTTCAAAGAGGGATTTAGATTTCCCTTTAGATGGGGCCCGGCAAACGACATCCGGAAAGAAGTGTTTGGATAACATTAAAGTTAATTGTTGGTTTAGATCAAAAGTAACAAGAGCAGTACCTAGATCCTACTACGTACGTACATACATTGAGAGTACATCTAGAGTGTACCTCGGGAGTAATTGGTGAGGGCCAGGACTTGATTGCCAAGGCTAAGGCTGGCCGGTCGTTAGGTGGACTATGTGTACGCCTGCTTCCGGAGGAGGTTTAAATAAAAAGAAAAGGAGAGAGAGAGAGAGAAAAAAAAAGAGAACAACAAATGGAGCGGAAAAGAAAAGTTAACAAAACGAAAAAAGGAAATGCGATGGAGAGAGATATATGTCTTTTCGTCGTCTTCCCAGGAACGAACTCTCTTAGTGCGCTGTTTTTCTATCGCGTTTACAAAGGCGGTGCTCGTCGCAATTTTATGTACACAGACACGGAGACAAGTGCACGTAGAGAAGGGGCGCAATTCAGCTGCCATTACACGATTCGGGTGGAGACGGATGAAGGAGTAGGAAACGGCGAGGAAACGAGGAAACAATTCGTTTCCTACTTGATTCAAACTTCACATACTGCACGAAACGCTGTGATGTATGCAATAGCTTCTGTTACAAACTGGTGCCATTGTCGTACATAGCACAGCTCGTCTACTATGTACCGTAGTGACTAAGATGTAGAACAGCAGACAGACGAGGGGGAGACGGAGAAGGAAATCCAATTTCCAATCAGAGAAAATGGAGAAGAAAGAGTCAAGATAGACAAATCCAGCTGTTGGATAGGGTTTTTTTTTCTTCTGTCTTCTTTCCTTCTGTATTCTTTTCTTCTTATTTATATATATACGTACTAGTATACTTCTCTTTCTCGCTTGTCTCTCGCATCATTAAGCGGCGACCATGCTCGTTGGGTCTGCTGGCTCAAGTCGGGGGCCTGCGGAGCTAATTTAGTAGAATCCCGGAGCCACCGTCTCCACTTGGCCGCCGTCCAATCACAACAATCAATTAAGATAAATCGATCTACATTCACCATCAACATGTATAACCATTGTTATCCAATCAAGCTTGACTAAACGATTTAGAATCGAAGAATCGAGAAAAAAAAAAGAGTCGGACCTGTCGGAGATAAGGTCAGTCAAGAATGTCCTGTCCGGCAGCTTCGCATAGTTTTCTTTTTTTTTCTGCTCCTCTACCGAAAAAGTGATTCGTAACGTTGGTGTTCCGAAACGAGGTTCATAATTGGCAGCAATTCAAGCGGTTACTACAGCCCGTCATGGGGATGCAACAAAAATAAAGTTGTAAACCGGAATGGAGCTCGAGCGTCGAGTCTATATGTAAATAAGGCAGACGGGCGACAGCCCCCACAATGTTGAAGTGGGGCGGCGCCCCGGAATACGTTACTTTTTTTCTTCTCCTCCGTCTCCATCTTCTTATACATATTTCTGATTCCCTTTTTTAAATATTTCCTAAACGAACGACGGCCGCAAACGAACCCTTTTAATGTCAATCACGAATATGTGTACGTACGCAAGTTTGTGTGTCTGTGATGTCGGAGACGTTGAGGCTGTCTGATATTTCCTCATCGCCCACCACTCGGCCAAAGATGATGATGATGATGACGGCAACAAGTTACGCCCCATCAACTCGAAACGGCGCGGCTATCATTAATTTTAATTGGCATCACGCTGCTTACGTATGCGATGTTCCGCGATGAGGATTGTGTGTCTGTCGGTGAATACGTCAGGACCCGATGTTGAACCCGGTCCGGAGCCTCACCTTTTTTTTCTCTCTTTCTTTTCATGAGTTGTTCATACTTTATCGATCCCCAAGCGCTTTCTATATAGCGGGTCTGTTTCCCTTTTTGACTTTCTTCTTCTCCCTTTTTTTTGGTCTTTTGTTTTGATTCTTTTTTTCGCATTATAACCGAGTAGTATATGATACGCGGAGAGAACTGGGGAATAATGACGTCACCTGACTGCCGTGCTTGCGTCAGACGAGAGTACACGCGAGCCCGTGTTCGATTTCAATCCGCACGATGTGTAGACATAGGGCCGACACGCCGGACAAACAAAAGGTCGTGTTGCGCATAGAGAAAGAGGATCAATGATGGATGAAGAAAAGCGATTGAAAAATAACGTTACTACACACTGCTGGGTACAGTATTATATATACCTCCGGCCAATAACTGCTGTCGGACGGAGCAGAGATGATCTCGTCTCGCTTTCTTGATGTCCAGACTTAAACATGTATAAAAATCCATACGGATTCGTGTTTTATGCTGAGCGATCATGTTGAATAATACATCAGCGTTGTATACCGTGCGTCGCGCCGTGCGGGTAGTACCTATATATACATTTCTTTCTCTTTCTTTCTTTATTTCCTCTTCTTAGTATTTTTGATCGTTTTTCACGTACCTATACGAACCTATACGAAAGAAGAGGAAAACCGAAAAGAGTTTTTGAAGAAGAAATCGTTCTGCCTGATGTCTGGACCGGTCACGATGCACTTGTCATTCGGGAGGAAGGAACGGGAGAGAGAAAAAGAAAAAGAGAGGGACCCGGAGCCATCCAAGGTCGGTCGCTTTAAAGTCAACACAACCTTGACGCCATTCGTTCCCTAAAGGTAACAGAAAAGAAAAAAACAAACCACTCGGTAGGAGAAGAAAAAAGAAAGAAAGAAAGACAAGAAGACGAAGGAAAGAGAGAAATGATCAACCATTTTAGATTCCGCAGATGATGGATAACTCGAGTAAAGCGGAGGTGAAGAAGACTGACGACTGGAGGCACCGCTCAAGAAAGTTGAATAAAGTTGTCAAGTGCTGCAGAGTGCGTGGCTGCTGGTGTACGAGACCGTGTCCGAGTGCTGTAAAACAGTTGAAAAGGAAGAAACCTGTGGGGGATAGTCGATTGAAAATTTGAAAATCCCGCCGAGGGATTTTCAACATTTGCAGCAGCTTCAGCGCGAAATGATGAATAAATATGGCTGTGGGAGAAACAGTTGGAGGAGATAAGAGAATCCAACAGAAAGAGAGAGGACGATCCGGCTTTTCTCGGGCGATAATGACAATTAAGAGTAAGGTTTCAACCTTTTGCCCACCCAATTCTCTTTTCTCTCTTGGTACTTGGTGGCTTTTGTGCCGAGTGCAGGCCGAATAATAGAAGCCTTAGTCAATGAGTTGCTGTGATCAATTCCACTGGGGGGGTCGGAGGGAGTAGTCCTGGATGGATGGATAGCTGTATGGAAGGAGAAGTACAGTAGTACGCGTCGTGCAGTACCATGTATACGCAGCAGTCCAAGTAGAAAGAAGAAGAAATGGGGAGGCAAATGCGCGCAACGGGCCCCAGACCTCGGATTAGCATGGCAAATGAAGCCGTAAGCCCTAATGGAACTATTCGCCCCCTCGCTCGCTGCCACACACATAGCCTACACCATACTATACACCGTTGATTGACTTGGCCTTCATTATCATCCAGTAGAGCAGAAAGAAAAGGGAAAAAGGAAAAATCTCGTGGATGAGAAAGAGAATAGAGGGTGGAGATCTATCAAGTTTTGCAACAGCCCAGCAGGCCGTATAAGCACCGCTGTGGGAACAACATCAAACACACACTGAACTCTGCTGGCGGATCCGGATGCTGCTGGCTTTTTGGCCGGAATTCCCATATGGACTTGCTCCATCTCCCAAAAGCCGGTCTCCAACAAAAAGGAGAAAAAGTCGGAGAAGAGAATCATCATCTGCCATTTTCTTGTTTTTGACAGCTGAGGATTTTCAGCGCTGACGAGTCAACGCAAAAGGAGGAGGAGGAGGAAGAAAAAAAAGGTTGACGTTAAGTATTTGATCCTCGCTGAGATGTCAAAGTCAGGACGATTCGAAGAATATCGACAAGTCGACCGTTCTTATATACTTTTTCTCCGAGTCCTCATTTTTATTTTATTATTTTTTGGCTGGGAGGAGGAGTACCGACCTTCTCTCACTTTTTGACGTTTCACATGTGTATATCTCCGCCCACGCGCGGCAATTTTCTTTTTGGATGTTTGATTTATACTTATAGGAGTTTATATATTGTAGATGTCTTCATAGTCTCCCATTATACCTCCATTCCATGGGAAAATAAAACTCGAAGCAAGTACACTTCCGTGTGTGTTTTGTTTGTTTTTTTCTTCTTGTCTTTTTTTTTTCGCTTGTGATCATCGTCGTTTCGAGGGGGGAATAAAATGCTGTTCATTTTCTTCGAAAAAGTCTATAAGAGAATGACTTCGTGCGTTGAGCGGGACAGACGGCCAACGAAGGCCCAAGAGGAAACGGGTAGACAGCCCGACGAAGAGGGGCCCAACGAGGGTAAAGGGAGAAGAAAAAAAGGAAACGCACACTCGCGTACACACACGACGACGACGGGCGACTATGACTAATGAAGCGATCGCGTGTAGTCCACTGCACGCCATTTTCTACGACCCGGAATCTACCTCGAGCCGGTAGGTTTTTTTTTCTTCCGACGAACTATCGGAGAGAGAGAGAAAAAAAGGCCGACTGGGAGAAAAGCTGGGCATATATCCATCAAACGTTATTCCGCCGACAAGCTTATCCATCCTTCAGTCATCAAAAAGCCGATGGCAATTATTCACGGAATATCGGGTATTTATAAACGGGAAAAGAGGTATCGAAATCAAAGGCCAACCCACACGACGTACGTACGTACGTAACCAGCAAAAACTGAGTGCGTTATAATTGATCCCCAGTGGTCATACCACCCATGGAAGATCGCAGCATCTCTCGGAATGGTAGGCCTTGCGTAAGGAGAAAATTGAGGGGCCCATTGAAAGAATTCGAATTAAACAAACAAAAAACAAAACAAAAAAAAAAAAAAGAATTCTTGGAAAAAAAACAACAAACAAACAACGAAATAAGCAAAGCAGTCTCACAAAGGCAACTAGCATTCCCGGTTGGAGAGGTTATACGCTGATTGCCGGACAAGAAGAATAAGAAGAAGCGCACGGGTGGGCCCCCTCCTTCTTCAGGGATGGGTCGATCTATCCATAATTGCAACCTGCCATCAGGTAAAGAAAACAGATTGGCCCACCGGTACATGAATAAATAATCATCAACCGTGTATATCTGATGATGTCGATCGAGTGCTCTCGACCAGTTTTTTTTTCTTTCTTTCTTTCTCCGTCTACAAGAGACGGACGGCTCCAGCTCAAGCCAAGCCGGGAGGTGGAGGAGGACGGACGGACGACTGGTCTCTGTTGAAACCGCAGGCGATGAAGGCGACCGCGCGCACTCCACCTGGCGAACGGGCAGTTATTTTCCCCCTCGGTTCTTATGTGCGCACTTGTACGCACGCACGTCAACGTCACATCATCAAAAGTTGACTAACAAGCCATGCATCTCAATTATTTCCATATTTTTCTCTACCTCTCTCGCAGCTCTCCGCGTCAGTGTTTTTGCCCTCTCTTTGCCTTGTTGTTGTTCTTGCTGTTGTTGTTGTTCCCGAGCACCAAGGGAGGACCCACTTCAATTCCTCTCTTCTTTTGTCTTTTATTGTGTTTATGTTCATATATAGATATTATTATATAACACTGTATATTCGTTGAGGTCCGAGCTGATGGGTAAACGCAACGATATCTGAAAATCCCCCCACGATCTCTACGGAAACCCCATTTGGCCGTCATGATTTAGTGGGCGCGCACTTTTGCTTCTATTTTTTTTCTCTCTCTTTCTCCCCATGTCGCTGGTCGTTATCTCAATCAATCTGGCCGACTGTATAACTCACTCTCGCTCCAGAAGCTCTTACCCATATCTCTTATTCTCAACCACGAACTGTGGTCACTTCATTAGCACACACCAGACGTCATTGCCGGCCATTGAGAGAGAGAGAGAGAGAAGACTAGCGAAGCACACAAGAGCTCTAGCTATAGTGTAGTACGTCGTCGTCGTCGTCGAGTCGTCAAGTGGCTTTGCTGGGGTCTGTGGCCCGGTGGTCCGGCCGGCTCCTCTCTAACGCCAAGCAGTTGATTACAGTGCGCTGGCGGGCAAGCACTTTGAGAAGAAGAGCTGAGAGACGAGGAGGACGAGATAGAGATATAGCGAGAAAACGGGAGATAGATAGATAGATTGTTGGATAAAGCCGGTGGAGAGAAAAAGAGAGCCATCGTGGCTCGAAATGAGGATGTGGGCGTGGAGTTGGGAGCTGGGCTCTTCAGCTGGCGCGCAGAGTAGTATAGTAGTAGTGTAGAGAGGAAAATACCTTTAGGAAACAAAAGGAAAAGAAGAAAAAAGACGGTCATCATCATCTCCCAAGTTATATACACACACGATTCACTCCCACCTCGTTATCTCTCTGAGCGAGCCGATTGAAAAGAGAGAGAGAGAGAGGAGCTGAGAGCTTGAGAGAGAGACTATAGCGTTTTAGGCTGACAGCGACCGGGGCCGAGGGCCCCCTCCAAAACAAAACAAAAAAACCTGTTGGAGTGAATAACAATTCAATTTTGAAAATTCCTCAATCTTCTCTTGGCTTCCTCCTCTCGTTCCACCCGTCGACCTCCTTGCGTTCTTCTGCAGGTAGGTTATTCGAGGGGGGCGTCAGAATAAGCAAACCAAAAAAGAGTATAGGGACACACAACAGCTGAAGGAAGAAAAAAAACAAACAAACACATACAGGTCAAATTGTTTATACAATATTTATTCATGAAAAGTTGTTCAATGGCAATGCCTCCCGAAGAGAGTTCTGTCGCTTTTCTTTTTTTCTCCGGCCGGTTATACTGCTGCTGAAGCAACAAACAAAAAAGTTCCAGACGACGACGATGAGTGGATGGAACACAACAAAAAAAAAGAAAATGGAATGAATAAGAAAAAAAAGAAGGAAATCTTGACGTTATCGCCGGCCAACAGCGAACGAGAAAGAGAGAGAGACTGTCGGCCGAGCACTAATGGACTTTCAATGTTTGCCCACCAGGTGTGGATTTAACAATATCAGGTAACACTGGAAGCCATTGTGGCAGGCGACTGCTGCTGTTGCTTCTGTCTCGCTAGCAAAACTTCTTCTTCCTCTTTTTTGGGAAAGTCATCAGAGGTGATGGCTTGTGGTGGCCTTGTGCCGGCTTGCGGTCGACCGCGTGTCATTGCTGGAAGAAAAAGAAGAAGAAGAAGAAAAACCGTTTAGAGTGTCATCCACTCGAGACTTTCTGGCTGCTGAGTCGTCGCGAGCTGGTGCCACGGGTGAGCGAGAACGAGGACTGCGGGGTAAAGAAGAAGAAAAGTCGCACAACACGGGAAGCTAATTGGACAAACATTCAACAAACACTCGACTCGGCCCGTCTTGGGCTACCGTCGTCCATTGAATAGAGCCATTGATTGATCATTGTACACCTTCTACACTTTCTCGTTCTCATCGTTGTTATTTCCTCTATACAAACATCATCCACCGGACACGACGTTGAGCTTCTTCTTATCCAGCCAGCCCACCCGTCTCTATACTCTTTTCTCCATCAAAAGCAAAAAGAAAGTCGAGTCAAAGAATATTATTAGATATTTTTCTACTTTTTTTTTTTTAACTGAAAAGTTTCCGGATGCGCCATTTGTCACGCCATGGCGTCAAGGGTTCAACCCACCATCTGCATCAGTTGTTTATTCAAAGAACGGACGGACTTGAAATGCAAAAAAAAAAGTCGAGAGGAAGTAAGGGGGGAAAGCTGTGCCGTGTGCGTGTAAGTTGAACGGCACCTGCTTCTTCATTTCTCCAGGAGAACAGACGTGATCTCGGTGACATTTCTCTCGCAGTCAAGAAAACGAGGGGAAACAATTTCTTATTCCTATTATATTCCTCATAGGTTCGTTTTTCTCTCTCGTAAGTTAATTCCAGTGTCGACGACCAACAGCCAGCCGACGTTAGAGAATTGGTTCCAGGTGCCGGACGCGCCGGTGAATTGATTCATCAAGGAAGTGGACGATTTGTTCAAGTTATGTCAC
The DNA here is from genome assembly GCA_022539655.2 of Ceriodaphnia dubia. Lineage (NCBI taxonomy): Eukaryota > Metazoa > Arthropoda > Branchiopoda > Diplostraca > Daphniidae > Ceriodaphnia > Ceriodaphnia dubia. The sequence continues at coordinate 421,065 of JAKUCG020000249.1, forward strand.
GTTTAGGCGTGTCACGAACTGCGCGCGCGGTGAATTGAATTGATTTTTCCCGTTGACGGAACAATTCCCGCCCCTCTTCAACGTCCTCGCTCTTTCTAGATTTTTTTATATTTTCTTTTTTCTTCCTTTTTTCGTCTCTCTGTTATTCTTTGATGTATTCTATACACACGCACACATTCTCTTCTTTCTCATTTTCGATAGGAATAACATTAAGAATTCACAATCACTTTTCACTCAGCCTATTCGAGCGTGAGAAATTCAAAAGGAGACTTTTAGAGAGAGAGAGAGAGACGCAAAAGAAGAAATAGAAAATCAAAATAAATAAATAAATAGTCGAGAGGAAGAAGGAGGGAAGGGAATAGAAAAAAAAATAAGTCGATGAAATGTTGTGTAGTATATAAGTGCTGCGGCAGACACATCGTGACTAGAAATACAAATTCGAGTAAATGGGGTCCGTGAGCAAATGCTCGGGACATGTCAAAATGGACTATAAAATCGTTGACAGCCTGTTGGGGCAACTTGCGGGAGGATTGAAGAGGGTCCGCCGCTTGCGGGCTGCCACCCGAGTCTTTTTGCGGACGTCCTCTTCAGTTGTCTTGTCGACATTTTACGATGCAGCCAAAAGATTTGACTCGTTCCGTCAGTTTATACTCGTTTCTTCTACTAGGGCCACGGTCTGCGGGGCAAATCGTTTCTGAAACGCAGCCAAATCTGTAGCAGTTACATCAAGGATCGATATCAAAACAGGAGAAATAAATAATAAAAAGAAAGAAGAAGAAGAAGAAGAAGAAGAAATCCTCTGAAGAAGAAGAGAAAAGACGAGCAGTTTTACAACCTATCGGTTGGTTGCCACTATAAAGAGATAGAGAAATAATACGTCATATAAGAAACTATAGACAGAGAGAATGGTTTTCGAATTCGGTTGCGAGGGATGAACAATGCCGGAAACGGTGGGCTGTTTTTCTCTGGAAACGTAGTTTGTACGAGACTCCGTCAGTGTAGAGAAAATGAAAAAGAAACTCGACACGACTGCATTTGTCACGACGGTGGTAAATTGAAACGTCACCGCAGCGCAGCGTTTCGTAACGAGGAATGCAGCGCCGGTTACGCTTCCATTTATGTAGAAAAACACACAGAATGCGAAGGGGTCTCTCTATAGGCGCGCGAGCCGGCCAGCCAGTCAGCCGGGGCAGGAGACGGGCGCGCGCGCTCTCACTCACTTCTTCTTCTTCATACCTCTCTCTCTCTCAGTCTCTCTTGTATATTTCTTCTGTCGCTTTCTTCCTCGTTGTCGTCTCTTCTTTGGAATATTCCATAACGGGCAAACATCAAACTGGAACGTAGTCGCCGCAATGGCAGCTCAGCTTGACACGCACAATAGATTCTTTTTTGTCCCCTCAAAACGACGACGACAACAAAAGGAAGAAGAGTCGCGGGAGGGAAAAGGCCATTTTTTAAAAATATAAAATGTCTAAAAATAATATTTCTTCTCCGTAAGGAAAAAAAAGTAGCCAACAAGATAATAGATTGCCGGTCCGCGCGATGGGGGGATCATCATTCATCAAGAGCTGATGAATCGAGACGATAATGAAGAGAATGGCTCTCCTGAGAAGCTGATGCCGCCGCCGTCGCCGTCGCCGTCGCCGCCGCGAGAAAACGAATCAGTCTCTACCATCGGTGACGTCACTTTTTTTTTTATTTCGGATGATTTCTTCGTTCTTTATGGACATCAAAGGGAGAACTGGCGAGAAGTGAACCTCCCTCTTTTTCCTCCTTTTTTGATATTATAAACACGCACAAAAGGCGCGTGCCTTTCACTCTATAAAATCTCATATTTCTCTCTCCTCGCTCGTTGTCGGTTGTGCGCGCATTGTCGTATTTCAACGAGACAACACAAAAATTCTGTTCATCCTCTTTTTTTCACCCCCTTTGCGATGAACGGAACAAAATGGAAAATCTGGAAATTTTGTTCTTCCCCCGAAAATTTCCATGTAATCCTCTTGCCAGCACTTTTCATCAGCCTAGTCGAAGGAGAAGAAGATGTGCGGCGTCTCTCCTCCGCGTCGTCTATATAGCTCGGCTGATGGATTTCTCCCTGCTCCCTTCCGCCGTTTTGACTCTCTGTTCCGTATGCACAAGCGCTTCTTTTCAGTCGCCTGTCTGATGATGAGTCATCCGATACTCTTGTTATCGATTTGTTTTGACCTATTCGTTCGCTGTTCACGGATGGTAGAGCGCGCTAGAAAGAGAAATCAACGCAGAGTCTATGGGAGAGTATTAAAAAAATGGGGAGAAAAAGTTAGGAGATAAGCCGTTCGACGATCCGCCATTCATTGGATCGTGAAACATGTATAGACATCGACAGCGCGCGAGTCGAGTCGGAGCAGCAGACAAAAATGATTCCGTTCCGTTTGCGGGAGAAAATGTTTTATGTGCGGCTCACGACGGGACTGACGGGTGCGGCAACGGGTCGCGCTACAGTCCGCGTCGGATTGACCGCACTAACTGCTGGGCCCAGCTCTATTCGCTCTTTTCTTTTTTCTCTTACGACTTTAGATATATATATATATATTTATTTATTTTTTTCCTTCTTTTTTTTTCTTTTTGATGGGGCACGGACCAAATGAAACACGTCCTCGCCTTAAGCCCTCCGGTGAGGCAAATATATTAAGGCTTCGTCTTCCTTTGCTGCTGCTGCTGCTCTTGCCTGATGGTGTTAAAACAAAACAGAAAAAAAACAGCTGCTGCTGCTCAAGAAAAGAAATCCGGGGCTCTTTTGTTCAATTCTCTGGTCCCTCGGTTTTTGGCTGTTCTCTAGTACTGCGTCGTAGTACGGAGACGACGACGACGACGAGGGTGGTATAACCCACTTGAGCCTCCCTGTTATCAACAGTAGCGCAGTCCGACCACGCCATCTCGCTCCGTCGTTAAAGATAATGGATACCATTCTGCTCCGGCGTTCCTAGCAGACGCGGATAGGAGACGGACGGAGACGGACAAACGCGCAGCCACTTACTTTCAACCAAAGCTCTTTTGATTGAGCTCTTTGCCGGCGTGGGCCCACGCACTCCCTCGATTCCCCATGTACGACTCTTCTTATTCGGTCGAATCGGCTTTTGAAAATCGAAATTGAAAATAGACGCTACTCTATACTGGAACAGGCCGTCGTCGTCGCTGGAACACATCCGGCCCGTAGTTGGGATTTTCTCACGGCTTAAGCCTAATAGAACCAGGAAGTCGAATAGTCAAACGGTGACGGGAGGAGACGAAGAAAATGCTGGGCCCGCATGTTTGTTCCAGGGAGACACCGATGGTGTGACAGCGGGGTCACGACCCTCCAGGATGTGACATCATCCATTCCGCGCACACATTGACAAAGAGATATGAAAAACATTGTTGTACATTGTACACAAAAGAAACGAGCAAAATTCTAGTTGGGGTGAGAGAAATGGCGGTTTTCCATCGACAGGGAATCATCCATAATATCTCCCAACAAATCGATCTAATTGTTTGGTTTCGGAGATAAAAAGTCAAGAAGAGGAACGACGGGGGTAGAAATGGCGATCTGTCCATTCCATCTGCGTGTCTGCTGTTTGGGACCTTGTTTGCCATCAATTCAGTGAAAACGGGAACACAGCACACAGAAACTGATCGAAGAAATAGAAAGAAAAGCCATAGCTCTCTCTCTCTCTCTCTGTATGGGTGTTGTGTTGTGCCGTGTTGTGATCTCCTGAGAGCAGAGTTATTTCCTTACGGGATTCTCTCTCTCTCTCTCTTTTTCCAGTCTTCTTTTCTTTTGTTCCGCGAGCGCAACCTCCCGCGGAGCTTGTGCTGGCATTCTCAGAGAGCCGAGGAGCGGAGAGGAGAATAAGAGAAAAAGAAGAAAGAAGAAGAAGAAGTAGAAAAGCGAAAAAAAAGGCAACAGGGAGAGAAAAGGGCTCTCGGTTTGTTGTATTGTGCACGTCAAAAGTCAGCAACAAGAGTTTGGAAGAAATGAAAGATTTTCCCAGCAGCCCAGGTGTGGTCTTGACAACGGTATGACCCTGGGTAGTTGACCCTCTCTACCATCAAAACCGATAAAGAGAACTACTAACCCCCTCGCTTGTGTTGTTCCCTACGTATATCCTCCATTGAAAGGAAGATGGAACCCAGGCATTCGCGGTCAACCACAACACCCAAACACACGCGGCCGGGCGGACGGTCGGCCTTTTCCTCAATAGTTAAATAACAAGATCGGAGCCTTGTGCATTATAGCTATACACATTCTCCCCCCCTCTTTCACCATCATCTATCCTTCACTCTTTTGATACACTACACATACAATTTTTCTTTTTCCTTTCTTATGTGCCTGAAAGCCACACAAACAATATCGGCGATCTAGAAAGGGGAGATTTCCTTATTGAATTCGCCTTTACCACCCGCAACGTTGTGATCCGATCGATCCGATGGATCATATTTTGATGTTAGACGTAGTACCACAGGGCTAACTATCTACGCTGCGCCGCGCTGAGGTGGTGGTGTACTACAAGTCATCTCGAGGAGGATTTTCGGTCGTTATAATCTCTAAATGATTTAAACTCTCTTGGTGGTAAAGTCGGTTGGAGAAGAAGAAGAAGAAAAAGGTAGCGTACCCCTAGAGTCCTCGTCAAAAAGTTGAAGAGCGAAACAATGGCGCTAATAATAAGCTCCTTATACAATTTCCTATTTCGTCGTTTTTTCCAGGTTGACTGGAGAGGTCGCTAATCCCCTCAGCTGGGAGACTCGACTCTGCCGGCGTACACACACACACAGAGTCACAGATGGAGCTGATTTTTTTTTAGGGGGAGGAGGACAGAGAAGCTAGATGAGTACAGAAAAAGAGGAAGAAGAGTCAGTGTTGAATGGGAAAGAGAAAAATAGCCACAAATCAGCGGATCTATAGAGAGACACAAATACACAAACTCGAGCCGCGCTGCCGTAGCGCTAGGATTTTTCCGCTTTTCAATGGCCGCAGCAGCCAGCCACCTCTGTGTATATATCTCTTTTTCTGTAGAGTTTTGTGACACGTGGAACAAAACGATGAGTTGAGCCGCAGCTGATGGTTCACACGCACAAAAAAGAAAAGCTACCGGACACAACTATGGAACGCGTAACTTTTTCTCTCCCATCTTTTGCGCTCGTCTCTCTACCATTCTCTACCCATAGACTTCCACATGCTGCTGCCCTGTGACAAGTCGACCTTTTTTCTGACTTTTTACGCGTCCGACCGACACCTACGTTGCCGCCACCAGCGGCGGTGGACAATGTGTGCGGGCCAGCAACCACAGCTTGCTTCGTCCGAATGGGTTGGTCTACCTACCTACACAAACGGACAGCAGCAGCAGCCGGCGAAACGAGAAGTTTCCCATTGATTGGGTTCAACAATGCGTGTGAATGAATGAAAAGAAGAAAAATATGAGAGAAAAAAAAGTCCTCTATACTATACTACTGACCGTCATCATTTCCCCCTCTTGAATCGCTCAATGGACAATAAACGGTGTCGGCGGCGGTGGTGGTCGTCGCCGGAGAAACGACATAGAGAAGACCTTATATACAGGTCGTTTGGCTGGAGTACAAAACGTTCCGGTTATGTACCCAAATATTGATACATTTCAAAGTCGACACGGAAGAAAAGGTAATATACGAGCTGTCGTTATGCCGGCTGTTACGTACTGTACAGAGCTCCTTCTCCTTAGACTGTACATGCATAAAGGACGCGGTCTGCTCTCTTCTAATGATGAACTAAAAACGAAATAATGCTCACTTCCTGTACTACTAGTAGCTGCCTGGCTCGCGCGACTTACATGGAGGGGTAACTCGCAGACGTTGCCGTCCGTTTCCCAAGGAAAAAGGAGGGATGACGAAATTGAACCCAGTCGAAAGAGAAGAATGTGCGGCTGTTGGGTAGAAATCAACGTCTCCGTGTGTCTTAGGGGGGCGCAACCACATTAGCTTCGAACGAAACAGGTCTGTCGTCTTAATATATATATACGAAAAACGTTTCTCGGTCAATAAACAAAATTAAAACGACGACGACGACGACCAGAAGAAGAAAGCCAAGGGGGGAGGACAGGAGGAGCTATACCACAGTGACGTCTTATATTGCTTGGGAATTTCTTGAAAAACAAAACAAAATGAGAGAAGAGAGAGAGAGCCCAGCACAAGGAGATAAAACTCCAATCATAAAATTTAACTTCTTCAATTGCCGTCGTTCCTGTCGCCGCGTGGAGAATCCAGTTGTCGTCCGTTCCAGGACATTTTCAAATAAATATATTAACAGCAGCAGCTACGGGGGTGGATACGAGGGGAGGCTTCAAAATGTAAAAAAAAAATGTCATTCTCCCTCCCGTGTCCTCTGATGGATGTCGACGTCACCGAATTTGGGCGTGGTGCTGGATGTCGGCCGACTGGAACACCTCTGCAACGGCCATGATAAGCGACTTGGCTAACAATTTCATTTCATTTAATGGAGACCGCACATTTATAAAAACTTTTTTTCTTTCTCTTTTTGCCTCCTAGGAGAAGAGAAGACGGTGACAAATCGGCTCAGTTACGAATGCGAGCCGCGAGTGTGTTTTGGAATAGCTGGAGCAGAGCAGCAGGCGTGTTCCGCGTGACAAGTGAACTCGGGGGAACTCCTCTCTCCGTCGTTCCCTCCCGCAGAAATAAACAAAATTCCCCGCGCTGGGTCCCCAAATAAAAAGCATTCCGGCTGATTACTCGGCGCAGCTACAAAAACGTTTTCAGCTGGGATGCTGAGAGAGACGCGACTGAAAAACAAAAACACGCCTACTCTCGTTTTTTTTCTCTGTCTTCTTCCGACTTTCTTAATTCTCTTTTCTCTCAGACATTTTAGTAACTGATAGTTTTATTTCTTCGGCTATTTTGGAAAACGGGGACCCGTCACTTTTGATAGCTGGAACACCACCTCCTCGGTCTTCTTCTTTTTCTTCTCGACTCTGTGGGGACTTTAGGACGACGAGTCGCGACAGAGCCCATGTTTCTCCCCTCCGTCGATGTCTTCACTGGTGACGGGCGCCACCGTTTCACACAAGCGCACGACGCACGCACACAGTTAAAAAATAGATAGAGACGACAGACAGAAAAAGAAAGACAGAGGAAGACTAAAAGATATCGGTCCTAAAGTCTGGAACAAATTAAACGCCGTTCCCTCTATATATTCACCATCGCCATCCGTCCCGACTCCTCTCTCGCGTCTGCCAGCCATTTCCCATCCGACAAGAACAACAACCGGCAACAAATCTCAATCAGATGGCGCGGTCGTAATTCTCATTCGCCAAGCCGAGAAGTAGTAGAAGGCTTTTAGACCGCAGCAGAAGCAGCAGCAGTTTGAGGTTATCTAACATGCAGAACCCTTAACCTCGTCGTCGACCAATCGAGTTACATCCTCGTAAAGTCCGGATGCCTCAAACTGGAACACATCCAGAACTATCTTTTTTTTCGATCTCTTCCGTTCCGATGGCCAGCAAAGTGGTGAGAACATCAGCCGCACTACAACTTGTATATTTACTCCGTTTCGGCTTCTTCTTCTCTGTCCATTTGATTCTCTCTTTTTTTTCTTCCTTGTTCTTCTTCCTCTTTTGTCATGTGCGAGATGATGTTCGTTTGTTCCAGCCGAGTGGGCGGCGCAGTCTTTAAGCTGCTGCTGCGTTCCGGGTCATAGGTCGACCACCGACTCGGATTGTCTCGACCGCACACACAGTTCTCCCCTCTCTCTAACCGGCTTCTTTTCCTATTCTCCAGTTGCTCTTCTTCCGCTCATTCCATGCCGGAAGAAAGGGAGAAAAAAAAAGAAGAAGAAGATTCTCTACGAAGTTGGCATTTTTGTGGATGCGTTCCAAGTTCATCGCAATCAGTTATCCGCTAGCTATACCCCTTTCTGCCACCGCCGCGAACCTTAACGCGTTTTTCTGGGTCTAAGCTTACTACGAAAATCATCTCGACGACAATGTGCTCAATCTTCCCAGAATAAGGAGAAGAATTCCTTTATGGGTGTCTAGCTACGAATAGTTAAGCATTCCCGGAAGGAAGGAAGGAAGGAAGGAAGGAAACTTACAAGTCCGGCAGGCAAGGCCGTGTCTGTTCTATAACGGCTTGGGAAAAAAAAGGAAATAAATCTTGCGCATACATTTGCGTAAAAGCGAGAGCTCCCGCGTGTCTGGGAAAGAAGAGAACAAGAACCAGCTGTCTGTTCACTTCTCCTATAGCTAGTATATATATATATAAAGGTCCTGCCGGAGTCAATTAGTCATCGATTGGAGAGCGCGCGCCGCAGAGAGAAGCGTCGTCGTCGTTTCAAAGCGAAACTAGGGGGTGAGACTGGAGCGAGAGGGAGGCAAACCGACGGGGGTCGCTAAGGAGGAACGCTGCTTTGCTCTTCTGTGTCACGACCGAACGAAAACCAACTAGGGAAACAAAAAAAAAATATGCGCAGGGACGTAATAGCGCACAGGGAGGGAGACCAACAAGACACAAAAAAAAGCCCCAGCGTCTCGAGGGGTTGCAAAGATGGCGCCCAAGGGACGGACGTCGGGTAGTTGAACCTCACCCTCGCAGCACGCACACCGGCTCTCTTTTATGTTGCCTCTTATAGAATATCCTCTTGACGTCCTCTCTCTCTCTTCAATTTGATTCACTCGTCAGCATTGTCACATCATGAGCAGAGTACATAACCAGGTCAAACATATACGGAAAGGGAGGCAGCGCGTACAAGGTAAAAAAAAAGGGGAGAGACGAACTGGAGACGAAAAACCCGGGACCAAACGAAGGAACGTGTTGACACAGACTTATACAACCCCAAAAACTCGAAAAATGTTTCCCAGCTTTTCCTTCGCCACCCTCGTCGTATAAAAAAGGAGAAAAAAAAAATCCGACAGGGCAACCACGCACGGTGTTCGGCCGTAAAATGTTAAACTTTCTCGGGAATCATCCCGAGCCCTCAGCACCTTCATTCAAAATGTCATCACAGACGCTCACAAAGTTTGTGTGAAGGGCCCCAAAAGAATAGAATGGACGAGCTAGGAGAAATTCCTGGCTGTAGACTATCCAAAAACGACGCAGGACGACAACGGTGAAACGGGATTCTTTTTATATAACAAAAGACTGCCAGCGCGTTTGAGGACGAGGGAGAAACGGGGAAAATTCCACTACTGATCACACTATATGATATCTAATTCAATTACTCTCGTATAAATCATCGCGCCGGACCAGCAACGGCCGCTCGGCGCTCTCTCGGCCGGAGCCCTGCGTCTATTCCCAGTGCGCTTCTTTTCTCGGGTCCCGCGGGGGTTTCGTCGGGTGACACTACAAACGGAATATATAATAGATGAAGGAATATTGGATTATTCTAATGTTCTCGGACGATCAATTCGATCGGACGTCAAAGTCAGCTGACAAGTCCCCCAAGAACTCTCCACAGGGATTTTCTTTTCTTTTTTTTCCAACGCCGGAACGTTGTCGTTTTATTGAAATATTTCATTTCCTTTGGACTCGTTTATCGCGTTTAGAGATGAGCGGTTAGATTTATCCATAGAATTTCAGTTTCATGGATTCGCGAATGTTGGCGCTAAAATGTCTTTGGGTACGAAGGGCGTTCTCTTGTTCATCCAGATCGATCATTCACAGGGCAGACGATACAAGTATATATATATATAACGCCAAACGCCAAGAGACGTGGTGTCTATAGACTGTGCCGGACAGAAAAAAAAGAGCGAATGAAAAGCCAAATAAAAGAAGAACGCGCCAGCAAAGTTTATCGATTGACGCTCGGATAGACACGTCGACAACAAAAGCCGATCGAAAAAGCTTATTTTTTTCCACTCTCTCTCTTTCTTCTTCTTCTTCTTTTTCTTCTCTTTCCACTCGGAACCGATAATAGGCTTAGGTGCGCGTGTGTATATCTTTTGCCTCAATATATATCTATATATATACACTGAACATGGTACGTGTTGTTGTATGGAGGCGGGCCGGCAAGGCCGGTTTGGATAAAAGAGGATAAATCGGGGGAAAGAAATAAGAGAGAGAGAGAGACTAGGACTAAGTAGGAAAAGAGGCGTAGGGATCCATCAATCGAGAAATAAGCACAGGCCGGTGCACATAAAGATAGTTGAGGGGGAAAAAAAGGTAAGACGAAGAAGAAGAAGACAAAAAAAAAAATAGAAGAACCTGTTCCCCAGGAGAAGATCTTGGGCACCGTCCGATCGACGGCCCGTTCGTAATCAGAACGAATATAAACCAATCATGGCTGGATAACCCATCATCTCGGATGGGTGAACGCAGCAATAGCGAATCATCAAGGGTCCGATTCATCCGGACGACGCACACACGTCCGCACACACAACAGAGACCAATCAACCAAGCTTCTTCTTCTTCTTCTTCTTTCTACCCCACACAACTTTTTTTTTGTTCCCTCTGTCGTTTTCTCATGGTTATGTGTTTCCTTATATGTGCACGCGCGTCCCTTTTTTCCCGACCCTGCTCCATTACTTACAGACACAATCACTCGATGGTAATTCAATTAACCTTAACCGTCTCGTCATTAATATCTATAGAGAGAAGGCGCGACAACAACAAAAAGATGTTCCGAGTCCATTTGTCGCGGTCAATCATCGTCTCCGATCCGTCTTACTTTGAAAACCCAATAAGCTGCCTTGTGCCAAAACAGGTCTCGTCATTATAGCTGAGGGGAAAAAAATATGAAAATATATATAACAGTATCCGGCGATGAAGGGGGTTATGTATATTATCCTGTTCTATATTGTTATTCTATTCATTTCCCCCTCATCAACTCTGTTATTCCGGACTCTAATGGAAAGTTTTCTATTTTCCCCCTTTTTTGGGGGATTGTTTTTTTGTTTTTTTTCTTGTCCTGTCTCTGGCTGGGTTTTGTTTTTAATGCGATGTTAACTGGCACCCCGGTGCGGATGTAACACGCGCATCATTACGGCATCGCGGCACTGAGCTTCAGAGAAGAACCGGAGCTCGCGGAGTAAAAAAAAGAGGATGAGAGTGGGTGAAGGACCTCTGCGCCGAGAGTCCTCGTCGGAGCTAGTAGCCCTCCCCCCTACTTCGCTAGAGACACACATAAAGTTCATTATTATTCAGAATGAGCCTGATTAATGATTCCCCAGTTGTTGTGTGTCTCTCTGCGCGGTCCTCGTGTGTCTGTGTACATCAAGGCGCGGAGAAGGCGACTGGAGCGACTACAAGCGCGACCCGACAGCCAAGAGTGATGACGTGAACGAGTGTTTTGCCAGATTTACCAACGGGAATCGGAGAGAAGAGGGTTCTTATAAAGGGATAGACGAGGGGCGTACTATGAGGGGGCAATCAGCGAGACAATAAGAGGTCGTTACTGGCCGACGAATAATCTTGTCGATGAAGTCGCCGACACATCCGACGACGCCGCTCCGGCTCCTGCTGGACAGGACCTGATAAAAAAAAGCATCCGACACTTCCCCCACCACCATCATCCAACAAATGCGCGACGGGAGACGGATCTTCATCTTTTTTACTAACGATTCTTTCAACTAACCACACGTCGGACTTTGGGGTTTGTTTTTAGGTCTGGGGAGGGCCACGTTACATGAAGCGTGAATAGCCCAGAAGGACGGAATTGGGGGGGATCAAGTCGACTGGCAAGTCGTCAACAAAGTCAACAGCGTCCTAGTCTAGTATAACAAGCTCGTCATCCCGAGGTAGCAAAGCTGCTGCCAGCCGAAGGAAGTTTTCTCGTTCCCTGCTGATGCTAGTGTAGCCTGACGTTGATTAATCCCGCACGATTTTCTCCATCAAAAAAGTGACATGGCAATTGTCCGCTTTCTTCCTCCACCCCCTCCTCGGCAACCGACGTCGTCCCTATCCGTTGTTATATAACAAAAGGGCAAGCCGAGAGAGAGAGAGAGAAGAGAACCCATCAACTAAACTTCTTTTTCTTCTTGGGGCTGCTGCTGCATCTTGCTATGCGAAGGGCGACTCTATCTCTCCGCCTGGCTCTCTACGACGCCGGTCTCCAGGGTCTATATTACCGGACGATTGGAACAGTTTGTCCGGAGCTCTTCAGCTCCTCAGAAGAAGAGAATGCGGCGCTCACAAAAGAATATAAAAGAAGTAGAAAAAGAAGAAGAAGGGAGAAACTGTCGATTCATCGCAACAGCAGGCCGCGTTACCCACTCTAATATATCCAAACCCCTAGTAGTAGTAGTAGGCTATATGTACACAGTCTATAGCCGCACTAGGGGCCCATTTTTAGTTTCCGTCCAGTCGGCACAGAGACGCCGGGATTTCCCTCTAGTCCAACGGCCGTAATCTCGGATAATAAGTGCTCATCATCAAAATGCGACTGGGAGAAATATTAGGAGAGCAACAAGAAGAGGAATCTGCCGTCCTTTTTCATATGTGCAGTCGCACAGAGAAGATTCATTACTGCTTGCTGTCCTATAGTCTTCTCAGCTCGACAAGTATTGGAGTAATACTTTGAGCCCAACTGGACGTTCGCCGTCTAATTATAACTTGGGCTTTTACTCGTCGAGGGCTATCTCTCTTTCGACGTTGCACCGACTCGGACGTCTTGGACGCAACGGCCTGAAACAGTGTTGTGTATATATCGATTGTCTGTTTTGTTGTTATTGTCCGGCCCCGACTAGGAGAGAGAGAGAGGCGGATCGGTCGGCACGATTGAGCATATGCTGTCCTCCACCATACACACAGTCCGGGCGCTGTTTATTGACTGTTCCTCATGCAAGTCTTCTCTACTGCGCTGGAACATCATGCGACTTGCAGAGTAAAAAAGAGGGGGCGGCATCTACATATATACTCTACTGGTAGTACTAGTAGTCGACTAGACTATGTGTGCTGTGCTCCTGCTAGATAGCCCCGACATATGGTCACTGTGAAACAACCTAGCCGCCCTATATAGAGAAGAGACTTACTATACTATATAGGGCCCTATCTCTCTCTCACAAATAAAACGTAACATACTGCAGGCCTATGAGCGTAGGCTATTTTCATCCGGAGCCCTACCGCCACGTTCGGCCGTAAATATCGGGCTATCAACGTCACTATCATATTTTCCCTACGCCGCCGATCGTCACCCCCTCTGTACAAATTTGTGTCTTTCCCCCCTTATTTTTCCCCCGTCCGTTATATTACTCATCTGTTCAAATAGTCGTCGTTTAATATTCCGATGAATATAGGATGTTACCGTTCATGGCTTTTGGTGAGGAATTGTTCCAAATCATATGTCATCACTCTGGCGTCAGTTGAACCCGTGGAATGTCCGCCACGCCCGTCCTACCGACGCGACTGCCATGACTTTTCAAAAAAGAAAAAACAACAAGAAGAAATATGGCCAAAATAAAATTTTAAAAATCTCGATTTTCCCCCTCTTGAGTGGCCACTAAGAGATTTTTTATGAAAAAATTCGCCAGAGTGGAACCAAAACACGCGACGGTGCGATTCGTCATAGCCTATCACTGCGCGAAACACAAATTCCTCTTTATTGTTCGAGTAGTTGAAAAAGGAAGAAAAATTCTTGGCAAGAAGAGAAAAAAAAAAGAGAAAGGTTGGCGTTGAGTATACATCTCTATATACAGTGCATAAGGAACTGCTGCTGCTGGACTGGCTACTTCTTGTTGTTAGGGGGGAAAAAAGGGAAGCGGATCTAATCCGGAAATTAAAGCGCAACCGAATCCAATCGTCAATTTAATAAACACGATACAGGCAGACTGCTGCTGCTGCTGCTGGGATTTTGAAAAGGCTAGATGAAAAGATACGTACTACCAACACACAAAAAACGAAATTCGGTTGAAGAGAGCGCTTCAAAGCTAGAGGAGGATATTGTGTTGGCCGGCGCGAGCGTCGGCGCGAGCGCATTCCATCGCAGCGTCTCGCACATCAGCGCTTTTGAGAAACAATTGACACCTTTTGAAGGAGACATACCTGGCGACATTCCTCGAATGGCTGGACGGGCGCATCTTGGCCATCGCTCTATATAGCCACCTTAATATCTGCCGTGTTCTGCTTTTTTATTCGGCTGGCGCATATAACCAGCAGGAGTCGGAGAGATGCTGAACTGACGATGTCGTTGACTTCTGTGCGCATAAAAACATGAAGCGATATATAGCCTACAATGAAAATAGACGAAATAAAGATATTTAGATACTATAGCTCGGCTATAGTTAAAAAGCCATCAAGTCATTACCAAGGTAGATCTCGTTTAACGAGACTCCGCTACTGGTGGTTGGCTAGACTCGGCGGAGAAGCACGTATATGGTTGGAGGGGGGACCGCGACACACAAAACCCGGCTATTAGACCCCCGACGTCTATATACTATATACAGAAAATTGAATTGTATACCAACAAGTCGAGAAAAAGATGGGGCCCGGTTAAGAAAAAGGATGGCCGACCGAGAAAAAAAAGAAAGAAAACCCCATCGCGTATAGACGGAACAAGTCTTTGATGAATATTCTCATGGGTCTTGTTTGATGACCTGGGAGCCAACGGCGGACCGCCCGACATGTCGTTAACATTTGACACGGAGCCGCTAAAATCGCGGCGCGCGGATCAAAACATCTTCGGTCCAATTTCGAAAACTCGCCGACACCGAAAACGACCCTCTACGCGGCGGCAATGAACCAATGATAAATAAAAATAGACGCGAGTACCTACTAGGCTACCTATACTACTACTACTACCGTATCTATAATATGCGCCGTGTTTATATATATATAGATATATTACTATATATATGATTGTCATTTTTCTATTCTATACATATTTTTTAATGGTTTTAGAAGGGAAACAACTCAAGAGAGAGAGGCCAGGGTTATATTCTGAAATGACTAATCCCCGGCACCTGTAGTATTTCCTCTAACGGACATTAAATATTTTCTTCTTTCGACAAAATATTGAAGACAAGCCTTTGGGAAGAATCAAAAAGGAAGGTGACGTCAGTCAAATAGCCATCAGAGGGCGAAAAAAGCTTTCTCGGATGAAAAAGTACGATAGTTGAATAGAGCAATCAAGTTGATGGAAACATTCCGCCCAGTCACGATGGGAGTATCGCGCCCCCTCCCTTCTTCCCATCACGATCGGCATTTAAACAACTTTTTCTCTCTCTCTCAACCTACCCGAAATCCATTGGAAAATACATTTCTTCTCTTATTGTGCAGCACTGTATGAGCCTATAGCCTATACTACTCTATCAAATCTTGCGCCTTCCTTTATTTCCTATTACTTTCTTTCATATATATTGATTGGATACCGACGACAAAATGCCGACCACATCGACGGCGGCAATATCCACATCGAAGGCAGAAGCTCTTGTGCAGTCTTCGATGCCTATTGACGGTCGTAAAAAAAAAGGGACAAATCCTCTTGGTCGGTCTCGCCTTACGTTCCGATAAGACTCGAGCCGGCCCTGCCCGTTTTTCGTCTCTTTTTTTTATGATCATGATTCCCTTGATTTCTATAGGCTACTATGATCCGAGAGGGGTAGTCATCGCGGCGCGTTGGATTTTCTCCACTTTCCACCATTAGATTGATATCGTCTCGTGGCGCGGCGGCGGTTGGGCTATCTGGCTCGCGCCAAAGCACAAGACACGGACGCTGGGGAACCATTGAGAGGAGGGAACCTGCCACCTATTTGATCTACCGCGCTTTGGCTGGCGGCGGCTGCAACATCAGAGTATTCTTCATTCATAACGAACGACCTTTAACCCCTTATTTCTGATTCCTATAGTGCTGGCCAAAGGGCAGATTGACGGGCGAGGAAGAGACAAGCGTGACTTATTGTGACACGGAATGTTGAACCCGTTTATTCCTTTATAGCTATAGAAAAAGAATAGGAGAAAAATATATTAGACGCATATAGCCAAAAAGAGAGAGATTCTCCCCTTCATTGTGTCCGCCGGCGCGGCGCGCGAGACCCGTCGAGGGAAACCAAAGAGTCGGGTGACTGGTTAGGGCTCCTTTTTTTGTCAGGGGCTCCAGTTGGCGGCAAATATAGAACCGCACACACAGTAGGAGGGGGGTCAAAGAGGTCAATCGAACATTTAATGCCCGTTCAGAATAGCTACTTTGAGCTTTAAGTGGTGTAGAAATAACAACGGAGAGAATGGAAAGAAGGGGAAAAAATCGGCCCCATTTTCAACCCTCCATTTTTCCTCTCCATTGGCCACCGAGAAGAAAAAAATCCGTGGCCACTGTACATGCACCTGGACTTGGTCGTGTCCGATTACAATAAGGACATGGCAGACTTCTAATAAATATGCAGCATACACTATCAAAAGAGCGAATAGAACTAGCAACGATGCTATTCTTCCAAATTCCCTCTCTTTTTTCTGTGGAAAAAACGGTTATATAGATACGTACACAAGTCTACTCTATCGTCTCTACGACAATGAAGACAAGAAGTTCTCATCTCTGTAGCGCCGGCGAACCATCCCCCGCATTTTTGGGCAACAAGAGATTTTTTCTCTCTCAGCTACAGCTACAGCCAAAAAGGAATCCTTGGCCCGGCTTTATGACGCAACGTTAAAACGCGGATCTCTTTTATTTCTTTTTTCTCTGTCTCTGACTACAAGGCAAAGCGGCGGAGCCAAACACACACACAACCGTGGATGAGTTTTTCCCTTGTACCACTATCGTCAAGACTCTGAGAGAGTCGGAGAAGCTTTTAAGTATTTCGAATGGGCAACACACGGAGAGAGAGAGACAGACACAAACGTTGGGGAACCGTCGAACCGACGAGAGGAGACGTGCTCCGAGTACAAAAGCAGATGATATCGTGCAAAGAGGCTTTATGATGTTTTAGATGCTATGTGTACCGTATTATAACACAGCAGCAGCAGCAGTTGCATAGAGAAGAAGGACGGAGACGAGACTCTTTTGCGGTGTATCATCTGGTTGCAACATCAAGTGGTTACAGAGGGTTGCGTCGTGGTAGGGTTTGCCACCCAAAAAAAGAAAAATAACATACACAGCGATTTCAATGGATGTCACGGACAGGTGGGAGATAGCAACAGCAGCGTTGCATCAAACCCCTTGAAAAAAGATGGAAAAAAATTTGGATAGAGGGGTTGAAGGAAAGAGAGAAAGTGTCGTGTCACCACCAGAAGGCATCATCATCATCAACCCCTCTTGTATGCGTATATATATATATATGTATATATCTGTTATATACGGCATATCTACTGCTTGCCTGGTTCTCGACTTTTTTGTGTGTTGGAGAGAGTACGAGCCATTTTTTAATGCCGCCCCGCTGCATTTATTATCTTGCGGGGACGAGCATTCACTCGGAACTCTACCGAGGCAGGAAATCCGATACGAGGGGCCTCGTTATAACCAGCCCAAAACGTCAGCAGGGCTTCGAGCATCATCACTTGCTCGAATTTCACCCGAATCCGCCATCCGCCGTGTTCCCGTTCTTCGCCTCTGTCTCCTTCTGCTCTTTTTCTTCTTTATTGTTATTATCATCGACGTTAGTTTCTGTAGGATTCTTTTTCTTTTTTCCCATTTTTATTTTCATCACGTTTTACAACGGGCGCATTACCGGGAGGAATCAGCTATTTTTGGCCAAGTATAAATCACTTGATATATAGTATACCACCTTCTTCGGGGTCTCATCACAAAATATGGGAATTTTTTTGGCGAGATGCGAAAAAAAAGTTCATAAAAGAATTTTTCCGAAATTGCCTTTCGGCGCTCGTGTCGATATTCGAAGGGAAAACGGGCAACCGATTTACATTGATGAATGCGCATGTAAAAAGCGGCGACTAAGGCCCAGAGTTTTGCCGTTGCGGAAAGATTTAAAGAAAAAAAAAAGCCTTCGAAGAGTCGACTCTACTATCCGAAGCGAGCATTTGACCGAAGAGAATTTCTTTTCTCTTTTTTTTTTCTTGGCCGCGCGGAGAGGAGTGCCGAAATGGTTTTATGACTTTTTCTTCTCCCCACCAAAGAGTCAGAAGGCGCCGCATTTGGCCGAAAATCTTTCTCAACAACAGAGAAAGAGAAGGGAGAGATGGAAAGAAAAAAACTGGAAGAAGACGGACAAAACCGAGTCAGAGACACAGACGGGCGGTGTGTATATTTATATGAAAACAAGGATTCGTTCCGCCACATTTCCAGTTGGGCTACTACTATTGCTACTTTTTAAGCTACTGTCAACCGTTTCGGCCTCTTTTTTTTCTTCTTCTTCTTGCCCTCTTTTTTTTTTTTTCGAAAACGTTTTTATTGGGAAACGTTGTAACAAGTCGGAACCGTTTTCTTCTTCTCCAGTCCAGCGTACGGAATTGTCTGACAATAAAATTCCCGCCATGACCGGACATACGACTCTTTTTTTTTCTCTCTATTATTCTCCATTCTTCTTTAAGAGCTTTATGAAAGTTTATTTTATTTTATTTTTTTTTTACTGTGAAGAGGCCATTCCATTTTTTTTTCTCAAATGGAACTGAAGAGTTTTTTTTTCTTTTAAAATATTTTCAATCCGAGTTGACCGCCTACGTCCTCCCGACATAATGACATCAATTTTCTATTTGAGAAAAGTAGACCTCTTAGGGACGCGCGTGTTTTTTTGTAGCCAAGAGATAGAGAGAGAGAGAAAGCCGCCGAGAAGATCTGAAAAAGTCGGCAGGTGTCACGTTCCGAACGAGTCGCTGTCGAGGAAAAACCGGACGGACGCAATCAGAGATCCCGAGGCGTTGGATGGAGCTCGCGCGCGCGCGCGCCTCTATAGCGCTTCGTCGGCTTCGGTTGTGGGTCCCCTTGGACGATCAAACCGCACCGATAGATAGAGCCCCCAACCGCAGCCGTCACCTTTCACACCTGTGAAGATGGCGATGATAACAACACCTTGATGGCCACCAACAACATCGATGCCCCCACCGAGCAGTCCCCGTCTATCCGCGTATTATTTTTCCATAAAGGAAGAGAAAAAGAGACAGCGACTGCTGACCGCGCGTCACAATGATCGGTCATTCCCCGCCCGGTCGATAGAAAACACGCCAGCGATAGGTTAAGTGCTCGGCCAGGTGTGAAACGTGTAAATCCGACGACGACTAGCCCATCGTTATTGAATATCCGAATCGTAAAAAAATGAAAAAATGATGAACCAAGCCGAAAGGCTTTGAAATAGAAGAAAGAAAACAAAAGAGGAAAAATATCATAAAAATATCAGGCTCGATGACAACCACACGCGCTGGCTCGCACACACCTGTTTGCCCGGGAAGTGACGACGAATAAGCGGCGGTCATGCCGCAAACGAGGCACCTCGTTTTCGTAACGATTGCATCAAAAAACACAAAACAACGACGTCACATCCTTTTTCTTTTGTTTTCTCTCTCTCTTTTCATCGTGGATGAGGAATAAAAGAGGAGGAATAGTTTTCATCGCCCGCCCCCTCCACCCTCTCAGCCCCTCACAGAGTTTAACCAGCTTGTTGCCAGGTAGCACGCTTAGATTAGAACGAACGACTTCCGCCCATCATCCAACCTCGTTGCCCGCCCCACTATACTTCTTCTTCTTCTTCTCCGTCCGTCTCTCTCTCTTTTTTTTCGGCCCCTTCTGAGCGATGCCGCCGCCGTCTGTATAACCGAGCGAACGGCCATTTAGCGACCCGCAGAAGAGGCCCGGCCTGCGGTCACGTTCCGTTCCCTCCCACCTGTACTTACCGCAACAGCAAACGAGGAGAAGAAAAACTCTTATTTTCTTCTCTAACCCCCGGTGTTTCGTTTTCCTTCAATTTCTTCTCCTCGCGTCTAGTTGTTTAAGTCAGGACTGTCGGGGGTTTTGCGTTGTTGTTATTGTCGGGAAGCCGCAATTGCGTGATGTTTCCATCGTGAAAAAATCCACAGCTCGACGACCTTTCAACGCTTGCCACAACAATAGTGATAAATGATTGAAAAGAAGAAGAAGAAATTTTTTTACAAGCGCTGGTGGGCTGATTGAAGCCACGACGACTTCCTTTCTTTCTAAACTCTGGAAATTGTTGAATTGAATCGAAGACCGCTGGAAATAAAAAGTCAGTCAAGCTGAAACTGGCGACTCGGAACACACAGACCGAGTCGACGACGAAGAGAGAGAAATAAAAGGAAAACGTTTCTTTTTCTCCAAATGCGGCATGACGAGAGAGAAAAAGAGAGGAAGGAAGAAGACGAATGGAAGGGACGGAACGGGCCACGTGGAACGAGAGAATCAAGTACTTCTCAAATGGTCACTTACTACTAGACTCGTTTGAAGGCGAAACGAAGCAGCAGCAGTTCCATCTTCTTTGTTTGGTTTCTCTCCTCGGACCAGAACGACACCGAGAATCTTTCACCGACAAGAGTTTGTCTCGGTGAAATCTCTCAACGTCATAACACTTTTTCCCCTCCGCGGCCGGCACAGCAGAGACCATTCTCTTGCCCTTTTGGGGACCTGTGTCTTGTGTTTTTTTGACAAATGGATGGCCGGAGCCGAGAGATGACAAAAACTTACGCAAGGCGACTGTTGCAACTTATTTCTCGCCGTTGTTTTTCTGTCTGGCAATTCGTTTCGAAACGGATGAATATGCCATAGAACCATACGCCGGCCGTTGGTTTTCTCTTGAACTTTTGGGCACTAATCCAATTGGGTTGTTTTTTCTAGAAAAGAAATTCGGACTCGTTGATTTTCTCTCACGTGCTACTACGGCCGTGTCATCAGGTCCGTACCGTTTCCCAAATATTTGTTCGAGACCGTTTTACCTTTGTTTTTCGTCAGTTATTGCTTTGGCTATTGCCGACGATCAAAAAGGGGAAAAGTTGTCTCTGGTTTCAGAATAGCCTTTACAAGATCAGCCTACGATATGAGCGACGATAGTCTGCCCTCCTTTAATTCAATTGTGAAAGTGCGAGAAGATAAATCTAGCGGGCCAGCAGGGAAATGCATTGGGCTATCATGACCGATCCCAGTCTAGACATAATCCGTTTATAAAACGGACCAGGTAGACTGCTGGAGCGAAAATCGAGGAAATCTGGGCACTGCACATCAAATGTGAAGCCTTCCGCCATTCTTTTTTTTTCACCCTCTGTGTGGACGTAAAAGTTTCCACCTCTTGGCCGCATCAAAACCATGGGCCATTTAGAATAAGGAAACGGCCGGCAACGTAGCCAACCCAAAAGAGAAAAATAGAACAATCCTATTTACGATTGCTACCTGGGCATTCCGTTTCCAAAGGGATTCTTCATTGTCAACTTCTCAACTTACACCAAGAAAAAACGCAGACACCAAAAAAAGAGTTAACTGAGAAAAGGCATTGTATTGCATCGCGATATAATCTGTTTTTTCTTCAATTCCTTTCATAAATCCCGACACAAATACACGACATCGGTTAGCACACGCACGGGGGTAAAAACTCTCCATTGTGGCTTTTTAGTCAATCAATTCTTCCTTCTCGTTTGCTCGTCAAAATAATCAATTCTTTGACCAAGACAAAGAAAAATTTTTCAATCAAAAAATTACAAAAAAAGAGAAGAGAGATGAGCCCAACCAATTGGATGTTGTGAGAGGAAACGGCAGATCACGTGACTAGGAAGACTATACAAATACCACCCTCCATTTACAAATCGATAATTTTTTGTTTTGCCAAAGAAAAAAAAAAGAGGAAAACACATTATATGTACATAAGAGGTTAAAGATAGTACGAGGAATTTCTCTTTTTGATATACATGATACAAGATCCGGCTGGGTTATGTGTGTGTAAGCCGGATCGTTTTCAAAGACATAGGATGATTTCGTTTTTGTTTTGTTTTGTTTTTTCCATTCTTTTTGTGTTGTGTGTGTGTGTTGTCAAGACATTGTTTTAAAATATTTTTGTAAAAAAAATGAAAAACCAATTCAAACAAGGAAAGTCGAATGCTGCTGGTTCGAGTGGAAATCCGGCTGCTGGGTAGGCGGTCGAGGGCCGTGATGGATCACCATATGTTGGAGAGCTTCCGGATGATGCTGCAACTGCTGCTGCAAAGGCGGATACCGGTAAGACCAACAGTCCGGATGTTGCTGCTGATGCTGCTGTTGATGCTGCGGATGATGATGGTGATGGTGATGCAATTCCGCCGGATCTTGAACGCTGCTGTAAATGTGCTCGTGTCCGTGATCGATCGACATGTAGCTGTGCTCCAGACGAGAGTAACACTGGCCGGAATAGATGGACGACATCTCGTCACCGTTGGCATCGTGGTGACCGTTGCGGCAAGCGTAGGCGGCAGTGTGCGGAGTCGAAGTGTAGCGCCGTGGGATACCTTGGTGGCCGTTGCCCACTTCCCAGTACAGCTCCGATTTGGGCTTCTCCATGGCGTCGACGGGCAGCGGGTGAGGAAGAGTCCGCTTCGAGCTGAGCGTGTTGTTGTGGGCAGCCGGGCCAGTCTGGTACCAAAGGCCGTTGCCTGACGAATGGATGTTGCGGATGTAGTGCTGGCGAGGAGTCGGATCGGGCAAGTAGTAACGAATCTTGGACCAGAAATTGCGCTCGCCCCAGCGGATGAGGACAGACGAACGGAGGAGGAGACTCAATTCCGGATCGGATTGATCATCCGTCCACGGTGTCAGGAGGACGGCAACCAATCGGGCTCGGGGTTGGCGCAAAAAGCCAGTCAGGGCAGTGCGTACTTCGGGTCGGGTCCATTCGGACTCGATGAAGGACTGAGAAATGACCAAAACGATCCGGCGACTGGCAGCTAGCCCAAGAGCTAGCGGATCTCCGCCCGAACTGCTGCTGTTTCCGGAGCTGGTGGGGAAGTCTCGGTGCTGGAGGCAGAGCCGGAAAGAGGATCCGGCTTCGGCTGAATGCTCCAATTCGGCGGCCAGTACCTGGGCGACAAACTGCTCATCCTTGAGGCTGTAACTGACAAAAGCGTCAAACATCGACTCCTTCCGCGAGGAAGAAGAAGAGACGCAAGCGTCCAGCTCCTCGGCTTTAGAGTCGCAGAGGCGGATGCGGTAGCGGGAAAAGATCCAGATGCGGACGGACTGGCGGTAAACGAGGAGCAAAACGACGACGATTATGCCGAGGAGGAAGAGGCAGATGCCGGCGGCCATCACTGGGAGGTAGTCCGTAACGGAAGCGCCACCGAAGCGAGTCACGACGTTGATCGACGGGTCGGCCGAGCAGCTCCGGTTGAATTCGTCGAAACCGATCAGCTGCTGATCGCCCATCAAACAGTGCAGTGAATCGGGATCGACCAGCTGGTGGGGATGAGCCGCAATCCATTGCTGGAAGTCGGCCAAGAATCGGCATTCGCAACTCCACGGATTCAATCCCAAAGAGAGTTGATTGAGATGCGGATTGACGCCGAGACGCCACAGAGGGAAGGTCAGGAGTCGGTTGCCGTCGAGCCGGAGGACTTGGAGGGAGCGCAGGTGGACGAAAGCCGTGTCCGAGATGAAACGAAGCCGGTTGTTTTGCAAGTAGAGCTCCCTCAGGTGATCAAGAGGCTCAAATTCAGATCCGCGAAGCTCTTCCAACTCGTTGTCGGCCAGCTGCAGCACTTGCAGGGCTCCCAGTCCGTGGAAAGTGCGATTACGCAGCGTCTGGATCCGGCTGCCATTGAGATAAAGGGTTCTCAAATTCTTACGGCCGATAAAGGCATGGCTCGACAGCTCCGTCAAATTGTTGCCGTCCAAATAGAGCTGGGTAGCGTCCATGGGGATTCCTTCGGGCAGATCGTTCAGCGGGCCGGCTGAAGCCGAGCAATCGACAATGTTGGAAGACCAGGTGGGATCGTGGTAGCAGGAGCAGCCAGACGGACAGGTCATCTCGCAATCGCAGGCGTCAAAGTCGCAGCAATGGCAGAGAGCGAAGCAGTGCGTCTGGTACGAGCAGAGGAATTCTTCCGGTCGGACGTCCACCAGAGGCACCAGAGCAGATTCGGCCGTTTCGTTCCTGTCTCGCCGGAAGCTCAGACGGCAAGTGATGTCGGCCGCGTCGACCAAGCGGGGCTGCTGGCGGGAAGCGCTGCTGGGCTGCACCAAAAGAGGCAGCCACTCGAGGCCGCAGTCGCACTCCCAAGGATTGTCGCCCAAAGAGATTTCCGGCAGATCTCGGTCGGCTGGAACTGGGCTGAGCCACAGAGCAGCCGGATCCAAAGTCTGCAGCTTGTTCGAGTTGAGGTCCACACGCGAAAGGTTGGCCTTCTTCAAAAACGTGTTGGCCGCGATGCTGGAAATCTTGTTGTCGTTGACAAACAGCTGGACAACACTGTCGGGCACGCTGTCGGCCGTCAAGTCCGTTAACTGGTTGAAACTGGCGTCGATGGCTTGCAGATTCGACAACTGGATCTGGAAGTAGTTGCCCAGCTCGCTGAGGGCATTCTGGTGAATGTCCAGCCACTCGACGTTGGCCGGTAGGAAGGAATAGTCGAAAAGCTGGACTCGGTTGGCCGAGACGTTGAGCCAACGGAGGTTGTGGAGGCCGGCAAAGAGACCGTTGACGTCGGTAAGGCTGTTGCCGTCCAGCCGGAGTACCTGGAGGCCCGAAGTGCGGTCAAAAGTGCCAGCTTCCAGCTGCTCCAGCTGATTGCCGGCCAAGATGAGAGCGACGAGGTTACCCAATCCGGCGAAAGCCTCCTTGCTGACGGCGCGAATTTGGTTGTCGGCCAAGTTCAAGCTGTAGAGCTGCTGCCAGTTGGAAGACAAGTTGGTAGCCCGGGTGATGCGGTTCGACGACAGATCCAGCGACTTGAGCAGCGACAACTGGCCGACAGCTTCCGGAATCACTTGCAGAGTGTTGCCGGAAAGGTCGAGATCGCGCAGACCGCTGCAGTTGCGGAAGGCATCCTCGCTGATGGAATGGATGCGGTTCGAGCCGAGCGAGAGCGAACTGAGGACAAAGAGTCCGCCGAGGAGCCGGTCGCTAACGATGCTGATCCGGTTGTTGGACAGATCGAGCGTGTGGAGATTGAAGAGTGGCAGGAAGGCATCGGAATCGACAGACTCGATCAAGTTAGAGTCCAGTCGGAGGACCTGAAGGCTGGCCAAGTCGCGGAACATGGTGGAATCGAGGCGAGTCAGGGCGTTGCGGCCGAGATTCAAGACGACGAGACGCAAAAGTCCGGCGAACGTGTCGCGGTGAACCGGGCCGAGAGAATTTCGTGACAAATCCAAGACCTGAAGTTGGCTAAGTCCGGCAAAACTGCCCAGAGGCAAGACGGACAGAGCGTTGTGATGGAGGTCCAACTCGCGCAAATCGTGACAATCGCGAAAAAGATCCGGCGGCAAGACAGAAAGTTGATTGCTGGACAAGTTCAACATGCGGAGCGACTCGAGACCGGCCAGCGACTGGTCAGCCAAATGAGTGAGGCCGTTGTGCTGGATCGAGAGCGACTGAAGTTTGCGCAGGGCGCGAAGCGAAAGCGGATGAAGTTCGGCGATGCCGTTCCAGCTGAGATCCAGCTCGGTCAATTCTTGTAGACATTCCTCGTCGGCGGAATTGAAACCGAGCGAGGCGACGTCCTGGAGCCGATTCGACGACAAGTTGAGTCCAGAGAGGCTGGCCAGGGAGCAGAAGAGTCCGTCTGGCGTGGAAATGAGGCTATTGTCGCTGAGGTCGAGATGTCGAAGTTCTCTCATGCCGGCCAGAGACTGGTCAGTCAGTGTGAGAGCCATGGCTGGCCAATCGGTGTTGTGCGTCCGAATCGAGAGCCGTTTGAGTTCGGGCAAAGAAGCCAGCGAACCGGGCTGAATGGCTCGGACTTTGCACGACGACACGCTCAACTGCCTCAGCCGTGGAAGCCGTTTGAGGATGTCGCGCTCCAGAGCCGATTCGAAGAAAAGGACGTCACTGCATTCGATCCGCAGCGATGTGGCTCGCTCCGGGTGCGACACTCGCTGCAGCTGGGCCTCCCATTCGGCCGGCTGCAGAGTTCTCAGTTGGCAGCGAAGCGACGACTCGTTCTCGTCCTCATCGGCCGCCGGTTGCTGCCACTGGCAGCTCGGCACGTTGGCGGAAGAGGAAGAAGCCAAGACTGTGGCCACGGCAAAGGCTGCTGCTGACAACACCAAAAACAACAACACTTGATTCGACGGCATTTTTCAACGTGTGAAATTTCTTCTTTTCGCGACGAAAAACAAAACTCAACAAAAAGAACTCGGGTTGAAACTCAATACAAGTCGCACAACATGTTCGATCGCACACCACAGACACGACGCATCGAGTAGTTCACTTGAGGTCAGAAAAATTCAGTTTCAAAGTTGTCTGGAATTTTCGTGGGAACTTAAAAACAAAACGAGGGAGGATCGAGTGAGAGAGAGAGGAGGGTTAAGCAGGCACGTCCGTTTCTAGTTGAGGACTGGCCACGACTGAAGAGAGATCGCTCTTGCACCGCCAGTTAGACTACCACACTAGGGGTGTGGACGATTGGGTCGACCGCCAGAGGGACACCAAGGACGGGGCTTCAAGATTGAAAGGGAGGTGGGGGGACCGGTGGTTAAAAGGAAAAAAGAGGCGGAGTTTGGTCACGGAAAAACGGCTGGAAATATTTCACCGAAAAAAAAGCCCCACATACCACGGAAAAAAGGTCTCCTTTCCTTTAAATCAAACAAAAAGAAAAAGAATTATTTATTTTTTCTCCCCCAACCCCTAAAAGCTCCAGTCCCCTTTTTTTTCTTTTTTTTCGATTCATTTTCTCTCTTCAACGACGTCTAGTGTCCAATTTGACAACCAAAAAATTCTGACGGCCAAATTTTAAAATAATATCACATTTTGTGGGTAAGAAATCGAGAATTCATCATCCGGTCACACAGGACGAAACAAACAATTCCGAGGAAAAACGACACATGATCGGAAGTGTGGTGACAACGCCGACGGCCGTGAGTCGAAATTGCGGATATATATGATTGTTGGTGGGCAGCTAGGCTTTTGTCACCGAAATATAATTCGTCAGACGACAAGAACTTATGGCGAGAGAATATTGTACAATTTTCCATCGACAGACAATGACAACACCCGGGGCGACTCGCACAGCACACTCATCGGCTTAAGTTGCGCGATTTTCGCTGGAAAAGCTCAGTCGTCATCAAAATGGATCGTTATAATCCGGCACGAGCTGTCATCGTCGCACCACACGGTAGTAGTAGCAGCACTCGATCCCCCTGCTGCCATCGAGTCCGCCATCGGGGGGCTGCAATTGAATGAAATACGTTATTGCTCAAAATTTCGGCGAAGCTATTGTTGTGTCATCATCATGTTAATCCGCTGTTGCCTTTTCTTGTTGTTTTCTTTCTTTCGACGACGACGACGACTCTAATCCTTTCCCTATTGTTCAAGCTCGTCCTCGTTGATATTTCTTGGTAGGCACGCGCTAATATATGGAGATGACCCAAGAGACGCCAGAATTATAGATACTGTATATATATATAAAAGACGATCCGCCGGAAACCTTCAGACCGGACGTCAAGATGACCGGTGCTGTCCGCTGTTTTATTTTTGTTCTCCGGAGCAGAAAACAAAAACAGAGCCTAGGAAGGAAAGACACAAAAATGGAAGGAAATCAAAAGCCGATTAATTCGAGATTAGTTACGGCTCGAATGTTTCATCTGAAATGTTATCATCACGTCCGGTCGGGAATATTATTGATTCCCCGCCGTCTGCTGCTGGCCCGTCCACTGCTGGCCTCCACTCTTTTTATGACATTTTCGGTTAGTGTCCCTTCGGACGGCAGTAATCGAACAATAAAAAATATGAAATTGTTTCAGAATAGGGAGGGAAAAAATGGCCGCGTCTGGAAGAACGCTGGCACACACTGTCCCTTTGGGAATCAAAAAATAAAAGCTAAAAGCTATGGAAAAGAGAAAAGAAGAAGAAAATGAAAAAACAATTCACCTCCGGTCGTGCGGATTGATTCGTTCCCTTCCGCCTCCCTGCTCCGTCTCTATACAAAAATCTGCTACTATTACTACTGTTGTTGTCCGTACGTATTGGACTGTATACGTCACAGTCATCCCTCGACAGCTGGATGACTTTTTCATCATGTCGTTGCAAAAGGCACACAACAGCACACGACGGACGGGAAAAAATGAAGAGAGACACAACAACGAAAGTGAAAAATAGATCGGAAAGTAAAAATAGAAGGATCTCGCATCGCATATATAGTCTCCATCGAACCGTACGGATAAAAAAGCTCGTCTTGCAACATCCAGAATGATGGAAGCAGAGCACGATTCCGGACTTCTTCTTAACCGTCTGCCGAGCTGATTCGCATTACAACTCCGGTGGAAATAAATAATAGCAATCTCGTCTATAGCGTCGTCGTCGTCGTTGTGCTATATATAGTAGCACGAGATCAACGTTAATAAATAAAAGATGACGAAAAGAATTAGCCGGATAAAAGGAAAAAGAAGAAAAAAAGAAGAGAGAAATAGCTCGATTCCGGAGGATGTCCGCCGAAGAGAGAGAGAAGACTCTAGTCGAGACTCTAACTTTTCCTCCAGAGCTCGTAACGACCATTAGCTAATGAACGGGGTAAACTCCCGTCTAGTGAGCAGGATGCTGCTGCTTCTGACGGTTTT
The DNA here is from genome assembly GCA_022539655.2 of Ceriodaphnia dubia. NCBI lineage: Eukaryota > Metazoa > Arthropoda > Branchiopoda > Diplostraca > Daphniidae > Ceriodaphnia > Ceriodaphnia dubia. The sequence continues at coordinate 449,623 of JAKUCG020000249.1, forward strand.
GCGTCCGGCCAGTTATCCAGCAGAGAGAGAGAGACTTGAACATTAGAAAGCAAAGTTCAAAAGCTAGCTTAGTCGTAGTAGTAGTACGTATCGGTTGAACCGTTGTGACGCTTTCTGTCTTCCTCTTCCGAAAGTGAACGCTTGCCAGAAGCAGCAGTGCACAGTTATATATACTGTCATCCAACGTTTCCTGAACGGAATTCCGGGGTACCGAGCCCAATTAAATCAAAAACCTTTCGCTTCCCTCGGATGGCCCCCTTTTCGTTATTGCGCCTCGTGGACGCGTATAACACAGCAAGAAGACTGTGAGACTGCTGCTACGCGTAATCAGGTTAACGACCACTTAAAACGATCCCGCATTCGATACCCCCTCACATTTCGTTTCTCCGTATCTTATTGAACGACGACGACGACCAGAGAGGAGTTGAACATTCGTTACGACAGATTAAATTTCGTCCCCTAGTAACGAACGGTCGTCGTCGTCGCAGGCTCCCGTCGAATCACTTCTCATTAGAGTTAACACTTTAACGGATGTCAAGCTTGTTATCCTGATTAAAGGCAGGTAGCAACCGGTTCGACTGTCACCCTATACTGAATGACAAGAATGCTTCTTGTCTTATCTTTCATCAAAAAATGCCTCAAGATTTTAAAATTCCATTTTTTAAAAGAAAATGTTGGAAATTCGTCATTGGATTTAACCTTGGCCCATTATTTCCATTTTATTACCCAATTATTTGATTAAGTTCGAAGAGACCTACTGAATTGTATTAGGGCTACTGTGTTCTGTTTCCACCGGGTTCGACTGGATCGGTTTTCGTGTCGTACAGTCGAAAAACTTGATGTGTTTAAAGAAAACAGATACCGAGCTAAACAGCAGCAGCAGCAGCAACGTGTCGATGGTTCACTGACTAGAAAATGGAGATGCCCAAACACCGAGATCAACTCGACTCGTGTTTCCTCTTTTTCATTTTCAAGCAAGAAAAAGAGCTTTCCAGCCACGAGACAGAAAATGGACACCGACAAAGTTTGACTGTGCAATTTTCTCCTTCCAACACGACGCGAAGACCGAGGCGAAGACAAACATTGTTTTTTTTTTCATCCAAACAAAAACCAGCTGCATGCCCACCACGGTCACAATGGTCACATATACACCGGAAGTGGGGATTATAGGAATCATGGGCCGAGTTGAGTATTTCGCAAGGTTTTTTTCGGCAGCAAGTCGGAACGTGTGCCACCAACAACCCCCTTGAGACCTTAGTTGACCTTGCTAGTCGCTTGCTGCCAACACCAACATGTTATTTTCATTTAACTTTGAATGCGTCTTTAAAACCCTAGGGGAGAATCGAATTCCGGTTGAGAACACACAATGTTCCATCCATTTTTTACCGATAATTCGAGTACGTGACAGGAGAGAGTGAAGAAGTAAGTCGATCATTTGTTTTTTTGGGGGTGCCGAAATTCGAGTTGGTTCCCATTTCGCCCCTTTTTTCCCAATTTCCATCATAACCAACCGAGAGCTTCTTTTTACGCCGTGTCCACCATATTATCTACTTTGATTACCGATTAGGCCACTACGTCTCGAATTCCATCAGCCATTGAGGCCGTCTCGTTTTACTTTTGGAGAAAACGTGGCGCGATAGCCGGCGATAGCTCGTCGCCATATAGCGACTGATAGTGAATGAAACGCGTTCGACCATTGCTTGTTGTGTGCTGGAATTAATGAATTAATTCAAATGTCCCCCGAGCGGTGCCATTCCGGTTGCAACCCACTTGTATTCCGGCGACAAAGTAATGGATAACAACAAGCAAACGAAACATAAATAGATGATGAAATCATGCGCTTGTCCGTTGATGAATCGTTGTCTCGCAGATTGCGTTCAACAACAACAACAACAACAAAAAAACAGTCTATTTAATATCTAAATATTTTTTTGAGACTTTGGAAATCGAATCTTTCACTCTGTGTGTTGGGCGAAATGACAGATTGGTTTAGGGATACCAATAACCCGTTAGGATGGGGCCAGCCCCGCTCTACCATATTCGTCCGTTCTCGATTTCTTTTGATATATATTACAAGCGCAGTCAGTAATCTCTTTCTTTTTTCTATTATGGTCAAGCCGCTCTCTGTTGCTGCTACAACACACAACTGTGGTAGTAGTTGTGACCCCAAGAAATAACCCCCAGCGGCGATAGCGACGGCGCGGTTTTGGTGGCGGCGGTTGTTGGTGAGGACCAACTTGCGGGAGCGCAGCTCGGACGACGGCGGCGGCAGCGGCGGCCTCTGGGTGCTGCTGCTGCTGAGGGCCCTGATGGATGAGCCTGCTCGTCGTCGATGACGATGCGTACGCACTGGACGGCGCACCGCTACTCAACCGATGTTTTTAATGAGGTCGCCCGTGTTGTGTTTTTCTTCTTCTTCTTCCTTTTGACTTTGGGTCCTCAGGAATAACGGCCGATCATTGGCTCTCATCCATCTCGTCATTGAATCCGTGTCCCTCACCGATACGTCAACGTCAATACAACATAGACATACACATATAGATATATATATATATACTAGATATACTACTGCTCCTATAGAGGATTGTGTGTTTGGAAGCGCGTTCGTGGGTCGACATCAAAGGACTCAAAAACCGAAGAAGGGAAAAAAAGAGGGGGGCAATATGCTAATCAGGTACCATCCATCACCGGAGCGCCATCAACCGTGAACAGCCGTATACTAAAGGAGAAGTATCAATCCGTCGTCCACACGGGAAATTATATCCAGGTCTTCTCCTCAAACTGTTTCTCTTCTTCATTCTCCATTCCAACAACCCCTTTTCTATACTTAATATTCTCTTCAAACGATATCGTGACACGAATTCCCGGTATTCAACCGGCCAACGCGCGCGCGCCCTGACATTCCAACCTGACTCTTTGAATTTTCGTCTCCCAATCATAGAAAAAGGAGTCGCGGCAATCAAAGCGATAGGCCCAAGAAAACACACGGCCAGTTGTATTATATCGAGTATATAGTAGCAATGTCAACATTTCCGTCGCCTTGCTGTATATCACAATAGAGGATCTCTCTCTTCTCTGTGTACAATGTGTTGTGCGTGTGAAGACAAGCTGAACAATTTAATTGCCAGCGTACAGAATGGATATAGACAGTCCGGCTGGACAAGTCGTCGGCCCCTCTCTCTTTCGTATTCGAAGCTGGAAGAAGAAGAAGAAGGCGACAGCTGACGCAATAGCCAAGGTCGGTGCAGCGATTGGGTGGGGTTGGAACCGCGCGCTTGATCGCATTCAAACTGATAGAATAAATAAAAAGTTGGGGTCCCTATATAGAAAGGGAAGAAAGTCGGAGAGAGACGAACACAACGAACACACAAGGAAAAGAAAAAAAAAAGGCAAGAGAAAACAAGAGAGAGACGAGACGACTACAGACGACCAAAAGAAGAAGAAGGAGCTGTTCTCAGCTTTCCATCCAAGTCACGCTCCCAACGTCACGGTCCATTATACACAGTCCACTCGAGCGGAATCCTCCTCAGGGTTTCTGATGCCAAGGCTCCTGCCGTTTGCTTTTATGCTGCTATAGTACTGTACCACTGCTAGAGACGTCTACGAGGTTTTTGTGTGTCTGTGTATATAGCGAGTTGCGTGACAAAATCATCTTCTTTGGCGACCGAGACGGAAAACACAAGAAACAAGAAAATCAGAGGACGAAGAAGAAATGAGAGAGTCTTTTTTGATTCGATATTCTCTTCATTGCATCGGAGCTCGTTCCTTCTTTTCTTGCGGTTATAGCTACCGGACGAAGCGAACCGCACGCACTGAATCAGCCCCATCACCATCCGTCATTCAATGTAATCTAGCTGGTCCTGGACCATCTCAATGGAAGGATCTCGGTAGCCAAAAAAAAGAGGGGAAGACGGTTGCAAACAAAAGATCTTTGATTCCGTCGTCTTCTTCTTTATTGCTTTGTACATCAGCCGAAAAAGGACGTGTTAGACGGCAGATTCAATGAGTAAGAGGAAATCAGAGAGAGAGAGAACGAGAGAAACAAAAGAAAGTGGAAAGAAAAGAAAGAGAAACCGTGCGGTCGTCGAGAGAGCGAAAGGGAATAATGGATCGAGCAGCCTCACGCTCCCGTTCCACACAGATTCTTTTTTTTTTTCCTTCTCTGACTTCCTTATGCGATGCGACAGATGCAGTCGACAATAGAGCTCCTCCCTTAAATAACAAATCGTTTTCGTTTAGACTTTCTCGTGGCGTCGACGACGCCAGCGGCGCTTTCTTCTTTCCAGGCCCAGTCCGTCTTTCTCTAGCTCGGCGGAGCAATAACAAAGTCACCGTTACCCTTAATGGAAATCAACTTGATAAATCAAGCGGTTCTTGTCTCTGCGCCTCCGTGTTTCAGCCTATTTTTCTCTCTCTTTCCGTCCTATACTAGGATACAACACCCACGGAGCGGAGGCGTCCGTAAGATATTTAAAAGGTATATAGCAGACAGCAGAGAGCGTTAGGTTGGCTGGCACGCGCTGGTGAGGACGCGTGTCCCGATTGGCTCCTGTTGGATGTAATTATACCGAGAAGGAGAGAGAATGGCTTCCGTCGGCCGACGAAAACAGCGAAAAGAGAAAGATGACACAAGAAGAAGAAGGGCTTGAAGAGCGGCAGAGCCGAAAAGAAGAGAATGAAAAGAAAAAGCGATAAAGAAGAGAGGAGGGAGGACACGAGGAAACATGAAGAGGGAGGCAGAAAGGAGTCCTGTCCCCTTCGTTAGCGGATCAAACGGCGGCGTATATCTCTTGATGAACGCCGGCGTGACACGGAACGCGGTTACGTAGCCCTACACAATGGGATAGAGCCAAAGAAATGATTGGAACTTCCTTTTTTTCTCTCTCTCTCCAGAGACAAAAGCAAAGAGAGTAGGAATGATGAAGAGGCAAATGAGAAAGATGTCCATCTTCAATCTCGGCATATTGTCGACGAACCAAATCAACAAAAAAAACAAAAAAAAAAAGAAGAACAAGAACAAGAACATCAAACAGGAACGTGTTCCTTCAATACCCCCTTTTCATGTAGCATGAATTCCACTGTTCGCAATGCTCTTTGGAGCTACGGCAGACAGGAAGAAGAAGGAAAATGCACTTGACCCGACCGACTGGGAACGCATAAAGTACCCAATCGTCACGGACGCGACACTGTCGGTGTCGTTTGAACCGGCCGACGTTTGAGAAAATAAATGTATAATTTGAGTTGTCTATAAATACATTGGAGGCTTATTCTAACGAGATGCAAATGAAAGTAAACGGATGTTCCCCCTTATTTTTTATTCGCCTCATTTGAATCGGCGCGGGAACGCGGAGCGCCGTTCGTTCCCGTTAAAAACTGAGCACTTTGGGAGGTAAGGGGATAATTGGGTAAGGCGAGACGCGGGAAACGGAGCGAGCGCGCGGTTCTCCTAACCAAGGGCGTAGTCGGGATTGAATAACAGTCAATCGGTTTCCAGCAATAAGCTTTGCTGAGTCTTGAATAGAGAAAAACAACAAGACGAGTTGGCTACCCAATCGATCCAATAGCGAGAGATCTACCGTACGTTAATCATCTATTTCGCTAATTGAACGCGCTAGAAAATAAAAGGAAGTAGCGCATCTGGTCGGATTGGCATTCGCCGTAGTAGTAGCCTTTCTTCTTCTTCTTCTTTTTATGATTATTCCCTTTCTGTCCGTCTCGTGCTCGTCTTCTTCCATCTCGTCCGTGTCTTGTTATATTGCTCCAGCTCAGTCATCACTTTCCCTCTAATCATTCTAATTAGTTTCCGCGCGCCCCGGCGTGCACGACGCAGCGCCGTCCGCACCATCCGTTCGTTGATAACGCCATGGCCAGCCAGCAGTGCTCAGACAACTGTTCGGGCTGCTAATGGCACCGACGGCCACAACTGTGCGTTCACAAACCCTATATACAGTAGCTATAGTAGAAGAACGCAAGGCGTCTTACTCTATAACTGAATTATACGCCAGCACTTTGGCCCCCCGCTTGCAATTTGTCGCCCGGCTTCAACTTCTTCCATAGAGAAACAAAAAATAGAAGCGGTTGCCATCATGCAGAAAAGACCTTTCGATTCCTTTCAAGCTCAAAAGGCCTACAAAGTAGTTTAGCTCGCCCAGCAACAACCGAAAAAGTTGACGAGTTGCGTAACGTTCCCTATGGGATCTCTCAACCGATGATGCTCTTCTCGATCGTAGGCCTATTACCTTCCAAATGAAGATCCACCAGAGAGAAAACGATGCAGCAAAATGTTACGACTCTTCAGAGACCTTTGGGCGCATCATCGTGGACGGACACGTTACTTTATTTCGCTTGTAAATTTCCCCCCCATTTTCAAACGGAATTACACCTCGTTGATGATATATACCTTGCACGCCGAATAGGCCAAGACCCTGGGTCCTTGTTGTTTATTTTTATAAATAACCTTTACAGTATATAATTCCTTCTGCGCTTACTTTGAGGATCTTGCGACACCAGATTCGTCGGAAAATCTCGTTGTTATTTGAGAACTTTCTTTATATTATTCCCCGAAAACTTGTCTATTGTTTGTGCGCGCCCACCGCTTCCTGTTGTTTCTCTTCTTCTTTTTAAATAAACAATTTTTTTTATTCCCTAGATATAGCTAGACTTGTGAGCGCCGTCGAGTTTCGTGCAACGATTGCTATAGCTGCTGCCCTTCAACCATCGTCCATATAGTAGTTGCGCAAATTCGGTCACTCCGTGTGCGCCGCCTTAGCTTCTCTTTATACTCTTATGGAGCCACTTTCCCCAGAAAGTTGCCGAGTCCGTGACACGGTCGATTCGGTTTCCTCATCAAAAACTTGACCAAGTTTACCCCCATTTTCTGCCCGTCGATGCGTCCCGTCAGACTTTTTTTTCCTCATGAAACTCTGGAGAGAAAAAAAAAGATTTCAGCGAGTGAAAACGGTAATGGCGTACATGTACGACGATGGAAACACGAACGGAATCGCATTAAAATTGATAGGAGATCGCCTTTGTGCCTTGGCCTCACATTTTTTGTTATCGGAATCTTCTTCCCAAATGTACGTACAGCAGAGAAAGGTCTTTTTCTCTCTTTTCCGGAAGACAGACGAATAGGGAGAAAGAGAGAGAGGGGGAGAGAGAGAAAGAAGAAGCAAGATGGAAAGAGCTGTAGTTGCAGCCGGCACGCAAACGGCACTAGGGGGAACGCACACAGCATCAACGGGCGAGGGGTGAATAAATAAATAAATCGATAATTCGCGACTTGCTGCCTTCGCCTTGTTTCCTCTCTTCTTCTTCTTCTTTTCGTCGGTCTCTGCGCGCTCCACCGACTCTCCCGCCCGAGTCGACTCTAACCGAAAAACAGACACTCGATCAGTAAATAACAGACAGCCTCAACGACAACAAGCCGTCCCCCAACACGGCAGAAAAAATAACAAATCGGGAGGAAGAAGAAGAAGAAGAAGAACTGATCCAGGAGAATGGAGGTTACCCAAAAAAGAAGTCGTAATAGGCTACGAGGGTTCAAGAGGGGACCGTCGCTCCGGATTGGATCCATTTCCTGGAGACTGATGCAACATCGGCACAAAAAGACAACAACCAGCAGCAGTGGTAGGAGCTAAATAGAAAGGGAGGAGCGGTGCAACACGCGCGCTGCGGATTAAATACATACTGGCACATCCGCCAAAAACAACTCCTTCCGGCGTAAACACTTGTGCAGCTAGCGCAGTCTTTTGAGCCAACCACTCCATTTTCCTCGTTTCCGCCACCCCATCCAATATATACGTAGGGAATAGGAAAAACTGCATAGATATCCCTGGCGTCCGGCGTTACTACACTATAGAATCGTCATCTCTCTCTATATATATATATACTGTACTTATAGTTAGAGCTAGCACTATCTCAAACTTTGGGTGAGCGGGGCCCATCGTGTTTGTTTTGGCCATCTTTACGCCGATATCCTTGGTGTGTCGTATCGCTCCCTATTACTTAAGTTGCGGCGCTCGGGCCGTTCCGGGAAAGAAGGAAGCCGAGGAGGAGGGGATTCTCCGAGCCTATTACTTTTTGTTGGATAGTCTATACCACTACGAAGCTAGAAGGTTTGTTGTCGTCTATATGACAATCGTACAAGTTGTCACGAATCGGGCTAAGCTGCCGTGACTTTGAGACTAATAAGAAATATTGCCATCGCTGTATTGTTTGTTGTTGTTTGTCATAGAGCGGGGCAATCCTCTCTCTCTCTCTCTGTGGAAACCCAAATCGCCTTATACCGGGCTCCCAAAAGTCTGAAACAATAACTGAAGGACAGGAAAAAAACAAAACAAAAAAAAACTGTCGTAACTTTCGGATCGGCTCACTGGCGCAGCCAAACTGGGTGCGGTTTCGCTGGCGTCCATCACCCTATCCGTCCATCTATATATCTATCTGTTTTTATAGATATAGCGCGCAACGTATAGACGATACTACCGGCCCTGCAGAGTAGTACAACCAGTAATATAAACTGCCGTGCTGCTGCTGTTGCTGTGTATATATGGAGCGTCCGCGTTTATGTGCGCCGAGCTCGTCAAGTTTTCGACCTTCCAACGGCTTCCCGCCTCGCCGCTTTCTCTCTTTACGCACACAAATATATATATTGTCATCATAATAATACAATTCCTTAATCTCTAGCCCTGTCCGTCTCTCTTTCTCTCTCTGTGTAGCGTTGCCTTGTTGACGTATTGTCTTTCGGGGCAAGGGCTTTGAGTCTGATAGGCCGAGGCGGGTTCTCCCCCCTTGATGGAGCCGAACGGGGTTGGGTACGGCTCGATTAGCCTCACACGATGTCAGTAGGGCGTCATCGTCGTCGTTGTCATCTACAATCGTCATCCCGGCGCCGGAGCTATATGAAAGTCGATCCGGCCGCCCGTCGCCATTGAGAGAGAGAGAGCGCGCGACATGTGCGATACAAATCAGTAAGGGCCACACAGACACAAGCCGAATCGACTGGGTTGGGGAATATAAAAAAAAGAAAAGAGAGAGAGAGAGAGGAGAAGGAAGAAGAAGGAAAAAAAAGAGAACGAAGAGGAGGTAAAACGTTCACCGAGGGAGACCGCACAAATTACATCCGACGCTGGGCGACGTCGCTCTCTCCCCTCCTTCTTTAATGGCCGTCGTTAGACAAGAGCACACATTTCTCTCTCTCTCCTCTTTTTTCCTCTCTTCTTCTTTTTTTTTTTTCTTTTTTACTTATATATATCTTATAATACTAGCTAGTACTACAAGAGTTCTGTGTATGTATGTCACTCTCTTGATCTGCCCGGCCTGTATATAATCAGTAGTAACTTTCGCTTGGCTTGGTTTTCATAGAGGATAGTGTCTAGTATATATTTTCGCCCGTCCCCTCTATGTATATATATATATATACGAACTACGCCGCGTTCTCCACGCAACATTGCTCGATGTTGCACGCTTCGATTCAATCGCCGGCCCGTTCGAATTGATTCACGAAAGCCACAAATTCGGCTTTCCGCCGATAGAGAAATCAAATAAGCGAAGAGAGAGAGTCATGTGATCCTTATACACACATCACATATATATATATACTTAAACATTTAATAGTTTATTGTATCAAGCGATAGAAGCGGTAATCAAACGAAACCGAATACACCGACACGCGACGGCCGGGCGCGCGCACAAAAAAAGAAAGAAGGAAAAAAGAAAAAAAATAGAGCGGCGTGAAAAGAGATAGTGGAAAGCCATGGCCATCTTCGGGCACGCCCGTACTTCTAGTCTCTACGACCGCTAGATCCTTGTCAGTTGATTGGATAGCTTCGCCAACTTGAGATCCCCCCACACACAACTACCATAGACAAGGCTCCCTAGAAGCAAAAAAAAAGAATGGAGACGAAAAAAAAGCCGGCGAAAGATTAGGCGATGGAGCCGACATCAAGAAAATTGGAGAGCTTGAGCGTTATTTAGGATTAAACTGTGACAACTGGATGGGGAAAAATGACGTCATTCCTTCCGCTTCCACTCATCCGCGGCTCGCTACATTATACAATATCATTGCGCAGCCAGCGCTAGCTCCCTCTTTCCACTCGGCTATCTCTATATATCCCCGGCTCTTTTCTATCTTTATCCCTATACTCACTTCATCCGACATCCATTACCATCACTCAAAGGAAAACGGATAACCTAAACCTAACTTGTTTCCTCTTTTTTTCTTTTTCTTTTTTTTTCTTTTTACACCGCGTCGGGTCGCATTATTCCGCTTCCGGAATCCCGGCTCTATCAGAGTGGATGTATATGTACATGTATGAGTCGTTGCTGCTGCTACTGCCTCCGCCGCTCCGAAAATGCGGAGGGGTCTCTCTGTCCTGGCTGGACAGCACTGAACCAACTGTTTATATTCCCGGACGGAGATGTCACTCTCTTATCTCTCTCTCTCTCTCTCTCTTTATATTTATCGTACACACACAGATTGATGGAATAACAGTAGTACATAGCTGGACAGCCGACTGTTTTCCCGCAGTCCATCCAAACATTCCCCAGAAAAAAAAGAGGAGGAACATTTAACCGTCCGAAAAAGTTTCCTTTTTCCCGACCGCTACTACGGGCGCAGATGGATGGCATCTGGGACGGAAAGGCGTATATATAGTTTGAGGGAGAGAGAGCCGGGGCTACTGTGCAAACATCAAGAGAACCCATACGCACACACGGAGGAACTTCTAGTCTATTCCTTTTTTCCTGTTGGGGTTGTTCCTCTTCTTCTTCTAGAGCGTCCGTGAATATGTACCCCGTCTCGTTTAGAGGAGCGTGTTGAGCACACACGGAGCAATAGGGGGGTAGGTAGGTAGCAGCCCGCTAGTAGTACAACAATCCTTTCCAATTAGATAACCGTATTGATTCAAGGGAGCGTAGAGAGAGCGACGGAGTTTGAGAATGGAACGAGCTGAGAGAGAGAGAGAGAGGAGGGTCAAATGAGACAAACTTTCCAATGATATCTATCCGCGTTCTCTTTCAGCTCGGCGGCACTCTGTCCAATTACAAACCGACAGAGTCTGCAGACGAGAGGGATGATGCTGGCGCGCACACAGCACGCTACGGGTATGTTTGATTTGCGCTGCTGGATGATGATGGCCGCCGCCTCCGCAAAGTGCAGCATCACCAGCTCTCGTCAAATGCAACGCGTCGCCGTTCCCTTCCAGTGCGCATTCCTCTTTTTCTCTCTCTCGATGTAATACGCTTGATTGCATCACTTTCCAGTAATATCTATTCCATTTCCCCGTGTTTCCAACAAAGTGGTCTTGGTGGTGCTACAACTGGTACTACCAGGGGAAACTACCTCCATCCACGCCCTTGTTGTTTCATATCTCACCACTTGAAATCCTCGAACTGGTGGTAACAATAGTAATGCCTATTTTTCTTCCCCCGATTTCTTTTCTCTCTAGTTGGTTGGTTATGATGAGCTTGTTATGTATGATTGAACCACCAAAACCGGATTTAGAGGCATACGTACTAGACAGATGTGTTTTGTGGGTCCCACTTGCTTCCCCCCGAACGGCTCGCGCTCCGTCCGGCGCAATCATCCCCTTGTTGGCGTGGGATTATATACATCCTACGTTGAAAATATGAGAGATATAATATGCAAAACAGTTTAAAAATCCATTCATTTCTCAACGAGAAGTTGCCGCGTCTTTTCGGTGGAAAATGTGAAGATATAGTGGCTCAGCGACGACAGAGTTACAAAGCTGGAAGCGGCTCGTTTAAGCCGTGCGTCGGCCATAAATACGACAACGTGCGCGACATTTCCTCACGACTAAGTCGGTAGAGAGAGAGAGAGAAAAAAGCCGCGTTGCAACCGTCCGAAAATGAGCGTGAGAGCGCACGGTTTTCGGCTCCCAGCCGCATTTTGCGGGTCGGCCCAAGGGCGCGTGTGCGGATGCTCTTGATGTCGTCCATCTTGTTCCGCCATCAGCTCGTACAAGAGGCCAGCAAAAAGGAAAAAAAGAGAGGGAGTAGTGAGTAGGAGGAGGACGCAGCAGCGCACCACTAAGGGGAAGAGGACAAAAAGCTGGACGGCGAGCGCTCGGCACTCGAATAGACGGATGGATGGAGAACGGAGGGGTAGGAGGAGGACGCGCGCGTAGTTAGACGTACGTAGTTGCCTGGTTGCTACCACTGGTAGGTACTATGACGGAGTAGTAGGGAGGGTTGCGGTATCAATGAAGTTCTTCCGGACGAGAGCTCGGCGTCGATATATAGGAGCTGCTCCGTTCTGTGTAAAGCGCACGTAGACAGACAGACAGACAGACAGTAGAGGTTCTTTTCTATCCATCTCCCCCCTCTGCAATTGCTTCATCCACTCTAGTGCGCGCAACGATTGTACTCGTGACGTAATCATCGTACACGGCGCCCACTGGAAGAAGAGATAAAGACCTCTTATGTTACTACTATCCTAGCTCTTCTTCTTCTTCTTCATCTCCTCCTTTCGGCTCATCATCTCGTTTCGATGCTCGTTAAATCCCAACGCAAATAGCTTCATCCCAGCTACCCGTGTTGGGAGGTCGGATGATGAGGACGACTAGTATAGATGATGGAATTATTATTGCAGTTTCATCGTGACCCGACACAAACTCGGCTCCTTTTTTTTGTGTGTTTCCAAAAACAAAATTGCAGCCGGCAGTTTTTTTGTTGTTGTTTTAGACGTCGTCCATCCCGTAGGTCGGAATCGGCGGATGGCGTGTCAGTCTACTAGGCTCGATCCGAGGCAGATCCCGCCGGGCGATACAGCGCGACGACCGTACGTGATACGTCTTCTTCTCGTTTCGTCTTTCAACAAAAAAAAAAACTTTTTTTTTCTGCCGTCAGCATCGGATTTTCTTCTTTTTTCCCTTCTGATACGGTTCTATTCTCGTCTGGCTCTTTTTTCCGCAATTCCATTGGATGTCATTTATTTTCTTATTGTTGTTGTTCTTGATGTTTGTTGATGTCGTTGAATGATGCTGTTGTTCGTCGGCTCGATGTGGATGGCATCATCATGCGATCCTCGTTGACGTCGTTATAGACCCTGATGGAGCCTATAGTCGGCGGCACGGCAGGAAACGACGAGGGAGGAAGAAAAAAATACGGATAATAACAAATAAAAAGTAATACCTCTAAACCGACCAAACGTCGCAGACACACAAAAAAAGGGGGGGGGGGAGAGAAAAACGAAAATCCCATCAGCCGGACATCTGGCTCACGAAAATTGCATGATCTCAACAAGCGGAGAATTTTTCCTCAGCGAGCGTTGGCGTCTTGTTCAACGTATTTTTCTTTGCTTTTCTCTCTCTCTCTCGTCAGAGACTATATAACTCGAGAGCCGGACATCATTCGCTTCAAAGGCAAAACTTCTCATTCGTTTCTCCTCTTTTAGATGATATCCTCGGCGAGTTCTTTATCTCTCCCTCTCTCTTATCTCGTTTTCTTTGTTTCAACATGGAGGACGGAAATAGTAAGAAGAAGAAGAACCGAGGGAGGAGGACGAGGGAGAATAGCTGAGATAGATTGAACGTGACCCGGGCTTCGTAACGTAACAAGGCTGACCAGCCGTCCGTTAGTAGTCAAGAATAGGATGAAAGCGAATGAAAGAAAAAAGGGGTTGCTTCATCATCAAGGGGCTGTTGCCGCTGCTGCTGCGTTTGTAGGAAAGGAGAAAAAAAAAAGTTTTGCAGAGAGTGTTTCGTGACTCCCTTTATAGTCGCGTATACCTCGGCGCGTGGCCTAATTACAACTTTGGGAGAAGAAAAAAAAATCCACCCCCAATTTTTTTTTTTCATGTTTGGATGTTACTTGAAAATTTTTATTTTTGAAATAAAGAACATGGAAAAAATACGATTATACCCTCGGGTAGTTCCAGCCTAGTTGATCTATAACTTGTAGGCTATTGATCGGTGTAGGGACAAGTACCTGTTTCTGCCCGCGGAGTCTTATACGCCCTCGGAAAACCTCCTCTTGCCACCGTTCGATGACGTGATTAACCTCGTTACGTGCCCAAACGCTCTCCTTACCGGGCCACTTATGTAACAAATGCGGTGATCTTTGAACTCGTCTAATGGCCTTCGTTAAACACGATCGAATATCTCAAGTAGGACATTTTCAGATATTAGAAAAAAAAGAGAAAAATGCCTGCCCTCTCTTACGATACGGCGTATTGTTAATACATCTTTTAGGCCTACGAACACTCGACTTCATTTGTAGATAACCCCGAGGGTTTCTCGGGGGTTTTGGACTGGTTCCAAGGGGTCGACATAGTTTTTTGAAAGAAGAAAAAAAAACCGAGGAAATATTTGACTGTATTAATAGAATTTCGTCGGCCCTTTTAATAGCTTATGGAACAAGTTATTCTCACGATGCATTTTAGAAAGGGTAGGCGGAGAGAGGGGTGGAACGTGACTACTACTACCAGAGTCCGCGCCCTATCATTCCGCATGCATATATATAGAGCCCTACTGTTGTCTAGTACATCGGGGCTACTCCTACTACGACGACGACTAGACACTATACTACCGTCTACCAGACGGCCTCTGCTGTTGAATTCATGTGTGTGTCAAGTCATCTGACTAAGTGCTGCATTGCTTTCGGTCGGGATAAGTCGCCCGGTTCCTCCTTTTTTCTCATCTACCCTCAGCGAACGAAGCCTCTGTTTCGTTCTCTTCTTCCCTCGGAATCTTTTCCCAGCTGTAGCAGATGGTCCCCCAAATCGTTCCCTCTCGTTCCTTTATTTCTCCTTTATTCTTATATAGATTTATTTATATAGCATGATATTTGTGGATAATACCATCAAGTCGACATCGATTCGTATTGGGAGATTTTCTTTTTCTCGTTTTTTTGTGTGTTTTGTTTCATTTTTGCAGGCGAGGCACATTGGAGAGAAAAGTGCTTTTAATTGCGTCATTCTTGATGCTTGCGCGAACGGCTACTTTATGGATTTTACAATCGGCTGTCCGACCTGCCCGTTCTTTTTTCGTGCGGCACGAGCGGCGAGCCCGACTCCTTTTCTCCCCCTCAACTCCGATAGCATCATCCCCATCATCGTTGGACTTGATGGATCGCATCGAACTTTGTTTTCTTTTGCCTGCGATGCGGCAACGGATAGCGTCCGAGCTACCGATCTTTCATAAATCTATATTGTTTTCAGACTCGTCCCGCTCCCTCTCTCTCTCTCTCTGCTCTCTATTTGGTCCAACTGAAACACGATTATTACATCAAAGGGAGCGCATTAAAAGTAAATACGTCAACGCGCACGTATACATTCATCGAATTTCCGCGTAATCTATTTATGTAAAAAAAAATAAAATAGTCAGGGGGGTATAACGGCTACAAAATGTACAAAAGGGAGAGACGTCGATTCGATATCGATTTCGGAATCGTGAAAATGAACTGAACCACGACGCCACCGAGGGGAGTGTCAATAGACAACTGGGAGCGCATCAGAGCCGAGCTGTCGAATCAAGTCAAATAAAGAGATAGAGGATAAAAGCAGAAGAGGAAAAAAGAAGGATAAAAAAAGAGAGAAATAAATAATGAATCGATACGATGGAAAGAGAGAGAGAGAGAGTGTTGGGATGGGCGTCGGGATTCAATGGCCCTATCGCCACGTTCCATCAGCTTTTTTTCTTTCCTTTTTTCCTACTCCGGGACTCGATGGTGCTGCTATATCCCATACTGCTGAGGTGGGGGCGGTGAGGGAGGATTTGGGATTCAGAAGGATCGGCCGATTGAATCACATCGTCGGCTGCTCGTCGTCGGGCCTATTTTTTCCTTTACTTCATTCTTCTATTTCCTCTCAACATCCATCAGCTGATCACTTGATGGATAAATCCATCCGCACCCCCAGAAAACACCCCCTCTACCACCAACCTCCCCCAGATCCACACATAGCACGCACAATCGACGCTGCTCTGCTACTCTTATATGTATAATAGTTGCTCACCCTCTATCTTCTTCCGTCCGTTCGTCCGTCCGTCGTCTTCTTCTTCTTCTTCTTTCCTCCTCTTTTCGACTTATTCAATCGACACGCGGGTACACAGCAACGAGAGTCTCGTGATGCCGACGTCTTCCCTTTTGACTCGGGCGTCGCCGATTGATCAAAGCCGGCGTCTCTCTCCCCTCTCTCTCTCTCTCTGCGAGACACTCCTGATTCCGCCGCGCCCCGCTCTCTCACTCCGCCGGGCACCACTCGAATCTATTGACTCAATTCATGATCGAATTGATCGCGACAGAGCGCGCCAGCTTAAAAAGAGAGAAGTCGGCCACGAACCAAAGAGAGAGTGAGACAAGTGCTAGATCGAAACGAGATTCGTCGACTCAAGTCCAGTCTCCCTCGCGCTTACAGCCGGACACTTCTTTTACACACTCTAAACGATCTTGTCAGCAGCCAACTTGACGTCTCGAGTCCTACATCCCATTATCTCGGCAGCAACGCTCTTTTTTTCTCTCTTCTCAAGCTCCCTTTCTCAAGCTGATGAAGCGACAAGAATTGTCGGCTTATTCCATCGGAATAAAAGAAACGGACAAACGGACGGACTTGTTCAAAACGTCAAATAAAAAATTAACAATTCCGAATAGTCAGACGCGAACAGGAAAACAAACAAAGAAAATGATGCAAAACAACTTTCAGAAGCCGTTAAAAAAAAATTGATGTTGCCGTCCTATATAAATTAACGAGGTGGTGTCTACGGCCCGGTCGACGTTAATTGATAACTTATGGTAAAAGTTTTTGTTTGACCACGGCGTATCAGGAAAAACGCAGGAAAAAAAGGAAGGGGGGAGAGAAAATGTCGGTCCGGTTTAATTGACGCTGGCCACATTTATACACAGCAGCTGCATCGTCTATATCCTCATGTATTAAAGAATCCTTCTTCAAAGAAAGGGTGCTGGCTGGCTGGCAGACTGTTTCGATCCCGCTTGTAAATCAACGTCATTTCGTGGAGAGCCGCAGGGTCGTGTCAGATGCACCTTCTCCCTTTCTATCCTTTTTCCGTCTATATATTTTCTTTTCCCTCTCCCTCTCTCTCCCCCCCCCCTATGTTGATTGGCACGCTCACCTTATATGGATCTATTGGTTTCTTGAAAACACACAAACAGATGGGGACGTTGGTGGGTGCTTCCATCAATTCTCTCGGCCTCCACCTGATCCCTCTTATATACCAACCTGTCAATGATGGGCTAGCCTTCTACTACTACTATGCACACAGAAACACCTGATTGAATATTCAGAAGAGGTTTTTGAACTGGATTTTCTCTTTTTTTCCTTCCTTTTCTTCGTCTATCTCTCTCGAGGAACGAATCATCATTCCTTATGGCTCACGATTCCAACATTCGTAGAATTGCGGCGGATGAGATCAACTTGAACGACGCGGTTGTTCTTTTCTCATCTTCTTTTGTCACGCTCTTTCGTCTCGATTTCGAATGTGCACATTCGCCATCGTCCGCGTATAATCGCCGTCTAACCCAGCTATAGAGTGACGCTCATCAAAACGAAGCACTTGGTGTAAACGTTCGCTTCCTCTCGCTAACGACCGACGAGTCATTCCTATACCCAGAAAAAGAACCCCCAAATGGGGGGAAAAACCCGTTCACGTTGGTTCGTGTCACATTACTTGGCCGTTCAGCTCCTCGCTGTGCAAGTGCATGAAAAAAAAGTGGAAAGAACCAACCCTCCACGCCATCTGTTGTAAGAAAAGATTGGATTCCGAAAGTACGGCATCTAGTTTTCATCAGAGTACTAGCTTAACGACCTGAAATTTGGAAAGAAAAAAAGACAAATAAAACGCGGGAAACTAACTGCATTTTCGATTATTTCGTTCGATTGAGTATCATTTTGGACACTTGGGAAACCGATGGATTCTTTATTACAATTTATTATTATTTTGAATTAATGAATTTTTTTAATCATCAAAATGAATTTTGAAATTTCGGATTTTCTAATCATTGTTTCTACACAATTTTCCTTAATTTAACTAAATTAAATATTCTAAGCCAAACAAATGTCCGGGAAAAATTGAGTATCATTTTGTGGGAAACCGATGGATTCTTTATTACAAATTATTACCGTACACTACACGATGAACCGCTAAAAAGAATCAATCAATAGAGCGAAAACTTGAGTAAAACTATCTGCTAAAAATATCCAGCAGTTTCGTGGCCATTGGTGGAATTTTTGATACAGGTATTATGTAACGTTTCGACGTCGAACAAAAATCGTTAGTTACAAAAGAAAACAAAAAAGTACCGTCAAATGGTTAACTGAACACTTGAAATCTGTAATAAAATCTCTTCCGTTTCAATTTGAAAAAAATTACTCCATGAACTTTGCTACTTATATGCTAAAAAACATGTTTGCTTGGGGTCGTTCCTAATTTTCATTCCATATCGACACATACATGTTCAATCCGGTTATCTTCGCTTGTCGGGGCTGTTGTAATCAATGTTGCTGTGGTTTCTTCCTCATTACCTGCTTCATTTTGGTAATTTTCTTCCTGAGTCCTGGAGCGTTCTGCAAAAAAATAAAAAATTTAAAGAATAGTCGAATAATGCATCTCCCTTAATCATCAGGTTACCTGGTATTGCCGCAAGAACCACAAAGAAGAAGAAGAAAAGAATTACAGTAAAATTCATCCTGGAGACAAACAAAATTCTTCTAAAAGAAAATGGCACAACCTCCCTTAAAAATGCCCACATATTTCAGTGGACTATTGGAAAGGTGATTTTCAAATGCCATTCTTACGTATCCTGTCTGTAGACGCATGACGTTTCGTTGTCGAAAACTCGTTATTACGTTCTTTCATATAGTTGTTTTTCCAAGGAAACTAATCGCTAGAATTTCGTTTCGAATACGTAATCGTTTTGTTATCGTAGTGTTACATTTCTATTACTCGAGTTGTTTTTTGCGGTTTTAGAAACTACGGAATGGTTATAGAGATCGATAGAGTAAATATTTAGATAATAGCTAGGCGTAGCTAGGCCTATAGTAAAATTTGGGATCTGAGATTTCCGTAAACGGGATATTACTGGTTCATAATTTGCAAACATTTTGGCAAAACGTTTCCAGAACCGCTGAAGAGGTTGGCGAATCGAAAAAAAAACCTAATCTAATAACGTAACCTAATCTCCAAACCTGTCTGTGATTTTCGATTCAAATCAACATGGTTTTTGCAAGGTTTTTTTATAGCCATCACTTTCTGTAACTAGATCGTAAAAGTTAACACCAGCGAAAAAAAAAGCAACAAATATTATTAAACATATTCTTTGAGCGGTTACGTCTGAAAGACTTATGTTATAGTTATAGAAAACTTAGAAGCGACAAAAGTACAAACATGATACAATTAGCTAGGATTTCAATTTACTTAAAAAAGTTTGAATATTATAGAAAGGAAACCAATTTTTTAGGTTTTTCCTATGAAGTTATATTACAAATCTTGGAAAGCCACTATATCTTCAGGAAATAAGTTGGTCGTGGTTTTGGTTCCGCAAGAACAACGTATTTACGACCACATTCCGGTTCTAAAAATGCCGATTTATGAGAAGCTATTGAATCTTGTACTCATTAGTTTTTTTCGCCAGTGTAGGCTACAATATTCTTCCGGGCAACTGAAGACGGGCTTTGGTCTTGTGTCGCTTTAAACGCTTCAAAAATATGGCACCAGCGACTTTTAGTTTTCTGGTCCTATTATCTTTAATCTATTTGTGTTGTTGTTGTCTGCCAGGTAGGCTATTTTTTTTATTGAATTATTGAATAGACCTGTTCTCTAAAAGAGAAACAGTAGATGGAATGCTCCTTATACTGTACATGTTATAATTTGACTGATAGTTAGCAGGAAAACTTCAACTGAAGTGCTCGCCTTAAATGCAAAACCGCAAGATCCATCGTCTTACGATTCCAAAGGTTGCTGGAAATTGCAAGCGAAATGTTTACGCGTCAAACACTATTGCACAGAGAATAGAAAATTTGAACATTATAAATGTCCGGAGTGGCGGAATGATTGTGACAACTTTGAAACTCAAGTGAAAATGAAGAAATGTTATAAAATCGCTAAAGAACGCAGAGAAGATCTAAAGACACAGTTACTGAATAGACTATTTTGAAATGACATTCCTATATTTCCCAAAATACATCCCAACATTTAGTACGTCTACGTAGCACTTCCACGGGCATGATTCGTTTAATTTCTCTCCTTCTCACGCTCTATCTTTCAGATTAGATTGTAGACTAGATTAAGGACATTTTGTGGTAGACGTGGTGGAAGTGCGTTTTCACGGTAGACAATTAATAATATGAATGTGTAGATGTCAGTCATTCATCCTGTTTTCCTTAATACACTGCCTTTGTTGTGAGTCACTTCAATTTAATTTGGAGAAATCACACGTGTACTGGATAGATGGTAAAGTAGGATAACGCGAAAACTACTATGGATTATGACAATCAGCGCATGCAATCAGCGGACAGCGACCGGCTCACTGGCTCAGCGCCTCAGCCCCGTCGGCGGCTCAGCGCGATCAGATTGTTGAGGAAACATTTTCTAATCTGACAACGTCACACGTCAGCCTTCTGCTATTCTCGCAGTCTTTTTTCTTCCACGTTAAAAATGTCGGCGACCGAAGAACTTGCGACTGTGACTACATTGCAGCCTCATTTGGCTAAACAAGATTTATCTAAACTAGTAAGAGAAATAAAAATCTTTAAATATTCTTAGAACTCTGACAAAAACATTCACCACCCTTCTCGTTAAGAGAGAAATCGTGCTTCGTTCTTGGTGGCCCGGTTTGACCGGGTGTTGTGGTTGCATCAGCAATGCGGATCAGTTTTTCATTAAGTAATAACTGTTTTTTCGTTGACAGGATATATCTAAATTGAATGCACTTTCACCTGAAGTCATCAGTCGACAGGCTACTATTAATATTGGTGAGTTAATTATATTGCACTTCATTTGCAGTCCACAACTAGGGGAGGTCATTTCCTATTTCAGGTACCATTGGACATGTAGCCCATGGCAAGTCAACAGTAGTAAAGGCCTTGTCTGGTGTGCAAACTGTGCGCTTCAAGAATGAACTGGAACGCAACATCACCATCAAATTAGGTTATGCCAATGCCAAAATCTTCCGGTGCGAGAATGAACGCTGCCCAAGACCTGTCTGCTACATTTCTGGAGGTTCTTCAAAGGTATTTTGGGGTTTATTTATGTGTAACTAAAATCCTAATAGTTTTATTTTTCAGGATGACTCATTTCCTTGCTTCCAGCCAAGATGCAGTGGAAAGTTTAAACTAGTAAGACATGTATCTTTTGTTGATTGTCCTGGTCACGACATTCTCATGGCCACCATGTTGAACGGTGCAGCCGTCATGGACGCTGCTCTTCTTCTAATTGGTAATAGCGACGTCTAAATTGTACCAGTTTTTCACCTACTAACATAAAGATTTTAGCTGGAAACGAATCATGCCCTCAACCTCAGACTTCAGAACACTTGGCTGCCATTGAAATCATGAAGCTCAAACACATCTTGATCCTTCAAAACAAAATTGATTTGGTGAAGGAAAGCCAAGCTAAGGATCAGTATGAACAAATTTTGAAGTTCGTTCAAGGTAAGTGTTCGGTGGTTGTTAATCGGTAGCTGAATGTTTCACCCAACACTTTCTCTCCAGGCACCGTTGCCGAAGGCGCTCCCGTTATCCCAATCTCAGCTCAGCTGAAATATAACATAGAGGTTATTGCCGAGTACGTGGTAAACAAGATTCCCATTCCGCTGCGCGATTTTTCTGCAGAACCCCGACTGATCATTATTCGTTCGTTCGACGTGAATAAACCCGGTTGCGAAGTAGACGACTTAAAGGGTGGTGTAGCTGGAGGAAGTATTTTGAAGGGAGTACTGAAGGTATATTTCGTATTTTAACAGTTTTTAAAATTCCGATAACTTTAAACAACCTGCTTTCTTCAGGTGGGTCAAGAAATTGAAGTACGTCCCGGTTTGGTATCAAAAGACTCAGAGGGTAAACTGACTTGCAAACCCATCTTTTCTCGAATTGTGTCTCTCTATGCCGAGCAAAACGAGTTGATGTATGCCGTACCCGGAGGCTTAATCGGTTAGTGTTATCAGTGAATAAGTTACTCTATTACATAGTCATATCTTTTTTTTTTTTTTTTTTTTTTTTTTTTTTTGCCTGCAGGTGTTGGTACAATGATTGATCCGACTCTGAGCCGCGCAGATCGTATGGTTGGACAAGTTTTGGGATCCGTTAATGCCCTGCCAGAAATATTTACTGAGCTTGAAATTTCGTACTTTTTACTGCGCCGCTTGCTTGGTGTCAGAACCGAAGGAGATAAGAAAGGCGCCAAAGTGCAGAAACTGTCTAAAAACGAAGTATTGATGGTTAACATCGGCTCGCTTTCTACCGGTGGTCGCGTCTTGGCTGTTAAGGCCGATTTGGCAAAAATTAGCTTGACAAATCCTGTGTGTACTGAAGTTGGAGAGAAAATTGCACTCAGTCGCCGAGTTGAGAAACACTGGAGGTGAGTTGTGCCATATTTCTGCCATTCGTTTTCCTTTTCCTGACTTTTCGATTTTCTTTTTACAAAGGTTGATTGGATGGGGTCAGATCCGTCGTGGAGTTACCATCGCAGCCGAGAAAAAGTGATCCCAAACCACCACTTCAGCAACTTTATTTTGAATTATTTTTTGAAGGAACTTTGGGATATTGACCACTGAGGTTGCGTGTTTAAATACACGTACCACATTATTTGATTGCCCTCAAGATTTTTTTGTTACTTCTCATCAAGAGACAGCTGTATTCAAAAACTATTGAAAAAACATCGGTTGACGTAGCACAGCTACATCAATTAACATACAAAAAAATGAGTAACACTAGATTTCTTCGAAATCTTTAATGAGGGCCGATGTTGCTATCAGACTTAAACCCATGTTCGGGATGAGCACTGTAGTTGACGATGCGGAAAATTCCGGACGGGTCGTAGAATCCGTAACGGCCATGGATGACGCCAGCGGCATCCTTTTCCTCAATGCGGAAGACACGGTCGGCTCTGAACATGTGCAAATAAAATGTTAATCGTTGCGTTTACAGGTGTACTTCTCACCGACTACATACCCTTTACCGGTGTCGTAACCAAAACGGTAGCTGTTAGGTCCTTGTTGACCTGCGATGGCGAACTGGACGCGTCCGTCTTTCACTCCCTGTGGGGTAAAACAAAACAACAGTTAGTTTTCTCACGCTCCATAAATATGCATCGTTTAGCAAGACCTGATCGCTGTTGTAAGAATTGGCATGGTTTTGAACGCCCTGCTCGAACTTGAGGTGCCCCTCATCATAGCTGCCGGCTTCGTAGCCGCCTCCGCCATATGCGTTGCTAGGCGCCGCTTCGTAGTCCCTGACGTTTTCGGTTGCTGGTTTCAACTGTTGGACTGGAGCTTTGCGTTTTTGTTGCTGCGGTGCAGGATTGGCATAGCGCTCCTGAGCCGTAAACGCTTGCGGGCCTAGAGGCTGGTATTGGCTGATCTTCTTTGGTCTCGATGGCTGGTAGTCCGGTAGATCGCTAATCCTCTCGGATTGGCGACTACGGAATGGTTGCGGAGCGCTAACCTGGTTTCTCCGCCGTTGGTTGCGTTCATTTGGCTGCGCCGGATAGCTCACCGACAAACCGACCAAGCACAATAATCCAACCTGAATGCGTGTAACAAAGCGAAATCCGTTATTTATTACACATTGACAGATCGTCACCCGAGGAAATGCAAACGGCCTAGTTTTGAAACCCATCGAAATTATTCCATGCATCAGAATGCGGCGTTCTAGATTTTGTCATAGTCTGTCTATTGACCTAAATGTTTAGATTCTTTGTTTTCTCACATCCCCAATTAAGGGGAAAAGTTTTGGGATGTTGCAACTAATTTTGTAAACTAAATTTCAGAATTCATAGTGATGATAATTACCGCGACGAAAATCTTCATATTCCCGGAAAAAATCAACTTTGTTTGACAGAAGAACAGGTTAAAAAACTGGAACACTCCGCACTTGTTTTCTGGTGAGTCTTTTGAGAATGCCGAACTTCTGGAACATCGTCCGGCCATATTTATACATCCATTCCATCATAACTCCGCCCCCACTTGGTGGACCATGCATGGTTTTCACTCGATACGTCACGGCAGCCGAAGGTGTTTTTTTTTCTTTCTCTCTCTCTCTTCCCCTTTCTTCCTCCATCTGGTTCCTGGTGATGGTCCGGCGGTCGGGATCTCTTATGGTCAGCCGACACACAGACACATCTGCGAGAAAAAGACCAGAGGGGGTATAGTAAAATGATCATCGAGGTAAAGAAAAAAGAAATGCTTACAAAACTAGAGATTGGTGTCTTGTGTTCCCTAGTTCTCTCTTCTCTTGTTTCTTTTCCTCTAAGCGGAATGAGCGTAATCACTTTGTTGAAGAGAAAGTACCGTCTACCGTGCTGTAAATCGAATGAAAATCACCTAGTACACAACGCTTACAGTCCGTTACTCGCTTAACGCAAGTAATGTCCTATAAACTGCCAGAGAGAACTATAATCCTATCTTTTGCGGCTGGTTGACAAATTCCCTTAGGCATTGCTATTTACAAACAAAGAAATTGAAAAAGATTCCTAAATTTACATCGTTAATTGGGTGATTGCATGTGGGAGACTTCTCTACGACAAGTCTAGTCGCGGAGAAAATAAACCCGACTTTCTCCTCGATACCCACTTGGTAGCAGCTGCCGAGTTCGACTTTTTCCGTGGTAGTACGATCGTTAGACTTCTAGATCTTTCTCCCTCATTCTCTCTTCCTCGTCATCCCATGGTCCCAGGCCCCAGTCTTTTCCCGACCACTCACCAAATGCTTGATCACATCGCTTACCCCAAATCAAAATGTGTGCTACCTCGGGCAGTGAGCCATTGAGGCTATATCTACGTAGCTACACGCCTGGCAAGCTACTCCTCCAGGGAGAAAATTGACCGTAAAACTTTTACTTTCCCGTATTTTCTCCCCGTAAGTCAAAGAATTTTCAAAATGAAAGCTGAACAGTGAATTGGTCATCGTTAACCCGGTTCATCAGTCGGCCAGTTTTGAGTCCCGCACGTCTTCCGCTAGAAGGTAAATTATTGCCGTTGCGCACTTTCACTACTACAACATCGTCATGGAGAACCAGTCTCGAAAGCTGACACTTGCCATGTCGCACCGACGGAAGATTCAGGAAACGCCGTGCTGACCAGCGGCGACGCGTAACGGACGTGCGGACACCGAAGAAAAGCGGGACGAGCTCGAGGGCTATCCATACTGACTTCTCTGGAGAAAGTCGTTGTTTTTCGTTCTCCCTCTTTCCTTCGTTTTCTTTTACTCAAATTTGATTCATCTGCTGACGTGTATATTGCCCTGGAAGAGATCCAATTAAGGGCGCTTGCGGGAGCTATACGGCCTTGTTTTCGCCTGCATGCTATCTGTATCGTCTTCGTGCTGCTGGTGCTAATCCGTCCCACTAAGGGTATCAAAGACTTTTAAACTGCGGCTGATGGTCCGCGGTTTCGGATCATCAATTGTTTTGACGAAATGGGTATCATTCGCTTGTGATGAGGCACGATAGTGAATCCAAATGCCAGCGCGTCGCGCGACCTTATTCGTTGTTGGAGCGTGTGACACCATTCGAGACAAAGGCTGCAGAACGGTTTGGATATTTTCTGTTTTATTTTTCCTCCTTCAGAACCACACTCACACACGCGCAAGTAAAATGGGAAGAACATATTTCCTCCTTTGTTTTCGGTTTTGCGGCCCCGTCCGTCGGAAAAGCTTTCCTTCTTTCACGTCGACACCACTGATGTCTAGTGTGGGTCAAAGATGCGTCCGACAAATCAGAGCATGTCCGCGTCACACAGTCACCGCTTTCGTTTGCTTCACTTCGTATCTTCTTTTGAAACCAACTCGTTTTTTATTCCTTGAAGCCAAGCGAGAATTTGTTACAGTTGAATGCTCGGCTTCTATAACCAAGTGTTTTTTAAAAGGTTTTCTCCATTTCAAATGTTTCGTTAATTCACTCTGCTGGAACTCGATCCTAATCTAAGACGTCGCCTGCGTCATGAACAAAGATGAATGAGAAATTTAGAAAACGACTTATACCATTCCAAAATTCATTTGGGGAAACTTTCTCGGCTCGGACGTAAAAATGTGGTCAATGGCGCAAATGAAATTAAATTTGTGGTATATCAGATAAACGGAAGGTATCAGTGGGCACCACGGTATTACGGTAAACATATCCACATTGAGAACCATTGGATCTAGAATGAAGCGGAATGGAGGAACAAGATCGCCTATTCCACCATCCATTTGGTTTAATAATGGTTTTCCAATGTGGCTATTGAAATCTGGATAAGGGGCTCTTAACGCAGCAGCCTCACATCTTCTAATGGTCGGCTTTCATTTCAACACCATGGAGAAAATGTGCGCTATTTTACCTATTGCCCAGTCTTCCACATCTGTTTGTATATGTTGTCGTTTTCGTCTTCTATTTTAAGAGTGGTAGCACCGATTGGCGGCCTGAATCGGGGACAAGTACGTGCTTACGCATCTTTATGTCCATACCTGATGTGTTAAGGGTTCACGGAAACCATCTGTCAAGTCGGTGAAGTATCCAAAAATCCAGAACGCGACATCCGATTTGTAATAACAAATTCTAATAATGAAAATAAAAAATACCCCCATCATCTTGTTTGTTCGCGTTTTGATAAATAACACACAACAAACGACATGGCGCTACAGTTCATTACTCTTGCACGCAAGCAATTGAAGTAACGGAGGAGAGCTAAAGCAGCCTGAATTAGAAGACAACCCCCACATGAAAATAGGCGCTACTGGAAAATGAGGTCTCATCAAGTGTCCCGTCCGTTTCCCAAAACAGCTGTGTTGGATATCACAAACCCCCAAGCAAACTCAAGACAGAATAACAGGTGGACAAATCGCCAGTTGATTAACGGAATTTCTCCCTGTCCTCTTGTTGTCTGTTGGCAAATATCTAGGACGGCGAAAATATTCATCTTCCCTTGTATCAATTTATCCGATCCAGTTCACCAAGAAGAAAAAAAATTTCCCTTCTACGCAACTTTCCAACAGCAACTCGATATCAGCAATTTCGTTCACGTTTCAGTTGGTACTCACTAAACGGCGTATGTGCGGTTATTACGCGCACTTGACAAGAATATACTTTCATGCGTCAAGTCTGCTCATCTCTTACTTCATCATGTTTGCAAAGTCGTCGTGAGTTTAACATGGGGATGATTAATGCTGAGCACTCATAACAGTAGGCTACACATGCAGAAAGCAGATGGTCAGAAACTTTGAATGATTCATGGCCGACTTACCTAAAAATGGACGATCGGTCAGACAAACGGCTTTACACGTTGAGCTCTTTTCTTTTGCCGCGGTTAAACTTCCACAATATAGCTTTTGTTCACTTAAGGTTATTTCTTTACATCGTTGACGCAGCCGAAAGGACGTCAAAAACTAATCGAAGTTTTCCACATGTAACAGGCGGCGGCCTGCTGGAGGCCATAATCTTATTGTTTTCCTCTCGGTAGCAAGAGAAATCGACGATCAGACAGACGGTGCACAATATGCAATATGCGAGCAAGATTACATGTCAAGTCGCACGCCCATCTTTTTACATGTTCCGTAACCGCAATCGGACTGCCGTGCACACGTCAACCAAACGCAAGGAAAGGGGGCCCCTTTCAGTGGTCATACGTAATATCGTCTTTATTTGTTTATACCTATACACTTCTTCTGTAAGCAACTTGTAGTACATTTGATGTTTCTTCATAGTTTTCTTTTTGTTAAAAAAAAACAATTCAAAAGTCAATTATAGTGCCTTTAACTATTTTGGTTAGGCTTCCTTTGAGTACCAGATAGGCCCCAAACTGTTTCTGAAACATTTTGAAACAATCCTTACTTACAACTCATCTAATATTGCTTTGTCTTATTATTCTTTTGTGTTATGTATTTTTGTGTTTGTAATTTGTGCCTGTTATTATATATTCACAAAAAGGATTTTCGAATATAGTATTACAGTATAATACATTTTAAAAATTGAAGTTATGAATTTATCAGAAATGTTCTGGGGCCATTGTGATCTCTTCCAATAATCTTTCTTCAATCTTGGTAAATATTTCTTGATTGTTTTCTGGAATGTTGAAGCTGACAAAAATAGGTTTCTTGCATCTCTTGGATAGACGGGTAGCAAGAGTTGAAGATGTCAAAGAAGATGAATCACCCAAGATTTTGACAGATGTAGGTGATTTTTCATATGCAGTACTCATTGCTAGAGACAGATCTTTGAAAGATGGATCATTCTCCATGCCAATCCATAAGGCAATCTGATCTTTTAGTTTTAAAGCTTGATAACAGACATTTTTGCCCATAACTTTTGCTGTAAACTGATGAATTCCGATTGGTGACATTTTCCAATTCTTTTTTACTGTAACCTCGTAATTATAAAAGATAGTCGGCAGAACAGATGGCTAACTTTCGACTATTTAAACTTTTTCGTCTGCAGTTGCTTTCAAAATTCAAATAGATGGCATCTTGCGTTGTCTGCTGTCATTTCTTCTGGTTGGCTGCCAAAGGCCCCCTCTAACTAACGGCGGGCGGGCGGGCGGAGCTTAGCCCCCGGGACACCGGGATCTGCTGGCCCAACAGGAACAAAAGGAGACCAAGGCAAGTTTAATATGATAATTTTTGTCATCAAATTTTAATAATTTTTCGTTATTTTATTTTTCATTCATTATTACTAAAAGGCTTAGCCGGAAAAGATGGGCGTGATGGACTTGTCTCCAGTGGGCGTATTAGCTGGTGCATGATTCCGCTGTTGCCACACCGTTTCCAACATCGTACTGCGCTACTGCCGGCAGCCGCCGGTGCCACTTACTCGCAACTATAACACGTGTTCTTACAAACGTGCAATTCGTTACAATAAACACAGAAAGTGTTGAAGTACTGTTGTTTGGAAAGATGGGGGAATTTAAAAGGGATGTATATGGGGACTTGGAGAAATTGTGTGAACCCATTAAAGCTGTTGAGGTGTTTTGCTAGCCATTTTTTTAGCAATTGATAGAGTAACTATATTTTAACTCATGTAATTAGGAAAAATGGAAACTGGTGCCTGCTTTTCTGAAAACAAAAGGGTTGGTGAAACAACACATTGACTCCTACAACTACTTCATCAATGTTGATATCAAGAAGATAGTGAAGGCCAACGACAGGGTTTTAAGTCATGCAGATCCAACTTTCTACATCAAATATCTTGATATTCATGTGGGAAAGCCAGACTCAGTTGAAGACATGAATCATGTAAATCAAACTAATTTTTAAAAGTTCTCTATGACTAACTCAGTAGATTGTTGGTTCAATTGTAGTCCAGGTTGACTACACCTCACGAGTGTCGTTTGAGAGATATGACATATTCTGCTCCAGTCACAGTTGATATTGAGTATACAAGAGGAAATCAAAGAGTAGTACGCAATGGTCTTCCAATTGGAAGAATGCCCATTATGCTCAGAAGTTCAAACTGTACACTGGCTGGCATTTCACCTGCTGAAATGGCTAAAAAGAATGAATGCCCATATGACTGTGGTGGCTACTTTATTGTTAGAGGAAATGAGAAAGTATGCCAGCACATTTGTTTTAATTTGGATAATTCTTAATGAGGGTTTGTTCTAGGTCATTTTGATTCAAGAACAAATGTCCAAAAATCGTATGATTGTTGAAGAAGATAGGAAAGGTGGAGTTACTTGTCAGGTTACCAGTAGCACACACGGATCGAAAACGCGTACCAACGTCGTAGTAAACAAGGGGAAATATTACATGAAACAAAATAACTTTCAGGATGTAAGTTACATTACAATTTTTTCAAGATTGCCAATTTTCACGAGGATCCATTTTCCAGGATGTTCCAGTAGCCATTATTTTCAAGGCGATGGGAATCGTGTCCGACCAAGAAATCGTTCAGATGATCGGCACCGATGACCATGTTATGACTTCATTTGCTCCATCTCTAGAGGAATGTGTTCGCGCTTCCATTTTCACTCAACAGCAAGCTTTGCGGTAACAAAAATTTCACGATTGTACGTCCTTCTTTATCATAGAACAAAGTTTATATATTATATTTCTTAGATATTTGGGAAACAAATTGCGTCAAAAACGGTTTTTTGGAGGTCCAAAGAAAACGGCCATAGAAGAGGCAAGAGAAGTCCTCGCCACAGTTGTACTGGCTCATGTTCCCGTAAGATCCTCTGAATTTTACAAATTTAAATTGCATTTCACGTCCAGCTATTTTATTGTAATAGGTGGAGAATTTCAACTTTAAAGCAAAAGCCATGTATCTAGCTCTTATGATTCGCCGAGTGATTCAAGCAGAGAATGACCCAACTTCAGTTGATGATCGCGATTACTATGGCAATAAGCGTTTAGAGTTAGCCGGATCATTGCTTTCTCTCTTGTTTGAGGATCTCTTTAAGCGCATGAACTTTGAGCTGAAACAGATTGCCGATAAAAATATTCCCAAAATCAAGGCTGCACAGTTCGATGTGGTTAAACATATACGGACAGACCACATAACTATGGGATTGGAAAACGCAATCGCCACCGTAATAGCTTTATCCTTTTTAAATCGCTCTACCTTAATTCACCTTTTTATCTTAGGGAAATTGGACAATCAAGCGTTTTAGAATGGATAGACAAGGGGTAACGCAAATGCTCTGTCGCCTATCCTACATTTCTGGATTGGGCATGATGACTCGAGTCAACTCGCAGTTCGAGAAGACACGCAAGGTGTCAGGACCTCGATCATTGCAACCTTCTCAGTGGGGTAGGGTAGTTCTATCTTGTTTATTCATTGGCTGTTTTTAATTCTGGTCATTTTTTAGGTATGATGTGTCCGTCAGATACACCAGAAGGAGAAGTAAGTTAGCAATCCGGAGCCTCGTGTATGTAAGATTCGATGTCATTTTTATTTGATTTTCCTAATCTTAGGGATGCGGATTAGTAAAAAATCTGGCCTTGATGACCCACATTACGACTGAAGCTGAAGAAGAGCCTATTAGTCGAGTTGCTCAAAATATGGGAGTAGAAGATATCAACCTTTTTAGTGGCGAAGAGATCAGTGATCCAAACATTTACACAGTTTTCCTAAACGGTTCTTATTTCTCTCTTTTTTTAAACCAAGTTATTTTACCGAAAACATGTTTTTGCAAACAGGTAATATTCTTGGATTGGTCAAGGACTATAAGCGTTTGATTCGATACTTTAAGTTGGCCCGGCGTCATGGCCACATCAACGCGTTCGTCTCTATCTATCCCCACTTCCAAACTCGTTCAATTTACATCAGTTGCGATGGTGGTCGTTTGTGCCGGTATGCTTATTCTGGTTTCGGATAGTTGAACTGTTCATTACTTTTTGGATTCATTCGTAGGCCCTACATCATCGTCAGAAAAGGAAAGCCAGCAGTGACTCAAAAACATATGCAAGAATTAGCAGATGGATACAGATCCTTTGAGGACTTTATACACGATGGACTAGTTGAGTACTTGGATGTAAATGAAGAAAACGACAGCAACATTGCTGTCTACGAATCGGACATCACAATAGAATCCACTCACCTCGAAATCGAACCATTTACCTTGCTTGGTGTCTGTGCTGGCCTGATCCCTTATCCCCACCACAACCAAAGTCCTCGAAACACGTATCAATGCGCCATGGGTAAACAGGCAATGGGTACCATCGCTTGCAACCAACGCAATCGAATTGATACGTTGCTCTACAACCTGGTTTATCCGCACAAGCCAATGGTGAAGACCCGAACCATTGAGCTGATTAACTTTGAGAATCTTCCAGCTGGACAAAACGCAATGGTCGCCGTCATGAGTTACTCTGGTTTTGACATTGAAGATGCCACTGTCTTAAACAAAGCTTCACTTGATCGAGGTAATGCAGTGTTTATGACCAAAATCGAGTTTTGCGTTCTAGCTGATTGTTTAACATCTATCTAGGTTACGGTCGTTGTCTTGTTTACAAGAACGCCAAATGCTCTTTAAAACGTTACAACAATCAGAGCTCAGATCGCGTGAATGGCCCTATGGTTGATTCAACAACCAAAAAACCTATCTGGAAACATGAAATCATTGATGCCGATGGTTTCGCATGTGTTGGCCAACCTGTTGAGCCCAAGCAGGTATTTTCCTTTCACATCGATTTTTCCCTTCCAGTCTGTTCGTGACATTCATTATTTTAGGTGTTAATTAATAAATGCATGCCGACCGTCCCAGTGGTGCCTGCTGCGCCAGGTGCACCAGTAGCTGCTCCTCTGCCAGATTATCGCGATGTACCCATCACGTAAAATTTCCTTGTCATTTTCGGTGCTATTTATTTTATGCTCACTTCATTGTTTTAGTTACAAAGGTCCGATTCCCTCATACGTGGAGAAAGTCATGTTCTCGTCAAACGCTGAAGAAGCGCACATTATCAAAATTCAACTGCGACAGACTCGTCGGCCTGAAATCGGAGACAAGTTCAGCAGTCGACACGGCCAAAAAGGAGTAACAGGTCATAATCTAAATCAAATTAGTTTTGGTAAAACAAGTTCCAACCCAAGTTTCTTTTTAGCCCTCGTTGCAGAGCAAGAAGATCTACCATTTACTGAACTTGGCATTTGTCCTGATGTGATCATGAATCCCCATGGTTTTCCATCTCGAATGACGGTTGGTAAACTTATCGAGCTTTTGGCTGGAAAAGCGGGGCTTATGGAAGGCAAATTTCACTATGGAACTGCGTTCGGAGGCTCGAAGGTAACATATTGTTCTTTTTCAAGCGCGTCAGCCTTACATTTTCATACGTTTTAGGTTCAAGATGTTAGTGAAGAACTCATTAAACACGGATTTAACTATCAAGGCAAAGAGTGTATGACGTCTGGTACAACTGGGGAGCAACTGACAGCCTACATTTATTTTGGACCAGTAATTTTGAAGTCTCTTTGTCTCTACTAGGCCATAACTAATCAACATTATCTGTAGGTTTACTATCAAAAATTGAAACACATGGTGATGGATAAAATGCATGCACGATCACGTGGACCAAGAGCTGTCCTCACTCGACAACCAACAGAAGGTCGAGCTCGTGAAGGCGGTTTACGTCTCGGTGAAATGGAACGTGATTGTCTTATTGCATACGGATCGAGGTTTGAAATTCATATTTTAAAATTGAGATTTTTAATGTCAAATTCTATTGTGACAGCATGCTTATTTTGGAGCGCTTGATGATATCTAGTGATGCTTTCGATGTCGACGTTTGTAATCGATGCGGTTTGATGGGTTACTTTGGATGGTATGTTTCTTGTATTTAAAATTCCACTTCAATGGCTTCATAGCAAAAAGGAAGCTTTCTCATATCGGCTATATTTTACAATCAACTAGGTGCCATTACTGCCAATCAAGTGCTTCGGTCTCGTCGATACGAATCCCCTACGCGTGTAAGCTTCTGTTTCAAGAGCTTCAAGCTATGAATATAGCGCCTCGACTCAGGTTGGATAAGTACTTTGATTGAATAAAATTGATACTGTGATCTCTGTGAAGTCGAAAATGTGATGAACATACACATTCTAACCAAAAATGTTATGACCATATTTGAAAAATATTGAAGCGCTCCTGCTGATTAGATGTTATTTGCTTATTGTATTTAAAACCTAGAGACATATTCTATCATTTTGCTTCAATGGATGCTTGAGGGAAGGCGATTTCTTTTTCAATGTAACTTGCGACGTCTAGTAACGTGTGATCATCGAAATGAGGAGCCATCAGTTGAAGACTCAGGGGTAATTTTCGCTTCGATAGCCGAATAGGCAGACTCAGTGCTGGAATGCCAGCCATATTTGCCGGTTGGGTGCAGTAGTCTTGTTCAGCAGACTGAGCACGAGAATCTTTCTGGGAAAAATCAGAAAACAGTGGTGCATCGGATAGGGTTACTGGCGTTAACAGTACGTCGACCCCTGTGCTCCACATTTGTAGGTAATCCTCATATATCAACCTACCTAGTTTATCAATTTATTTAATTTATATAATTATCTTATTTATCATTTATCAACCTACGGAGTTTGAGGGCTTGGACAAAATATTTTTGGTAGTTCCTAATGTATAAGAATTTAAAAAAAAAGTAATGTGGGATAACAGATGGAACGAGAAAAGTATCTCACTCTTTTAACAAGAAGTAGTTCCCTGCTAGAATCCGTCCGCGCACAATTTCATTGAGAGATTGAGATCGTGTGGCTGCGTAAAGACTTAAGGTGCTTTTCAGGTCTTTTCCGGTGGCACGGTGACCATACCGCAATCCGTCGTAGCGGGCCATGTTTGAAGCTACCTCACAAGGGTTCAGAACGGAATAGCATGCAATCGAATATGCCGTATGCGGAAGGGACACCTAGAGAATAAAAAGATCAAGATTTTGCTCGATAGTACAAAAGCTCTATGGTTTACTTGAACTACACGTGCGCCGTGATTCTCGAATAAATCCGCGAGGTCGTTCCAAGCCTCGACAACTTCAGAAGATAACCCCGAGCAATGGAACTCTTTTGGAATTCCTACACACAGTTTAGCAAGTTTATTGGAACCGTTTTTGAGCTTGCTTTTATTTATTGGGCGCTGCAGCGTCGTAGTGTCTTTGGGATCCCACCCTTTAATAACATCTAATATTGACGATAAAATTAAATCATCCGACACCGATGTGAGTGTTCTTAAACTAATTTATCAAATACCAAACGTGGCCTGACAATCGTCCACGGTACGAGCCAAAATTCCAGGAACATCCATTGAGTTAACCAAGGGAATAAGACCGTACCTCGAAACAGATCCATAGCTTGGCTTAAAACCCACGACGCCGCAATAACTTGCAGGATTACGGACAGAGCCACCCGTATCCGATCCCAAGGCCCTGCAGTACAGAATGTTGAATGCAACACATGTAAGCTATTTAAAAAAATTAAAAAAACTGCAGTACTTACACAGTACAGGACCCAGATGCAACTGCAACAGCACTGCCACCTGAACTGCCACCAGCAATAAAAAAGTCATCTGGATGATCAAGAAAAGTCTCTTTGGCACTCTTATTTTCCTCATTCTTCAACAAAGGAGAGCCCCAAATGTTTTTTGTAGGCCCAAAAATGCTTTCAGTTGTTCCTGATCTAAAGCAAATCAGCAACATCAGAGCTCACTATAATAATTAATATACTTTTAAAAGGTTTACATACCCCATGCCAAATTCATCCAAATTTGTTTTCCCCATCAATATTGCACCTGAATCTATAAGCCTTTCAACAACAGTTGCATTGTATGGAGAGATAAAGTTTTCCAGCATTTTTGAAGCACAGGTAGTGTGTATATTTTTTGTGCAAAAGTTATCTTTGATTGCAACTGGGATCCCTTCCATGGATCTAGGTGCACCTAATATTAAACAAGCTAAACGACCTGAAGAACCAAAGAAATTGTTTATCCTACCTTTCAAATACCTCTGACTAGATTCCTGGAGTTGATTTTGACTCGTTTCTTCTGTAACTCGGACGTAAGCATTTAAACTCTTAATCATTTTTATCCGTTGCGCACAATTTGCGTAGAGTTCTTGCACTGTACATCCTCCATTTTTTAGCTGACGCAGCATTCTTAGTTCCTTCTTTGAATTTTTTGTAATTTTGTGTTTTAGACCGGCTACAAGGATCCGAGCGCTTAGCAGACGATGGGAAAATGTTGTTTTGATTCGCTTCCACAAAATTTCAGGCCAAACCAG
Organism: Ceriodaphnia dubia; assembly: GCA_022539655.2. Taxonomy (NCBI): domain Eukaryota; kingdom Metazoa; phylum Arthropoda; class Branchiopoda; order Diplostraca; family Daphniidae; genus Ceriodaphnia; species Ceriodaphnia dubia. The sequence continues at coordinate 485,482 of JAKUCG020000249.1, forward strand.
TCAAACTCTTACCAAGTACGCTTTCGTTTGAAATCTTTTCTCTGGATTAGTTTAACCTCCCTAAATTTGAGCATTTAAAGATAGTTATTATTTTTATCCTGTGCAAATTTTAAATCAAGTCAAATGTTTGTTGGTTTTTATATATATCAAAGTTAAAACTTATGTGAATCAATGCTAGGAGCTCTGCTGTGTCCTTCAAAGTTGATTGGCCTTTTTCTACGTTTTCCCGGTTTTCAGCGTTCCTTATAGGGGGCACGTGCATTTGTTATGAAACAAGCGAAAGAGAAACGTTGAACCGCTAAACCCTAAATGCTAAAATGACTTCCGCAGCTTGTTGTCGCATTATGGGGCTTGAAGCTTCATTCAAACCATTAATTAGAAGATTCAGTACATCTACGAGTCGAAAGGCGCAAAGTTTACCGGTGACTATGTCAGCATGGCAAGTTAGTGGGTATAATGGTTTTGAGTCATTAAAACTGGTAAGCACAGTTGGAGTACCTCCACTTTCACAGCCAAATGATGTCTTAGTTGAAGTGAAAGCTGCTTCAGTCAATTCACTGGACGTAATGATGACAGGTAATATTAGTTCTTATATAATAAAATAGCTCAGGTTTAATTTTTTGTGTAGCCTACAATCTCATTTCACCTTTTTTCTGTTTTCTATAGAGGGATATGGCCATAAAGTGTTTGAAAACTTTCACAAACTTCGACCAAGCACAATCAGCAAAACTGAAACACATCTTCCATTAACTCTTGGGAGAGATTTTGCTGGTGTTGTAAAAGCAGTTGGTGAAAATGTTAAAAACTTCAAACCTGGTGATAAAGTAATGGGAGTGATCCCCCCTCCACTCTCTGGATCACATGCCCAGTATTTAGTAACTTCTTCATGTAATATGAAAATCAAACCAGAAAATTTGTCAATGGAGGAGGCAGCATCAATTCCATATGCTGGACTTACTGCTTGGTCAGCTCTTAGCATCACAGGGGAATTGTGTGTTGGTTCCAAAGGGAAAAAAGTCTTGGTACTTGGAGCTGCAGGGGGAGTGGGCTCAATAGCCATCCAAATTTTGAAAAATTGGGGCACATCAGTAAGTGGTTTCAAAAAATAAAGCCATATCAACTACATACAAGGCCCACTGTTCATTTTCATATTTTCCACAATAGGTTGTTGCAACTGGTTGTGCAGAAGCTGTCCCCTTTCTTATGGAACTAGGATCTGATTTTGTTGTAGACTACACATCGCATGAAGCGGAGTCTGAACTATATCAATTTGGCGGGTGAGTTATGCACATAAGTGATTGAAGAATTGTGCTTATTCTTCTTCTACTTTCCTTTAGTTTTGACGTGATATTAGATTGTACTGGTCGCACTAAAGACTTTCAGTACAGTCTTTTGAAACCGTGGTCCAACGCAAAGTATGTTACATTGTCGTCGCCTTCGTTGCGCAATTTTGACGAGCACGGAATAGTCGGCGGTATGATCAAAAATGGAATCGACTTGTTGGCTGCCAACTCTTCAGCCATCCTAGAGGGTAAAACTTTGCGATGGGCTTACTTTATTCCCAGTTCATCGGCACTTACGAAACTGGCGGATTTGTCTCGAGAGAAAAAGGTGATTACGCTATCCTGGAATGTGTTTATGGTCATTTAAAATCTGACAATAGTGCATTCGTTCTTAAAGTTGCAGGCAGCCGTCGATAGTGTTTTCCCCTACGATCGATTACCGGAAGCATACTCTAAAATGAAAGGGGGTCAGAAACGTGGTAAAGTCATCGTGAAAATGTAATGATGTTCTCTGAGCATGGATCCTCGTCAGGTAGTGACACTTTAAGCGGGAATCTTCTAGGATGTTGGTTTTATACATGCATCAAATACACTTTAAACTATACAAAACTTATGGTATCATAATCAACGTGTAGTGAGATGATTTGACATTCGGACAATGTTTCTAGCTTGGAGAAGCAAAGGCATGTCGATCATGTTACCGCGGAAAGTAAAGGCGCCTTTTCCAGATTGCTGATGAGTGTCAAATGCTTGAATGAGTTCGCGCGCCCATTCTATCTTTTCAGTCGAAGGAGTGAATGCCTGCTGTACAACTTCGATCTGACTAGGGTGTATAACCTGTTTTCCCGTGAAACCCATTTGGGCACCTTCCAATGACTGTCGCGCAAGACCATCCAGGTCCTATAATATAAAGAAAGTGAGATCGTCACGTTTTTTTTAATCATTTTTTTTTTGTTTTAACAAATAACTCGAAACACCTTGAAATTAATATAAACTAAGTCGATAGCTTGTAGGTGGAATGCTTTAGCGACTGTAACGAAATGCTGACGAGCATAAAGCAACTCGCGTGCTTCAGAAGTTCTTGTAGCCCCTATAGTACAAAACTAATTTATCATTTTCCTTAACTGCAATTTGTATGTTGATTACAAACCAATATCAGCACAAAAATCATCGGATCCAAATATAGCGGCCTGTAGAGTCATAGGTGCACCCTGATCTTGTAAAGTAATACAGTGCTGACACAACTCCTGCATATCAAGCAAAGACCTAGCTGACTCAACAAATACAATTAATTTCATGTTGTGTTTCTTTTCCAGGAGAGAATTTAATTTTTGGGCTAGCCAGTCCAGCTGGGTTTTGGATTCCATTTTTGGAAGATGAAGAGTGGATGGAAAATGTGGGCCTTTCAAAACAGTTTCTAAATCTGTTTCACACAAACCACTGTCAACTGAATTGACCCTAACAGACAATTCAGACTTGCATTCTGGAAACATTTTTTCATTTAATATCTTGTAAATGTTCCTTCGTGCTTCTTCCTAAGTAAAGTACATCAGACAATTAAACTAAAAAAATACAAACACACTTGTACACATGAACTTACTTTCCTATTTAAAGCTACACCATCCTCACAATCTATAATAAAACTATCAGCTTTCATGGAAGGAATCTTCTGAATTTTTTTCCAGTCATTCCCTGGAACATACATCATGGCACGGCGGGGTACATATTCCTGCTGCGATTTATTGTCAAAACAGAATTTTAAAACTCTAAGGAAAACTATGCGCAGTTGATTTTCAGCTTTAAAAAATTCACCTTATTGCTATTTACGGTTCCACTTGAAAATGATTTTGAGAATGAAAACTTAGACAATGGCCTACGTACTGAAAAACTAACTTTCGATATGCGAGTTCCAATCATGCTGTTATTTAATTAATTAACTTTGCCGCTTCCTGATTTCTGTAGTTTGTTTACAAAAGATTGATATGTCGTCTGGTTTTTATTTACAGAAAACATTGCCATCTAGTGTTTATTTCAGAAATTGAACTTCATCCGCAGAAGCTGTGCCATCTGCTGTTGATTTCGTTCAGTGCAAAGTCCAAAGTGTTACGTTAAGGCTCAAAACTCCATCAAAACAAAACAAACCCAAAAGACTAAGAAATGTTGACGAGAACTCTTTTAAACGGCGTGATGGTAGAAATCATATAATTTATCATATTTCGTTTTACAAGCATATATCTTTTAGGCAAGTACTCGGTTATTCCATTCCAGTGCACAACTTACATTTCCCTTGGTTCCAATTGTGATTGAACAAACTGGACGAGGCGAACGAGCTTATGACATTTATTCTAGATTACTCAAAGAAAGAATCATATGTGTCATGGGACCGGTGAATAATTCAATTTTGCTTAAAAGCAAAACACCATATTGACTTCTGTTTTACCTTAGATTAATGATGATTTATCTAGTCTTGTGGTAGCACAGCTTCTCTTTCTTCAGTCAGAAAGCAACAAGAAGCCGGTTCATATGTACATAAACAGGTAATGGGAGATAAATTCTGAATGCTGGTTGTGTGTTAAATATTTTATCCACATTTTAGCCCAGGAGGCTCAGTCACTGCAGGACTTGGTATTTATGATACCATGCAGTATGTTCTACCGCCTATTGCAACTTGGTGTGTTGGACAGGCTTGCAGTATGGCTAGCTTGCTACTAGCAGCAGGTTCACCAGGAATGAGATACTCATTACCCAATTCACGAATCATGATTCACCAACCATCAGGTGGTGTTCAGGTATGTGGTTTAATACATAAAAGAAAGGAAATGTGTAGCACTATACAAATGAATACAATATATAGGGGCAAGCTACAGATATTCAAATCCAAGCAGAAGAAATTCTTAAATTGAAAAAGCAAATCAACCAAATTTATGGAAAACATACTGGCCTTCAGTTGTCTGTAATAGAAGCAAACATGGAGCGTGATAAGTTCATGTCACCTACAGAGGCAAAAGAATTTGGATTGATTGACAAGATCTTACAACATCCACCAAAACATGAACATCATGCAGCTAAGGATGAAAAAAAGGATGAAGAAACAAAGTAAATACATTAGCTTTCATGCTGATGGTAATGTACACAGCTTGTTTTGCAGAGACCATGGGAAATACATTTAATTATCTAGGGTTTATTGACTGTATACGTCATTACATTTTTCCGTCAAAAGATATATGTTCAGCAGGATTAAAAAAATTTTTCTTTATATTCTTAATTTAAAGTATACTATGCAGTTAATCAAATCTTTGCTTGTCACATTATATGAAGCCTTTCTAAAAAATAGTCTACTTGCTTGAAATGTTATGAAAACGAAGGAAAATAAGGTATCTAATCTTGTTCTAGTTATAAAACGCTGCAATTAAGAATCAGTAAGCTACTAGGCTATGTAATCAATACGCGCTTGAAAATTCGTGAGCGGGTTTACAGTCGGTATCCTTCTAAATTTCCCCTTAAGGCCTATTCAAGAGCCGGTAACTAATACGAGAGATGCTAGTGACGACGAGTCGACTCGTCGTTGCCCTCTTATTGTTGTGATAATATGAGAACATGCCGCCCTTCTAGAAGTTACCGGAAGAAATTAATTGATGGCAACAGCGAGTAACATGACTTTTCACATGTATGGTAGTAGGATCGCAGTGTTTAAACATCATTAAATGTGTCGGCAAACAATGTGGGAAACAACGGTAAAAAAACGTCTTTTGATTGGAAGTCGAGTCCATCAAAGGTATTTTAAAAGAATAAAATTAAACTCGTTTGTTTAAAATAATATACATCGAAGAAAAAATTGCTGAAGCGTCATTGGACAACACAGGCGACATCGCGACAGGTGACTACCAGTCCGAATTGATAGAACTCCGTTTCCAAGAATTCAACACGCCTACCAACACCCATACTTCCTCCCTCCCCTTAACTCTTTTTCTCTCTACAAAGGCAAAACAAAAGTTCCACACATGTCTGCCCCCCACCTGAATCGCCCTACCCTCTTTTCCGAGAATTTCACCAGTCCCCTCCCTTTCTTTTATTTGGATGGTTCATTTTCATTTCTTTTCACAGCAGTTGATCCCTCCCCTTTTCTTTGTCATCAGATTAATGATATTCCGTGTTCGTTGGGGAAAAATCAACATCATTTGATGAGCCATTCTACCCTTTCTCATCCGTATACATGCACCCCGTTGATGTATAGGGCGGCCAACTGTAGGTTACCACAACGCGTGCGATCGAGCCGAGAAGAGAGCAAGAGATCCTTTCGCTATCAGACGACATCAGTCAGTGATGTTGGAGCTCTTGGCCAACGCGCGCAGCATTCTTCTCGTTCTCTTGTTAAAAGTAAGATTATCTTCACATTATTTCGCGTCACTTGGAAACTTATGATTGATTGTTACCTTTTCACTCAGCTGTTTCACTAAATTGATCGACCGAATATTAAGGAAGGAAAATCGCAGGCTTCATGGCTCAATCACATGCGACCTGGGTAAATTTTATTTGATTAAAATTTATTCAATTAGTAAACTTCGCGCTAGAGATTCAATCAACTACTGCGTTCGGTTGTCGAAATGTTGCTGTATTTTTGTGACAATTGTAGTTGGTAGAACGTATTATAGAATGAGGGTATAGTTTTGTACTGCGGGAGGCGAACGTGTGGGAGTAGGGAGGAAGTTTCGTTCAGGTTTCCCGGTTTGAGATCTCGTTACGAGTGTAAGGCGAGAGGCCGAATTCGCTGCGTAATGACACCAGATCAGCTCGGATTGAATTGCAAACGGCTACGATAGCAGTAGTAGCGGCAACACAGAGTCGATTTTTGATCAGCACGTTGATATACTTTTTCTACCTCGTAACCGTGCTACTTGTTTCTACGTACCGGATAAGTGAATTACTAATATCAAACAAAGCTCGTTCTTTGTCTTCCCTTTCTTTTTCGCGTTATCGTTAACCAACATTTCGGTTGTTATATTGGGGGTTCTATATTTTTCTCTTTACTGTCTAATACGATGCACATCTGTAGTCTTTTTCTTTTGTCGTCTTTTCTGGTAGAGCTCGCTTTTCTAGGCCTACGCCTTAACGAGCTTTCCAGAGTTTCCAGGAAATAACTAGAGGGTTGTCGGTAAACCGATCAATCTAGTACACACCGCACTTGAATATTAAAGACAATTTATAGACCATATACAAAATTTCACAGTTCTTATTTCCCTGTAAGATTTGTTCCATCCTCAACTGACGGGGTCAACGGTATTGAACACGCGTAGCCTTTATTTTGGCGCTATTTTTAAAATGCACTAAAATGCAGACCGTACGTGATGCGCGCGAGCGTGCTGAATATTTGTGTGGATGTAATTCGATCAGTGGGATCAGTTGCTAGTTTAGAACCCCTTTCCTCAACCTAGCCATTTCTACTACATAACCGTGGCCACTGAAGAAGACGGCGCAAAGATCGAGCAATTCTAAACTTGGCTGAGTCCTTGGCCTCTCTTGGCACCGTTTCTCTTGTAGTCGCGCGCACTTCTGTCTACTCGAACGACGCATCATTTTTCATGCACTCCTCAATTCCATCTAAAAATAACTCGACATGTACTCGTATATACATTTTTTGAGCGCGATATATTGTAACATTTTAAGAAACACCAGTGTCAAGGAACAAATGACTACATTGACTAGACTAGAGAGAAGAAGACAGTTTGTCAAAAGTGGTTTGGATAAGTCACTATTTAGGTTCCATGACTAAACTGGAACACACACTGCTTCGACAGACTGTTTCCCCGAATCCAGTTTATCCCCAAACCTCAGTCCATCATCGATCTAGTCGATCTTAGCCAGCACTTACCGAGAAAAGTTTCTTTGTAAGGAAATAAAAAGTTCAAAGAGCTACTATAATGTCAGTCGCGTAATACGACACTCACGTCCAATGCGTTTGGTATCGCAATGGTTCAAAGTAGTGTATACTGTCTGCAAAACTGTCTCTTCGTTTTCAAATGACACGTCCATCCGACAAGCATACGTTTACCTACAGACTGACACGCGATCCTTGTCCAGTTCGGTCAGAAAGAGACTTGTAATAATATGCCCATCTGTACGGTTGACTAGTATCAAACAGCCAAAAGGGCTATATGTAACGTATCTGCATGTAATACGTCAAAGGAAAAGAAGCCAATTTTATTAAGATGCCTTTTCTTATATATAGTGATACTTTAAAAGGCATCCGTACGGATGCTGCGCTCTTATTTCATTCTTGTTTTTGTGTACCGTGCAACAACGGAACACGAAACCTTGGAATTGATGGAAGGTTTACTCGTATTTCGTTTCTTCGCTTCGGATGGTCCGTCCTTATACAACTAAGCCAACTGCATTCAATACAGAGTCAGAATAGACCTGTACATATATAGGGTACGAACGATTTTTGTCAACTACAATTCTGTTAGACTGTTACACAGAAAAAGTAGGCTCATCAAAATTGTGTGGGATGTGTCAAATGCGCAATAGAAAAGTTCGCTAGTGGGTAAGATCCGGTAAAATGGTTTCGCTTTGGATTTTACATGTTATTTATGACTACAAATACATAGCTTTAGTGAGTTCAATTATTTTAATTTATTACATCGTTGAACGAGTATAAATAGATATTGTGTGCTACAGTTTTCTAAAAAAGTCATCGATAAGCCATCAGTTGGCTTATCGAGTAATTCGTAGTAGGATAAATAAAGAAAATGCACTGATATTGGATGCGTATCGGTCGTAAGGACCACATATATTCGGTTACAGTGATTGGATGCTTCTTGCAGCTCAGTTTACATGTTTCCGTAGCGGAGTCACTGTCTTCTCTGTAACAGCATTGCTTTTTAGGTCTATCAAATATTAGCTGTGTGGAACCTGTTTAGATGAATGACTAGTTGTATAGAGAATTAAACGTTCAGAATCGCTGACATCAATACAGGGTATTAGAAGCCGCCGTGAACTTTTGAGCTGGGATGGAAGCAACAGTAGTAGCAGTACCATCCAACCAAGTAATAGTCCCTCGGATCGTCCTGTAACTCCTCCAGCTCCAGAAGTGACTCACCCAGGTACTTCTCTTATTTTTTATTTTATTTCATTTTTTTAAATATTTCAAACGATAAAATATACGGTATGTAGAAGGCAATTGCTCTTGGTGCGGACAAAACGACATAGGAGATGAAGGAGTTCGTGGTCATGTCGAGGCGCAAGAATCGGGACCTGCCAAAGTGTTTTGTTCGGATATCTGTTTTTCGCAATGCCGACGGGCGGCCTTTAAACGGGCAAAGGTCTGCGATTGGTGCAAGCATGTACGACATACTGTAACCTACGTTGACTTGCATGACGGCCAGCGCCAATTGCAGTTCTGCACCGACAAATGCCGCAACCAATACAAAATGCACCTATTCTGCGCCGAGGCTAGCTCATTGGGCGTACAAAGTTGTACCACACCCGGCTCAAAAAATGAGACCTCGCCCGGTACCTCGATCGATCTAAAAAAGCAGTCTACGGGCCTATTAATCACGCCTGATTTGTGGCTCTCTGACTGCCGACTCGATAATCCGATCAACGTCAAGCTCGAATGCAATGAAGAGACAGAATTAGCTTCTATCGATTCTGAACCCGAAGAACAAAACTGCGAAGCGCCGCTAAATCTAGTCCACTCTTCACGGCGCAGCGGCCATTCAGTCAAGAGGAAACCAAATTTAGTTGAAATTACAGAAACTCCCTTGTCCAAAAAAGGGAAAAGTCATCGGAAATCTCATCATTCGACTAGTCACAAAACGTCTGTCCATGCGCGCAGCGTGATTCCACTACCACCACCGACTCCGCCTTTCTCAGCGACAGCTTGGCCATCTTTTCCTTATCCTCCGCACGTAGTTCATCCATCTTATATCTTGCAATCACAGTTTTTAGCTTTAAATCGTTCACTGAAACCAATAAAAAATCCAGAAGAGGAAGTCCAAGTGCAACTTACTCACACCATCGAACCCATCGCTAAATTACCAAGCGACGAGCCAGTAACGGATGAAACTCTACCAATAAAATCACCTAATCGAGAACACCTAAATGTTGCCAATGAAAATAAATTATCCACGGAGGATCCAAAAATGTCAACGCCGGCTATACCTCCAAATTTTGTTGTTATGCGAATCCCTTATTTGATCCCATTACCAATTCCTGTCCCAATACCTATACCATTAAACATACATGAAAAGTATCTAAAGCACATTTTAACGTGATTCTGTTTCTTGGTATTCACTACTTACCGATCTCATTCCCTAGTTTATCGTACGGTAGTCTGAATTTAAAAATTGTTCGTCCAAGAATTTTCCAATTTCTGTCGTTCATTTGGAGTGGAGTTTCCTGTATGTAATAAATATTAAATAATCAAACCAAGTTTTCTCTCTATTCCTTCAATTTCAAATTTGCGACCAAGGGGGCGAACGGGCGAACCGCAAAACCGGCCAACGGGCCATGAAGTAACATTTAAAAGAAAAGGGTCCTGATAGCCGAATTCGGACAACTACAGATAAGAATACTTGGCATTAGCTTATTTACTTCACATTCGTCTGCTTCGCGGTCATCTTGAAAGAAGTCAAGGAGATGTCTTGCTGTGCTTCTACAACTAAGGCTCTTTTTCTATAGTGCTTGTTTATTTTCTCGTCTAATAATACGGTAGTGTTGTTTTGAAAATGAATTTAAAACGCGATTGGTGTAGTGTTTACTTAGTGTTTTGTCATATTGCTGTCATTTTCATATTCTTATCTGGATTTCTGCCGATGAAAAACAAAAGTGCAACATTCTCCGACTGGGAAACCAGTTTTCCAACAGATTTGAATGGACTCAAGTAGGTTTTATTTAAATTTTTTCACAGTACAAGAATTTCCTTACTTGATTTAAGCAAAACACTTTCAGTCACTCATTTTTTTTCTAAATTATGATGTTGTCTGTTATATCGCAGGTTAGATCCAAAAGAACTTTACACACCAAAGTTGACAAGAATGGTGTTGATTGTGATTGATGCTTTACGAGCAGATTTTGTTATTGGGGAAAACTTGCATTTCATGCCCTTTCTCTCTGAGCTTCACAATAAAGGACAAGCTTGCTCATACCTTGCACAGGCTCATACTCCAACTGTTACTCTACCTAGGATAAAGGCACTTGTAACTGGTAGTGTACCTGGTTTTGCTGATGTTATTTTCAACTTGGGAAGCTCACAGATTGAAGAAGACAATGTTCTGGATCAGTTTCTTGCCCAAGGCCACAATATTATTTTCTATGGTGATGATACCTGGCTGAGGCTTTTCCCTGGAAAATTTTTGAGAAGTGAAGGGACCACTTCTTTTTTTGTAAATGATTTTAAAGAGGTAGGCCAGTGAGAAGCTTATGGAAATCAAGAGCTACAGCTATAGATAATGATTTTTTATTGGAAAAGTATAGGTTGATGACAATGTAACCAGGCATTTAGATTTTGAACTCAACCAAACAGATTGGTCTATAATGATTCTTCACTATTTGGGATTGGATCACATCGGGCATGTTAGTGGGCCAAGAAGTCCATTAGTGCCGGTTAAATTGAGAGAGATGGACGATGTCATAAAAAAGATTCATCAGCGATTCATTACCAAAGAAACTGCCATAATTATTTGCGGAGATCATGGTAATTAATTGGAGCATTTCCATTATTATTGCAATATCACTATTCTTAGTCTTCTCTAAAGGGATGAGCGATTCTGGGAGTCATGGAGGATCTTCCAAGGCCGAAGTCGAAATTCCCTTAACATTTATAGTTGATGGTTGTAAACCTGATGCAAGGCTGAACCTCCAAATTGACTTGGCTCCCACAATTGCTGTTTTAATGGGAGTGCCTATTCCAAGTAATAGTTTAGGCTCTTTACTTCTTGGTGCCTTGGATAGCTTGGAGTCGAATCAAAAGCTGTATGCAGCTTTCCTCAACGCCCAAAATATTGCACTTAAAACAGAAAGGAACTCTGAGGATTCAGGCTTCCAACTGGCTATTAAACTTTATCAAGATTGGTTAACTCACGGCGCAACGAAACAAGGGGAAAATATCACTAACTTATTTTTAAAGGCAACCACCGATATGAGTAGCCATTCTATAAAAAGTCTCGCAAAATTCGATTTATATCTGATGATTATCTCTATTGTTTTTTCCTTCCAGGTTTGTTAATATATTTATCAAATGACCACAATGGATCTACATAATAATCCTTATCAATTTTTGGTAGTTATTTTTTATTTCAAGTATAAAATGCCAAAGTTTCGTGATTTGGCCTGCTACGCGTCCTGTTTGGGGATTAATAATTGGAATTAGCTTCGTTTCAACATTTTTTCACGTCATAGCCTGCCTGTCGATCGACAACGACAGCAGTTTGTGCTTTGGTGGAAACGTTTCTTTCCTCTACAGTTTCGGACTAAGCGCTTTTATTCTAGCGTTATTTGTTGTGAATAGCCACTTTTTTCTTAATCGTTCAAAATTTTCTTTGAAGGTAATGTACTTAAATTTTGTTTCTTTTAACATAAATTCATTTACTATTATTATAGAAATGTGGAACCATCCCTGAAATTTTTCTTCTATTGGGATCGTTTCTTCACGCTGCTAGTTTGGGCGCGAGCAGCTTTGTCGAAGAAGAGCATCAAACGTATTATTTTTTCATCAATACGCTTGCGCTGCTACTGCTCTATGGTAGCAGAAAGCGGAGAGCCAGTGTGAAATCACTGATTGGATTCATGGGCCTTGTGCGGATTGCCCGTTGTTGGAATCAAACGGGTGACAAATGGATAAACGAACCCGATGTCAAAGAATGGCTCAACAATGCTGCCAATCAGCCATATCTTGCGATAACATCCGTTGTTGGGGTCACAGGGATTTTTTATTGGATTCAGAGTAATTTGAAACTCAGTCAATTACAAATAATGGCTACAGCCGTCGGACTAGCTGCAAACCTTGGCCATCGTGCGGCTTTGGGTCTCTTTGGTATTTACTATCCACACTCAACGTACGCCATTTCTAATAACGTTGTCTGTAAATTTTAAAAATTAGTTCCAATTTTTTGTTCAGGGGGATTGTGGAAGCTGCTGTTACTTATTTATCTTTAATCGCGATGGTTGCGTCATTACGAGAACGCCATTCCACCTATGTTGCGATCTGGATTGTTCTAACATCGCTATTGAAAAGACCTCACAATCTTGTCCTTACCTGGATGCACTTGCTGCAGTACTCCTTGATCCGTCCCCATTTAGTTGCGCAACTGCAGCCTTTTTTCTACGACTTGGCTCATTATTGGATCGGAATGACTTGGTATTTCCAAGAGGTAAGTCTTCAGCTGTCGGAAAACACGATTTGCGTATTTACATTTATCGAATTTAGGGAAACGGGAATAATTTGGCCAGGATCGATCTTGCTTCTGGCTATGTAGGATTGCCCAACTACAACATAGTTGCCGTTGGTAAGGAAATCTGTTTGTTGAATTAATTGTTCACCGAAAATACTTCTCTTGTTTCATTCTTAAGGTTTCCTGCTCAGCTGTGCAACCTTTTCAGGCCCAGTTCTAGCATTATTGTTGTCTGTCCAACATTCCAAAGGCAAATCCCAGATGTATGGCTTTATTTGCGCTCGACTGCTTATCCTTGGGATGTTTTTGGTCCCTGTCACCTCACTTCGGTACCATCTATTTGTCTGGACCGTTTTTTCTCCAAAACTTCTTTACGAAGGAGCTCTGAGTTTTGTACTTCTTACCATACTACTTTTCGCGCGATAAAATAAAACAAAACAATTATTTCCCGAAATATCATGTTCACGATGAAACTTTGTATTTAGTGACATGTTTGTATAACGGTGCCCCATGCAAAACACAAACTATCGTTTGTATTTCACAGCACTCTCTCATAAAAAAGAAGGAACGCCTGGCTCCGCAGGACTTTCTCTTCACTGACGGCCATCACCTGGGAATCACTACAATAGTACCAAGTACCTTCTGACGAAAATTCCGTGGAATCTTCAGTTGTCACATGCTCTGCTAACAGACGTTCACTTAGCTGATCCCGTAGTCGATATAGATCTTCCGTCTGCATGGGTTCCCGCTGAAGAAACTTGGTTAACGGATGCGATGTTACTGGTCGTACTTTCACGAAGGCTGTGTAATGGCCGCTACTGAGACGACCGCTGTGTTCAATCACTCCGTATAAAGAGTAGATCACTTCTTTTTGATCCGCCTGAATTGAGCTTACGCCGGCAGCAGCAGCACTGCAAAACGGGGCGAGATCGAAGCGGAGGGGAAACTCGACATGCTTCTGTGCTTTACGCAACGCAATTCCATTTTGAGTGAAACGTTTCAGGTGAAGGGTCAGTAAGGCCGGTGGGGCGAAGATGAGCAACTGCTTGCTGGCCACGCTATAGACAGTGGGTATCTTGGCATCTTCAGGCGCACCCTCGGCCACTGCCGCCGCTGCCTTGCGCTTCGTGCAGTTTTCACAACCGTATTTGTTTGAGCCAGTCAATAGCTCTGGGGCAGTAAATAGGTTGAGGCACGATTGAACTGAACATTCTTGATTGGTTGCATGGTAGCGGACGGCTAAGGAGCAAAGGCTCTTGGCAACCCATTCGCTGCGAATTTTTTTCGCAGTCGATGTAGTAGGAGGGCTGTCCATTTTGTGCTGGTCGATGCTGTCTTCATCATTTATAGAATCAACGCGCACTTTTTCTATTCTGGACACCAGTTCGTTTACCTCTTCGTTGTTATCCTCCACATCACCACCAACATCTTCATCTTCGTCATCTTCTCTGCCGCTCGATGCGGGACTATCATCGTCTTCGGCTCCTTCGGCTTTCACGGGTGTTGTGGACGTTGTAGATGTTGGCTGATCATAAGATTTTTCACTAGTATCCTCGGTGATTTCCGGACAAACTTCATCCACTGGAGCATCCGCTGAAATATTCGCTGAAATATCCGCTGAAATATCCGCTGAAATATCCGCTGGAACATCCGTTGGAGCATTCGCTGGAACAGCCACTGACCCGAATTCCTCGTCTTCTTTATTTTCCCTCTCCCATCTTCTTCCCTTGTTTCTACGACCCGCTTTCCGCTCCTTCTTACGCTGGTGTTTTGAGACAGTGACAGGTGTCGAAGGGCCTAAGCAAGACAACGAGTCAACTACGGTCGTTTTACGCTTGTGGCTTGTTGGTGGGGATTTATCTTCTGATACGGGCAAACTAAGATCCATGAAAGGCTCAAGGATTTGGTAAGGGTGATGGCACGTATCACAGATGACCGTGCTGAGAAGCTGTCCACCAAATAGTTGATCCACAAATGTATGGGCAGACTCTTTTCCATAGACTTTCAGTTTTTTCTTAAGAATTGGATCAATTTCTGTTGGCTGATTTTTTACAACAGTTACGGGTAAATTGAAGTGGCTCATAATGGCATGGCGACGTCGAGTAATTTCTTCAGTTCGAATGCCGTCGAGCAGGTGTCGAAGCAACCTGTTTACATTGAAAATATTTAGCAAAGAGTTGCAGTTGTCTATTACTGCAACAGCTTACTCATGAGCATCTTGTTGTTGAAATCCACGAAACTGAGGACTCTTCTTACACACTTGATTGAAGAGAGAAGATGGGGTCACAGTAGACAATGATTGTCTTCGTTTTCCTGTTCCTCCTGTAATTGCTGGACAATGCATATCTTTGAGGAATGAAGCTAATGTAAGTGTAAGCGGTTTTCCTGTTTTATAAATAATAAGTAAGGTGATCTTTCCAATTTTTAGAAATGTATGTGTATACCTGGCCCTAGAGCCACATTGATTGGCTCTGCAACTGGTGATTCCTCAATACTATCAGAGTCTACAGAATCTCCTCTAGAATTGCCATTATCTAGCTCATCTGGTAGAGTTTCCCAAGAAGTGGGGCATTGGGAACTGCCTTCAGAACCTTTAAGTTGGATGACATGCCCATCACGAACCTCCATATCCAGCAATTGTGTCAACCAATGTGTTTGGCTCAACACCTGCATCACTGAATTAAAGAAGCATGTGTTACCCAAATTTGAAAGACCTTTCACTGAAGGTAGGCTTTCGTTGACACTTTCTTTGCCATTAAGATCCTTTCCCTTGGATTCCAACTATGTATAAATTATATATTTTATCAAATTTTTGTATTAACATGGTATTCGATGCTCTAAAGAATTACGCTCAGAGTGCTGGTGAATCCATTCCGCGACAATTCCTTGGTGTCAAATTGACTTTGACTTCTCTTCATGGAAGACTTAACTTTGGAAGGCTTTCCAGTAAGATGAACAGACTGTTTTCTTGTAAAATCAACTGCCTGTGTCATTCCGGAATCGGCCATGATCAAGGCCGTCCGTAGTTCGGTACACTGTATATAGATTAATGAAGACAGTCACATTCACGACACTCATTCCCCCGATAACATGTGTGGAAAATGTGTGTGTAATCAGCTCAACCGAGGATTTGGTTTTTTATCGAAGCTTGCGCCTCTAGCGATTGAAGGTTGCAAGAGTAAGTAAAATAGATCTAAATGATATTCAATATGTCTAAAACGAATTGAAGCATTGGTTAAAATAAGTTGATACCGTCTTAATTGATATCCTTATTTGTTTTCACCGAGAAACCAGATTTTCATTCTCTTACCAACTCAAATACTTCCCAGATGGCGGTGTGTCCCACTCGGCCAGCGGGCCAGTACTCGGCCGATTGCAGAAAATTTCAATCTGTTCAAGGACGAAGTAGCAGACAACTTTCTTTATTCCGCATTTGCTTCTGCTACCAGTTCCACGTGTCTGTCAGATTGTCAGACTGTGCGCGTCGGTGTATTGGTTACACTTGAAAGTTGAAACTTTTAAGAACAGTCTCCAATATGTCAAAGTTAAAATCTCTTCAACCCGTTGAGGAAAAACAGGAGTTCCTTGATATTGATGACGCCGCAAGTGACGATGGAGAAGATGAACAAAAACACGCTAAATTGCTTGATGCTATATCAAAGCTGGGCAAAAATAAAAAGTATTTTTAATTTACACATATATTTTCTAGCATAAACTTGTCATCACATCAATCCTTTAACCTGTTAATTATGTGTGCAGGCTAAAGATAACTCAGAGGACAGAGCCAGTCTCTAAAATCAGTGAACATGCCCTAGTTCAAATTGGCACTGGTGGGAAAACCTCTACAAAAAGAAAAATCAATGTTGATGAATTACTTGAAGTGATTGCTCAGAAGCCACGGCTGGGATCACTTCAAACAGCTGTAAAACAGGCTAAAAAACGAGCACAAACATTAAATGCACCTCTTGAGAAACCTCAACAGCTAAGGGTATGTATTGATGACAGTTTTTCTTAGAAGTGTGTTTTAATAGTTCATCATTTTGTGGGAATTGCTCAGGTTGAACGAGCTGCAGGTTATGAGAAGGTCAAAGAAGAGGTGTCACGTTGGGATGACACTGTTAAAGGAAACAGAATAGCGGAACAGTTGGTTTTCCCTTTAAATCAACCATCAGTAAAATTGCACTCAGCCAAAGATTTCACAGCAAAATTTAAAGTACTGTAATTTCTCACCAAACTACAGATTTGAAATAATTTAGCATTTCTTATTAGCCCAAGACACCCCTGGAACAACAGATAAGTGAACTTTTGAGAGGCAATAAACATGTTCAAGAGGAGAATCAGGTAAGCCAAATCTGATAGCAACTCCAAACAATTTTACATTGAGTGGTATTCTGGTAGGAATTGACTCCTGCTGAGCAAGAAGCATTGGCATCCATGTCTTTGAAAGAAGCTTTAGAGAGACGAAAGGAGCTAGCCAGAAGTAGAGCTTTACAATCGTATCAAGAGGCAAAAGCCCGGAGACAAAATAAAATTAAGAGCAAAACGTAAGAGACGCTGATTCAATTTTTAAAAATGTACGTTTCATTCATATTAATTCTCATTCTCAGGTATCATCGGTTGATGAAGAGAGAAAAAATGAAAAATCATGTTAAAGAGTTTGAAATACTTAAAGAGCGTGATCCTGAAAGCGCTTTAGAAAAACTTGAGCAGTTAGAAAAAAAGCGAATCGAGGAACGTATGACATTGAAGCACAAAGGAGCGGGAAAGTGGGCGAAGCTTCAGGCCATTCGGTCTAAATACGACCAAAATGTAATTTGCTTCATATCGTCTATACATTACATCACGTTAATGTTCTCTTGTACCCAAAGGCTCGAGAATCACTGGCAGATCAACTGAGAATCGGCAAAGAAGTGACCCGTAAAGTAAAAAAGTCTGACGATGAGTCTGATGAAGAAATTCCTATCACACAGCCAGAGAAGAGTGACAATCCTTGGTTGGGTGGATTGGAATCGACTCGTGCTTCTACAGAGGTTACATCTGGCTATCGAAAACTGTGGAACAACGTAAATGAAGGCAAACAAGCTAGGGTGAGTATGAATAAAGAAGTGACCAGTACTGTGAACCAATCAAAAGCGTTTCAAGAAGCCGCTGCTAGAGAAAATGATGAGGATGATCCATCGTCCGCATTTGAAATTGACGAAGAGGAAGAACAGACGTGTGTTTCGGAATGCGAAGGAATGGAGGAACAACATTCTGAGATGCTCGACGAAGGATTGACTCGGAAAAGCACGATGGAGGATTTTGATCAGAGTTCTGAAGTTGTTGAAACGAAACGGAAAAGTCGCCGAAAGAAGGCAAGAAAGGGAAGTGAAGAAAAGGTATCCATAATAACTGAGATGCAGAAGGGAAAAAGAACACCCACGGATATCGATCCTAGCAAATTCATTTTAATGAAAGACGCAATGATATTAAACTCATCAGTGCCAGTGACCGAAGAGGGTAACGAAGAAGATGAAGGTGACGAAGAAGAAGAACAACGTCGAATGACGTTGGCAGAGGCGTTTGCTGATGATGATGTGATCGAACAGTTCAAAGAGGAGAAAAAAAGAATTGTCAATGCAGCCACTCCTAAAGATATCGATTTGACTCTGCCTGGTTGGGGAGAGTGGGGTGGAGCTGGTGTGAAAATCTCCAATCGAAAGAAAAAACGATTTATCATCAAAGCCCCACCGGCCCCTAAGCGAAGAGATGACAACCAAGGAAACCTTATTATTAACGAAGACAAGAATGCTACGATGCGTCGCCAGCAGGTCAGTGTACACATTTTTATTGTAATGGCCGGTCTGCCTCAACTATATTTGAACTGCAGGTTAATGATTTGCCATTCCCATTCCGCTCGGCGGCGGCATTCGAATCTACTATTCGAGCACCAGTGACATCGACGTTTGTTCCTGAATCGGCAGTCCGTAAACTGACAGCACCGAAGGTCTTAACCAAGATCGGCACTGTGATCGCTCCTATCACCAACGAAGCTCTTTTATCCACGGGACGAAATAAATCTGAAGATAAATCGGGGCCCGAGGACAAAAAATCCGGCAAACATTCAGCCAAATCCTTTAAATCCAAGAAATAAATAAAATACATTGTAAACGAGTTGCATTTTCTTTTCATTATTTTAACGTCGACGTCGAATATATTTTATTTGGAATTGGAATGCCATCGTATGTTTAACCGAAAAGACTGACTGCTTTTAATCACGTTAGTGGGTCTAGCTTGGCTTTTTGAAATGTGATTACTTTAAACCCGTTTGATGTTCCTACTTTCGTCTCAATTCCAAAGTAAATCGGTCCAGAGACTGGAAGCTCATGAAGTAACGGGCGAAGCCGTTCAACATCTACGAGTAGAGTACGAATGAGGTTTGTGACGTGCAACAATTTCTTTAACGAACTCAATTAATCCGATTTTTGGATTGGCTTTGAAGGAAAATATACGAAGTTCGCGCATTTAGGGATAACTGTAATGAGGCAATTGTAATGAGGTGGGCTCATGCCTTTAAGCGCCAAAAAGAAAGCGGAAAAAGGGAAAGAATCGAAGCAGAAACGACAAGGAAAGTTGAAGGACGTGAAATTGTTGATGGAACATACTCCAATCATTCCTGCTTTTCCCATAGGCATTACTTCCACATGATATTTATGGAGAAATTAGAAGAAACCAAGAGTTTCAAATTGGGACCGTATATGACCTTTTGTAATCTCGCGTTCTGGACGTCGGCCCAGGTTGCCCAATTAAAGTAAAAGGGGTGAATGGCAGAAATTGTTGGCCATAGCAGAGTCATAGAAACCTGGTTCCTCAACGTATGGCTAAAAGGCAAAAGCCCATGGCAAAAGGGAGACCCTTGTGCGACCCGGCGAGGAACTTTTGTCGGACTAGCACTAGCGCCTCAAATGGGTGTGAAGCGAACTACATTCTCAGCACCAATCACGGAAGAGTCCTTGAAAATCAAAGGAACCAACCGGATTAAAAGACGGGAAATTCAAACCAAGGGGAAAACTAAATGAAATCGTTTTCAACAAAGATGAATATAATATTAATTGTTGAAATACTCTATTTTGGGTGTTTATTGACTAATTGTAAATTAAAATTTTATTAATTATTGAGTGTCACTTTGGGCAGAACAGAGAGACTTTCCTTAGCAAAGAAGCTGCTATACTTCATAAACAAAAAATGTAATTATTTGGTCTCACACTGTATGCGACTGCAACTGTCACAAGTGAATCAACAACAGATCACCAATCCTTTCAAAAAGCAGCAACGATTGGAACATGGAGTATGTTCTTTCAACAATTTCTTGTCTTTCAACTTCCGTGTGAGATTAATTCCGAACGCAAGATTACAAATGGTTCTGCTTGGTCCCATTTTGAACCCCTTGATCTTCTCTACTTGCTTCATAAATTTTGTGTTGATGTTAACTTGTATAAAAAGCAGCCAGGATTGGAACATGGAGTATGTTCTTACAACAATTTCTTGTTTTTCAACTTTCGCATGAGATTAGTTCCGAACGCGAGATTACAAATGATCGTGCTTGGTCCCATTTTGAAACCCTTGATCTCGTATACTTGCTTCATAAATTTTGGGTTTATGTTTAGCCTATTCAAAAAGCACCAACGATTGGAACATGGAGTATTTTCCCAAAACAATTTCTTGTCTTTGAACTTCCGCATTAGATTAATTCCGGACGGGAGATCAAAAATGGCCGTGCTTGGTCCCCTTAAAAAACCCCTTGATCTCTTCTACTTGCTTTATAAATTTCGTGTTGATGTTTAGCCTATTCAAAAAGCAGCCACTATTTGAAAATGGAGTATGTTCTTACAACAATTTCTTGTCTATCAACTTCCGCATGAGATTTATCCCGAACCCGAGATAACAAATGGTCATGCTTGGTCCCATTTTGAACCCCTTGATCTTTTCCACTTGCTTCATAAATTTTATGTTGATTATGTTTAACCTATTCAAAAAGCAGCAACGATTGGAACATGAAGTATGTTCCAACAACATTTTGGGATAATTGACAATTAATGGCTAATCGGAGATGAAACATTTGATTTACATTGACAACAAGGCTCCGTGATTTGCCAATACAATGGCAAATCAAAGGCCCGGCTTGCCAATAAAATGGCAAATGGCACCCATTTGTCAATGCAATGGCACCCATTTGCTAATGCAATGGCAAATCAAAAGGCCCATTTTCCAATGCAATGGCAAATCAAAGGAATCATAATAAGACTCTGCATATTCCTTCCTCTCTGATCCATTTCATTTCCGAATACAATCTAAGTCGTCTTCTGAGTTGCGCCCGTATAGTAAAACCAATTAAACTTTTTAAAAAAGTGTATATAGTTATACCTTGATAATGTGCTGAACCCCGTTTAAATACTAGATCAACATTCCTCTTCTGCGGCCTCGCCAACGCCAGATCTCTAGTCAGCAACAAAACTTCTTAAATTATCACATTACTGTAACTGGTCTTAGTGGTCTAGATCTATTAGCTATCACCGAGACTTGGCTGAATGATGATGTTGGTGACGTTATACTTCGTGACGTATGCCCAGCTGGTTACTCAGCAATCGATTGCTCGAGAGCTAAAATGGAAGAGGGGGAGAAATCGCCCTACTTTTTCGCGACTCGATTCGTGTCAACGTACTTAATGTTGACTTCAAGCCTGCTTCTTTTGAATATCTTCCTGGAGCCTTTTCTGTGAATGGCACTACGATGTGGTTGCTGGTGATATATCGCTCTACCTCACTCAGTCTTAGTCAATTTTTGACTGAGTTTGCTGACTTGCTTGAGCTGCTTCTTCCGACTCCCTCAAAGCTGTTGATCGTTGGTAATTTCAATATCCACGTTGACACCAAGTCTAACCTAGTTTGCCAAAAGTTTCTTTCCTTTCTGGAATCTTGTGATTTTCTGATAGTCGTGTTGTGCACGTGTGACTGGATACCATGGACGTCCATTTGGATTAAAAATGTCCTCTCCACTGGACGAAAGTAACGTCCATAGGAACAAATGGACGATGGAGCAAAAGGTGTTGTTCAAAGATTTTTCTTACTTTATTACCGGGAATTCAAATTTCTAATAATTTTTTCAATATTAATATATTTGCTTGTCTTCGTATTGATACAAGATTTGCGAGACTCTTTCAAGAACCAAAGTCACCCTTTCATTATTCCAAGTCTTAGTCTTTTTAGTTTTGGTGTCCTTAAATGATTTTGAAGAAAGGACAGCTTTGTAGCTTTGAATGGTTTTAACCTATTGTGTTGGATACTGTAAAAGAAAAAGAGAGATTGAAAATGGTTTTGTGTATCATTGGTGAATAGTTGTCCGTTGATTTGTTTTTCTATCAGTTCCATCTATTCTGAACGTAATATTATCGATCATGTAATAATGTAAATACCATTTTTGTCATCCAGTGCCAGACAGCAAATGTCCATTTGTCGTCCATCTCAGGATGTTCAATTTGCTACATTATACTAAAAACGTAAAATACATTCCAGAAATGTTTTAGATTCAATGAATTTGAACATGTGTCCAAATATGGTACAAAATGACACAAAGTTCATCTTGAAAAATTTAAAAACATTGTCAAATGTTTGCGCGAATGAATGGCACTCGCGCGCTTTTGGTGTGTAAGTTTACACTTGTGTAAAGGTGCCGAAAACAAATTAGGACACACGACCTTATATCTTTTATCCTCCCAGGTCTCAAAATCTTGTACTGATCCCGTTGAATACAAATGGAGTGGGTCAGAGACGTTCTTTCAATCTCGTTTTTTTATCTGATCTTCGGGGCCTTTGTATTGGCAAATGAAATGGATCAGAGAGGCAGGAATATGGAGAGTCTTATTATAATTCCTTTGATTTGCCATTGCATTGGAAATTCGGGCCTTTGATTTGCCATTTTATTATAAAAATGCCATTTGCCATTGTTTCCAAATAACGGTCTCTAAAAGTGATAATGGCAAATCATATTTTTGGTTCATTAGCTAATGTCAATGTGTTTTTTGTGAGAAAAGATGAAGGACAAAAAACTTGTACAGTCTGATTTGGATGTTCTCTCTATAAATAAAATATCGTCTCCATTAACACAGTTATATTTATTTTGTTTAATAGAAGAATTGCCTTTAATTTTCATTATAAACCAACATACCGACGTTTGGTTCAAATGGCTGAAAATATCTGGCTATTTGTAACAAAATGAATGAATATGCTTGATCAATGGGTAAAAGTGCTCCAAATCACAAATTCATTGAAAATGTAAAAGTTTGAAACATTGTTTCTATAATATTGAAATGGTTGGAAGACGTAGCGATGAGCTTTAATCATCTGAAGTGGTAAGTACTTTTCATTCAATTTTACAAATATTACTTTTCTTGGCTAATGGCCAATGGGTTTCACACACACACCTTGTGGTGAAACCCAATAACACTCCCGAACGAACAATCTCGACAAACGAGTGAAAATTTCGTATGCCGGCATCCTTTCTCGTCCTTTCTTTCTATTCTCAATTTTGCCGTCGTGATACATATCAACTATGACGATCGTATTTGGTAGCGAAAGTCGTCCGTAAGAAAACGAAAGGGCTCAGATTTCACTAAGAGCGTAAAAAAGATAATAAAATTGTCCCTTTCTTGGAATAGTCTCTGGAGACTTTCGAGGTAGCTGAAAAAATCCCCAGATCCCCTAGCGCTGTGAACTGCGAATTGCGATTCAAATTTCATAGGAAATTGCCTTTTATCGTGAAATTTGAGTTGATCGTTCTGTACCAATTTTGATTAGGGGACTGCACCACTTCATTCTGAACAAGATGGTGCAATCCGTTTTTCTGTACGGCTTACCGTTCAGGCGTAATCTCGGACCGCGATTGTCGCCTATTTGCATGTGCATTAATATTTTTTTTACTTAAGATGCGCCCTTATTATACTCAAAAAGGTATCATATCTGGAGAACTTATAGGACACTTGATGGTCGTATGGAGCTAGTTTTAAAATGATCCTCATCTCGATTCTCTTTACAAAATGTACAAATGGAAATGTTAACAAAATAGATTTCTTAAACGAATGGATTTTGAAGAACTGGTTAAAGAGCGTCGCAAGGTCAAATGAATGTTAGATATATCGAAGGTATTTGTTATGCTAATGGTATATTTTTGTGCTAATGGAACTGGTAAAATCTGTTAATCGATGGGTTACACTGACGTCATCATCAAAGGTCTGCTATGTTGAAAAAAAGCAGTAAGTGTGAGGTGAAAAAACGACCATCAGTCGTTGGCCCTAAAAATACTAGTACAAGGCTAGGTTTTTTACAAAAACTGTTAAATATGAAACAAAATTGGAGACAAATTATTGTTCTGTGTCTTGTAATATAGTCCTCTCACGAGGTCTATAACTGGCTCAAATATCAGGGACAAAAGTGAAGAAAAAGGGATAAAATCGACGAAGGGTATATAGGAATAGCCTGTTGCTATAGAACGGATGGGAAAAGAATAAGTGGGATAATTGCAATTAATGGTCGTTGGAACATTTACATACACAAGATTTAATCCCCCTAATAGTCGAGAACAGATGAGTCCTCAGCGCATGGTTATCAAAGCCTATACTAACTAAAACGTAAAATATCCGACTCTCTGCTGCATTGGTACTTCTGGCCCAATTCTATAGTAAAACCAATTAACCTTATAAAAAATAGTATGTGTATACCTTGATAATGCAAAATACTCAGACCGAAGGTCTAACTGTAAGGGTTTATAAACCAGCAACCTGTTTTATACTTTAGCTAAAGGATAAAACAGTTGTTCCCAGCAAAGGAACACCCCTTGCTAACGGCAATAAATATTCTTTGCCTGAAAATACGTGTGGATCGCCTCCAATTTTATAAAATTAATACAGACGTATTCACGGGACCCATTCATAGCTAGTATTTTCTGATAGTCTGTTGTGCACTGTGACCGTACCATATTTTGGAGAAAATGCAAAGAAAGGTAGAACAAATAGGTAGCAAAAGGTGTTGTTCAAAGATTTTACTTACTTTATTACCTCATATAATTTTGATTAAATAGGTGCGAAACCTGCGAGACTCTTTCAAGATCTTATTGCTTTATTTTTTAGTTGCCTTAACAATTCGCAGTTACATAACCCTCGATACTGTAAAAGGCAAGTAAATTAAAAAATATTCTACGTATCATGCGTACGCGCGCTTTTGGTGTGTAAGTTTACACTTGTGTCTAATGAAACAAAGGGCACAAGGACACTATTTTTTAGAGAATACCCGTTTTCAATTTTTTTTATCTGATCTTCGGGGCTTAAAAAGGATGTTTTCACGAAGCTAATTCTAAAATAGTTATAAAAATGCTGTTTTCCATAACGGTCTCTCGAGTGATGAGCGGATATTTTTGGTGCATGCTGTCAAAGTTTTTTGTGAGAAAAGATGAAGGACAAAAAACTTGAACCTATTTGGATTTTATAAATAAAATATCGTCTCCATTAACACAGTTATATTTATTTTGTTTAATAGAAGAATTGCCTTTAATTTTCATTATAACACCAACATACCGACGTTTGGTTCAAATGGCTGAACTTACTCGACTGGCCCAAACATTACGATATGTCCCTTCTATTCACTGGATCGTCGTGGAAGACAGCGATGAGCTTTCTTCTGAAGTAGCAGTTACTTTACAACGATTAGCTATTTCACACACACACCTATGTGGTAAATTTAAGCGTTATCGAATTTTATTTGTATTATTCATTACAACGAACAATCACTCAATGATAAGCAGCTCGAATGCCAAAAAAATATAGAAATATGGAGCCGTTCAAACCCCGAGGGGTTTCAAATCGGAATGCTGCTCTTAAGTGGATTCGATCCAATGCCAAAACTGGCGTTTTTTATTTCGCAGACGACGATAATACCTATGACATACGCCTTTTTATGGAGGTATAACTTACTGATTAACCTTGAGTATTTGCATTGCATTAATATGTGTTTTACTTAAGATGCGTTATACCAAAAAGGTATCAATGTGGCCAGTAGGACTGATAGGATCGTATGGCGTTAGCAGCCCCATTGTTAATATGTCTAATGGAAATGTTATAGATTTCTTAAACGAATGGATAGGTGGTCGAAAGTTCCCCGTTGACATGGCATCATTTGCAGTTAACGTGGAATACTTTCTTCGGGTAATACTTAATTTTCAGTACTAGGGGACTACTAGATCTACTGCTATTTTTACAAAAACTGTTAATTACTTTCAAATATTGTTCTGTGTCTTAATATAGTATCCAGACGCAATGATGCCTTTCATTCCCGGCTACGAAGAAGAGGATTTTCTCAAGAGTTTGAATTTAAGCTTGAATGACATAGAGCCTAAGGCAAACTATTGTTCTGAGGTTAAAGATGGAAATTGTGTCAAAACATTTTAAAACATGTCTCATAAGTCAATTAAAACTTTAGATACTGGTATGGCACACACAAACTCGAAACAATATGGATTTAGAAGAATTTCCATCTGGAAACTACAACGGTACAAACTACGACATTCTAAAATTACAACTTCGAAGTTTTCAACAACAAAAAAAAGATTTGAATCATGACGAAGAAAATACGCGTAGGCCTACATCAGTTTAAATGCCCAAAGCAACGATTTCTAATACTTAATTATTTTAAATATACTTAAATTAAAAGGCTATATCCCTACTTCCACGCTTATTCTCTTATAATCCCCACGCTCTAATAATATTTTCACAATTACTTTTCTTTTAGATAACATCACTATTTTTCCAACGAGTATTTTGAAATTTGATTAAAAGTGTATATAACAAAACTGTCAATGACATACAACGTTATTTAAAAAGTTTTTGAACTGAAGACATCCGCTAGGAATAGACTATAGCTGTATGCAAAATTTCCTTGTTTTAGAAACATAATTCAATAGCGGATGTCTTCAGTTCAAAAACCGGTTTTGTAAGGGTTTATTGAACGGGTTCAACGTTAAAAACCGGTTCAATGGACCCGTCAAAAACATTTCCGCGATCTTTTACCCTTGAAAAGACCCTTTAACTGGTAAAAATCTTCTATAATTAAATGACAGTATTTGGCACGCGCTTGTTTTTACTTGATGGAATGGGGTAGGCCTACTGAACACCGTGGAAAAACCCTAAATATACCGCGATGTATAATACTTGAATATAATGTACAAACCTATATAGTTTTCAATAGCTCTTAAACCAAACATGACCCTTATAAGGTTTACGCATGTTAATTAAGCACATTTTAATTTTTATTTAAATCGGAATTATTATTTTTGTTTTTCAAATTCAAATCCAAACATAGATCTGAAAAAGATTACAATAATTGGGATATATTCGCTTCAGCCATAAACCGAAGTGACCCGTTGTATGAGTAGCAAATTCTTCTAATTGCAATATTCAACATCGAGCATGACGAGATATGAATAGAAAATGTCATGGACTTGAAGGATTTGCGTTGTGTAGGCTAAATTATATGGAACGGAAGGGATTTTTCTTTTATATCAACGATTTCAAGTTTCAACAGTCAACACTGATGAAACGCGCTGAGCACATCGGGTAAGCAGAGGTTTAAATGAGTCACGTGGTTATGTTTTGATGTCGACTGTCGTCTGCTGGTATGATATGGTGTTGTAACTGTAATGCATTATGGTGATTGGCGTGAACTTGGAAAACATTTTAAGCCCAAGCAACAAAGAATTTCGTTTTCACGCTGCATATTTTATCTACAAATATTATTAGACTTTTGGAGATTGTTGAATATTAGTAATGCCTGGTTCAAGGTAAACTTTAATTATTTCAAGTAATATTATCCACAATTTCATAGATTTATTCATACATTCATTAAGGTTTTCTTTGCTGCTCCTGGAACCAGGTGAAATTTATTTTGAAGACTTTAGTGTAACCTACACATCTGGCACACAAGAAAACAGTCAGAGGGGCCGTTTGAGATTATGTTCAAAATCAGTGATGTTTGAACCATCTGACTTTAAGTACCCATTACTCAAAGCCAACTTAAGCTACTGCAGCTCCATTTCACAAGAGTAACAAAATATTGTGAAAGAAGTGTTTTTAAATCCTTTAAAAAATTTCTTTATTTTTAATTCTTGTCACATTTTAGGAATAAATTCCTTGTCATAAAATGTAACCAACTTGTAGAAATGCTGGCAAATAATGTGGTTGCCCCTTATGTTTTTGTGAAGAAGAATTTGACTCTGCGATTCACATTTCATTATGCTACCAGTGAAGAGTGTCTGCATCGCCTGAGCCAGTTGCACAGGGCATCCACTCTTCCCCCAAAAGATCAGCAAGAAATGATGGATGCTATTGTCCATTCCAGGCATTCTAGAGTCCATTTTGATCCTTGTTGGTTAGAGGATCTTCATGAAAGTATATTGTTTGAAGCACGTGTTATTCAGGTTAACATAGTTTTCCTTCATTACTAATTCTCGAGTTTGAAATAGTTTCTTATACTTGTTTTGAATTTTAAATGTAGGTTTCTCCTTTAGTGTCCAACCCTGGAAGAGTTGTGTTGACTTCAGTCAGACTTTATTACCAGCCTTACAATCGTGAGCCTTCACCCGTTATGAAAATCCGCCTTTCAGATGTGGAACGTGTAGTCAGAAGGCGATACTTGTTACAGAATTCGGCTTTGGAGATTTATTGCAAGGAATACTGCACTACGAAATATCTATTCCTAGCCCTCGACAGTACATCTCTGTGCGATGAATTGTTCAGAAGGCTTGAGCCAGAAAATAATCCAAATAACGGCATTGATGTTGCAACATTGCAATGGCAGCACGGCATTCTTTCCAACTATGATTATTTACTGTTCCTAAATAGGTAAAAGATATTTGGATTTACAGTTCAAACTGGAAATGTTTACACAACCGTTTTTTTTTACTGAAAATGGGAAAAAATAGCGCGGCAGACAGAAGTTTCAACGACCTGACCCAGTATCCCGTCTTCCCATGGGTCGTTAAAGACTTTACAAGTCCCAGTTTGAATTTAGATGACCCATCGATTTATCGTGATTTATCACTGCCAGTAGGTGCATTGAATCCAACCCGCTTAAAACAGCTGCTAGAACGGTTTAATGATATGCCAGAACCAAAATTTTTGTACGGCTCACATTACATGGCGCCAGGGTATATTTCTATTGGTGTGGGTCATTTGAAATTCTGAAATAATTGAATACTATTAAATATGTTCTTAGGTTTGTCCTATTTTATCTTGCAAGAAAATATCCACAGCTTGTGCTTTGCCTGCATGGAGGCCGTTTTGATCATCCAGATCGCATGTTCAATAGTCTTCAACAAACATGGCAAAACGTACTAAATGGCGCTGCCGACTACAAAGAACTAGTCCCTGAATTTTACGGTGGTGAAGGCGACTTCCTAGTCAACTATCTGGGTATTAATTTTGGCCATCGCAGCTCGGATACTCGCCCTGTTCACGACGTCGAACTTCCGCCATGGGCTAGTTCTCCTCAAGAGTTGATAGCCAAATTGAGGTGAAAGAATAACGATTGCTCTCGACTTTTCTTGTTTAACTCACTTCTTTTTTTTCAATACAGGCAAGCCCTTGAATCGGAACACGTTTCAAGAAACTTACACCAATGGATTGATTTGATATTTGGCCACTTACAAAAAGGGCCAAAAGCGATCGAAGCCAATAACCTCTTTCACCCACTATGCTACGAAGGTACTTTTAAGCATTTCGTGTCTCGAGAATTCACAGTACAAATGTGAGAGCTATTGCTACATACATAGACTCACGCGCGTTTTCCTATGCGTCCCAAGAGGCGTGAACGATGAAGTCATCTATTGGTTCATTTTATTCCCATGTTGTTACAGGCTCTGTCGATCTATGTTCCGTCAGAGATCCGGTCACGCGTCACATGTATGAGATTCAAATTCTCGAGTTTGGTCAAATCCCTCGGCAGCTTTTTAGGGAGCCGCATCCGGCACGTTTCGCTGGATTCGTTCACGTTCCATTGCCGACCATGTCGCTAGATGCCCAGGCTGCTGGATCGGAAGAGGAGGAAGATGGAGTCGAGAGCAGTTCCAGGTCATGGTCACAGAGCCGCCTCTGTAGTTTACAACTCGACACAGTTTTTCACCAGCATAAGAAATCCGTCACGGGAGTTGCCTTCATTTCCCAAAGCGGTGATGTACAGGCCGTTTCCATTTCGCTCGATGGCTTTTTGAAAGTCTACAAGTAACTGCTTCTACTTAATCTAATCTGTCCCAAGAAAATTGATGGGTGATTGCATCCCATAACTCTTTTCTTATAAGAGTTCGTGAAGGAAAACAAGTCCTATCCGTCAGCCCGATCGAATCCAGTCCGCTAACGGCCTGTCTCTGCCTTCCTAATTCAAGTGCCCTCGTTTTGGGTACGCTGCAAAATGAAGTGGCTCTGTATCAGATCGACTGCTGTCGACTAGATAGCGTAGCGCATGTCCATGACGATAATATCACAGCACTTGGTAATCATTTATCCTTAAAGATTTGTCCTACTAGTAGTAATGATGTTCCATTTGATCGACAGGGATCGGTGACGATATGAATGATGGAAGCGTGGTGCTGGCCTCGGCCTCGTCTGACGACAGTGTCAAGCTTTGGCGCGTCCGGCGTGTCGGCAACTCTCCCCATTTCCGTTTCCGTCCGCCTACCGATCTCATAGCCGAGTTAGAGCACGATTCTTCCGTCGTCTCGTTGGATTTCCATGTGTATGAACTCGAAAAACTTTTCAATTTAACTGCAACCCAACTTGAATTTTAAGCACCCTTTTGTAATGACTTGTAGTTCGGGGTTGAAAGTAGCCACAGGTACCAAAGCGGGAGGACTCCATCTCTGGGAAGTCCCATCTGGTCTACCACTCAGCACTCTCCCTGGTGAGTCTTACGCATGGTTGAGATCGTTCTAAATGGAAGATGATGTTACCTTCGTTTGTTTTTCTATCAGGCCATGCGGATGAGGTATCAGCCGTGAAATTCAGCCCCGACGGATCAAAGCTGGTGTCAGGTTCAGTTGTCTTTCCTAATTTTCCTCAAGGCGTTTTCAACAAGTGGCCCACGGCGTCTTTTACTTAAGACGCTGATGGGGTACTCCCTATCTCGAAACTGAAATCTCATTACCGGCTGTCGCCTTTTTGGACTTTCTTTCTTTACGACAGTCGGTCGTGACGGTCTACTCCAAGTCTTTCAGGTCGATATTGATCCGCCACAGATGCTCGCCAGAACGCTGGATAAGAACGAGGATTTTCGGTATTAATACTCGTGAAAATCCTCTAATTAGTTGGAGACTAATCGGGTCGACCGCTTTCTTCATTTGGTAGATGTTTGGCCTGGGACGGATTGTCGATCCTGTTGGGTACCGCCTTAGGGGAGTTGTTGCTCTTCGACTTGGTCACCTTTAAAGTTGTACGCCGACTACAGGCCCACGGATCAGGACCGCTAACTTGCATTGCTGTTGCCCCATCTGTCGCCGATCTGGTTGTCATGACGGCTGGCGAAGACGGTCGCGTTTGCCTCTGGAGACCCAAAAGCCCTTAAAATGAGCCAATGTGTCCCGTGGCGAAGGGGGTCTAGCCCCAGTCTTCTAATAATGTTGTCCTCAACTTACCTATATGTGGGTCATTTAGATTAATGGCATGAATTATGGATTTTTTTTTTGTGTGGTGATGTTTAAATATTGCATCTAATGTTTTAATCTTGGTTGAAAAGTAAGAGAAAATTAAGTCATTGTTTCCCGACCGTCCAGCGATTCCATTCCATACGTTCAATACATAGGATAGAGGTTAAATGTTGCAAAGAACTTTTACCGTTATTAAAAGGCCAAAGACCGACTTGTCGTGTTCTCACAACAACATGAAAACTAGAGATTGGCTCTGTACTTGAATGAATTGCGTTGCTGCGATCAAAGCAAACGCGACTCCATTTCCGAGAAACGTGCAGAAATGAAGTTCTACCAGACATACATAAGCCGACACAAAAATACATCACGCAACTTGTTATACTCTCGTGGTGAGTGGTGACTTTGAAAAAGATTTATCAGTTGGACTCGAGTTACCATACTACAACTCCTGGAAAGAAATTCAAAAAGTTATGTTAAATTTAAATTCAGTCGAAGCGATCTGTAAAGTTTACTTTTTAGAAATACGCGTACGTACGTACCAATAATTGCTTTCACTGCAAAAAAGCAGTCCTTAGTTAGGTTACTTACCAACGCTGTACTGTATGAAATAAACCTTTTTTTTCACATTAAGTGTAGGCTACTTCCATTCCGGTGGGCACATTGCCTAGCTGTTTCTTACTCCAGGTGGTATTTTGCTGTAAGCTGGCGGATTTTACGTTCCCGCACCTTGGCAAACAGACCACCCACTGTGATATTGGGTCGCATTTCACTGTCTCTAGGGTCGTTGGATCCAGGATCAATATTTGCTTGCCGAAGAGAATGAGATGCTTCTCTCTACTCAGCGACAACCACCAGCACAACAGTGTAACAAGCTCTCTCTAGACTATCTCTTTCTAGCGGTTCAGTTGGGATCACTTTTTTTTCTTCCCTTTTCTGGAAAAAATTCTCCCTTCCATTTTCTGAGCTGAAAGATTCATTACTGATAGAGCACTATTTTGGAAGAAAAGATGTTACGGGTCGATACGGAAACGAAGCCGTCGTAGAGTCGAACGGCGAGTTGGACCAATACAGACGCAGACGAGGGACTTTGTGTGTATCTCTCAATCGATAATAGAGTATCGAAAGTGATAACATAGTGGCAAGTATAATATTCAGCGAGCATTTTTTGGAATTCAAAGTTCGATGAACATCTATCGAGCGCAATCTCCGGTCCGGAGGAAATCGACTCTTTTCTTCTCATTTCGCAGCGTGCAGTTTTTATTTTTCTTTCTTTTCGTCATCGTTCCGTTTTATTATTCTCATCATTTAACGTTATGCTCAGCTAGTATAAACGTGTTTTTCCCCTTTTTGTATTTTAATAGGCGAATCCTTGCTAAGCATAGGATACAATGACATCAGAAGGCTTGATGTGATGAGTTGGAAGAGCGACAGCAGAAGCTCTCTGTGCGCATTACGTGTTCCAAATGGAACGGGCGAGGCAGAGCAATGCAGTCAACAGTCGAGTTGATCAAAAGAGAGCTATATTGACCGACCCCCTAGCGTTCTACATCATCTTTGATGCGCTCAAACGATAGAGGGATACGAACAAATCGTCGGGACTAAATGGATCAAAAGAGGGAAAAAAATCAGCTGATGCAATAACGCCGGGAAGGTCGTTGACTACTTTCTCCTTACTCGTATATTTCACGCTGCCGTCTCTTCCGCGTGTAGGGGGGAAATAACCTCTATTCATTTTCCGAGCGCTTTTCTCCGGCTACCTATTGCTCATGTACAGTAGCCTACGTGAATGTAGACAAGAAAAAAAAACAAAACAAAGAAAAAAACAGGGGAGTGAAATGTATGGGTCATGTACCCGGCCGCACGTCCGTTGTGTAAGAGGAGGATTTAGCGCGGCCGTCGCTTACACACAGTGGTGGCAGTAGATGCATTGCGGCGGACGCGTGAAGCCTTCACAAGGTTTGATCGATCACGCGAACAAGGATTATATATTGGTGGGTGCCAGACGAGCTACAACTCATTCTCTTTATTTCTGTCCTCCCTGGTGGTGGTGATGGTGGTGCTGCTGCTGCTGCTGCTGGCTGGTAACATAACAAGACCAGCTGGATTGACTATATTACCTATAGCTATAGTACGGGAGTTTCTACTATGGGGGGTCTCGATCCCAGCGGACGAATATTTCTTCGTGACGCCTGGCGCGATATTTCTTGGCGAGAATAAAGGCAGCGTGGACGGACGCCCATCGGCCATCGGTAGTGCACTAGGTGATGCTGACTCAAAGACATTTTCCCGGGCTCTTTTCCCAAAACCATCCGCACTTTCCCGGAATCGATTTGTTGGCAAAGGTTCTCCTTCTCTCCACCGAATGGACCACGTCCTGCTCGACATTGCCGAGCTGTTCGCTGAGGAGATTGTCCGTAAAATCACACCGGATCGATGCCCGACCGCTCAACGGAATGGAGGAAAGAAAGTGTCGAGCGAGCCCGAGGCAGGGCAGATTGATCACGAACGGTCGAGAGTTATTATGGGACCAAAGCATTATTGAAGCAGGGCTTTGCAGTTTTGCTGCTGCCAGTGGTCACAGTCATATCAATCGCCTGTAGGTCTTCCATTAGAGAACATAGGGACCAGCGGCAGCCTGGGCTTGTCGAGACCACCATAGCATAATAGCTGGAACGAGAGTCGCGGCGGATGGGATGTCCTTGTAATGATACGAGGATCCAGTGCACCTCTTTCTACCATGTTCGGCCGTCTTGATGTAAGTCCCTCTTGAGCGCAGCCTTACAGTAGAAGAACACGGTTATAATTTGGTAAGAGGAAGGCATTGGCTTTAAAGCTCTCTCGTTTGATGTTGGGGATTGCGCTGCAGCAATTAAAGTCGGGAACCAGTAGACGCATCTACGTCATCGCAGCATAATGAAATAGGACGGACGACAGTAGAGACGGTCGCTCTGGCTTTGACTCGAAATACTGGCCGAATCGAAGACGTCGTAGTTAGATGGACCTTGTCATAATTTAGGGATATTCCGTCGGTGCTGAGGTCGTCAACTCGTTTTGTACCTCAAGTTTGCCTCCCCTCAAGACGGGCGACTCGCTCAAGAGCTAGTAAAGATGACGTCCTCCTATTTTCTCGATTTGGCTTGGCTCACTGGAACTCGTTCAGTAAACATATCCTCGTGACTTTCTAATTCCTTCTAATATGGAAAAGGATGATAGAAAGCTGCTTCTCCTTGGACTCCCAAGTTGACAGCAGCCATCGTTACGCAACGAAACATTTTCTTTTAATAGGAAGATTTATAGACAAAGCTTGAACATTGCGTGCCCTACACGGGGGTATCAACCTTCAAAGGGTGAACTGATTATTGCTGCCATTAGCTCTTGTTGTCGCTTGATGAAGCGCTCATGCTACAGCTTCCATTTCGTATAGACAACGAAAGGGAAAGAGGTCGACGAAAACTTGTTCAACGGTCGATCCAATTATTATTCTCTTCTCTTTGAATACGCTTCTGATGTCGACTGACTTGATGCGAAGTGCAGCAGCAAGAGACTGACGGCGAATTTCGCGTCGACACTTCCGGCTGTCTGCGCTGCTCCAATAACCGAAGCTACCTTCTCTTGTCTTCCAACTATCTCTGCAGCTCCCACTCAGACTCAGCGCTGGTTATCACTCTCGTAACACAAAGAAAAGCTTTCACTAACAGTAGCCCAGTGCAGTCTGGAAAGACGTCAGCCGGCAGAAAATGCTCTCGTTTCCCCCCTTTATCCTTCCAGAGGGGGTTCTGAGAATTCGAACCGACGGGCGCTGGGCCATTACGGATTGATCATGATGCTGCTCAAAGGCATGATGGGCGCCGAACACTGTATTGAAATCCATCCTTTAGTCCGATATTGTCTGGAGTTTAACGGGAATGTCCCTTAAACTACGATCGAGTCCGAGTTAACAACCGCCAGAGGACTGGGTTAAACGGAAGGGAGCCAAAACAATTTCGTCTAGGATTTGAATAAGTATATCAATGCGAGAAGGGAAAAACTATATTTGCAAACTTGGCCATTATTGGATTTACCAGGAACTACGACGAGGAAGGTGTACTGGAAACCAAGGAGCAATTCCGCCATTAAATGATGATAACGTTGAAAAGTTTTGCATCGGTAATGTCGGCAATGTTGGTCGGCATATATATAGCATGCATCGTGATCCATGCAAAATCTCGCCATCTCGTATTCTTCGCCCCAAACGCTGGCTGATATACGACAACTTTCCTGACGCTTCCCCTGTTTCCTTCATAATCAGTTCTCGCTACCGTCGCTGGAGTTGACTTTTAGCTTTTTGTTTGCTGGTCTCGTCTGGACGGGAGGCTTCGCTAGGTTCCCAGAAAGACGACGAACGCCATTTCCTTCATTCGTCCATGTTGCCATCTTCTGTTATGCCTCCTGTCCTTTTTCCCTGCCCGTCGGGCTCCTCCTCTTAAGCACTGGAGCATCCATTATGCAGTGGGAATATATTTATATGCGTATAGGCGATGCATAGTCCTTGGGCCTATGCAGCATGTAAATGTAATATAAGAAAAGCCTATTTCACTCTCAACGTTTTTCTTTTTTCTGGGGTGTCTCTCGCTAGACTGCACGAAAAGAAGGAATGACAGTTAATCAAAGTTCAAAGGGACGGAGAAAATGAGAGGAAAAAAAACTTGTCCTTTTCTCCTTGAAAAATCCTCTGTCGTTGTAGTTTGGTTTGACGTCGTTTGCGATTCTCGTTTGTAGAATGAAAACGGTTTCCAGCACGTCATGAAAATCTACGAAATGACGTAAGCTGAGCATTTTAACGGAGGAGGAACATAACAACAAGAACACAACAACGACGAATCATCCGAATGCTGTTGGCGGAGCAACGGATGCGGCAATATCATTTCTTCCGTCTCAACTGCTATCTGTTGTCTTTTGTGGGCGGCCTGCGGTATAATCCTCTAGTTTCTGGTTCTGGCCCTTAATGCATTCCCTTCGTAGTTTTACGAGCCGCTGGATATATGTTGCCGCCCGAAACTGTGGTACGTAAACAGCAACCACAATGTTTGGGAATGATGTGGAATTACATTTTCGCTTCGACTTTGTCTTGTTCTCGTTGCTGCCATTCCATTATTACCTCACCAAAAAGGGGGAGGGCGATAGTTGGATGCGAAAGAGCGCTGGAATTATTCAAAGTGAGGCTTGTCATATTCACAAGTACCGGACAATTGTCACGTTCGCTGCAGCTTTTGGCTTCAGAAAAAGAAAACTCGGTTTAAGAGCCAAGTTTAATCTTTGCCCTCTCCTCTCTCTCTCGTCTACACTTTGTTTTGCCATGCATTCGCAAGAGCAGTAGTGTTCCATCTTAGATGGATCCTCTCTTTTTAAAAGCACATCTAAAATGAAAGAGCGTGCATGACGAACGAACTGTTATTCTTTCATTCCTTTCACGAGCGAGCGACATCTCATCGTGCAGCTTTTCGACTGAGGACAAGCGCTCGTTCAACCGATAGCAACATTCGGATGCGAGGATTGACAATTGCGTATATAGTACGCTAGCAGCGGCGTGACGTCGTCAGCCTTTGATTTATATCCACACGGGAAAAAAAAACGCCGAGCGCTAACCTACTGACTGATTTATGGTATTTTCGGCTTTTTTCACATGGGCGGGCGACTTCAAACGAGAGGAATCAGATGTAAACTCCAAAGTTATCATAAGAAATTCCTGGCGATTCTCTTCTAGCGTGCCTAACATGACTACTGCTACCGGTAACAACTTGATAGTTCCCTATGGCACTCATTCAGTTTTCGACTGATGTTTCCTCTTCCTCCATTTGGCTGTCATGTTTTTGGAAATTGCTGTCCCATCCGAAATAAAAAATGGATCAAGCAAATCGAAAACTGAACTATTAATGACTCTAACGGAAGGATATGGAGTTTTTGGAAAGGAATTGAAGTCTAGAATAATTTACGATTTGCGAAGCATTCGGCCCTTTCAGCTTCGGCGATGGCCATTAGCTAACGCATAGTAACGGTTATTGTGTAATGGACATAAAGTAGCGCAAGTTGAGTAGTTGAGCGTACGTGCTTCACCCTCATTACTGCCCTTTTCGTGTTCATATACAACCCTAGAAGAAATCTCTTACAGTAGTAGTAGTACGTAGTGCTTTTCCCTTCAGTTTTTTTTTTCCCTTGTGCGGGCACGCAAGAGTTTGCTAGTTTCATCTACGTAATAATGGCGTACATAGTGCATAGAGACCCAGGAACTTGGGTGTATTATACGCGTATGACTCGTCAGGTCAGGAGGCCTTGCTGTTGGCTCTCCTTTCCATGTTTTCATCAAATATCAGAACAATGTGAGGACCTACGTGAGATTGCCGAGAAAAGAGCAGCCAACCGAGGCTCTCTCTCTCTCATTTTGTTATATGAAGAGGGAAACTGCCACAGTCTGGCCAAGTTGACAGAGTCTGCTGCTCGAACCTTATTTGGCTATTAAGTCATATAAACTTTTGAGGTTATTTTCCAAAAAAATCGAGCGGCCGTATTTTACTAGTACAGGCGGAGGAAACGGGAGGTGTATAAAAGGAGTTGGAGTACCAGCTGGAATCAACTTGTTGGTTCTACGCAGTCTCGTGGCGCTGGCTCCCTCCTCCTCCTCCTCCTGGCGGAGCTGCGGAGGGTATCAGCACGTTTTTCGCGCCGACGTCCGTCTATGTAGCGTACGGCGTTCGAGCCATCGTTGCTTGTTTGTCGGCTGCCGTTGTCGTTGACGGTATTACGCGCAGGATCTCCGACAGTTTCCAGCGCAGCAGCACAGTGTGTCGTTACCTTCCAGTTGATCCCGAGTGAATATAGTCGGTCGTCGTCGTCTCACCTGGGCCTCTCTGGCCGCCGCCACGAAAATGGACGGCATGGCGGCCATGATTCGGTTGGAAGATTCCATCATTAGTCACACCCTACGATTGCAAGAGTACTTCCATTCGGCCAACATCACGGAAGATGACCTGGATTATTACATCAACTACACGGGTCTCTTGCCAACCGGCGTGATGATCCAGAAACCGGGCACAATGGGCGTTACTCCAACTGTGCTCAGCGGCGATATACTGACGGGCACCGCGGGTGGTGGCGGCGGCGGCGGCGATGATGCAGTGGTTGAAGTCGTCGATGCCGCCTACGACGGTTGCGGTATGGGTCTGCACAAAATCCGTCCGTCCGTCCACCTGGTTCACGGAGTTCTGAGCCTCATCATCTGCGTGGCCGGCTGTCT
Source organism: Ceriodaphnia dubia (assembly GCA_022539655.2). Lineage (NCBI taxonomy): Eukaryota > Metazoa > Arthropoda > Branchiopoda > Diplostraca > Daphniidae > Ceriodaphnia > Ceriodaphnia dubia. The sequence goes on from JAKUCG020000249.1 coordinate 524,142, forward strand.
GGCTAACATCGTTAATATCGTGGTGCTGAGCCGGCGAGAGCTGAGGCGTAACGCAATCAATCGCATTCTATGCAGCCTGGCCGTCGCCGACTTTCTCCTCATGCTCGAGTACATCCCTTTCGCGTGCCACATGTATCTCTTTCCCGGAAGGTCTCTCGAAACGTTCTACACCTATCCGTGGGCCGTTTTCGTCCTCTTTCACGCCCACTTCACACTGGTAAGAATAACTTGTGCGATTATGTCCTGCTGCAAGGCGCGACCCCGGTATTACACACTGTATACCTGTTTCTATCGCTTTTCCCATTTGGACACGGAGAAGATCGGACGGACACTCTATAGAACGAGTCCTCTTCCGTTTGTTGCCCAACCAACGTTTCCCTTTCGGATAGTAGAGTGGAGAGAAGATCTTGAGAGGCCGTCGTTATGGGTTTATTTTTTTCGTTTCGAGAGCTGTTTCTTTGTGATGGGATTGGGGAGTGAGAACTGGTCCAGTTGGCCGGGCCAATAAAAAGAGAAGAAGAAAAGAAATGGCAGTAGATTGGAAAATACAACATTCGACGTTTATTTTTCGATCTCGTCGGTAAAGCAACTGTTTGGGTCGCAGATTGTGTGTAATGCTTACTGCTTATTTCGTATCGAATACTGCAATAATCTCGACTGGTAGACTTGACTATAAAGTTTCAGGACTGCACGAAGCCTTGATTACTCGGAGCTAGACGGGCTTCATTAGTTTCTCTTGTGTGCCCGTTGATAATCAAAAGATTTGCGCTGTTCATAAGGTAGGCCCAGCAGCCAGTCTGTGTCCATGGGGAATAGAATATGAAAATCTATGTTTCGTCAATAGCCGGAAGATGTGCAACTTGAGGTTGGAGGACGGGAAGTGATATAGTGTCTTCCCTTTTTAGACGACGCAGAGGCAGAAATAGGGAGACATTGACAAGGTGGCCAAGTTTCTGTCTGAATGGTGGGTGCTAGTTGAGCGACATCAACCCCAAAGGGAGTCGGAAAATGAGCAATTAAATCAGATTGTGGAAGAGCCAAAACTTCCTCCGCCCGCTTCCGCCGTCAAGTTTCTTATATACTTTTTTTCTTTTCTCCATCTTTGATAAATCTTTCTCCTTCTGTGATGTCCCGGAAAAGTGAATTTCTATCTTCTGTCGCTTTCGTCTCTTTTTCTAGTCATTTGACAGCGGAAAATAACCGAAAGAATGTTTTAGATTGGAAAAGAAGAATTCACTGTAAAAGAACGGTCATTAGTTAGTATAGCCTTCCAAATATATATCTTTTTTTTTGTTGAAAGGGTTCGGCTCGATCATTATAACTTATCCCAGCAACCTCGGAAGAGTTCGTTCTATTCCCGGCAAAGTGCAACGGGTCCTCTTCCTTTTCAAACAAGGGTTCAACGTTAAGAGTCTTAAATCTAATCTTATACGACGTCACTGGTAATTATGACGAAAAGTGATTGGAAAGGCTATCGAGTGTGATTCCTCTCTGTCATCTTTTCTTTATTCATTTTTTTAGAAATCGAAATGAACTCTGTTGAAAAAATGCGAAACGGCTAGACACCTTCCTCTTTCGTCAGCGATGTGTAAATGTTAATAAATCTCGTTTTTCGTCTCAATGAACCGATGCGTCCCAATCGATAGATCAAAGCCGTCTTTTAATCTTCTCAAAGTCTCTATTCGCTCTCGTATCGAAATCGGCAGTCCAATTTTTTCGGCCTTGCCTTGCGGGTCGTCTAAAATAGTTACACTACATCTCAATTAATCGCTTACGTAGGATGCGCTGGTGCTCTTGTTTTATTTCCAAGCCCAAATATATACTATAGCAACTTTAACCGAAGAATCGGGCATTCAGGGCAGAAACTTTATCATCCAGTCTGTAGAGCTGTTGCTTCCTGAATCATGGACCAGCCTCAGAGTTGGAAGTAGGTTTTATTCGTATTAGGCCTCATTTATCCATGAGGGCACTATACTCCGACTGGATTGAATATTTCACATGGCCCAAGATATAAAACATGAGCAGAGAGATCCCGAGCCAGCTCGCATAGTTCTGCGAAATGAAAGCGAGAAGAAGAAGAAGGTGGAAATATCACAATAAAAAAAAAGGCGCATCCCGCCGTTTTTCAATATTTGATAATCGTGGCGGCCGATGGGAACAATAGCTCCTGCGCTTCGCTTTTCACCGTTTCATTTTTCGTCGTCGCCACGCGACTTGTTCGTCATCAATCCTTTCAATCTCCCGCCTCTCCGTCCTCTCTCTCTCTCATTTCTTTGGCGTCTCTCTTCTTTTCCACACGGCATTTATTCCTTTTTTTCCCCCGTTTTCCTCGATGAAGGAGTCTTTCTCTCGATTGATTATGCTGTCGTCGTCGTCGTTGTGTGGAAAGAATGGAAAAGAAAAGAAGCAAAGAGAAGAGAGCCTTAAGCACGTCTTGCACCACTCTCCACTCAATCGAGCGGAAAGTTCATTATGAATAATCCCCGCTGCCCCATCGAACAGCCACCCAACTCCCCGCCCTTGCAGTGAGAACTCTTTCTCCCGTTCTTCATTTCTTCCTGCCTTGTATATACACACAACCCACACGCACACTGTGTCGTCGAGACGGAATCTGAATGGATACACAGAGACAGCATCGAGAGGCAAAGAAACCGATCAGAAGACAAGACGAGTCCGGTCCGTTCAATACGTCCTCCGTTCCTGTTTTCTCGGTGATACTGGCAATGAGGAGCCAACGCGGAGTTGATCATTCGCTCGCCTAGTCAGCGTCTTCCATCAGTATATCCACAGCGCACGCACAACGAATCTTCATCTTTTTGATTCCAACCTTTCTCTCTCTTCTATTCATTGTGTAAAGGCTCCTCCGAGGGGGGAGAGAAAGAAGGAGGAAGAGGAAGACTAGAGAGAAAAGAAAAGTCTTTGGTTATTAGAAAAGAAAAGGGGCGGCTATGTCGATCTAATCTCATCGCGTCCCGAGGCTTCGCTATATACCCGCGCGCCCGTTACGCCGAAACACGAGCTGATATTCGACTCTTGCCGTTTTTTTTTTTTTTATGTACTCGTCTCTGCAGGGAACTCCAATTTTCTTCGTTTTCTTTTTCAACCGCGTCGGTGGCGGCGCAATTGTTTTCACAAGGGTAGTAGATACGTGTCACGTTCGCTGGCTTCGGGGAGATGAATTCGCTGGTGGCGAGCCCGAATGGCGACAGCCGACGGGCAAAGACAGACGACAAGATGCGAAACAAATTGCTCCTGATACATATTGGGATTCGGAGTAGGGATGAGGGCCATTGCCGTTTGTTTTGACGCTGCTAGTACTTGCTCGGCGAGTAATACTGACTTGATTGATTGATTGACGGCGGCGGCGGGGATGAGTTTCGGCTTCGCTGCATGTCTCTCTTTTTTTCTTTCCTCGTGTCAACATTGGTGCTCTTCTCTTTATTACTCCACTTATTTCGAATTGTTTTCCTTTTTTTCCTATATATGTCTTCTTGGGAAAAACCATTTCCTTGATTGGGTCTAAAACTTAAAAAAAAAACACCAATCCTAGGTAGCGCACACGATATCGATTTGGTTGACTTTGTCGCTGGCATTTTGGCGCTACGAAGTCCTGAAAAATGGACGACACCAGCGCCGAAAGAACGGACGACGCTGCCACCAGGTAAATAAAGAATTATATTTCTATTTTTCTATTTTTTGCTTTGATGATGCAAGTGTCATTTCTGGGAATCCCCACAGGAGCGCTGTACGCGAACCATCGCCATGGCTTACATCGGGTCAGTGTTGCTGTGCATCCCGTCGTTCATCACGTTCGGCATCGAACAAAAGTCAATGCCGATACCCAGCGACGGATTAAACCGCACTTTGTCGCCAACACCGGAAGCAACTGCCGGCATCATCATCTACAAAGTTGATTTGAACCCGATTGCCAAGAACCACGACGACCTCATTCACAAGGTAAAAGATCAACCAATTGTAAGGGGCTGCTCCCGCTGTGCGTTTCAATTCGTTTAACGCTGGCGTTGTACAGCACCGCCGGCTCAAAGATAAGGACGTCGGGCGGTCGGTCTGACGTCAATAGGATAAAGTGGTAGCTGTTGATCTAGCTCCAAAACAGCTCCGTTAACAGTGATCCTAAGGGTAGTGCAACTGAAGAAGACGAAGAAGGCAAACTGCTTCGCCAGACAATCGATGCCGTCGCCGAGTGGTTCGTTGTTGTTGAAGATCTCGGAGCGATCCGCCGCTCAGTCGACGACATATCCATCTCATTAGGCCCCATATTTCTTTAGCATTTTTACTGAAACTAAAACGCAATGACGTCGGTACCAAAAGTAAACAAAGTCGGCTCGCTATCTTATCACTCAACACCGTACGTACCCAAAGAAGTTTCACCGAATCACTTCTGTATTTGTATTCTTATATTCTTCGTTTACCTTTGTACTACACGTTCACTAAGTTTCTTTTTGTTTTATTTCCTTTTTGATCTGAGAATCGGCGTACCCTTTGACGCACGGCATCCATCAGACTCTTTTGAAGCTCGGAAATCATGCCTACCGCAGCAGAGTAGATTGGCAAATGTGGTAAAACTATTCACTCAGCACGGCAGTACAAAGATGGCGTCTCTTTCATCGCAAATGGACTCGCGACGAGTCGCTTTGTACTCTCTCGGCAGAATGGAGAGAAGACAACAGCAAACAAACAAAAAACGGGATGATAATCCAACTGTTCCTTCTGTTGGTAAAGTTAATAATTCTAGAAAAGGAAGTGGTACCTATGGCGGTTCTACGCGCGGAAATCGTTATCAAGTTTTGTGTACGCTCGAGATGAGAAGTTTCTTATGTTTTTAATGGACTGGTACCTCTCGGAAACGGTGTACGTTTCCGTTGATGAAATATAGTTAACGGAAGGCACAAAAGCGTCATCCGGTTTGGGATTTCATCTTAATGTTTGATGCCGTCTTCTGTGGCTCCCGTGTTGCCTGAAGCGAATCGGTTGATTTGGCTCTTGAAACAACCCATGACATTTCCTGCAAGGGAACACTGTCTGACTGGGAAAGGCGAGCTGTATCAATCTAATAAAGGCAAACACTATATATGAGATGTGTCCGAGCTATATATATTTACAAAGAGGAACGCGAATGGAACAGACAGAGGACCGGAGGCATCCGCATTAAGTAAACGAGATCTCTCTCTCTCTCTCTCTCTATAGTACCCTAGTAGCAGTCATCTTCTGTAATTCCGATCTATAAACGCCTGCCCGTCTTATCTTATTTTCTCTCTCTTCGGCTCGCTCTTCGGCTGCTACAGCTAATACAAGGAGGGAGCGCGCTCCTTTCTCAATCGGCTTCCATCCATCAACCTTTTATAAAAGGAGTTGCCATATTTCGCAATCTAATTACGCGGATCGATAGATAGCGCTGCTGTTTCATTTATCTTCTCCTCTTTGTGCGGCCGTTGTCTAAAGTGCGTACGTAACAAAACAGACTTACGGTCCCAGATCTCTCTCTCAGAGAAAATAAATCATCCGAAAAGAAGCGAAAGGTGGACGGATCGGCTGCTACAAAAGAGCTAAATCTGTCTCACAAATGCTGCATGATTGAATGACGTTGTAAAATAAAGATGAAGTCGAAGGAGAAAAAGAGCGCCCCACTTGAGCAAAGTGCTTTTAGTTCATTTCAGGGGGGGGGGGGGCGTATACAGTTGGATAAATCGGCATCAAAGCAAACGGCGATTCCATCCGAAGGCCATATATCAGCAGACTTATATAATATTCACGTTACAGTATTAGCTTCTAACAACATTGGCGTCGTTGATCCGAAATTGTTATTCTGCACAGTGTCGGACCAAAGTACCCGCACAAACATTCATCTATTAACCCATGAGGACGGTGTTCTTTTGTCAATTTCAGGCCCATCTGTGGGCGTACTCTGTTGTCATGAAATTGGGTCCGTGTCTGGTCTTGACAGGTAAGAAGTTTGTTTTCTTGAAACCGCGTACCCTGCCAGCCACTGCTTGTAGAATTAACTTCCAGCTTCCGGAGTGACGGCCTTACCCTACTTGAAATTCAAATGACTTTACTGTGGTAACCGCCTCTTCATCCCTTGTTCTCCCGATCCGCCTCCGCCCGCCCATCATACCCACCACAGTATTGACTTGCTGGCTGGTGAGGAGACTGTGGGAGGCAGAGAGACACCACCAGTCGCTGACTGCCAGATTAAATGCGGACAGCCGTCATCAACAGGAGCAACAACACCAAGTTGCGGGAGGGACGACACCTCCGCCTCCGCCGCCGGCCGCTTTGCTCCAACATCACCCCGACAGCGTCAATCAAGTAAGTTGTTCTTTTTTGACTCTCAAATATCCGCAAACTATTCGTCTAGACGCCAACTTTTCTCGTGGCGACGGCTATACGTGACAGGAATGATGGACATAATCTTTTGGCTTGGCTTCCGACGCTGCAGCTCATTGAATCAGTTGTCTTCTACCTGGCACGTGATAGCCCGACAACAAGAATACCGTATAGTGGTCGCTACGACGGAGGTTTAATTCTAGAATATAGTGAGGTCATTTGTTACTTTTTCGCGGTAGTCACGATTTTTCGTCTATGTAAATGACGACATCTGGTCATGTCTGTATAGTAGGCTACGTTGACGTCTTTTCGGAATTGAATCGGGCCCCCACCGCGCGTTTGCCGCACTGAATAACACAAGAGAAGTTCATGAAATTATGTAAATGATGACTTGGTTGGAGTCGTGTTATACCGTCGTACGTGCTCCAAGGAGCCATATCCTCGGTCGCGTGTCTGGAACAAAAGAGAGAGAGAGAGAGAGCCAGCTCATCACATAGGACGAAGACGACGACAGCCGTCCCATCGTCTGTTGTCGTCGAAGAAAAGACGTCATCGATCGACGTCGTCGTGATGTAGACTACCGTGTAACATGATTTGTTTTTTTCTTTTTCTCCCCCTGATTTATTGACACGCAGATCAGTCTGACTCAGCAGCTGGAGATAAGGCAGCTCAACTCGGCCATGAACCGCGATTCGGGCGTCCAGATCATCGTAACGGAAGCCGCAGCGGCCGATAATGCCGAATCGCCGGCCTCGACGGCCAACAGCCCGACGACGACGACGGTCCATCCGGCCGACGACCCGTCGATTCGCCCACCGGAACTCGTTTTGCCCATCATCCAGCGCTCTCGCCGTAAGCTCTCTGTTGTCGAGTTCAGCAGCGTCGTCATGTCGACGGCTTCATCGTGTCACGAACGGGACGACGGCGACTTCAAACCGGACGGCACGCCTATCGTGACAGTCTTGGATGCCGAGGAAACGGTAGGGCTGGAACATCGTGCGTCAACTTCGTCCCGCTCTCAAGTCTGCACCCTCAACTCGACGAAATCATTACGGCACAAGCACCAAACGGATCGGACGACCCGGATGTTGGTCGCCGTTCTGGTTCTCTTTCTGGTGACGGAAATTCCACAAGGGGTAATGGCCCTGCTGAGCGGCGTTCTCGGCCGCCAATTCTTCACCAGCTGCTACACCAAGGGTATGGGGGAAATCCTTGATTTGCTGGCCCTTCTTAATTCGGCCATCAACTTCCTGCTCTACTGCTCGATGAGCCGCCAGTTCCGGCGGGCCGCTCGGACTCAATTCCGCCGTCTCTTTGGCATGCTGACCGGACTGGACAACTGCCGCGGAGGCTCACCAGCCGGCAACTGTTTCTTCCGCCCCAAATTGCTTACCCAGCCCCAACCCATCAACATTTCACCATCCAATCCGACTAGATGCACCCAGCTTTGAAGAGCGCGCCACCACCCGGCAATTAAACATTTATAAGCACAAAACATCCTCAATCATTTCCTTTTTTCTTGTTGTTATTGTGATCATCTCGATTTCTTTGTTGACCTTTGCATATTGCTACCAATAATAACCAACAAGATACCATTTTTTGACCAAAAACCCATTGGAATTTTTTTCATGTGACCTATATTTCGAAATATCAAAGTCTAATATAGTGAAAGAAAGCCAAATTGATTTATTGATTCCTTTTTGTCTGTGATGTTTTTTTTTCTTCTAAACTTCCTTCCAGGGAGGACACACAACAACAACAAAAAATTGAATGGGACGAGAAGAGAAAGAATGGAACTGATGTTCTGCAGTTGGGGAATGATTGTGATCGGGTACACATTGACATCTTACCATGAATGAATCCTTGTTCGGAACGCCTGCTCTTTTTTCCTCCATTCAGCAAACGACAAACAGGAAGAAAATGATGGGGAGAAAAAAAGGAGAAGATCGACCGTAGTGGCATGCCATACGCGTGTCTTGGGGCACGCAAACACGTCTTAAAGAAAAAGGGGGTGGGCCCCCTTGAGGCAACTTTGGGTGAGAGTGGAGCCAACAATAGGGCAAAAGTTGGCTTTGCGTCATCAAACACCTCGACAATTAACATTGCTCTATTAAAAGGTTAGAGCCAAGTTTGAGTTAGCAGGCCTACATATATAGCCTAGCGTGCGTTTGAGAAGGAGCCAATCCTTTGGAGGATCAAGGCACGCATCGGGTCGCGTCCTTTTGAGTTTCAAGTGACTCCCCGTGGAGACGGAGAGAGAGAGACGACTAGATGAGAAGCCTGCTGCCTGCACTAAAAGTGGGTGAGCGCGAAAGAAAGATGAATCGGACGGGAGCAAATCGAATGGAAACTTGTGAATAAGAAATGGAGGGAACCCCATTACGGCGAGCCATTCCGACCCTCCAATGGGGCGCCATACATACTCGGCTAACCTTTGGCTGTCGATGTATTGGACGCCAACTCGTTCGTTATTTCCGTCGATCGTCATCCGATTGAAGCCGCCGCTATGACTGGCCAATGTTGATGGGGAGCTCGCCTACAGTATATACTATATATACTGCGGGGACAAATGACAAATAAACGCGACGCCGTCCGTCGTCGTCTATCTGATGGGAAACATCAGAGAGAAGGTACTGGGGACGACATGGCGACTAATGGATTTTTCCATGTCAGGGCGAGGGGACTGTTATCGCCGGCCCTGGATCCATCAAGAAGGACGAGCGTCGTCGAAAAACGAAGAAGACGTCTTCTTCGTCTTGGCGCTAATACACTTATTTGGAGCCAAACAAACGCTAAGTAAATATAGGCGCCGTCTGAATAAAAGGAGAGAGAAAGGGGAGAAAGAGAGAAGAGTGGACGAAAGGAGAGAAAGTGGAAAAGGAAATAAGCTGCCTGCTGATCTCTCCCTCTCTCGTACGCACGTAGTGAGGAGGAGGAAATCGATGGACGTGTGTTTTGGAAACGAAGAGGATCGCCCCGTGCTGCTGTTGTGGATGACGGGGTTGGGGGAGAAGGTTCGGGGCCGGCCTGCGCCTGCGTCGTCGCCGACGACAAAGGCAGGAGACTTGCGTACTAACGCGGCCGCCGCTCCATCGTCGTCTCTCTCCGCTTAGGTGGTCGCGACATGCGGGGTTTGTGTTACTTTGTTCGTACTCCATCATCGCCGAGTTGCTGCTTTATTTCCACGGTTCTCCTTTCGTGATCCTCTTTCTGAAAGCGTGTTTCTTTCCTCTTCATTTCGCTTTTTCCCTCTTCTCTTTTTGATTTCTGTTGTTGTGTGCGTCATTTCCGACTGGCGTCGTTTTAATCAACGACGACTCGGGGCTGAGTTAACCAAAGAGTCGTGTCCCTCGGCGGGACTGCAGTTGTTGTTTGGATCCGATCGTCAACAACAGCAGCGTCGTCGTCGTCGTCGTCGTCGTAGTGAAGGCGCAACACACAACGGGAGCGTCGCGGCGCCATCGCCATAACTTGGGGGTAGCGTCAACTCAGGTGTGAATGGATGAGGAAGATGTCGGCTTGGACATCGAGAGCCGACGACTCGTCGAGTCGACGACGACGAGGAGGAAAGCCGTTGCGTCGGTGAGCCATGGCGGCCGCCATCAGCAGCAGCAACCCAGTTGGACCGCTCCTTCCGCCGCCACCGCCGCCGCCGCCGCTCGTGTTGCTGGAGCTTTCCGATCGATAATCAGTTGATATCATCTCGTCGGCAGAGAGGATGGTGAGTGTCGGCCCCGGCCGATTTGAAAGACTGCCAGAGCATCAGGCTCATTTCAACCCCCACCAGCTGGCGAAGAAAAAAACAAAACAAAACAAAGAAGGCGTCGTTGGGAGGGCACAGACCACCTTCCGTCGATAAGGGAGTCATTGGCGATGGCCCGATTTGTTTTGACACCTCGACCGTGACCACACCATCAACAAACGGCTCTTTATTTATAGATAACTCGCCCGTCTCTTTCTTTCTTGTATAAGAGTGCAGTAGGCAGAAGTGGCCGGAGCCTCCTTTGTTTCATCTGTGATGATGCTCATTTTTTGTTTCTTCTCTTTTTCTCCGCCTCTATTTGCGGATGGCGTAGGTGGTCAGGACGACGGCACAAGGCTGAATCGTCCACTGTCGGTCCATCCCGCTGGCTGCTGCTGTTGCCGCTATTGTTGGCGCATTGCGGCTACAAAAGTTTCGCAATACACAAGGTCCTCTCCAGCATCTGAGAAGAGGTGCTGGAGAAAAGAAAAGAAAAAGGAAAAGGGAAAAAGGGAAAATGGAGGAAGACGAAGGGAGGCAGAGTTTGCCGTTGAACATTGACATGATCGGACAAGTGACGGTGTTCGCCCACGACGAGAGCGCGACGAGTAACCGTACGCTGGACGATCTGCTGGAGACGTCGGTGGAAGTGATTGTCGGTGACGAGTTCGCTACGCCCGTCTCGATCCTGAACGGACCGTTCCAGGCCGCATTGCTGGCCTTGTTGGTTGTGCTGTCGATCGGCGCCAACGCCTGCGTCATCAACAATATCCGGCACAACTGCATCAAATTGCGTTCCACTCACTTCATCCTCATCCAGCATTTGTGCATGGCCGACCTGATCGGCGCTTCATTGATCCTTCCCGCTCCACTGGTCACCTCCTTCCGCGGACGGTGGGAAGGAGGCTCCAATCTCTGCCACCTCTCCAGCGTCGTCAACGTCTCCCTCTGGCTCCAGCACGTCTTCATGTTCCTCATGCTCAAGGTACTGCTACTGCACTCGACTGTATACTCCAGCAGCGCAGGGCTACAGCATCGTCGTCGTCGTCGACTGACTGACAGATCGATTGTGTCGGCTGCTGCTGTTGTTGCTAGCTCCCACTTCTTCTTCTTCATCCCACCACCACTTCCTCGAATCTTTTTCCGTCTCCGTTTCCCTCTTTCTCGCTTGATTCTACGCAGCTCTCGTCACTTATCCGAAAATGTTGGCAACGAGGTGCAGGGTCCCGAAAAAAGAAAAAAGGAACATCATCGACCAGGAAAAAAGGCTTTGTTCAGCCTACGGGCAGAGTGTCTGATCCCATAGATTCCCAGTTGCCGCTGGATTGATTGCCAAAGAGTTTCCCCTCAGCCGTATAGCGTGTCGCGGGATCACGCTTGAACAAAAAAAACAAAAAAAAATACATAAAAGAGGGAATGTTCTTTCTGTAAAAAGGTTGCGGCCGTTTCAACCTTCCGGCTCTTCCACCCCAACACATTCCGTTCTCACGACGAGACTTTTATTTTCCTCTCGTTGTCGTCGCCGCATTCCTTCCACATCTTATATTGTTACCGGCTTGCACTCTTTTCTCTTATTTCCTGAATGTTGTGGAGCTAGACGGGCAGATGAATTAATGAATCGCCCATCCACTCTCCCTCTCTCTTTAACACTAAATGGCGACTATTCGTCTCGATTCCGTCCGACTAATCCTCGAGGATCTTTTTCCATTCTCTCTGTCTCTCTAAAAGAAGAAAAATAATAAAATAAACTCTCCAGTTTGCCGTCAGGCAAATGACGGTCTCGGAGGGCCAATCTCGAGGTCGTAACTGTTAACGTAAGCTCCCCTTTGTATACAGTATCGATTGGCGAGGAGGCCAACATGGCTAGCATAACTCTAATGGGTCATAAATTTCACCCCAGCTACCAGCCCAACAAGGAGCTGCATTCTAACATTCGAAAGAGACGAATGAGAGCTAAGACGACGGCGGTGCGGGCGTTTCCCGGCGACGCAAACGAGTCGGCGACAGCGCACAATGGCACATCAGTTGCCACCCACTAAAAGTTGACGACAACTTCCATTTTCCGTCTTGCCAAATTGTGTATATTCTTCCTCAAAGTCTATCCGACGACGAACCGAGTTTCAGGTGTCTCTTGCAATCATTCGCCTTTCATATTTCTTACCGTCTCATCCTATTACCGAATGGACGCGGCTCCAGTTTCACTTTGGCGGACATTGAATGGGGTTTATTTCTCTTTAAAGGAAGTGAATGAGAAGACTCTCCGATGATTGGATCACATTGGAATCATTGTCTGCGTCTCTAGTGGTATTATTATTTTCTTTTTCCGGGAGCAAACGCAAACTCGAACAGACGTCGCGCACACTTGGCTGAATTCGCCTTCACTATGATGACAGCTTCATTAAACGACTTCGCTGCTCCTGCTCTTGTCTAGCTCTTCTTATTTTATTCTAAAACTCCGGGCTAATAATCCGTTGCTCTCTCCCTTCGTTGATTTGTCCTTTTCTTTTCACGGTCTCTTGATATAACCACAACGACAGGCCGTCATACCAATTCTCCGTTAACTATGCGCGCATCTCTTGTTCACGACATCGTGAAAATGAGCCGAGCGTTAAGACAACGAGAATGTCGCTCTCAGCCATCTTGTCCTCTATCACCTCACTTCCCGACAATCGTTTTTCTCCCTCTTATCGACTTTCTTCTTCTCCAAAAAAGAGACCTTTTTTTTTGTTTGCTCCTAGAATCTGTCAAAGAAGAAAAAAAAAGAGGACGAGTCGTAGTCAAAGGGAGGAGGCGACCGCATCCAAAATTCAATTGGCCTTTCGTCAGGAGCAAGTATGCGCGTCGTCGCCGACATCAGTAGGCTAAAATATAGATGTTTCGCGCCGTAGTACGAAATATCCTGCCGCTTCGCATTAAGATAAAAAAAGAAAGAGGAGAGAGTGACGCTGAAGAGCCAGCGAGTATTCTCGGGGGCTCCTTGGCGCGCGCACGTCATAGACGATATCATGCATGGGTAGGAGCGGATAAGAGAAAGGGAAAGAGAATACAAGAGCGCGGCAAGGAGGTAGCCTACTACGTATTACGTAGTGATGTCTGTGCTATTTTGCCTCGGTTGAAAACCAAATCGATAGCCTGTAATGCTGGTAAACTCGATAGCGAGTCCTACTCAAGCACTCGGAGACGCAGAAAAGAGGAAAAAGGAATAGGAAAGAAAAGGAAAGAGATTTGGGAGAGGAAAAAGAGAGATAGGACGAGCTGCTGGGCAGATAAGAAGAGCAGAAAATCCCCCCGAGTTTGAATCAAGAAGAGAGAAGAAAAGAGAGAAAGGAGCCGAGTAGTCTATAGACATTGACGACCGTGTGCGCACACACAGAGCAAGGAAATCAGTGGTCCAAGTGTGTTCTGTTCCTTTTGCGAGAGGGAACAGACGGCGGCCCCGGCCGAACTTGGTCAGACCACCAGAGACGAGCGGAAGAATGTAGTTGTAGGACGTAACGAATGCGAAGAAAAGAAGAAAAGAAGAAGAAAAGATGATGACATGAACAGATCCGCACGGATGACTCCGCAGGCTCCCTTTTCTGATCGCCGCGGCTCCGATGAGATTTTGGCCGCTCATCGGTCTCGCAACTCGGGCCGTCCCTTTTTTGTTGTTGTTGTTGTTGTTTGCTGTTTCATTCTTCTACGTCTTGTTATGATGATTACTCGTCTTCTTACTTAGCAGTTTGATACATGGTTATTGCAGATTGATCGTGTTTTGGCCGCCACCCTGCCGATCGGCCGTTACCCTATCTGCACTCCTCGCGCCAGCCAATGGCTCGTCCTCCTGGCTTGGCTCCTGGCTTTAGCCATAGGAGCTGGCGTAACGAGCGCCGCTGGTGCCCGATTCGAGCCTTCATTGCTTCTCTGCGCTCCAGGACTGCCGCAGGAGTTTGGCATCACTCTCATCTCGCTCTACTGTTCGGCTTTCGCTTCGATGGTCGTCGGCTACGTCGTTCTGATTATCGCTGTCGGGTAAGAATCCCTTCTTCGTCTTCTTCTTCGTCTTCTTCGAGGAAATCGTTTTCACGGCGGTCCCTATTTACAGCGCGGCAACCTAATTACATAGGCTGCTGCCTTAGAGTCGGCTGCTGCTGGGAAGCTCCTTTCGTCATTGAATGCTATAGCGTATTAGATTCCCCCGATAGAGTCCAAATAAGGAAGAAAGAAATCAAGAAAGGCCGAATAAGTCGGTTCGGCCGATCCTATGGGTGATTGAAGGAAGGACCTAACTCGGCCCGTCGTCTCCCTCCTCTCGATACTATCATGAAATATTCAACAGTCTACCGCTAGTAGTGCGTACGCTATATAGTGGGACAGAAAGCGCGGCACGCTCCGACTCGATGACTCTGGCGACTTAGACTCCCCAATACCCGTCTCCGCGATAACCACTGGGGACTCGGACCGGCTCCTCCTAGCACGCTGTTACGTTATGTTCCTTTTCCATGTATATATGTGTATTCGACCGGACTGCCTGGCCGGGCGCGGCAAATATCTCTCGACATCATCGATCCGACTATACTACTAGTCCTAACCCAGTGACCCTGAAGCCTCATGAAAAGCTTCCCGGTTCTCAACAGTATTACTGGAGCCCGTCCGAGGCCAGCAAAAAGGCAGGTTTTACGATTGTAGTTTGCGCATGGACGTTGGTCTCCATCTCGTCAGGGAAACGGACACAAAACACTTCTGTGTTAGCGGAATATATATATATATATGTAGTGGGCGGGTAGTGGAGAGAAAAACGTGAGCCTTGATGCTGGACAAAATGCGAGCATGGCTTGAGTACATGGCCACTCGAAGAGTGGACAGAAAATGTGTGCAGAAGTGGAAAGAATTGAGAGAACTAGGAGCGGAGACGTCTGCTCGTGGAAGCGAAGCAGATGAATCCGACATTCAGAAAATCGGGCGGCTCACCCATCCAAACAAAAGAGCTGGTTTGCATTAGCCTTGCTGAAAGTGACGGCTGAAAACCGGGCACTCGATCCGAGCGCCCGCCCTAGAAAACGAAGGAGGCAATCGGATTCCCTCTCGTCGTGACGTCCGTCTCTCTTAAATTTTGAAATTGGACTTTGCTGCTTCTGCCGCCGTCGTGCTAGTCCTTCTCTCTTTTGTGCCACAGCAGCTGAGAGAGGCCAAAACTTGCTCACTTCCCGTCTTGATGAGCTTCTCCAAGCGTTTGCGCCGCCCTTTGTTGCAACCAAATCAATATGGAGGCTTCTGCTGCATTTAGCTACGAGATTTCCGACTTGCGATGATGATACAGCGTCTGCTACACCATTATAACGCCCACACACTATACCGAGAATTCCTCTCTATTGTTGAAGGGGGTCTTTTTCGAAGTGTTCGTTATATGTCGAAGATCATCGATCGGACGAAAAGGACCCAACAACTGGAACTTTTTTTTGTTTCTTCGGGATATCCGTCGTCTCTGTTTCCAAGTTGGACGGAGAAAACTTTTGTTTTTTGTCTGCATCGAGCCAAGTTCAATATAGGCCGAATTTAGTACCTGACACGTGATCAGACAATCGGCTGACAACTGGAGCGCGAGGCAAACAAAAGAAGGGCTTCGTCGTCGTCGTCGAACCAGTGCCATAAATATTTCAAAAGGCGACATAGTGTCAAGAGCAACGGCCGTTAAGGAATATGCAGGCCAAATATGAGGCTCGGGTGGCTTACATCAACAAGCTTTTCCGTCTCATATTGATAGCCGTCTCGTAAACTCTGTGTGTGTTTATACGAGCCGTTAGGTTTTTGACGACGTTGGATGAGGCGCTGTGACGACCCAGCCGGAACGTTTACGGTTTCTTTTTTCGCAGATACGGCCAATCAAGCTTCGTCACTCTTTTGGGGCGAGGGCATTACATTTGACGTGGCGTACGTGGATTACGAGCTTTTAATATCGAGGCTCTCCTGTTAGACGGCCAGGGTGTGTCCTGTACTAACGAAAAATGAGTAGATGGGCGGACGCGGACGAGGCATGACGGTCCATCAGCCGCCCATCCAAGTGCTGTTGTTTGTTTGATGATATTAAATGCAGTATTTGGCCGGTCACGCAGGCGAAAGAAATCGAAGAACAAAGCGGAGCAGCAGTCGGAGGAGGAGGTGACGGAGGAGCCGCACCATTTGGAACACGACTCGCCTGGTAGCAGCAACTCCAAGAGCTCATCGACCCAACAACAACAGAGTGGCGCTAATTTGCGCTCGGCAGCGACGTCACTCATCGTCACAGCCAGTCATTTGCTCCTGTACCTGCCAGCTCTTCTTCTGCTCGGTCTTCAGGTAAGAAGAGACGTACGCTCATCCAGCAGTCGCATCCGACTCCCAACCAACCAACCAAAGTCCTTACCCGTCTATATATATTATTAGTCTTTTGTCCCGTCCAATCCTTTTGTCTCGATTCAACCGGATCTAGTCAATAGCTCTCCAAACTCCCCGCTTGTTTTCTCTCAAAAGACGGATCGAGATCACGGAGGGAGAGGTTGAGTCTGATAGCCATTCGAGTTGACGTCTCGGAGGGATTCGGCTCCTGGCCGGATGATGTATTCAAGACGGGTTCTTGTTTGTCCAATCGGAAATAGGGTACAGTGGTGAATCCGGTGGCTGCTGCCCTTTGCGCTCTCATTGTCTACTCTGAATTCCTCATCCATCCGATGGTGCTGCTCTCAACGTCGCGACGGATGCGCCAAGAAGTCCTTCGAACTCTCAAACGCCACTCGCCCTGTTGTTGCTGATTTCCACGACGACGACGACGACGCGGGGATTCACGAAGTGATTACGACGTCAATTCCGTCGCGTTTTTTTTTACTTTGACGAAACATTTGTTATTATAGAGGATGAATATCCCCCGGTTTATACATAACATTTCCAGTGAGTTCAAACATTGTACAATCTCCTCTTTCACTTTCTTTAAAGACGAAAGAGTTTTGCTCGATGCTGAACACGTTGTTTCCATCTAGCCTATAAACGATGTCATATCATCTTTTTCGTATGTCAATTATATACTGTCTGGTCTACTTATTAGCGTCCACGACGTACGAACCCCCCCGCTCCCCAAATTCAAAAGATATGTGCATCACATGCTATGATTATAATATTGTCATTCTTCTTTTTCTCTCGAATTTTTCGCCATACGGTACTATATCTCTCTTCCAGAAAACAAAAATCCGATCAGAATGTAGGGATCGGAAGGCGTAGTTTGGCCAGCAAGCCATTCCAGCATTCAATCTCTTATATTTCGGACACAGAACGGACATATTGAACTGATTCTCTTTGACACTTGTCGCGTAGAAGCATGAAAACGAAATCACGCCTGTGTAAAAGAAAAATCAAATCATTCGGATTTCTTTTTTGTTGTTCCGTTTTTTTTTTGGAAGATTCACTGTACAGCAAAAAACGAGACGGAAAGCGTACGCTCAATAGAACCCAACAACTCACTCCTTTTTCACTTGCTGAATGTACACTAGACAGATGAAAATCTATACATACAATACAGTATATAATACATGCAGTTTCCATATAAAATATATATACATGGAATGAATGAGAGAAGTGATATAGAGATGCCCCGGTAATATGATATGATGTATACTGTCCCATGATGAAAGTTGCCCTCGTTTCCACTCAATCTTCTCTTTTCTTGGTATTTCCCAATTTCTGTTGGTAGACCCTGAAACGTACAATCTTGTAAAAATTGACATTTTGCATCGAAAGCCCCGGAGTCGAAGCGGATAATATTTCGCGAAACGACTGACAAAACTGGTTTTGTGTTTATTGGTTATGTAACGAACGCTGTCATTGACCAACGGAACCTGACTGGCTTTTTTGTTTCCACCCTACTCCGACGATCCGGCCTCGCCCGTCCACTTGTATCCACCCGAGTCGGACGAATCGATATTTGGGTTCCGCCAAACAAAGCCGAGAGTCAACAGAATAACTCAAGTGCTGCACAGCAACAGAGGAATGAAACGAAAACCGAACGACACTGAAATGGAAAAGAGATTGTACATATTACGCGATCTGCATCCGCAATCGGCGCTTGAATAGTTGAATGACTTTGTTTATGATGAACGAGAATTTGTATGAACCTAATATATCCCCAACTCGTCGGTTTGGTTTGTTTCCCCGAATTTCCGCACGAGCTGGTCGACGTGCTGATGAAAAAATCGGTCATAATGTATAGGACTATTTCTTTGTACATGAAAACATCCTTAAAAGAACTATCATTGTAATGACTATAAATATACTTGATCTGATATTCTATCTCAAGTTTGAATGAAATCCGTCTGTTGGATAATGGATAGGCGTCAGAGGTGTTTCTCGCCCATTTTCTCCGCGCTTTCCTCTGCCGAGGGATTCTTATTGATCCGGTGGGCGGATGAACGAAACTCGTGTCTGATAGTTAGATGGAAATAAGAAGACAGCCAAATGGGCTTGAAGGCCCCCAGGATCTAGCCTGAGCGATTTGAGGATCGCTCGGTGCCAGGAAACGAAATGAGAAAAAAAGAAGTAGAAAAAACTATATTCCCTAGAATCGATGGAAAAAAAACAGCTGGTCTGGCACGTTCTACCTCGCGATATTGTCTTATCAACGTCGTGTTATATTGAACGTGCATGAACCTGCACACAATGTGGGCGTCAGTCACAACCAGCCAACAACCGCTATTCTCTTTATCAATATATAAAATTGGCATACACCCCAAGCCACTATGTGGACGCTATAGCCGCTATAGCAACGGCGCGTTTCAATAAAGACCTTGGAAGCTTCACAACAAACTAATGGAAAGAAATTGTGAATAAAGAGTTAACACCTCCTCTTTTCGCGCTTGCTAAATATTTCTCCCCTTTCACTAGTAGCACCCGATGGAACCATTGATCTCCATAACTGTGTAAACACAGAGGCGTCATGGTAACGGAGGGACAACATTCTGTCCTCAAGAGTCCAAGGAGAGAGAGAGAGAGAGAGATGTGCACATATCGACCGAGAATAACGATGAAAACAAAGCAACATGTCAAGTGGCATGGCACCCCTTCAGTTAGGGAAAACAAAGAGATGAAACGAGGGATGAGGATGAACAAATATATATACAAAGTATTAAACTACGCACATATACTTATTTATAGCAGGCCCATACCATATAGTATATCGGGCGTTGTTGTTTGCATTCGCTCAGCGTTATCGATATTCTTTTCTGACGTCTCACATAGAAGAGGGGACGAGGGAGAGAGCCGACAGTTCTGGAAATTGCCTTGCTTGTCGATTCAACAACGAGATGCAATTACAGTTATCTCCAGCACACACACCAGAAAAGGGAGAAAAAAGAATGGGAAATAAACGAAACGCTTTCTTCAGAAAAGAGGAAATAGAAAAGTGAAAAAAAGTAACGAGAAACATGTAGAGATAGACGACGATAGCGACAAAAAGTGCCTCGAGCTATCTATGCGCATCCGACTGCCGGGATTGAATTCTACCGCCGACCATTATACCACGTGTAACGTCATCATGTTCTTGTTACTCATCCAAATTTGTGGACCTACAACATTATTTTGCCAGTGGGATATGGCATAATTCTCTGTTAGGCTATTCGTCGGCGATTATCTACTTACTCACGTTAACCTTTAGGTTCTTCAACAATGCAGTAGGCAAACTATGTACATTATTGTTCAAACAAAGCTCACAAGCCCGTTATTTCATTGTTCGCTCGATACTGCTATGGAGAAATTCACTTCATTAGGTATCTATTAATAAAAATCTAAGTTCAAATGACATGCAGCAAAATACAAAGCAGCAGTCCAATCCAAAAACGAAACACAGATGTAACGGAATTGCAGAAACCAATTGTAGCCAACACTTGCAAATTCCCACCAAAACTAGTTTTGACGTTTCTATAGGCCATTTTTTGTCCTCCTTTGTGAGGTAGGACCGAGACTTATTATAGTACTCTCGGTACGAATTTAGAAGGATTCGTCCCATACAACGTTCTTCAGAATTTTAAGGCACCATGACGTCAAGACGAAAGAAAAGTCTAACTTTATTATTGGTAGGCTATACGGCTACAAATTTCTCCAAAAAAGCTGACATATTACGTAAATTGAGGTGTTATGAAAGCGGGTTGTAAGACTAACGGATTCTGAAGTACATCACACTAAAGTTTTTTTTTAAATTTGCTCAAGCACCAAGGTAGGGCGAGCGTCCCTCATCTTACAGGAATATATTGAGGTTCAACTTTTTCCTAATCGATTTTCACACCAAAGTATATAATACGCCTGACTACGCCAATAATCCCTCTGATATGCAATAAACAAAACTGGGGATACTGTATTTCCCTCTCTCTGTGAAGCTACTCCGTCATGCAGTACCATCCTACCAGGTCCCAATTCTAGAAAAACTTCGTATGCACGAACATAAAGAAATTAAGCGCTGATGGTAATTTCTCATGACCACAAGTCGACAAAGCGCTTAGCAACTGAGCGAAGCACAGAAAGGATTTCATTATTTTCAGAGGTTTCAGGAGACGTACATGTGAACAGGATTGTTTGTTCATAAAAACAAGCTTCTGGGAAAACTTGCGTAATTTACTAGTCTGCTCTCGGCAGCACAGAGAGGAAATGTTCACTCCGCGTTCTTGTAGAAACTCTACCCCATCTTCGTTTAAGATCTTCGGCTTTAATTTTAAATATTCAATTGCCATTCATTCATGTATTATTAAGTTGCCTGAATAGAAAAATAGGGCGATTCCATATATAGCCTACTTGGAATGGCAGTTAGTAAGTTCATTTCAAATTTAAAAATAGAAAGGTTAAGTGTACAAACAAAAAAGCTGATTTTCTCCCTAAGGCCCAACATAATATCGTACTGAAAGAGACTCAAGAGTTCCCTACGGATCTGGGCTTTCGTCGAAAATGGATATTTATTTTAGAGTGCCACTTAAGAAAAAGATGAATATGGTGAACTCTGCAATATGCATACAAGGGCCTTTGGTGTATATATGTGAATCATTATTTACTTACAAAAGAAATTGAGGCAACCTATTTTTTAAACCATGATTTGATCACTTGTGATTAAAACCTTGGAGTTTAAGGGTAAAACAGGAATCCAAGACATTTTTATTAAAAGAACTGCTCTTAGCACCAAATTAATGCCTTAGAGCAGCCAATCGACGAGAGAGCTGGTCGTCGTTTGCACTAGAAGCAACAGAGGATGGTGTTCCAATCGCTGACGGTATGGATCCAGCATTAGCCAACTGATCTGTGATCTCAAGCCCAGCTTCATCAGCAACTTGTTGTATCAAAAGATCTACTTGATCCCTGGGAGTTGACAAAGTTGTGGCTGCTCCCATTGCATCTTCCATAACGGAAGTTCTGACATCCATGTCTTCAAACTGGCTTTCAAATTTCTCCATTACATTAGAAATTTTTTGGAGATCCATGGTGTTGACAGCCTTGTCTAAGGCCTTTACCACCTGTCCCATATTTTTGGCAACCTGCATTGAAAGTTGAAATGTGGGACTCTTTTTTTGAATGCATTGTGATAGAATTTACCTCTTTCATTGTGACAGCTGTTTGAACTTTAGATCGTACAGCATCTACCTTTGAGGCCATTCTTAGGAAATTAAGAGCTTCATTTTTCTTACGAATTGCATTTTCTGCATAGATCTTGGCACCTTCCACATTACCTTGTTGCAAGGCTTTTTTAATTTTTGCTTGTTGAGCAGCTTGCTCCTTTTCTGCCTTCTTACTCAGCCTTTCCAATTGTTTTGCACAAAACCGAAGCTGGAATAATGTATCTTTACACACAAAACAAGCAATTTTTAGTAAAAATAACTATGTGAGGAAAAAACGAAGAAAGATTACAATTACCTTCCATTTTTTGAAACCGTACCACTAGATATTGCTTAATCAAAACTGACTACCTTGAGAAATCTGTATGACACATAAGCTCTATCCTCTATGACAGCGGAAGCGAAGGTCGGCTGCAAATAAACAAAGGAATAAGAGCTTATTGTAACGATTGATAGATGGCGTTGCCGGCACGACCTGAACGTCCAGAAGCGAGCTGTAGCAAGCGCTCTGCGCAGGAAGAAGATTCAACTTACTGTTTTTAAAAATAAAACTTTATCATTTTATATAATTTCAAATAATTTCAAATTTAATATGTGTTCTATGGTTTCAGTTGAAGAAACAAAAGTATTAAAACCCTCGCTCAGTCGCAGCCAAAAGATGCGTTCCGTTCCATCGATAAAAACAAGGGCTTAAGTTCCGGTCCATGATATTTCAGTTCCAGTTCCGATTTCTCTTAAATTAAGTTACGACTGCAAGCCGTTTTAGTTTGATTATTCATATTTTATAAGCAAAAGAAACACAAAGTTTAACTAGAATAAGGGAACCAGATACGCATTTCGTTTTATAACGAACAACAAAGTCTAAAAAAATGAGGGTTTCAATCTATTTCGCTTGGACTTTAGAATGTCTGTTGCTGTACTAAACATCCGTTCGCACCGGTAGATGCGGACCAGAGAAAAAGGAGAGATGGGAAAGGCCACATCCAAAAAAAACACCGTTATTCAACTATCGAAACTAGCGTCGATACGGTAGGCCCAAAGAAGCTTTTAGTTGCTTCCCTACTGATTTCTATTGGGTGTGTAAGAAGTCTTCGGGCTAACCGTTTCATGGCGCCACTTTTCTTGCTCATATATGCAAGTCTCTATGTTCTTTCTAATCCCCCCCTTCACCTCTGATGCGGACATACTAAGTACGGCGAGGACTATTTTGCATAGATTCTCAAATCTATAATCTATAATTGTTTCCTTTCCATAAACTATTGGCTCGTCCTCATCTTTCGCTGGGGCGCATTACCTCTCAGACAAGTAGAAGTTTAGCTAAGGTATTCAATAATCTTGTCTTCACCTCCGTGTCATTGTTTCGTAAAAAACAGTCAAAACTTCAAACAATGAAGTAAATTATCGGTTTAAGATTCGTCAGTTTAACAAAGGGTTGGGACGAGCGCGATTGGGATGCTGTGAGCGCGCTCACGCTCGCGGTTTTAAAATTGATCGCGCTCGATTTCGTGTAATTTTGATCAGCCTTATTTCTAAAAAATTGTCTATGAAGCTTCAATACAAGTTACTTGTTAATTTATTTTAGCAAAAAAAAAAAAAACGAGCGCGCTCCTGAAATTCGGGAGCGTGAGCGCTCAAATTTTTGAAAAAGCAATGAGCGTGATCGCGCTCCGAGCGCGGCCCAACCCTAAAGTGCGAGTTAAACTTTAACTCGTGTTTGTCGAGTTTGTCTTAACGCATACCAAACGCGTATTCGAACTCAAAAGTTGTGGTCGGGCGCGAATTATACCGCAAGTGTCCATTAATGCCGTAGAAAGTACGTGGTGATTCACCTAAAAACTAATAGGTGTATAAATCCGCAAAGGTATGAAAAAAACAATTTTTTGATAACTAAGGTACTCGCCTAATTGGTACTATTTACAAATTAACCGCACATAGACAAGCAGTAGCTATAATAGACTGTACGTTTGCAACTACGGTGAGAGTGGCAATGATGATATGATCAGAGTTTGGAGTTCAGAAACTATTTGTTATACAAAATACACAATTCAAGCAACGCATTTAAATTATTATATATTAATAGATTGTTTCGGTTGATAGATGGACGAGTGCTCAACTCTTGTGACGCAACAAAGGGTGAAGTCTTCATTAAGTGGAAGTTGTAGCATCTAGTGACCAATCAAGTTCCACTCCTTTATTAGTTTTCGCTTCAAACTAGACACTCATCTTAGCATTCAAAAAATCAGGAGCTTACGCGAGCAGCATATAAATGTAGCCATGTCTTGTTGGCTTCTTTCCATCTCGGTGATCCATAGCACTCAAGTTCTCGTCTAGCGACTTGCTAAAAAGTCAACAAATAATGAAGAGATGCCCTTTAGTCCTTTTTACTGTGATGACGTAGGTTTCAACGAAAGAAGAAAGATACGAATTGAACAGCAAACATAAATAAGGTGAATTTTATTCACCACAAAATTTTTGTTTTTACAGACATAGTCATCGTGGTAAAAATACGAATACGAAAAGAAAAATCGTGGGGAGGGGAGGAAGAAACATCGATACAGTCAAGTGTTCGGTTTGGTTGATTCGGGTGCTGTCGGTCGTTCCAGAAGGGGAGGGGGGCGTGAGATTGGCGATCTCGGAATAAAAAGATGAAAACAAATGGGATCATTGAATAATTTTGAAAATGTTGAAGAATAAAAGACAGGAAGCAATGCCTCGGATATTCAATCGGACCTTTCGAGAAGATCGGCGACGAAAAATGAGACTAAGGAGCTTTGATTCGAGTTAAACGACTGTGCGACACAATACGCTCCTCCAGTTAGTAGTCCTTCCCCTCCATAAAACAATTAACTAAATATGTTACAAAATGAAATTTTTCAATGTTTTGAATCAAACGGCTTGCGGAAGCAAGTAAAAAACCTGGAACAGTTTTTCTTCTTTAAAGCGTTTTCTTACCAAATATCTGTGGCATTAGAGTAGTTCTCTCCCACCTCAGACCGAAAATATTTAACTTTGTTAATTAGATACATTTTCGCGATTACATTCAATAGCGCAATTCTAGACGCAAAGCAAGCGACCTGTTCTCGTGCATCGTAACAGACGCATCAGTTTGAAATCAGTTGGCATAAAAATGACAGTCCTCAAATGTCAAATGACTCGGATGGTCGGTAAAAATTCTAAAGCATACCCTGCTACTAGAGAGAAAGAGAGCCAATATAAAAAAAGAAACAGTTAAAATATCATTAAAATAAGGACAACCGTGGAAATCTTAGAGGACAAGGGAGGGTAGAGAGCGAGCATTTGCAACCAAAGAAAAAAAAATAATTCATTTTACACAACTGACGCATTTGGATAGAAATTCAACCTCAGTTTACACCTGTCGGGGGCGCCATACAACCACTCAACAATCTACCGACTCTAGTACACTGTGGTACTACAATGTCGAATGTGATATTGTCTGTAAAGCGGGAATGAATCCAGGCTTGATTCAAAAGCGAATTTTTGCGATTTTTTTCTACAATAGGAATCTCGAATCAGCCCAACCACGAGAGACGAGTTTACCCAAAGGGAATACGGCCAGGAGTGGAAAGGTGAAAATGGGGACGAATAAAAAAATCTTGAAGATGAGCGAAAAGCCAAGCGTAGAGCTCCTCTATCTGTTTGTCTTTTCTTGTCAATATCAACATGGTCTTTTTTACTGAAGTCGATGGTCTTTCAATTCATGGCAGTTCCACTCATGCTTCTGTTTCTCCTTTAAGTCTTAGCCGGGCGAAATCTTCGAAAACAATATCGTCGTCCTGTTCCGGGTTACAGGTCGTCACTTCCCTGTTTAAAAAAAGAACAAAGAAGAAGTTGATTTTATTTTGGAAAGGCTTCCGCTGAATTGATTAGAAATCAGAGGCTTGGCACAGTGCGGATACGTTTGTTCGAGCGGTTCGACAGGAATAGCACGAAACTGCCAGCGATCGAATCATCCGCATGCATAATCAAAAGTTTGAATAGAAAAAGGGGAAATTACGCATCGAGTTGGATGAGGTTTGTATCCACCACCACACCCTGATCAGCGTCCTTTTTGGGACTTGCGACGGCCGTAGAAGGACGACTCGGTGGAGGACTTTCTTCTGGCGGCTTCGAATGCATTAATATAAACGGTAGCTCGGCAACCAAATCCCTGATAATTTAAGAAATAGAAGGATGAAGTGGTACACGCGCCCTTCATCACGGAAATCCGCTTGCCGAGCGAGACTTACCCGCCGAGAGCTCCGAGACAGAGTTTAACTTTCACTTTGTACTGAACGATGATGCCCAGATTTTCTTTTTGTACAGGTTCCGTCAATCTGC
The DNA here is from genome assembly GCA_022539655.2 of Ceriodaphnia dubia. Taxonomy (NCBI): domain Eukaryota; kingdom Metazoa; phylum Arthropoda; class Branchiopoda; order Diplostraca; family Daphniidae; genus Ceriodaphnia; species Ceriodaphnia dubia. Next base: position 550,164 of record JAKUCG020000249.1, read on the forward strand.
CAGAAAGGATTCGATAAAAGGAAATCAGATTAGACCATTCAATATCTTTCGAAAAAGGAGGAAGAAGTATAACTAAGAATAATTTAATACTGACATGGTTGAAGAAGCCAGGTTGGTGTCCTCGTGTTTAAGCTGTCCGTCTAGAGCCAAACCCCTTTTATCTTTGTTATTTGCCAAGAGAGGCGTAAGGTAGTAGATTTTAGAAAGAGTGAAACCGGGTCCCACGGGGCAGCTCTCCCTGCAATAACAAGCAGGCACAACACATTAAATTATCGTCCTCGCAATACTTTTGATCTGCGTTGCACGCTTTTTAGGGAATCCATCTTCTTCCCCCTCTTTCAAGCATCCTCTCAGGCCCAATTACATTTCAAATAAGGGACCCAACGCTCTGGAAACAAAACCCTTGTTTCGTGGAAACCCAAAAATCGGAGCGGAGATAATTCAATGGAAATCTTTAAGTAAATAACAAATGTTGGGACTCACTCGCTCTCCAGTTCGGCAACCGTGCACTTGTACTGCGCCGTAGAGAAAAGGCATATATCTGCAAACTGGCGAACTAGACAAAAGGAAGACAGAAAAAAATCAATACACTACTACATCCTTCCAAGAAACAGCATCGGGCAGAACAAGAGTAGCGTTGTAGGAGCAAGCAAGAGGGAACGGAAGAGGGGGGAGAGCAGCAACACGTTGCGCGTCTGTCAAAGAACATCCTCATTATAACTAGGTTTTCCAGGGTCTAATCGGGTAAGAGGCTACAGTCGATCGAAATATAATCAAGGACAGCAGCCATTTGCTACTTTGTAAAAAGGCCCGCTTCCTCTTCTCCCGATGTTGAACAATAAATAAAAAGGGAATTCACTGGGGAAAATCGATGACAGACGACGCGATGCATTGTAACCGCACATCTCCACAAGACCCCCCATGATAAAATAATGGGAGAGATACTAGGAATAAATTTCCATCTTGGTTGGAAAGGAAAAAGATCACTTACCAGATACTTTCACTTTCTTGACGCTTTTGTTCGAATTGTTTTGTATGTGAACGTTGACAGCGATCGTCTCGCCGTGGTAATACAGTTCCTTATCGAGGGAGGCTTCCAAGTGCAACTTGTTGGGACTCATCATGAACTCTTTGCTCACCTCCACCGACGGCTGCTCCCCTTGTTTGCTTGGCGCATACATGATCTTTCGGATGGCCAATCGAACCGAGTTTCTGTTGACACAAAAAGCAATCAGTGCTCTGATTAATGCGCGCAGTTGATCGATATCTGCGTTTTCCGAAATCAAAAGCATCATCTCGTCTTTCTCGACGGTGAGCTTTTCGACTCCTTTCAACAGTTGGGTTGGCTGTCAACTTGTAAAACGAACCTCTTGTGCGGTTTGTCTTCGTGTGTTTCGCCGACAAAGCACTTGAGCTCGTAGTCAACTCCGCATGGCTTTCCCATATCGCCTGGCGCTGGCTGCAGAGTGACGGATGCCGGGCAATGGGGCGGCAGTTCAAAGAAAAAGGGGTAGGCATTGGATCCGAGCTTTTTGAGCAACCTCTCCTGTAAGCGACCAAAAAGGGAAATTTAAGTCAAAGGATATATAAAACAAATGCAAAGAAAAAAACAAGTCATTTTCGCCGTGCTTGCATTTCACGAATGAAAGGCACTCGGAGAGTCTGAGACCAGTGGAGCAATCTAGCCAAGCGACACATTGTCGGAACAACGTCAATTGAATTGCTTAAAGATCCGATTAAGGGTACAGCTAATGGCGAGTGCAGTGGCGATCGATAACGATGTCATTTCCTTCTTCGTCTTTTTCGGAAGGACGTTTTGATAACCTAACGTTGCAACCCCTCTGGCTGGTGCCCCGACAACTGTGAAAGGAGGGCGTTACAACATTAACGGAGGTGACATCTGGAAAGTCAGTTCAGCAGCACGAGTTTTTCCTCTCTCTGATGGGAGAACGCGAGTTCTCTCTCTCTTTCTCTTTTTTTTTTTATTCTTCCACTTTTCGTCCAAAATACCGACTTTTAACGAGTCACTGGTCGTGCGTCACACCGAGAAATCTCGCCCCGCGATATCTGTCGTTGAATCCGACAATACTAGGCGATCGATAAACGTTCGAGCCGACACGACAATAGCTATTCAGAGCGGCACATCTCCGTGAATTTCAAAGCAGCCGTCTGTTTGCCGATCGATGGGTGGAAAAAAGCTAACGAGTTTCTTGGCTTCGATCCGACGACGGAGAAATGCGGTCGTAAATACTCGTCGTCGCTAGTTTCCATGTGTGGGTGCAAAAAGAATCCGCAGCCAGAAAGACTAATTCTTCAAGCAAATGTTGGGCTGCTGCTGCTGCGCGACCGGCCGTAAGCCCGCGGTCGATCGAAAGCCACCATCTTCCACCTTTACCAATAAAGAAAACAAGGAGGCCGAAGGCGGACGGACGGAACCGAAAGGGGATATTAAGTTTCATATGCGCGAACCTGCAATCTGGTCGGCGGACGCTTATTGGTCGACTCTTGCGGAAAGATTTGTGACGAAGCCAGGTAAAGGTCTTTGCGGAATGTGAGTCCGAGTACGTCCAAATCTTCGCGGCCATAACGGAAAGCTGCTAAGACGTGGCCGAAAACTTTCCGATCCTTGATGTAATCCGAGTCCACCAGGACAACGCCATCTGCGGAGGAGGAAAACAACACACAAGAGCATCCGCCAAAAAGGGGCAAAAAAAAAAGAAAAGAAAACAGTTAAGGTCATGTTCTACTACCACTACTACTAGACTATGTCGACATGATATTTTTTGGTGTCTAGAAGAGGAAAACAGATCCTGAATCCACCGGCCTTTCAGAAAACAAACAAAGAGAGCACTTTGAAGAATGGAATCTTATCCCACCAAAGAGTACTTTAACCAAACAAAATGAAGACTGGAGCCCCCAACAGCAGCCTGTTGTCAGGAAACATGTCATTCGTATTCAGAGACTGCGCCATGACTGTTTACAATTGCCCATCACAAGAGGGTTTCGGCGGCTATACAGGAAGCACTCGCCGAATTGAGAGGACCAAAGGAAAGGGCGAGAGTCAAACTGGCTTATTACAGTCTCTGTTTCAGACAAAAGGGAGAAAACACGTCCAAGTTTACTGCTACTGACCTATAGGTTCCACGTGACTGACATGGTCGACGAAATCCCGTTTCCCCAAGTAGACCGTGATCTGAAAACAAGGAAGAAAACTATGATGAAGTTCAACCAAGTTTTCAATGTCAAAAGAGCGGCGCATCGGCAGAACAGACGGCAGACAAACACGTCATCAAGCTGACGGGACGGAAAGCGGGCTCAAAGTTTTCAAACAATATCCAGTTCAAGCAGAGCTTCAAAGGAATAAGAAGCTCACTCCAACCCTCTTCCACCCGTCACGACAACTTGGTAAACAGTTTGTTGAATTAGTCATTTCATAAAGAAGTAAGAAAACTTGGTACCTTGCCATTGGGGGAACTCTTCTTGAATACCCTGTCAAAATACAAGAGCGAGAGAGAATTAGGTTTCTATCAACAATGCCAGTACACGAAGTAACAAACTCGCATTTAACCGTCGTTGATAAAAATGGGTTGGCTTACGCAATATTAAAGCACTTGTTCTCCTACATATTCACAACCAGTCAGATGGAGGAGACACAAAGTTCAGCAAACAGAGGACACGAGTTGACGGAGCAACCAAAATCCAATCAACCAAGTTCTACTACTACGTAACATTTCCCTCTAAACAAATTCAATTGAGAAATGGGGAAATTCCCTAAACTCTGTGACAAGCGCCGAGCGACTCGACGTGGCCTGCTAGTGTCGTTCATTTCCCCCAACAGCCATACGCATCGAGATGAGGGAAATGGAGGGTGGGGGTGGGGTCAAACATGGTGAAGGAATGGCATCGCAGAGTTATTCCATCATTTAACTCAATTTCGACTTCTTCGTACTTGATGCGATTCGGCTTCCGGATGGAAAGATCGTGATTGAATAAGAGAAACAGCCGAAAATTCTATTTCGCTCCATTCGCTGACTGGCAAACGGTCATAAAGTAAAAGAAAGCTAGGGAGACGGAAGTCTTCCAATGGCCATCGACATCGACGGAAACGGCGCACAACATGGCCGTCTATTCTATATCTTTGGTCCAAAACGATGACATCCCGTTTCTAGCAACCAAGTTAAGACTAGGTCTTGGAGACGGTAAAGAAAACTACATATATATATATCTAAAGAGAAAAAGGAAAGACATGCTTACCGTGTTCCTAGTCGTTTGCCGCTATCGTCCATGTTGTCCGGAGTGTGTCATGTGTCGTCCAGCGAGGGGTTAAAACGAAAATAAAAAAACAAAGGGAAAAGAAAGAAAAAAAAACACGCAAACAGTGGCGCGCACAACACTCGATGAAGATGAAGTGTCTGCTTGGCGTCGTCGTCGAATCGTGAAAAATCCGGAGAGTGGCGATCACGCGGCCAAAACAGGAAGGAAACGGCCGAGAAAAAAAAATCGAAATAAAAAAAAAGGACAAACAAAAACAGACGAGATTAGTTTTCCTTTCTTCTGTATTTTGTTTTTCTTTTGTTTTTGTTATTTTCTCTCTCTTGAAGGGAGTGTGTATAAAAACAACAACTTGTGCAGCTCGGGGATTTGTGGCAGAAAACAGAACGGGAGACGGAGGAGAAATCGAGTTCTCGACCCGAACCCGCAGCCAACACTGTCTCGGGTCCACTTGACACAAGAAAACGGCAGCGCGTCCCGTCGGAGTCTGCGCCGCCGCCCGTCCTTTACCCCGGGATTTAAAAGCAAACAAGAGATAGAGCGGCGAGGGGAACTACATAGGACTCACATATTGATATCTATCTATATGAATATATATGTGTATCATATATAAATATACGGCAAGGGGAAAAAAACGGGGGCGGAAGCTTTTAGGGTCGCTCGGTATTGCGCCATTAACCGTGTCGTAAGATATTCAACACCAAGAATGGAATATGATCCCGAGAGTCGTCGACCAGGTTAGCTCGAAATCATTAGACTACGAGCCGCAAATAAACACAAAATATTGGTTAGGATTCGAAAGTTCCTGCCATCCGGAGGAACAATTTCTCCGTAGGATTAAATTATCGGGGCGAAAGCTCCGACAAACACACGAACGTCGAACCCGGCTTCAGCGGCGCGCACACACCCACGGGGAGAAAAGGGAAGGAGCTAGGATCGTGAATTCAAACTAGTGGAGTGTTTGGTTCCTTCTCGGCCGCCTTCTAATGGATGCGAATGCCTAACTCCTCTCCTCCAGACGCAATGAAAGGAAAGGCGGAGTTGAAGAAAAAACAATTCCCTCCTCGATTTCGAGAGTATTATTGATTCATCAGAGAGACGGAGGCTGCGCCGACGGAGCCGTGAAACGCGACACTCGGCTCCCAACAAGAAAAGTTGTCTAGGAAGCTGGGAACGTCTTCCACAGTGCGGCATCGTCGTCTCCTTTACACTCTTTTTTAAAGAGAAGTAAAAAAAAGAATAAGATGGGGGAAAAGAAAATAAATAAAATCCCTCAAATCTCAAGTGGGTTTCCGAGAGAGGCGACGAATTCCGCCGACATCATGTAACCAAGGTTTCCATTCAACTGGCACCAGCAGTACCAATTTTCTGTTGGGGCTGTCGGAGAAGGGCAAGGGAAAAAAGGGAGTCAAAGATCGAAAAAAGAAGGAGCACAGCGAAAAAGGGCGAAATAATACACGGCTCATTAGCTACTCATACATGTCGGGATTATTCGCGTCGTTAACAGAGAAGCAGTAACAAAACTCTCTGCCGTCAAAGTTAACAACCGAAGCGGATCGGACGTTGAAATGTGTAACGAAAGCGGTCATCTCGTTTATATACGTGCAGAATATTTTTTTTTCTTTTTTGTTTTGCTCAGGCCGATTCTTTTTCAGTCGCCGTGTATCCCCCAATGACGTCGACATTGGTTCCGCTCCGTCGCATCGCATCATCAAAACTTGCTGGAAGACGGCTGACGCATCGCGACTCGTCGGGCCTCTACTTTATCCGTCCACTACTCCATGTCCTAAAATGGCGACAGCGAAGAAAATCCTTCCCGAAAGAGGCATTGACTTTTGATGCCAGGAAAGCCATCGTCACTAGGGATAAACGTTGTTGGGAAACTTAAGATCGCTTGTTGTTTTCCTTTCGATCAACGCTTGGATCGCTTTCGAATCAGGTCCAAAGACACCCACCCACCCACTCGCACTTTTAGGACAAACGATCTCTCGGCATCACCCGAGATTAAATGGGATTGGACTATCTATAGCGAAGAGCACCTTGGGCGATGATGAGATTGAGCCAACATCATCACACTGGCAGTCAAGTACTCGAATGAACGTTAACGACAACAACTAGCTTCTCTTGATCGAGCAAGTGTGCTCCTCCATCTTGACTATACCTTGTTCCGTAAACAGCTCGATCGGGACACACCCCCCAGTTTCAGTTTACACGTTGAACAGGAGGGAGAGGGAGAGAGAGAGCAAAATGCTAGCGACAATCTACCGAGCATAATGGATCACCACTCTACCATCAAAAGACGAGGTAAATGTCTTTCCGCTAGCAGTAGAGATAGAGAGAGAGAGAGAGAAGAGCCATTTTAAAGCTAAATCATTTAAATATGTTTCGTTCCGCTTTTAGCCATTTCAGTCGTTGCCCCAATGCTCCGACTCCTTTCTGCGCCCTCTCGGATCCGCTCCCTCAAGCGAAATCTAAACAAATCTTCAAACGGGAGTGGTTGCACGCCAAAGAATGAGAAACATTGGGTTGGATGAAGCGAAGAGCTAGAGAGACGGGCGAGAGAAATAAAGCGTGTGTTTGGGCGCGCTCAGCGGGAGATGAGAAACTCGTCGCCACTGAAGTTAAAAGCCGTCGTCGGACTTAAGCGCCAGACAAGCGGCTCTGGCCGAAAACCGGCGATCAAATCGCCAGCAGGCAAAATGCCCAGTGGTAGCAACGGTACCACGAAAATGCAACACTGATTGATAGACGGAGCGTGAAGGCATCGGCTGTGGTCTCGTTAGAAAGGCATAACGGTACAACCATTACAAGGTAGTCAAAGAAAGGAGCCTGCGGAAGTCCTAGTACGGCCTGCGGAATTCTTAGTACGGCCTGCTCGGGTCGGGATACGGCCAACTAACTGGCGAATACGAGACTGGATTCCGCCAGAAAAAGAAAGAAATGAACAATAGAAAAAAAAGAAAGAAAGAGTTGAAAAAAGAGAAAACCAGGGGTTCCCTTGAGGTAGGGACAAAGTTGAATTGTTAGCGAAGAGAGAGGGTTAGGGGGGGGGGGGGGTTAGAGTGGAGCGAATGAAAAAGTTGCCATCGTCCAATTAGAATTTCATTAGTCTGGCCAACATTGCGCGCACAAAAGTGAGGGACCGCGAAGTGAAGCTACACCTTTTACGTACGACGGGCAAGAAATTATAAAAGACTGGTGGCACATACATAGATGCAAAGGGAAACTCGTAAATCAAAATAGAGCACAACCCAAAAGAGGAACAGGTGCCCCGGAAATTGATTAGAAGAGCCGCGAGAGGAGAGAAGAAGAGGCGAACGAAGAGAGAGAAGAGAGAGAGGAGAGAGAGGAGAGAGAGAAGGCGAATAAAGGAAGGAAGGAAGGAAGGAGGAGGAAGCGAGATAAGAGACAGGAACAGGCCCCAGGTTACAGATCAATACGTCGGGACTCGAGAGTTGCAGCCCAGGAACCCGAACCTCTGTAGACAGGTTCGGTAGACGATTACCGATATATAATATACTACCCACGACCGTTTTCCTCTAGTATATTTAAGATGGTAGTGTCAATGATGAAGTCGAATGGAGAACGTTCCTGCCTCTCTTGACACACGACGCATAGTTAATACAGCCGAAGGGGAGGCGGACAAAACGCGACGTACCGCCTTTTCCATCAGGGATTCCGGGGAAGCGGAGGAAAGCAAAAGGAAGAGAAAAACAAGATACGAGTAGTCTGAAACGTACGTCGAACGCATCGCCGGATCCTGTCGCTTGCGTCAACAAGCAAAATTAGGACTGGGGGGTGGACATCTTTACGCGCTCCGCTTCGCTCCTCTCCTCATCGCCCAAGTGAGACGAGTAGAAGCGAGGTGCAAATACGAGCAATTGTCGCTAGAATGATCAACTTGCGGAAATGAGCCCATCTTCGTGCTTTTCTTCGATGTTGCCTGGTCGAAATGCTGCGCGACTTGAGAGAAACTAGCTTAGTTTCGACTTTCCCCCTCAACTCGCGGAGCCCGTCATTCGACTGCGTTTTCCTCTTTCCCCGATGACGGTACGGTATCTTTATAAGTCCTTATGAAACGAGATCGGAAGAGTGGGGTGGGGAGAGAAAATGCTCTACACCATGTTCGTCACAAGGCTGGTCAGATTGAACGGTCTCCATCGACCCACGCGGTTACTACTACGAGTGCGGCATATTGTGGCGAACAATAGAGCTCTGGGATCGTCTTACGCCGGAGAGAAAATTACCAGAACCGTAATGGAAGTAAAGAGGGAGAGATAGTTAGTATGGCTCAAGTGAAGCGGGAAACCAAGGACCGAGAGCCGAGGTAGGCCCCCCCCCTCTTGGAGCGACCGCAAGCGGAAATGATGATTCGTCATTTCCTATTTCTCCCTCTCTCTTTTTCTCTTCGAGTCTATTTGATCGCATATTACAGAAAAATCGCCGGCCCTAGAATGAGTAGGGATCTTGAGGGTTCAACAAATCTAGGGTATCCCCCCGTCCTCCACTCTACAGCGCAGGTCACCTTTCGCTTTATGATAATACCTATGTCAACGCAGAAGAGCAACCATTATTCAACCCCGCTTTCAAAGATGTTATTGAAGCCAACCATTCCATAAAACCTGTATCCAACGACGAAACGCCGAGGGGACAAAAAAGGGAAGAAACATTATAAAAGAACGTACGGAATGTAGCAATACCGGATGTCGGCTTATCACTTTTGCCCTTCGCCTGACAGCAAACACAAGGTTGACGTAACCTATGCGTAGAACGGAAACCAGTTAACCAGAATGACAATGGAGAGGGAAATAAGAGCTTCAAAGTAAATGAATTTCCAGCTCTAGGCCCTAGAGGAAGCTCTTCAGCTTATTTGAAACTCTGCAATACAAAGAGGGTAGACACTCTAGAGAAATTGTCAAATTAATTGACATGGTGTTTGAAAATAGGACTCTCAGATAAATGATAAAATGGGAAACTTGACAACAACCACCAAAGATAGCAAGATCAGATAATTTATGCCGTAAAAGTTTCTGGTCTGAAACTTAATACCATGGCTCAGCAAAATCCTTGTGTTCACAATGTCAATTCAAAAACATTTTCCTAACATGAGAAGAGTGTCTTGACCACGACTGATGACAGCTCCAGCAAGTTTTGGCCTGATTGTGGGGATAGACGACAGATAGTTGACCATTTATGGTTATTCAGACTGCCAAATCACACAGTGCAACTGACAACACAATGCCAAAAAAGCAAAAATCGGCTTCAAAACAAATCGATCAACCTATACGACCCACAATGTACTTGTCCACTTGGATTGGGTAAAAAAAGAGGGGGGAGATTAAAGGATTCGGTTCGACTCGGCTGCACAAGTTTTATGAAAACATAACAAGAGAAACAATGTGGATCAAAGATAAACACAAAGTTTGCAAAGTACCTAATAAAAAGAATCCAGTAAAAACGGATGTGATGTTAATGACGAAGGAGCCGACACCGAGCAACAAATCTTGGACACAACTTCGGCAGAACAACACGGATGCAGGGCTTTGCTTTCTCTTCTCGCTCGCTTCAAGCTGCAGCCATCATGTCTGTATTTCTGGGGCAACATTGCCACTTTGTTGTAAACATGCTTTTTGATTTGTTTTGTTTTTTGCTTTGTTTTGTTTTGATTTTTTCAAAGACATTGTTTTAATTTTATTTCTTCTACAGAAAAATATAAGAGGGAAATTCTTTCATTTATTTGTTTCGCTGACATTGATTAAGATAATATTTGGGAAAAATGAAAAAGCGGAATTTGTATTTCGCTTATAGGCACGACGCTAACAAGCCTTCGGGGAAAACAGCTTATTGTTCTGTCTTACATTAATTATATTTCCTTTAGTATTTGAAAAGTAGTAGATTCATTAATCATTGAGCGGATGAGTGGGATCTCTTCGGCTCTTCCGGCATATTCCAATACGGAGTTGTTCATTTTACCAGCAGATGACAGGAGAGTACAGCCTTCCCTCTTCAAAGATCGCCTAATTTCTGCTTTGCCATTAGGATGGGTTTGACTGCTGCTGCATGAATCCTTTCATTAGAATCTTTAATTATAGTCTGCCAGACATTTATTGCCGTACAGCATAATAGGCTTGTATAGATTAAACTTTCACTAATGTTTTCGGTAATACAATCAATGAAAATCGTTATAAGGAACCAGAGGGTATCATCGTCATCGTCATATGGTTACCGCAAATATTTCTATAAAATGTTGCCGAAATAGAGAAGATGATTCGGAAAATTCCACTCGCATTTTACCATGCTGTGACTTGTATGCCTACTTTTTTTGGTCTCTTTCATCCGTTCAATCGATAGTTTGCCTAGTTCCGCAGCACGCACGTTCCCCCTTGAATGAATAAAACCCAGACTTCTTTTGGTCTTTTCAACGCTAGAATTGAAGCATTTCAATACGAAAAGCCGGACGCAGGCAAGTTCAATTGCCACTTGTGTGGGGGTTTTCTCTCTTTTTCTCCATTCTAACTGGGTCAAAGGGAATGAGTAAGCAAACTGCTTCAATGATAATATTTGAAGTTGCCGCTTGTCCGAAATGGACCAAAACTGTCTCTGATTTGGCGATTTTTGAAGATCTCTGATGCTTACCTTCCATCCCAAAATAGATATATCGAAACATCATTTTTTCTTTCCTCTTGTAAGCTAAGTACAGCTTGAGCGACTCTTCAATAGGCTACTCATCGTGATATTCTAAATTGCCATGACAGCATATTGATCACATAATGACCAGCTCCTCTGGGTTACGCGGTTCGTTCATTGTCATTATATTTTACGAAGAATAAGCGATATTATTATGCTTCTCCCAGGTTGTAGCAGAATTACCTTTCCGTGAAAGCGCTCCGCTCTACGCAATGTGCGCATTTCGATTTCCCGATGATAGAACTTTGGTTGACCGCTAACTTAGGAAACGTAAAATCACAACAGTTGAAGCGTATTATTGAGCTGTCGATGGTGGGTTTGAGGCTCTGAGCTTCGCTCGGTAATATTCAACGAGTTCCGTCCACTGTGCCAAGGCTTCCAATCAGTCTCAAAAGCGGGAAAAAGAAAAAAAATTAAATAACCTAATAGGGAAAGATGGTGCCATGGAAATCTGCATGGACTCTTTCACCTCGCGTACTCCACAGCGTACTGGTGAACTGGCAAGTCTTTTTGATCCCGTCGTAGGTAGACTGTTGCCAGGATTCTATAATGAGGTGCAGGCTCTGGGTGCAGGGATCAGCCGGACGGATGGAGGAAACCTAGAAGGACGGAAAAAAAATTCTAGTAGATTTTGTGCTTGTCGAAGCGCGACGAAATAGTTGGCCACAACTACACACTCCCAACATATGGAGTATATACATTATTAGGGCCGATGAAGGGCAATTTTTTGAGTTGGGGCCTTGAGGGAGTTGATCCGCTTACTGTGTGCCGTTCTTCGGTAATTACTGCGAGACCCAAGGACCCATCCGTTACTATGTACCAAACGGATGGCAACGTTGGAACTTTTGAAAAGACATAGTTGCGCGTATTAGGGCATTGGTTCGGTGATAAACTGATAACCGACACATGGCAGCCTAGACGAAGCGGAATGTGTCCCCCATCCTGTTGGCCCCATCGGCCACTAGGTGGGAGAGAAACAATCTGCAGCCGAAACTTGATATCCGCGCGCTTCATCAACTCAACTCGGAACTTTATTCAGGATCCGGAAGCTTCTGCCTCTGCGGTGGTTACCCGGCAGTATTTGATTATATGAGAGCCTTTTCCGCGCGTGTCGGCTGTGTTCATCACGGCGGTTGTACGTAAAGCGAAGCGCCACAATGTTCTGGCTCTAAGCCGCCGACTTGCGACGTAGTTACTATCCCGCTAAGTTGATGAAACGTACTACTACATTCAGCGCTAGTTGCAAAATCGGCTTTATTTTGCTCTTCTTCAGGACGCGACGAATCAGATCCCGTTTTGTCCGCTCCAAGTAAAGGATATACGCACGTCATACTTTGGAAAGGAGCCTGGCTATATATCTGTCGGTTGCGTAGCAGCAGCGGCAACGCACGTCCGCGTCTTCTACCGTAAAGCCTCCAACCCCGAGATTGGGCATGCAATTTACAATAGTAAAGGAGTTGACTGATTGAGAAGTGGACGGGAAAGAGATTGAAAGACGGTCCAATAAGACCGCTAATACACGCTTTAGACTTACCCAAGACGGTACAGTAGTGCGTAGCAGCGGTTCTAGTTTCAAATAATTATACGCAATCAACTTTTGGTTGTGAAGGATAAAGGCCATAGTAACGAAAACGTCAACAGTCGTCAGTCAAGAGTCTCATACCGTGTATTTCTGAAGAAACAGCTAAGCTACTGTAAATGGAGCTCAAATAAGTTTTCCAGAACGGATTTTCTAAATTCGGTTCGATGTACCTTGCCTGTTCTTCTTAAATATAAATACACCGTGTCCGTTACGACATCTAATCAAAAGTAGTGTATCACTCAGATATAGCTATTTCTGCGCAAGCAATAGGTCGAAAACGTTGCAAAAACCTTTTACTTGAAAATTATTTGTAAGGTAATCAGCCAGATGGAGTGCCAAGCCGAATCGATTAAAGGGTTGACACCTGTTAGCTCTCCGTCACCATAAAAGACGACGGCCGCCATTTGAACATGGCGATTAGTTGAGTAGCAAGTAGTACTGGTAGTCGAATAGAGTTGACGTCCATAACATAGTCTACTTAATAACTTAGTAACGAATTGGGGACCCCCTCCCCGTATTATTTAGTTGGGACTTTACGGACTTGCGACCCGAACGGAGAGTCTGTACAATTACCCCTTTGGGCAACTGCTTCATTACGCATCGAGTACGTATGCAGACGACGAGTGCAGGAGACAAAACGCTCGTTTCACCCTTATCCCTATCCCCCCCATCGCTCGTCGTCTTTGTGACTTGTCGAAGCGACTCTGCTTTCGTCTATGCGATACTCGTGATGCAAATGAGGGCCAGCATTGTCTACTACACACGTACGGCAGATATGCGCACGATATTTCGCGTCTATAGTTCCCCAAGTTTGTTGGCAAAGAGTGTCCACGGGCAGTTCCAGCGCAGCGAAACTTCATTAACTTTCTCCTCAAGGTTGGCTTATAGCTGTTGGTGCTCGTCGACGTCCGACCGGTGCACTGTACCGCACTTCATGGCTTTTTGCCCAGTCCGGCATTAAACAAGCGATTCGTGCAGCAGAGTTCTTGTTGTTGTTGTTCCTCGACGCTAACAAATGCCGATACACAATGCATTCCTATATACAGCGATAGCTGGAAACTATAATAAGGTGGCATTTGAACACGTCTCCAGAGCCCTAATTTGACTACAACGAGCAAACAAATGTTAACCAGTCTGTCAGCACCATGCAGCATCGCCAGCAGACAGGGTAGTACCAAGTATTTTCGTTTGTATTATTCCAGACAAATATTAAAAATTTCACTCGCGCGGAATTCTACAGCACCGGACGGAAACTACATGGTAATCAATTCGGCGGAACTCGCTGTTATATATTCTTCGTGGAATAAGGCGATCAGAGTTTTATTAGTAATTGCTTGGCTGCGGGACGCCAGAGGAGAAGAAGAAGTTGCGTGAACAATAGGCTGCATTGTATAGGGATAGGCTACAATAATAGAGGTAGTTGTGGGGTATATATTACCTGATAAAGTCTTGTGTACGATATATCCCGTAAATAGGTATAATATATTGATGTATGGGTTTTTTACGGTATCGGCAGCAAATTTGCGACTGGGATCTCTCGTTTCCCCGCTCTTCTAATACACTGAAAATGAGGGTTAGATAGGTATAGGCTAGGGGAATATAATAAGATTTGCTCACAAGACTTGATACACGCCGCTTTCAACAAAAAGTGGAGGTTTTCGACGTTTTCGCCGAGAGCGCTATCGTCTATCGAGTGCTCTATTGAGGGCCGCTCTCAATAGACGCATAAACCCTCAGTCGCTTTTGTGTTCGAGTGCGAGGAGCGCACACTCGAATGAGCCCGATTGCAGGGCTCTATTCTTCTCTCAATTGCATTCTATGCGAATCGATCCGAGTCGAGAAGATATAGGACGAGCAAGAGAGCTACGAGTCAGAGGGACGAGAAAGAGAGGGAGAAAGAAAAAAAAACATCTTTTAGGCCACCTAAACCTCTTTGGAAACAGACTGATTCACTCGCTAGTGCAAGATATAGTCCGACCGGCTTGTAATCCTCCTACACTGTGGTCCGGCCATGGAGACCAAATTGGCCTTCCTCTCCATTGCCGCCCGGCTGCTGCTGCTCTATACTATCGACGGCTGCTGATGCCAAAGTGTGTCTGGAACATGCGCTCATTTGTTCGGTCAACGACTGCGTGAATCAGTTTCGAGGAAAGTAACGTAACCTCCTTTTTCCCTCTCTTCTATTCCTTTCCGATACTGTATCAGACTAGACGCAGTCTGCCAGTGGCGGCGGCCGGCGTCACCTTTTTTTCTCCTTCAAAAATACCCGTCACCCGATAGACCCAACCGAGTGGCAAACGTCCACTTGTACTCCGAAACCTCAGCGTCTCTTCACTCTCTGAAAAACGATCTTTTTTTTCTCTCTTTTCTGGGTACATATATCGGATGTTGGCTCGATAGACTCCATAAGTCTGCATGCTTATTGGGTCCGGAATAGTTTCCATCTAGCCTTCCGTTCGGACGATGGAAGAGCGTTCGAATCTATGTACGGTAGCGAGCCAAAGTAGCTTTTCACTTGTTATATAAAAAGGAAAGGGAGCGAAGGGAGAAAAAATAGTTTTTCTTCGACCCCATTTTCTTTGTAGTGGAAACTCTAAAAATGCGCAAACTGGAGTTACTAAATGCTTGATGGGGCAACGAAAGGGTGAAGACAACACTCTTTAAGTTATAAAGGTCTATGAAATATAAGGAATATAAGAAGACTGACGCGGCGGATCTTCCGTTCCCTTGCACACGACACGACGCCAGACGTCTAACAAGGAATACGGCCATTGAGAAACTCTTCTTTTGGCAGCCCCGAGTGCATACGGTATTGTGTGCGCTTTTGTGGCCTCGTCGTCTCTTCGGAAGAAATTGTCATGCAAAGAAAATGGCGATAGACGAGTGAGAAATGTCTAAATAAAATCTACGATTTTTGACTGGCACAAGGGGGGCGTATGGAGTGACGTGGAATGGCATGTATAATCGATCAGCGATCGTGTACTATATAAAGTGCGAGGGCGGAGGCGTGAGCCGCCGCGTTGCGTACGCCATCAAGCTACTGATTTCCTAGATCTTATTCCGAGCAAGGCAATATTATATCAGCGCACTCTTCTCAGTAGAGGAGCGTTTAAAAAAAAGTAGTCTGCCGTCTACTCTTTCAACTATTCCACACTCTATAAAATATAGAGATCGAATATTAAAACGTAGAAAAGTTAGGCGTTCTTTAGCAACTTGAATAAATCACGAGGCTTCCAACTCTCAAAAAATGAATTTTTTTTTACAGGGTAAGCAGACTCGGCTTCAAGTATCACCTACAAAATTTGTCAAAATCCAAGTTTGATGGTTGATGGAAACAAATTATATAAGAGAACAAATCAAAGTACACAAGTAAGAACGCGGAAAATGTGTGTATTCCTCTCAGGTTCGCACACGGTTGATGGCAGCGCCTTGAAAATTCCGCACTCATCCTGTTAATTACGCGTCATAGCACTGGGGTAACACAGACACTCGTTTCAATTATTTAAATTTCAAAATTCTTTTGGAAACATTTTTTTTTTTTGCCAAGAGAATAATAGGGCGCCATTTGGAGAAAACATTTTTCTTCCCCACAAGAAATGTCGGGGAGGTTTGTGTTTGGAAAGAACGGTCATTGACGGCAAAAATTGAACGGCTGGAAAGAGACAAAAAATGCGCCGAAATTCTTGCATTTTGCCACGATGGGAGAGAAGAGGGGCTAGTACATAAGGGACCGGATAGGCGATTGTATATAGTATTATTATTATGGATATCATCATCATGAAAAATTGTTTTCTCTCTGTCTCTATAAATCAGATTCAGAGGAAATCCTTGTCCGGCGGTATGGGACTGGAAGGATCATATCGGACGTCGAGGAGGGCTCGTTCGGACGAGACGCCCATCTCGACGGGCGGCCCTGCGGGGACGTAATCGCAACACCGTTGGCGTTGCAGGGTGCCGCCAACGACATTTCCGCCGATGGCACCAGCAACGACCGGACCGCCGACGACGTTCTTCAAGATGGTCCCCGATCCATTGCAGGACGACGACGGCGTCTGGAGGAATATGGTCTCGCAGTCGGTCTCGCCGGGAGTGTGGCTCCGCATGATGCTTCCGTTGGACGTCAACATGCTGTGCGACATGTCGCTAACGGATCGCTGCATGGAGCCGGCCTGCTGGTGCTGGGCAAACTGCTGCCGCCTCCGGTCCCGCCGATAGTAGAGGCCGGCGAACGTGAGCACGTTGAGGATGAGCAGGGAACAACCGATGGCGATGGTGACGCTCAGAGCCGTCGAGTACACAGTGGAATCGCCAATGCTGATGACTCCGCTGGACGCTCCGGCGTTGCCGGTTTGCCCGGTCACCAGCGACGTAGTCCCGTTGCCCGTCGTCGTGGCGTTGGATGTCGACGGCGATGCGGTGGGAGTGTGCGGTTGTGGGACGACGCACGTGACTTCTTTGTTAGCGGGCGGCGTCCGCTGTTTGGTCACATCGACGTACGATCCGTTGACCCAAGCGGGCAGCGACGGGGAAGATCCCGGTCCATTCGATTCGAGTCCTTCGGGCGTCAGAATTCCGTGCCCTTGCTGGACGTCGTGCTGGCCCGTCCGCTGCAGTTCCGGCAGCAATTGCAGCAGGACAGCCATGCGGTGAGCCCGATACTGGCTTTTCATTTTCGGTTTGGATCCTGTTTGAACGTCACACAACAACCGACAGAGATGAATGTTAACGGATGACTAAGCATTGTCGGAAATCAGCCAGCTGCAAATTGAATTAGCAAGTGAATTTCCCTCTCCCCCGCTCTCGTCTCTCTAACATTCAACGCTGCGTTGAGTGGACAAGCGTGTAACTGGGGGGATGCATCTTTCGGTCGCGACGCAGCGCTCATTGATGCAGCTTCCAAAGCCTTTAGCTCTAATCTGACTGACAGAGATATCGAGCCGTCGCCCGTTGAACTTGAGAGAGTTTCCAAGTTGCTTTCGACCTTTAAAATCTACTGGCAGCAGCTCAAGTTGTCGCAGAAACAGCAGACTCGGGACAGCAAACAAGGCGTATCGCCGTAACTCGTTTGTCAAAGCTGAATTCCAAATCAGTTTAATCCCGTTGCGAACGGAAAATAAAAGAGACCCACCTATTTCCAGGTATTTGCGCTGCTTCTTGTCGTACGGCTCCCATACCACCGATTTGAACCGGTTGCGCTCCTTGGAAACGCGCAGTTTCTCGTCCTGCGGCTCGTTTGGATTCCTAGACGGTGGAACAAATCAATGAACCCTTTGATTAGCCTCTCTAATCCATAGATTTATTCATTCAAAGCTTTTTGGAAAGATGATGAGCCAAATATAACTGCCACAGTGGCGAAAACTTTCGATCGATCTCAATCCGCGCATGACGGATTGCATAGACTCGTTGTTTAATTATATGCTCCGGCACTGCGACAAATGCCGAGGTTACTTAGAACTACGGCGAAGCTCAGACTTTCTGGGTGGCCAAAACTTTGCAATCAACGGAGTTTGTGTACCACTATACTACCTAGCGAGAGATCCAAGCAAGAAACTCCTACTCTTGTGCTGGGGCGTCGTCAGTGAAAGTAAAGTGCGAAACTGATTAGCCTTTTGGGATTTGATTCGGGCAACACCGAAGAAGATTCCAAACCAGAGACATTACAACGTTTGTGTGCGGCCTAACATTGGTGCTCCGAGTCAGCTAGTAGGCCGGCTTGATGCGATGTCGTTTAGGTATAACGAGCTCGTCGTTCTGCCAGCAGTGCGGACTAATGCCCTACACCACTAGAATGGCACGAGTTCTTGATGCACTTGGGGTTTCACGAATAAACAGCCAATCGTTGCGTTTCCCCTTTGAAATCTCGGGCGAGCGAACTTGCTGCTGTCTGCTGCGGTCATTATTCACGTTCTTTGGCGTTGCCGAGTCCGTCTCTTGAGAAAGTCGATCGGGCTTTGCTTTTGTCTTGTGCGGTTATTCCGTCCCGAAGATTTCGCCCCCCCAAAAAACATGAAACGGGACCGCTGTCGGCGGCGGTTTCCCATATCCCCATCGTGTCTAATTGACTTTTTCTCGCTTTGGTTGTTCTCTTAGATAAAGCTATTTGCTTTCGCCAGCTTTCAAGCTTCTTCTTCTTTTTCTTCTTCTTCTTTCCCTCTTGAGAGATCTAATATATATGTTTGGCCATGTTGGAACCGCACGCGACAAAGGGCCGTGTCTGAATGAAAGGGTGAAAAGAAGAGGAAGAAGAAGGAGAAGAAGAAGACGGAGGAGAAAAAGAGAGAAAAGCTGCGGGAATCTCTTGATCCCTATCGATTTCCGGACCTAGGAGAATTTCCCCATCGCTCTTTCTTATCTAAGATTCCCTTTTTTCCGCCTCCAGGGCTGAGACTGGCCATTCGGCAGCGCACGGCGGTCGCAATTCCGCATCTACTCCGCAATCGCCGGGATTGAGACAAAGGTTGGCAGGTGGAAAATCTGCCCGGAGCTTATGAATAGTTGAACAACTGCGAGGCGAAATCATTCGGATGAAAGCAAGTTCTAGGCGGAGGTACACTGTCCGAGACATATGGTGGCGGTAGGCGTATAAAGAAGATTGTCGTCTCGCCTTAGGATGTATACGGCTAGTACAGTACTAGGAGTAAAGTAGGACTTACCCGGAACGAGCAAAGTTGGCGAAGAGGGCCATGATGACTTCAGAATAGGAAGCGTCTTGCTTGTTGGAGTAATTACGGGCGTACGGTTGCTGCTGTTGCTGCTGCTGCTGCTGCGTGTATCCCACAGAAGTAACTAATCCATTGGCCGTCAGCAGGGCCGATCCGAATAGTAGTGACAATTCTAAGCCGTGCACAGCCTGCGGTCTCTGCGAGCATCATCAATAACGTCGGATGGGTTTTAGTTACGTATCTCGCATTGGATATCCATAACACGGGAGATGCAACATCCAGTTATTACGCCACCGATAGGGAGTAAGAGGTTAATAGCATTTACTATATATATACCGTAGACATGCGCCGATAACAACAGAAATAATCAAAAGAAAAAAAAATAGATTAAAGGCAACTGACGTTAACTGAAAAATAAGACTCTTTCATGTCTTTCTGCTACAGCCATAGCACGTATAGTGGAGCACCTTCAATTACGAGTCATTATACTCCTACCAGCTGTTATTTACTCTTTTTTGGGGGTGGTGATCCGTGGGGAGGAGGACAATGAAGGGCGAGATCTTTATATTGCTAGGAACGGGAACGAAGGAACGAAACGAGAGTCTAGAAATGTTATATAGTTGTAGTAGAAGGGAAGCGTGTACGGCACTTTGCGGGCTGGCGTGAATGACGGCAATAACTTACTAATGGCCCGGCAGTATTTCGTGTTAAGAAATTGGCTCTCGACGCGGCCGCTACCGACCTCGATCCGATACGCCCGTCCGTCGTCATAACGAGGTAGATAATGAAAGACATACACTATACCCTAGTAGTAATCGTAGTAGACTATCACTTCTACAACGTACTCAATAGCTTTGGCTTTTATTCTTTTTTCGGGGAGGCGAATAGCAAGACATTTGCATATCCTATTAACCGAATTGCATCATCCGATTGGGTTCTTTGGCGTCGCGACCCCATTACCATTGCGAAAATATGGCATCGCTAGCATTTTCTGCTGCTGATAGTTCACTCGAACGGACGGACGGACTCAATAACTCGCAGAGACGGGCAGCAGCAGTATTATAAGCTCGAGCAGATGACGAAGCGCCCGACGACTTTGACACACGCGCGCGCACGGATCGTTTCAAGTTTGCCGTCGAAAGTTGAGTTTGGCGGTCGTCGTCGTTTCTCCGGTGTGTTCCGCTTCGTATCAGCAGACGACGGAATGCAGTTACTTAAACGAGTAGGAAGGAACGAAAAAAAAAAAAAAGAAAAAGGACGCGACGACGGGAGGCACCTCTTCGTGGCGGAGGCTTTTGAAGTGATAAGTTTCCGCTGGAGACGGAGTGCATCCAGCAAGAGACTGCGGATGGAACGAGAGCATTCGACTGCACATCCCCCTCACCCGTTAAATATATACATCTTTCATCCGTTCCCCCCCAACATGCTGACTACCTACCAACCTTTCCCTCAACATCCACTACTACTACTACTACTAGCACCGGTGATAACTTGGTTAATTGACAGTTCGACTTGCCCGCAAGAAGCCAAGGGAGTCTGGCGCACTCAAAAGGTCGTTGCGCTGCCACCGACTCTTCTTTGGGGGCATAAAGACAACGGGCCCGCGCTATTCTAGGATGCGAGATCTCGCACGACGCGCCGAGCAGTCGTCCTCTCTCAATGCTCGCACGCTCCCCAAGTTCATAGCTAGGCGTTTGCTCACATCTTGACTTTTCCGGCTTTCCCTTTTGAAGCTGCGATCTCTCTCTCTCTCTCTGTCTCATCTTCCTACGGTTATTGCCGGCTCTATATATATAGACGCCGTCGCGAGAGTGGGAGGAAGGCCCAAAGTTATTTCAATGCGAATCGCTCAAAGACGAGTGAATGTATAAACATGCAAAGAGAAAAGAGAGAGAGAGAGAGAGAGACGGACAGAAATGGCGACTTTCAATTTTCCCCGGCCCAAAGTGTCGGAGCATAAAAGCAGCGAGAGCGGCGCACGGTGAAACTGGAAACCTGCTGTCGCATCTCGTTTCCCTCCTTTTCTTTTTTTTACAACTACGTAGTATCGTAGTTACTAATGCTCCTAGATGTTCTCCTCTTCTACTTCTTTTTTTAGAGTAGTAGTATATCGCTGCTACGATGAAGTCATATAGTCCAGAGAGCATTCTAGGACGCGAAGAAGAGAGAGAACGATCCTGTTTGCTTATTTGGAGCCCAGCAATCCAGGCTTCTATTCATCTCTGCTACTGCAGGCTACACTCCATTTTTCATGCTCGCATTCATCCGTAAGCAACTAGCGCAAGTCTACGAGACGGACGACAGACAAAAAGGTAGACACATACACATAACAAGGAAATTGATGAATGATACCTGAATGACGGCCGGATCCATCACGTAGAAGTAGCTGTTCTTCTCCGGGGTAGTGAGCGTATCGCCTAAAAGGATGGCGGGAGCCACAAACTGGCCGTCGCTGAGCGCCTCGACGGTCGACTCCCGAATGCTGATGGGATGCTGGACGGTCCGCTCCCAGTCGGTGTACTCGTTGACGAGCGTCAGGAAAATTTCCGTCTGGTGGAAACGATAAGTGTCGGCCACAAAAGCCCGTAAGAGCAGATCCCGTTCGACGCCGTCCAATCCTTGCTCCGTCGCCGATTCAGAGAGCTGGAACGACGACTCGAATCCCGACACTCCGAACAAGCAATCGTAAGTTGGCCGGCCGTCGTCGCTCCGCTTCCGAGGACCTCCAGACGACGAGGAAGAAGGCGACGATGAGCCGAGATGCTGGAGCTGCTGTTGGCCGCGGATGACGACGCCGTCGATACTCGGCCCAAAAACCGTCCGGAATTGACGGAAGACGCCGGGCCGGGCGACTTTGGCTGCCGCCTGTTCGATCCGCTCCAATGGCGCATCGCGTAGACAGTTGAGTATCGACTCGGAATCGCTTCGATCGCCGACCAGGTGGACGCAATCAGCAGCCTGGGCCACTTGGAGTGCTACGTCGTTTGCGTCGCTGACAAGCGCCCAAGGGGCCAATGCCGAACCGGACATCATGATGCCTCGATGGAACAACCCTGTGACATAACACCAAAAAAAAATACGCAGACAAAACATCCGCGCACAAAAAAAATCAATCAAATTCTTGTAGAAAAGACAAAGAAGCCATCTTTTATATTCTATAGACTAGAAAAGGAGCACATAGCCTCAAGATAAATGGGCCGAAAAAATTCCGGCATTCTTTGCGGGTCTCTCAGACGAGTCTCGAGGAAAAAAAAAAAAAGAAAATGCAAGTTGCGCCGCGAGTTATTGGGATAACTTTTCCCTTTTTTAGCCTCCTTGTTTCGTTCTTCCTGTGTTTTTTTTTCTTTATATTTATTTGGGTTTTTGTGTGTATTCGGCGGCTGCCAACTTGCTGCAAGAGTCGGGGGAGGAGTCGCGCGGCCCCTGATATCCGAGATTCCGCTGCGTAGCCACCGATAATCCTATTAAAAGTTGGCAAAAGTGCACATCTTCGCCGGCAGAATTAGTAATGAACGTATCAGCACCACGTCCCGCCCAGTCTTTGCGACTCGACGATAAATGGATGGGACGGCGTCTACATTGATGATGTTAGGCGTCTTATCCGTTTCCCTATTGCAGTGACCACTTTCGACTAGCCGCTGCGGGGGAGCTGATCTCTGCCGCCATTGAGACGTCACGCTCCTCCATTTCCTGCTGGGCCCATGCCGATAGAGTGCAGACGATCTCTTTTGAGTCGTCGGGTTATGCAGATTTCCTAGTACGTCATACGAATACCAAAGAGAAAAACAAAGTTCCCGGCAACTAGTCCTACGGCTTGTCGTCCTGGAGAGTAGTAATGAACACGCCGTAAGTATATACACCGCTAAAGGAGCCGTTTCTCTCTTGTTTTCGTTGTGCATCGCCCTAGAAGCTCTCCTCTACACCCCTATAAATGGCGACAAAAGGCTGCCCAGAAAATTCCATCCAGCCAATTTAACCACTTGCCATGGCCGTGTAAAAGGAGCCCAGAGGCTAGCCGTTAATTTGCGAATGATGACCGCTCGCGGTAATTGAGCCACGGTTGACTCGGTCCATCCTCCGCGTTCTTCATGTTCCGGCAAAATGTCTCTCTTGATCCGATTCGCATTGTGTCCAGGACACTGTGCATGTAATACCCAGTATGCAACAGTCGCGCGCGCCGTCACTGCACCCGCGCGCGCCGCTGTGCATTTCTGGCTCTGTCGATCTATAAAGAGATCTGCGGCTATTAGTAATGTGGTTGGCTAGCAGTCTACGCGTAGCTAAGATGTCGGTTCGGATGCCCTAGCGACGGCCAACGAGCGAGCAAAAGCAATCAATACGTACCTACTACCCAGACGCACCAAGAGAGAGAGAGGGGGCTCTATCTATCTGTATGTATGCTGCGATAGAAATCGATTCTCTGCCGCATTCCGGAACCCGTTCTAGCGCTGCCCGGTGCGTGCGTGCTGCAGAGAGAATATTAGGCTGCTGCTGTACCAATGCCGTCGATCTCCGACACGTTTCGATTCTCCCGGCATCGAAAATAGGAGCCTGGACTAAGAAATCCACGACACACAAAACTAATACGGCCAAGTCTCTTTATAGCGCGACGCGCAAAGTACACAGCAGCAGCAACGAGGGGAGTACATAGTAGCCCACATATATAAATCCTTATTAAAGCTCGTTTCTCTCTCTCTCTCTTGGTAATATCCTTAGCGATTTTTTTTCCTTCCGATTTCTCACTGTCTTTTTCGACCGAGGCCTTTTTTTGGTTGTTGTCGACGCTTTCGTTGCATTGGATGATGAAGGTGGAGGACTCTGATCTTGGTTGCAAATAATAAACAACATCGGGAGATGTAAGGGATCAGTAGTAGCAAAGCCCTTAAAGTCGATCCGTGCAAATCTACTTAACGACATTCAACGTTATACGAGTAGAATGATATCGCCGGAGGAGTTGCAACACCTAGCAACAGGAAGCAAACGGTGGAGCGGACAGGAACCAGAAACGGGGACATGAAATACCTCGAGATTCATGAGGGCGTCTACCTCTTACTCTCTCCTTTCTGGAGATTGATTACCAGATTCTCCGACCTGACGCGCTATCAAAATGTCCATATTCAGGTAATAATGCATGGAGACGGTCTCGTAGTAGTTGTAGTAGTAGCACTTTGGAGAGCAATATCGCCAGCTGGATTCGATTTTCGTAGATTTGCACGGAAATAGGGATTCTTGGCCCGTACACATATATATATATACATATACGTCCCGTATATTACAACAGACGAAAATGGCATACCGGATTGGAAATGAGAAGTAGCCTACAAGTTTGATCCTATAGCTACGGCAAAGGGCGAAAGGGAACTTCCTGGCTGGTCTAATGTATTCGGCAGCATGAAGGACTCTATTCTCGCCTGCTCTTGCCAGTTTAAGGGGAGGAGAGCGATGATTCTTTTTGTTGTTGGGTCACAGCTGCTTTAGTCGCATAGAATATTAGAGGAGAAGGAGACGACGGGCGTCGGACTGCTATATTCTGTTTTGTTTGATCAGCTCCTGCATCCAACGTGTCATCTCTTCATCCTCTCGGGGACTCAAAGATGGCCGTGTTTGTGCTAGCGGCTCCAGTTCCGCCGTCGACCCGCGCTTATGCGGAGCTACTGTCTTTTTTTTTTTGCCTTGTTGAACCAGCTGGCCGCCAACCGACGTAGCGCATCAAGGCCGACAAAAACAACAACTTCCTCCAAAACGTCCCCATCAAGACGCAATCTAAGCCACGTCAGGAGGTGAAACGGCCCACTCGAGTCGACCGTATAATATACACATGGTATAATATAGTCTTTTGTGACCGCCAGTAATGATCACGGAGTCTGACGTCAACCGACGCCTTAGCTTTCCCTTTTGACGTCCGAGATAAGAAACAAGAGGCTAAGGTCAACGCCAGCACGCAACGAAATTCCATGAAATGATCCAACTACCGCTAGTTGATCTTTTGAATTAACGAAAAGGTGCCAACTGTTCAACTTTTAATGCGCATCCATTATCTCGGAGACGCTTGAATCATTGATAACAGCCTTCCAAATATCCCATAATCCATTTTTGGTTTATAAATGAGTATAATGTGTGTCTCGAACGCGATTTAACTAATCTTACCTAGTACCCAACCAACGAGAAAAAAAAGGACAGGTACAACAATATCTATTTATTTAGAGAAACTGATGAACCCTGTTTCCAACATAAATATTGCTAATAGCCTGTGAATGGCTACATTACGAAAGCCATGTCGCCAATCCGCTTTGAAATGTATCAATTCTACGGGAGTTATGAAATCTAGAAAACTGTATTGTAGGTGGAAGAGGCAAGCGTGTTATCACACGCCAAAGAGGAGTTCTAGAGAGAGCTTTATTCCCCTGCCTTGGCAGAAACGTGTCGAGGCCGTGGCTATTGAGCGCGATCCACCTACGCATATAAGTCGAATCTCCTCTATAGATTCGTTTTTTTCTGTCGAGTCGACTTTGATTGAAATGGGGAGAAATAAAATGACGCCTCCGTCTGAGAAATGGGTGCACTGTTGGTTTTTCTTGTTGTGGAGTCCCGCCCTCTCTCTCTCACTCTGTCTATCTATCTCTTTCCGCCTAAGTAATGAGGGCCGGAGGGAAATCAGGCGAGCGCATGGAATAAGCGGCGCGGCGGCGGCGACGGCCCTGCGTCTTTCAAATGCGAGAAACCAATTATGAACGCGTGGCAGAAGACAGCGGCATCAGGCATGCTGAAGCCAGAAAATGATGTTTTCTTTATCTTGGCTCCTCCATCTCGCCCCCTTTTTTTCCCCTCAACCCTCCCTTTTCTTCTCTTTCTCTCAACAAAAGCCAGCCAGCGGCAGAAATCCGAATTCAAACAGATTCTCACCTCACACACGTGACGGCGCTTAATTAAAAACTTTTCGCTTCTTTCTTCTCTGGAACCTCTCTCAGACCCTCTTGTATTGTCAATGAGAATCAACGGGGGAAGAAGAAGAAGAAAAGAATTGAAATCCAATTCTTTCCCATGTTTACTCCGCTAAAAGACGAGAGACGCTATGACTCTGTTGGAGATGCAAAAACCCAAAAAACCTTACCATTGACGACGGCCGGTGATGTCATGAGGAAGTGAACACATGCCGCACCAGCACCGAATCCAACCAACGTGACCCGACCCGGATCTCCACCGAATCCGGCAATGTTCTCTTGAATCCAATGCAAAGCTGCGATGACACAGCATCACATTAAAAAGGGGAAAAAAGGAAACACGGAATAGAATCAGTGCAAGTTTTGAGCGACAGACTTGATTTGTGGGAAAAATTGAATTGTACCTTATAAAAGAGTTAAACTTATAGTCTACTTGGTGGGTGGATAAATTTTAAGTTGATGTTGCCAGGATAAGAATCTATATTTGATAGATGTACTTACTACCGTACAGCATTTACTTATGGAACTTACCCGCTACTTGATCCATCAGTCCAAAGTTGGCCAGACGAGGCTTGCCTTTGGGCCAGCGACCGATATTAAGGAATCCTGGAAAGGGCGACAGTGATTCAAACAAGGTTAGACTTGCGAGCAAACTAGGCCCGATTTCGTTGGGACATGAAAAATAAGTTGGATACTTATAAGATTAATGGTTATATAAGTAGACTCTGTAATGCTCCGTTTATGATCATTTGTATCGTGACGTGAATTTCGAACTTTTCGCCAACCAGAAAAAGAGATCATATATACGTGAGTATAATGAATATATATTTATATTCTTTGTAAGCCTTAACAAGCTCCGTGCCCCGGCTTGCGGATTCGTCACGTCAAAGGAGCTCCTTGGATGACACGAGCGAAGGTTAGACAAAACTTCGTACAGTCTTGCCCCCATGATGTGGGCGGACTTGATTTTCACCGGAAGAAAAAGTCAGAGGAGAATGTCTCTCTATTTTAGTTTTTCCACCAAACTACTCTATCTCTGGTTGGCATAAATATATGCGCGCGCAACGTGACTGATCGATTCGGTTTGTGGCTCTTTTTTTCTATGTTCTTATGCGGCTCTTTTTTCGGTTTTCGCTTCATAAAATATGTATCGGCGGCTTGCTTCCCACTAACAGATTTCGAAAACTCCTTTCCGTCCGTCCTGTCCGCCCAGACCGACTCCAAACTTAATTAGAGCGGTAAAGTAATTGATCATACATTCTTTAGAGTTTTCTCCGTCCTCTTTTTTTTTGGGTTGTTGTAGTCTGTCTGGTCTTTCGACCTTTTCGTTTGCCAGAAATCCAGTACATCCGTCCTCCAAATTGGAATACCGTCCTACTCGATCATCGGAATAAACTTATAAGGTAATTCGGAAATAACGGGAAATGAAAGAAAGGGATAGGGCGCACTGCTGGTCTAGGATCTGGTTGACAAAAGGTACTAACAAGGTTTGATTTGGTGACGTCGGCTAAATGGGGAATCCATCATTTCCTGTTTTGTTAATCAGGGGGCCTCTCAGAACGTCGTCTTCTAATCATATTGTCCCCTAAATTAGCGAGGCGTGTCGACTGATGGGTAGTCTACTAAATAACTTGTGCAAATTCATTGTGCAAATTTGGCAGCGGAACGGGTTGGTAGGAAGCAACAGGAAATGAGAAATGAAACGCCCATCAGCTTATCGTTGTGTCAATAAACCAACATAGATGTCAGTGGGGCCGGAGGATTGCGCAAACCTTGACAGTCCCTGACAGCGCTGATCCTCTAATTGGGAGACGGTCTAGCGAGGAATGAAGAACGAGAACCTCGTGGGGAGAGGGGTCGGAGAGATGAGGACTAGGCAAGGGTGTTGAGTCAAAATCATCCAAAAGGACAGTTGCTGACGAGGCGTCGTGAAAATCTGACGGAACTGACCCCCTTCGGCCGATTCACGCTTCCGCTCTTCCAGATGTGTGGTGACACGTGTCTTTTTTTCCCCTTCTGACGACGACGGTTTCCTTTTCCTCTCGAGCCGTCGTGTCTGTCCGTGCGAGTGCTTTGATTTCAGCGGGCGGACGGACGGGCAAAAAGGGTGGGACGCGGACTAATGTTGAGCGATCACGCTCTCTCTTTCCTTTCACTGGCGAGTGAGAGAGCAAGAGAGAAAGAAACTATGTGGCCATCTACACAAGATAGTCCGTATTAGAGTTAAAGAAAGAGTACTACTGTATAAGGGCTAACGCTGCCTGTTCCCATTTCTTTGATTGGACGGCCGGCCGGCCGGCCTGCTGGTTCTGTGCGTGTAGACTGAAGCGCCGGGGCGCCCTCACAACGAGCAAGATAACGATTTCTTCGCTTTCCCTCTGTCGTCAGTATAGACGCCAGTGCAGTATAGGAGAGACGGATCGCTATTATGTGAACGTGTGTTGCTGTTGCAAGCAAAAGAAGAAGTGGGGCAGGCACTGCTACTAGCTGGTACGTAGTTGTAGTAGTACATAGTATGGCGGCAGCCGGAGCGTGCAACAGCGGCTGCAGTATGAACAAACGTGAGAAAGATGGGTAGAAGATGGAACAGCCGATGGAAGAAGAAGAAGAAGAAAAAGAAAAGACGAGCGAAAGCAAATAAAGATGATCAAAAAGAAAAAGGGAAAAAAAAGAAAAAGAAAAAAGAAATCACCAGGGAGATCAATCAATGCCCGTTCCTAATGGTGCCCCGCCGGACCTCTATAGCTCCGGCAGAGCCTTTTGAGTGTGCGAGTAGGCTACATATATCGGCTCCCAACGATATTATATCTCGCGCTGTTGGCCGTCTAAGCCGATTTAATAGCTGACAATCGGCAAGATGGATATTAAACATCGATTTTTTCCCTCCATCTCTCTCTTTCCTTACCGCGCACTACCCAGATTTTCCCCTCTCCGTCCGTCCGTCCCTCTCTCGTGCGCGCGATATAACCCTTCTATTACTCCTCTCCCGACGTGTTCCTGCTCGTCGATAACTGATGAGTGGATGAACATAAGAGAATAGAGGGATTCGCCTTTTCCTTCGTCATCCAATAACACGATTCTGATTAAAGACTACGACGCAAGAGCAGTATAATAGGCAGACGTAGCCCGGTTTCCATCAAAAGAGATGGACGCTCCTCCTCGACTACAGTACGTAGGCTATCGATTGCTTCCCACTTGACGCAAAGTACGTCTACCGTGTTTCAATCCCGTCGTCAAATAGCGACACGACAACTCACTTATTTTACGATGCCCATCACACGTTTTTAATAGATTTGACGATATTGCCCTTTTTCTACAAGTGACGATGCGCTACAATAGGCTACAGATATATATAACAGCCATCGTTATCGCCACAATAACGCGACATTTGAAGAGCCCAATCAGATTTCTCTGTCTAGACTGCAGCAGCGGTACTTTTGGCGCTTTTCCTTTGAAAGGGGTCTATCCCAACCTGTGCAGACGTAGAACTAGACGTATGAGCGAGCACAAACTTTTCCTGATTCCATGGAACTTTGGATTTCTTTCGATGGCTGCGTCCCTAAATTATTTGCGAGTTGAAACTTTTCGTCAATTCGAATTCGGTGACATTCACTTTTGGTCGAGATCAAAGATTGACTCTACGATACGATTCGTCTCATCGTTTCACCAAGTTTTGCAGGCATTGCAAAAGATGAGGTTAGCGTCGACGCGTCGCCGATTCATGATGATTGCCTCCTTACCGCGAAAATCACCAATGAAATACGTACCCATCGTTGCCTTTGTAGTCTACACAATGTCTCTTCTGTTGTTAGCTTTTTTCGATCTATATATAGTCTGTTGGCTAGACATGCCAATAAGAGAACGAAATAAGTAGTCTGCGATGCGGACGAAGCAAATCCGTCGTCGTCGCTATTGTTTTGTTCCTCCTTTTGTATCTCCATCGATAAACCGATCTTTCTCCGATCACGCATTTCGTTTCCTCTTCCTTTTGCGAATATAGATAAGTCGGGCATGCGGCATGCATGAGATTAGCTTAACGTCACGACCATCGAATCGAATGTAAAAGCCGTAGCGTCACAGCCTAAAAGTGAAATATTCTCCAGTCACATCACGGAACGAATGATTTTCTTTTTTGGTCTTTTCTTTTCACGAAATTCGCGAGAACGTAATTTCAGGACAAAGTGAAAAAGTAAAAATACATGTCTTTCCCTTTTCCTCCCGTTCTTTCCCCGAACACAACGTCTGCAATATAGGAGCATGTTGGTTGTCAAGTCAGGAAAAGAAATAAGAAGAAACTTGCGAGTCAAAACAAGGCGGACGTCTATCTGAACGGCCGGACAAAGAACGTACCTAAAACGCCAAGTCGAAAGTTGAGAGTGACAACGACCGTGTTAGCGTAACTGGAGAGGACGGACCCGTCGTAGAGATGGCTGGATCCCCAATCGAACGACTCGCCGTGGATGAAGACCAATACTGGAAGCTTGTCCACTGGGTTGGCCGGTCGACCTGCAAAACGGACGGGATAAAAGAAGGAAGAATGAAGACGGCTGTCATTCGAGATGGTAAAGGCCGTGACGAAGAAAAGATGAAGGAAAATAAATAAATAAATAAATATATATATATATCCTCAGAAGAAGAAGAAAAAATGGAAGAAGCTGATCCCCAGGAAGAAGAGGATCGGACGACGTCTTGGGCCCATCAGTCGTCAGTTCCAGCTTCTTATTATTCGGCGGCCATAACCATATACCAGTCAGCGATTGTGATTTAGCGTGACACGAATCCCAAATCGAGATTCAGCTGACACAGAAATGGACTCGGCCGGGGACAACACCTCGCCGCGCTTCACACACTTTTACGTCGGCAAACTCAATTTCGGGCCGCTGCTACTGGACCGGGCCGTCTGTAACGTCATCATTTTTCCTCGCGTGGCTAAAAGCAGCGGCGAACGTAAATGTCAGCGCGGGGGTGGGGACCGTTGAGGTTGATTGCCCGTGTTGTTTCCGTACTCGGCCGTCTTTCGGATTTTCAGTTCATCGTTTATCGGCTACGAGACCGCCCCTACCGGCCATCCTCATTCTCCTCCTCCCTCCTCAATTGCTCAGGCACAGCTAATTCGGTGTCGAGCGAGTGACCGGGAGCGAATCTATCCCCATTGTGTTTCAGTGTCGTCTCTCTCGTCCCCTAGCTCCTAGTGTGTGGGAGTGAAAACGGGCGGCGAGGGAGGGCGGATCGAAGAGCGTCTTTAATGCCGTTCCATCTTCAAGAGCCTATATCACGTCAGGCGCTTGCAGTTAACAATCAAGAAACCTCCACCGCCGCCATCCTCCCTCTACTATAGTAAAACAGGTCAAAATGAGCGCACGATTCGTCGTAATGCGCGGAACTCGGGGAAGAAAACACAGAGCATTTTTTTCCTTCTTTTCTTCTATTTCCGTGTTGTGTGTCGGAATAGTAGTGTGCAGATTCCCTTTGTTTGCGTCTTGTATAGAAACAGGGAAGCGCGTCACCCTCGTACTCTACGGCTCTTGGCCGTCGCCATCCAATCGCCGGCTCTCTTTGGCCGCAATTAAAACTTGGCTATATGGGCCAGGATCCGTGATCCAAAGGCAAGGAATCGTACACAAACACTCTCTCTCTCTCTCTCATGATTCCACCACTGGCTGGTCTTGCATCTTCGTTTCCTGCGGCAGCTGCCTGGAGAGACAGAGGGAGAGAGCTACCCACAGAAACACATCACGTAGTGTTGTCTGGTGTA
This sequence comes from Ceriodaphnia dubia, assembly GCA_022539655.2. Classification (NCBI taxonomy): domain Eukaryota; kingdom Metazoa; phylum Arthropoda; class Branchiopoda; order Diplostraca; family Daphniidae; genus Ceriodaphnia; species Ceriodaphnia dubia. Next base: position 582,063 of record JAKUCG020000249.1, read on the forward strand.
CAGGACGCGGAGCAGTCGGGATGGTGGAGAGACGATATTGATCCCCGGCAACCGCAATAGCTCCCAAGGTACCATAAATACCATTGCTGGATTTCTAAAACAGAAGAGCGCCGGCGGAGAAAGAGAGCCGGGGCGGCCAAAAGAACACTACACGGATATCAAACAGCAGATTTCCCTGCTTCCTTTCTTTTTTTGTTTTGTTTGTTTTTCTCCTCCTTCTAGACTTTACCCGCCCCGTCTGTCCGCCTCTCTCATTCTTCCTGTCCAGGACTAAAGACCGTGATTTGTCAACCCAACTGGGCTGGACGTCGCCGCGCGTTATTGTACTTCCTTCGGAATCCGTTTCCCTTTTTCTTGGCCCGGCTGTTTGCTGCTTCGACTGATAATCCAATCTTAGGATCGATCCTTTTGGGTATTAGGAAACGAATCATCCACCACAGCTGACTGGCATCGTCTTCATCCTTGACCTCATCAAAATGAGCAGGGCACAAAAAAAAAAGAAATCGGATCTGGCGGCGGTGGCCGTTCGCCAGGAATTGCCTCCCGCCTTTCCTAGGAATAACCAAACCTAGTGAACCACATTAGACCCGTTTCCCTAGTCTTCTTCGTCACGTGGAAAGGATGAGGAGCAATCCGGTGCGCCCGAACAGTTACATGAGAAGGTGGACAGCCGAAAATGGATGGGTTTACCACCCCTACATCAAATCAGCGCATAGGAATGAAGACGAATGCAAGTGGACGCAGAGCTCCGAGACTCTACATTACAGGATTTTCAGTCGGCGCCGAAATCGCTTTGGTGCCACCCAACACATAAATGAATGGCTTTAAAGGACAAATTTAATGGCCCGGTTTGTCTCCCGGTCAACATCTGAGGTTCAAATGCTCTCCGTTGGGTCTTATCTGTTTCCTTTTCTCATAAAAAGAGAAAGAGCGAGCGAGGAGAGAGAGAGAGAAAGGAGGAGGCTCTAGTGTGCATTACAGAGTGGCCTGGCTCTCCCAAACCGCGCGAGACTATTAACAGTTGTATAATATATCGACCATACACAACCACCTCTTGCGGGGCACATTCATTCTCGGCCTGTCGCCTGACACTTTCACGCTCTCGGTTCATTCCGCGCCGGAGCTGCGCATTTTGCGCTACGAAAAGAAGAAAGAAAAAAGAAAAAAAGGGCTCGGAAATTCTATTCTTTAAGGAGCGGAACAAGATGATGAATAACGCCGTGATGATGACCCAGTGTTCCGTGATTTGCCCGTCTTTGGGCGAGGAGACTTGTCTCCCAGTCCGTCACTGTCAAGTCATCCCCATTTCTCCCGCATCTCGGCGGCAGCTCCGGGGTCGTCGCCGTCGTCTCCTTATTCGCGTCAAATATTTGCCGAGCTTTTTCCGTCTTTGGAGATTTACAGCTGCTGGCGCGGAATGGAACGTCTAGTATTACGTCCACGGCCGTTGGGTTTTGTTTGCCCTGGACTCATCCAATGTCCGTTCTGTTTGTCAATCCATTGCCTCTTCAATGCGGCATAGATCTCCTTACTTGCGTTCCTTTTTCTTCTTCTTCTTCTTCTTTTGGCCTGGCTGCATCTTAACCGACGACTTGGCATTCATGGACGGGCTCCTCCGCCTTTTCTATCTCTCTCTCTCTTTTTCTTGGTTATAATATTACTTTGCAGTCGTGTTCCAGGAGGTATGGCATGGAAAACAGAGTGGAACGCAGACACTTCTGGTTGGCCATTACCGATGCTCTTTTGGAAAACGACTCCCTGTGTTTCGCCGCCCAGGGAAAGAAAGAAAGAAAGGAAAAAACGTGGAATCCATGCGTACGGTACTCCGTCTATGGATGTAGATTTTGAGTATCCGGGAGCCAGTGTAGCATAACTGAAACGCCGTGACACCGTGACGGCGTTGTGCCGTTGATTCATCTTCATCGCCGTCACATGGCGCCGTGCAAAGGGGGCGCAATGCAACGCCTCGTCGGCTAAACTTTCCATAATTCAACCGCGATCGTCTGTACAATCCGGCGGTGTATGTGTTAGCGCAGAGCAGCAGGAGGCGGGATCGACCGCGTGCAGTCTCTCTCCGATTTTTCTATTCTTTTTCTCTTTGAAAAATTCAACTGCCTTCTTCTGCTTCTTCTCTCCGCCGCCGCCCAGTACTGTGCGACCAGACTGCCAAAAGAGAAAATTGCGCAGAGAGAAAAAAGACTGAGGGAATAACGCCGCCAGTGATCCACCATGCGCTGCCGTCAGTTTAGCTCAGTGGCGTCGCCCGTCTATTCTCAAATTCCTCGTGTTTGGGGACTCCTTGTTTTCTTTGCCTCTTCCGTCGCGTCCCGGTTGGCGCCGAATCATCGGAACGGATGAATTATTCAACTTTTCATCTGAATTGTGAATGATGCAGCGCTAGAAGAAGAAGAAGGAGGAAGCAGCTAGGAGCCGAGATATAGTGAAAAGGAGCCGCTGTGGCAACTCGACTCTTCAACTGCTCTGCAGCATCCCGAGTCTGCAGCAGCAGCGCAGCACCGCGGGATAATTGGATGCTGCTGACTGTCTCTCCAGCGCCAGCCACCCATTCGTCCGGCGTATCAAATCCCACCAGTGCCGTATACAAGTCCACTACTACTTACCATCTTACTATGGCAAAATGATGTACGCCCAAGACATCTCCCGAAGGGGGGATGTGGCCGCTCCTTTGGCGGGTGACATCCTACACTAGCCAGGGGTGGTCTCTCTCTCTTTCCACCACGATGAGCCCGCGTCCACGACACCACAACTGCATATATCGTCTAGAGGAAGCCGCTGAACAAACAGAGTCGAATCGCGGTCCGATGAGAGAGCCGCCATCAAAAACAATAGCGACTGATGACGAGTGGCAACTGCAGACGTGGATATGAATGACAAGAATTTGTGGGCAAAACATTCATTTCGACTCTTCATCGACCCTCTTTCTCCCTTTTCCTTCTTCTACTAGATCCGTTTTCCAGCTACAAACCGAGAGGACAGGCACCCAGCAGCAGCCGGGCACTGTGTTACATATACGGAGGGAACCTAATCTTGTTGAGCAGACACGACCTCGACTGAAACGCTCTTTTCCTCAAGTCACCGGATAGACGACTACGTTTCCGTCCTGTTGTCTCATTTGTTATTCGGCCTTTTCCTCCTCTTTCTCCTATTGCGTGGGCAACAATGTCACGTGGGCTAACTTAAGCATTACACGCAATGCGGCTGGATCCGAGCTCGCAGCTCGTCTAATACTTATTGCCTAGACGGAAAACTTTAGCGATTCTATAATGAAGCAGCTCTATGATGCGGGGGCTATTTACCGAGAAAAGTCTCTATGCCGACTTACTATCGATATTAAAGGATCCAAAATAATCTATAACTGTTTCAAGAGAAGTTTTAGAGTAACATTCAACGCTTCCATCAGGAAAACTAAAGAACAATATTTTTTTAAACCATTTTTTCTGTTACTCATTGACTTTTTTAATAATGCATGTTATAATGTCGTTAAGTACAGTTTTAATGAGCGGAACCCTTCCATGTCGTTCGTGGAATAGACGATGGCACTCGTCAAATAGGCCCGTGCATACTTCACAGCTAACCTATATGCATTCTTGACAACTCTGCATTTCTCTTTGACACTCGTTTCAAATTGACGTCGTTCTAGGCTAATCGATAGACTGGAGGCTGACGTCTATATTTCCGCAGAAATTTTTTGAAGGATTTCCCACGTAACTGCACCTGCCGTGAAGCGAGAGGCTACCGATATAATGCCGAAATGAAATCAGCCCACGCATGGGCGATTGCTACTTGATGCGAGCGAGTGTTTTTAATATAATATCGGATGAGGAGCTTAATGATGCGGCCACCCAAGAGTCTACTAAGCAAGAGGCTCATCGACTCCCTGGAATTCCTCGGAAAAACTACGCCGGCCCAGGTACTACACCGCCCCACAAGATGAATGTCTCGAGTTGGCGACGGAACATTAGAGAACACTGCGCGCCGGCATCTTCCCTCTCTCTGTGTGCGCTTAATAGTTCCGTGCTCCTACACACATAGCACGAGTAGCAGCAGCGGCGCCATACATCTCCTTGTGCACGAAATCGTCTTTTGCGTTAATAGCTCACCTCCTTTCTTTAAGGATTCAAACGCGGGTTATTTTTCGTACGTCACGCTATGAAAAAAAAACAACTTTTTGCTGGTATAACGTAAAGAAATTCGGTTGCTAACGTGAAGTAAAGTTGGCGAGCGCATAGAGAATTTATGAAATGCGCAAGGATCGAGGCGCTGCCGGCGATCGTAAATCAGGCGATTGCTGTGCCGTGTCACCTTTGGCCTCCCGAGTTCTGTTTGATCACGCTTCCAGCCGACCCCGTTCGTCTTTCATTCGTTCCGAGATCCGTTGGCCCTTGAAAGGGAAAAATGAAGAAGCGGAAGACAAGTTCTGCGTGCGTCGTCGTCGTCGTCATGATAGAGATGTGACGCGCGCTCGCTTCGGCCATCATCCGTCATTCCTATTCTCTCTGTCGGGCATCCAGAGCTCGCACTATATATATATTGCATCCGGCACTGCGATCGCGACATCTTGATTGGCTATTGCTAGCGCACAGAGTGTGACGACAATAAATGGTGACGTATAAAAAAAAAGGAGAAGAGTGAAGAAAAAGCCGGCCATTGAAAGAAGATAAAATATAAAAAAAAAGTGTTATTGAATTAGCCATGAAAAGAAAAATATAAATAGAAGAAAACATATCGATCCGTTGCATCGGAGCGTCGTCCATTTTGTTGCCATTCCTCTTGACTTTTATATAACTTAAACTAGCAACAAATCAAGCGTAAGGGCAAGTCGTAAGATTGCGTCGCCTTATGTAAGGCTCTTAGTCGCGCTCTTTTACAGAGAAACTGCGACGAAATTTCACATTCTTTGGCGCTAGGTGTCGGTGCGAATTATCGGTGCGGCAATGCCGGAAAAGTCGGCCGGGTGTCACCCATCAACTGTGTAGGTCCCGCAATCGATGCTGGAGCAGAATGGGCCCGTTGTCGACGTCAGCTTAGGAAAGCGGATCGCCAACATCGATGAGATAAGAAAGACGTGGAGGGAAATTGGAAATCGAAGAGTTGAACACGGCGGTCTACACAGATGAGGCCGACGACGCAGCCAAGACAACGACACCGCATTGGCCAAGAAGGACAGTCCTTTGGGAATGGGAAGAAAAGCTTTTCCGTGTGACGCAAGTCTTGGCGAACGAGACTAGACGGTGGCCGAGACACTCTCCTATTGTTCGCGGGACGGACCCGGACGAACCCTACGGTTCATCGGGATATGAGAAAGCTCTCAACCGCCAAACGGACAAGCTTTTCTTGCGTGGGGTCACTTCCACTATGTGCGCACCTACATGCACCATTCATTTCTAGAATTGGCTCCGCTAAATTCACTTTTGTGTCGTTTCAGTCCATCTACTTGCGCCCCCGCAAAAAGGCTTTTGAGATTTGCAACAGCGTAGCAGTTTCACAAAAGTTGTTTGAATCAAAAATGGCTTTCAAAATTGACGATGTTTGCGTGCCTACATCTTTCAGTCAAAATATATAATTGAGTGCCAATTCCAACATCCAGTAACTGGGAATTAAGCGGGAATATAAATATGAACATATATTGTGAAAACGCTATAGGCTTTTCCACGTAAAATGCCGAAAAAATGGGACCGGAGCAATGGAACGAAGAGCGAGGCCGGAGCAATTCCATTATACCCATCAAGGCAGCAGTTGAAGTGGGCGGACTGCCTCTATATGAATGTCTGCTCTACCCAGAACTAGAAAGAAAAGAAAGAAAGTGGAAAGAAAGAAAGTGGAAACGAGAAATCTTGAAGGGCGGAAATGATATTTTGTCGCCATTTACTCACATCAGGAGCAGCGAAAGATCCGGCCGACTTCCACTCACTCTGACGCCTTTCCGCCGTCCGTTTCTAAACTCGTCACGAGACTCGTCGTCGCCCTATCACCAGGCGAGGCCGACCTCATCGCCCGAGTGCCTTAATGAAATGTGCGACTCTTGTCGGGGGTTCTGTCCCCCATCGTCCCCGCACCGGAAACAGCCCAAGTCCGGGATTTATCGTTTTCTCAATTACCTTGGCAACGTCTGGGTCGGCCGGTCGGTTAAAGCTGGCACAAAGAGAGCGACGAATAGGATAAAGAAGAACAGGGAAGAAAATGGCAGATGAAAGAGCTAGGATGTTTGAAGGGAGGAGAAAAAGGAAAAAAGACGGTGGCGCAGACGGAAAGGTGGTGTAGTGCGCCGGGATCTTTTCTCTAGGTACCTCCGACTCTTTTGTTTCTCGGTGAACAATACGCGGAGAATTGGAACTATAGTAGAGGAAAGAGAGAGAGAGAGAGAGGGGGCAAACGCCAGAAGATCAAAGCAATACAGCTCGCTTCTTGCCTCAGCAGACAGCAAAAAGGTTTCTTTTCTTATCCGCAGTCCTGGTTTTCGGCTTGCCGCTGTTGGGATTACTTTACAACTCGCCGCTCTTCTTCCACTTTCCACACTCTTCGCTGCTCACGTCCTTCTCTGGAGAGAGCCAACTGGAACTCTTTTGTACCTCTATGGAACTCACTTGCCGCCAACGCCGCGCCATCGTCGTTGTCGCTTTCTGCTCTCTCATTAGAAGAGATGAAAACCCGCCCGACCCGTAAAGGAGCAATCGATAGCGCTAATGAGAAGCCGTGCCAATTAAAGCCGCCGGATTCAAGCAAGAAAAAAAAACGATTGGAGCGAGGGGAGAGAAAAAAAAGAATCAAAAGAAGAGAACTTGTGTGCTCCAGTCGACAAAGAACCCACGTCGCGACGGCACTTGACTGGAGATGAGATTTAAAAAAAAAAACAAACTAAACGACATCAAATAAACAGATTTCTTTATATATTTATTCGCTCGTATTTTTAAAAAAGGAAATTAGGGATAAATTGGCGAACCATGTGAGCTCGTCGCGACCTTTGCTACGACCGTGTTTGTTGTACCAACGGCGGAGCATTATCGACTTAAAGCTCTCGGCCCATTTCGAAGGGGAACTGCGAGCGACGCTGCCAATGAAGGAAACGTGATGGAAAGCACGCGTCAAGTGTGCTAGGGATCTTCGGACTACTCTCTCTCTGCTCCTACCATTACCCAAAAGTTCCGATGGGTTACTTTGCAGGAGCTGGTAAGTTACTCCGGGACCCTCTTTCCGCCAAACAAACGGAGGCGTTCGTCGGAGATTGCAACTTTGGATGGCTATCCCCATTGTCTGTGTGTCGGGGTAGTGGCAGTTGGCAGCTAGCAGTGGAAATCAACGAACCACTACCCTTCGGGGGGAAAACTTTCGGATGCGGATGGGTAAATAGGGAATTATTTAGCGACTCACCTTGAAACGGTGCGTAGATGTTGAGATAGAGACAGTCTTCGCTCTGGTTCCTGGACAGCAGCTGCTCAACGTGCATGAGGTATTCGCGACGGGATTTCGACATCATTTTGAGTGATTCGGTTTCGTTTGCCAGGTTGGTGGGGAACCGTTGCGGGCAAGCCGGGCCGTGCCGGTCGGCCATCCGTGTGGTCGCCCATTTTTGCGGGTTGCGCGTCGGACTGAAGCGATTGATGCCGACGGGCGGCGTGGCGTAAGGGATGCCCAGGAAGATTTCCACCGGACTCAACGGATTGGGCATCGAGAGGATGAGGCCCTGAACGAGGCCGTATTGTGTTTGGACGCTGGGGCCGGGCGAAGTTTTCCCAACGGGGAACGTCGCCACCAGGGCCGCCAAAGTTTGGAAGACGACGAACGAGATACAAACGACTCGTTTCATTGTTCACTGATGGCGCGGACGCTGGAAACGCAAACTGGGCGAGTCGATACGCCAACGTATTGATCGGTCACGCTGTTTAGTTGTCCATCACTTGATCTCTCACACTGTTTGGTCCTGCCGCCGCCGCCCGTCTTTGCACTTGTTGATCAGGAAGCGACCGCTTGATGAGCTGGGGCGATGATTGCGGGCACGGGCACGACAGACACAATATATCTAAGACAAAGATGCACTTCCAAGTGTGAACTGAAGCCAGCGAAGACAGAAGGTTCAGAGGACGGCAGTTGACGACAAGCGTAGACGTCTCTAACTCAGCGCTGCCATAGGTGTTGCCATGTCGACAAAGCCAACAGCGCACTGTCGGAAAAGAAAGAGCTAGAGACAAACAATAAAAGAGAATTTGTTACTATAAAAAGAAATCAAAGCAATCATTTTCTCAACTCGTCGCTGGGTCTCATCCACGCGAGTGTTAAACGAACCCGTCTCGATTTGTAACACTGACTTATTATACTCTTTATTTAGAAAAGAAAGATCGCGTATTTCGTGGCGAAATACGACGGAAACTCCACTATTCACAATAGAGACTAATAACCAAGAATCTGTTCGATTGAAGTCGTCCCGACAAGCTTTTTCTTTTCGCCGAAATGTTGTCGGTGCACGTGCAACGTCATGTCGCCCGGAGAGCGTGTAACAATGGAGCGAAAACTAGGACTCGTCAACCTGTCGACAACGATTGGCCTGATTTGAAGATGGCGTCTAGTTTACGACGGACGACGACGATAACAGGAAAAAGTGGATGGATGTCTTTGACGTTAGCGACAAGTTGCCCGGGATTCCCTTAACAATCTGGCAATAATTTACCATCAACGTCAATCACGCCATTTTAAATTGTGACGTATACTTTCAACAGCAGTTCCGCCAATTTCTACTTGCGTCACCGGTTGAATAAACAAAGTATAAATAAACAAACCTTTGACTCTTTCCTCAAATTGAGTCCAAATAACCAACTGAACAAAGTATCACTGATGACAGACTAAATCGTCTCCACAAAAATTGCGCGACGGCCGCATTTAGCTCGTCTCGAAAGAAAGAAAGTTCGTTGCTTTATCGTTTCAATAAGTAACCTTCAAGGTTTCAAGAAAAAAAAAAGTTTTCTTTGTATAGTTCCCCACCGACAGCGAATCCCAGTTCGTCAGCAAACACCGGCGCAGCTCATTCTCGTCTACTAAACACATTATATCGGAAAGGGTTGGTGCGGTAACGTAATATCCCCGATATTATCCGGCAGGAGACTTTTAAAATCCATTGAAACATTCTTCCGTTTCGTTTCTTTTCAAGTGGAAATAAAAGCCTGCACGTCGAGTTTTCCTCGAGTTTTTTCTTTGAAAGGCTGGCGACAGAATGGAAAAAATAAAACGGTTCGTTGGGTTGACGTATACGTCCAATTACGAATGCTGAACCTGTTGGATTCAGTCCATTTTTGTTTTGCTGCTTCTCCGACCTACGTAGCTGTTATTGTTTCTTTCATGAATGTCAACATTTTCGGAGAGCGGGCGATTCTATTACACGACGGCTTGCCTTTAAACAAGACTGTTTCCATGCACGAAGAGAAGCCCCGATGATGCCCTTCAGCTTTTGTGGTTTCTCCATCCCGATTCTTGTTTTTCAATTTCATCTTTTTAACAAGGCGCGACTCTCGCTCACTCCCTATTTTGCAATTCAATAAGCTCGGCTGCCATGCAACGCAGAGAGAAAGAGAAACATTTGGTGGACTCGGTTTACCAACTTTTCTTCGTTTTTTTCCCATATTTAGACTGCCAGACTATTTCTTTTTTTCTTGAACTATAACTACATCATTTGCAGATAGACTCAACATCCGTTCAAAAGTCAAAAGTCAAAGTCGTATATATCAATAGAGGACGGAGCAGGTGACTTGCGGCGCGCAAATATATGCCGCGACCGTTAACATTTGAGGCAGTCGAAAATCGCGCGCGGGCGACAGATCGTTTAGACGTAATATCGATCAGTTGGGGTTGTTAGAATTCTCCGGTCGGCTCCTAGGCGTGCGCCGGAAGGAGTCCAGGAGGAAAGTGTCTGTATGGTGACTGAAGAGATCAAGAAAAGCATTGAGAGGGGCGACGGACAGAGTGAGAGGAAGGAAGTGCAGCGACAGGGGGAGAAAAAAAGTAAGGAAAGAAAATCATAAGGAGAAGAGAATAGGCTAACGCCAGAGAAAGTGAGGAAATAAAAGGAGGGAAAGGCCGAGGGAAAAGGAACAACTGCGCCATCGCGCGCTTCTGATTTCTTCTTGGCTTCCGAATATCAAAAGAAAAAATCTCACCGGAATGAAGGCGAGAGAGGGCGCGCGCTAGTGTGTGCGGAATCGAAAGAAAAAGAAAAAGAGAAAAATATATATATATACGGACGAAGGATCTATCGTGCGACGACTAACCGAGAGCGATTTTTCTTCGTCATCATCTAGCGACGCTCCTCTTCGCTCTTTGCCCGAGCTCGACGATGCCTGGCGACTTTCATCGTCAACGTCGACCCGTTTTCTACCACAGCGGAAGTTGCCTGGCGGCTGACTTCACAATCTATCAATGTCGGCTTGGCTGCTTGTCACGCGCAACCGAATCGCTCGGACGAACATTTCCCAGAATCCGGCATCCGCAGACTCGGCTTTATGTGTGGCAGCCTCAAACATACAATACTTGACATTTTGAATAAATACAACAGGGAAGGGAGGGCCCCAAAAAAAAATGACAAGAAATAGGAAGTTCTTCCGATATTTCCTCTGACTGGCCGCCCGTTTCTCCTGCCTCTCTCTAAACGCGAGTGATGTTTACTCGCTCTCAGACTATCAAGTTGTGTCAGCAAAAAGTATGTGGGTGGACGTGGGCGACGAAAGATTTGTCCACAGCATTCATCACTTAGGACGGAACCTTTTCTGATCAGTTTGTTCTAGCGGAACGGAAGAATCAATTTCTCCCCCACTCGATGTTTCCGATTCGCCAGCTTCACAGCCCGTATTCTTACGTCATCATTCCGGCCGGCCGATCGAGATGGGGGAGGCGACGTAAGAGCCTCGGTGAAATAAGGGATGATAGAAGAGGAGGGCATCAACTCTTTCCAGGAGATCGACACGTGTAAGCAACGCCTTCAATCAGAAGAGGAGACGCCGTCGACGCTCCTTTTCAAACCAAAAAATGGGGCTCATAATCCTCGAGCGCTGCAATCGACACAATTGTCAGACGGCCCTTCAATGGCTTTGGTGATGAAGAAACGCTTGCCGTCGCTCGGCAAATTGGTGGCGTAAGAAATCATAAATGACCGTCTTCTTATCTCTCAACTCTTAGCCTTTCGAGTTCTCTTTTCTTTTTGGTTCCAAAGAGCAGCGCCCTCCTCTATTAATGAACGGGCAGTCTGGAAAGGGTCCTGCCAGCCAGAAAAATCAGCAGAGCGCGCGGGATGACGTCACGGCGTCAACATGAATATTAACGAAACGAAAGGCAAATTTGGTTGAGAAGATTTTGATGAAAGGGCGACACATTGACGGCTAAGTTTTTTTTTTGCTGTTTGTAGCCAAAAGGAGAGGATGTCTGGATGGAAAGAGGACGTCCAAGAGGATGAAAGGGTTCAAGTGAGCTGCAGCAGAGCCGAGATATTCATGTGTATAACCTTCGAATGCAGAGTCTGATTGACTTTTCGCCAGTCAAACGTTTCTCCAAAATGGCCCGAAGCTGCAACTGTGAGAAATAAAGACCAGACTTTTCCCCGCCGCCGACGTCGACGCCTCAGTCATTTGGGATGGAAATAACGAACGACGTCTACTGGGACGCGACTTGCAAATCGCCTTCTGCCGCCACCGTCTCCAGACGAAAACAGAAAAGAGAAGAGGGAAGAAAATGACTGGAATCTTCCGTTTCCTTGAATGATGGTCCCGACGAGTTGAATGAGGCCGTCCAAAGAGTGGAATTATTTATCTTTCCTCCCTCTCTTATTTCCTCGTAGGACGACGACGACGCGATAGTTGTAGTAGCTGGTACAGCAGCAGAAGTAGCAGTTTGTGCCCGGTTGTTTTCTTAACGATGTTGACGAGATCTAACCCATCCATCCTTTGCTGCTGCTGCGACAGAGAGACCACCCGCTAGTCAACATATCCATTTCGAAACCATTCGCCAAGGATCGTTATACAACCGCGCCGCCCCTACTCATCGCCCCTGTTTCCACTTGACTTTTCCTCGGTTGCGGGGCATCAGGAATGCCATTTTATTGGACGTTACGGTTCAACGAGAAAAGGGCACCCCGAAAAGTTGCAATCGTTGCATCCGGACTTGATCTCCGATGATGAAAACCTCCGCAACGCAATGGGTCCGCCCACGTTTTTAATAGATTGCGCGGCATTCCGTTTGCTTTTTAAAAATCCACTGTTTTCGTTTCTTTTTTTCTTTTTTTTTAAAGATCGATGTTGTTTTTTCTTTTTCGCTTGTTTCCATATTTCCATCGCGCCGCCCTCATCTTGGCGAACGGGAAGCGACAAGATCCTGGAAATCGAGGGTCTCGTATCTAGATCGAGTTACGGACAAGCTGCTTCTCTCTCTTTGTGTATAAAAGCTAAAGGCGAAAAAGCCTTGTGCAGTCTACGGCGGAGGCACCCGTCTGCATCCGGATGTCGACGGAAGAAAATGTGGAAGCAGATACGGCAGTTTTATAAGCGATCGCGCAGCACGGAGGGAAGACGAGGAGCCCGCCGGAGTCTCGGAGCGCATTTTCTTGTTTACCCTTGGTGTTCTTGCACTCTGTCTCCGTCATCTTTCCCTACTCTTCCATCTTCCTCTCTGCACTCGTCGAGTTAGCCTTTCTTCTATACAGAGACGCAGCACACACAACACACACATATATATATAACGATCTTCAATTTTTTTTTTTTTTTTTTTGCCCTCCTCTCTGTGCGCGCGCTTGTCTGACACTCGGGTCCGTTGGCCATCATCGATCCCTGGCTGCGGATTGCGGATGGGAGCTAGCAACAGAAGCGAACTTGTCTCTCTATCAGTTTACTCCTAGGGTGTCGTAACTCGCCGTCCCTATATCGTCCGCGTGATGGACAAATGATTGCCAGCGTCACATCGCTCGCCGTGCGCACGACATCGATCTGAAACGAAATTTACCTTCCCTTAGCGACGACTTTGTCTCTTTTCCTTCTTCCCCTCCGGCTTTTCTTTTTATTATGACTCTTCCATCGGAGGAAACGAAGAGTGAACGAGAATAAATACAGAATGGGACGGCGAGAAGGAGCTGCTGATGTCAAAAGAAAAAAGGAAAGAAATATACTATCGTACGTATATAGCTCTACCTAATGGAAGCAACTGTCGTCAGACGCACCTCTCCGTCCGGAACTGTCACGGTCACGGTCTTCCGGAATCCCGTATGGCTTACGCACGCACTGACGAGCAAAAGATGAAGAAGAAGAAGAAAGCTCGGGGTGGATGGGGGAGCATAATAAGTTCATTTTTTCCTCCCGTCTCTCTCCCGCTAGTCTTTTCTTGGATCGTCGAATAGGATGCAGCAACACAGAGGAGCTGCTGCGTGACGAGCCAAATCAGGCGTCAATCGATAAATGTTCCCTTTTTTTATTTTGACTCGCGCGTTCACTCGCGCTCAGATTCTGCGTCATTCACCTATCCATCTCTTGTGCTACCCCGACGGTGTACTCCCACTGCGCAACTTCAATTAGGTTCCATCTATTGTCGTGCATTCGTTTCGAGAATTTCTAAAGGGGAGGAATAAGGCTCCTTGAGATAGAATAAGAGAGAATATCTAAAAAAAAAAAAATCGACTACGTACGCCCCCCGTCCCGTCGACGTCGTCAGCGGGCCGGACGTTTTCTGCGTCTCCTCCCGATCGGGCTGACAACCCGATTCATCTAGAGAGCAAATCTTATTTGCTTTTCTACGTCGTCTGCCTGTTTAGCCCAACGGGCAAAACGACGCTAGAACAGCGAAAAATAACCACAACTTCTTGCGGCTCCTGACAACAACAACAACAACACAGGGAGAGGAAAAAAAGCCAAAGGTCCCCTAATAATACCAACGAGACAAAAGAAAACTTCAGACGAAGAGAAAGACAACAGCAAAAATAAAAGAAAGAGAGGCAAAAGTCAAGCCTGTCGCTTTGAATTTCGACTTGGAACGTCATGACAGACATCATTCCCCTACTCGGGCTGAACTTTTTTTTTTCTTCCCTCTTTACTTTTTTGTTGTTGTCTTCTTGGAAAAGTAGCCTATATCCTCGACGTTGGATATCTTTGTCATTCAAGTCGGCCGGTCGTCTCCTCTCGAACGAACGTCAACAACAGAAACAACAATAAAGGCAATGCAAGAATAATAGAAAAAAAGGGAAGGTTTAAGGAGAGTATAGAGACGGACGTCAAGGCTATAGACAGTGTTCCCCTGCAAAGAAAGGAAATTTGTGTATAAAAGAGTTGTCCGAGCGAGTTACGAACGAAGCAGTTCAACAGAAATCATCAATAATGAATGAATATATCGAATGAATTCTTGATGGTGAAGAAACTTTCGTTTCAAGGTTTAAAGATGTTGAAGAGTAAGAGAGAAGTGGCTGCTACATATCAATGGAAACATTAAATGTCACAAAACTAGTTCTGTCGTTTGAGCTGTAGAACTATGTTGGTCCCTACTTTTTCCTAGACTCTCTACCACACCAACATAGTATATCCTCTCTCTCTCTATATATATATCGTGGCCGAGGAAAGTCTTGCGAGTCTTGGCGCGGAACGGTCGGACTGTCGAGAGAGTAGACGTCAAAGTCAAGACCTTAGCTCTCTCTCTCACTCTCTTGCTTGATGGCACCGCTGTTATTATTTAGTTGGCCTTTCTCGCCATCCACTCAATCCCCTTGAGACGAAGGCAGCGCTAATAGGTGGAGTGAAACTCTGCTCGCGGCATCAGGCCTGCAGCTGAACGTCCACTCCACTAATGGTACTGATGAAGTGATTAGTCATCAATGGAATCCACGACGGATTCAAAGATTCGCTAGGGCGGTATAGGGATTAAATCAACAATTTTTGACACGACGATGACATGCTCGTCATCGCCTCTGATCGACACTGATGCGGTGGTTACCTATTGTCGCCACTGAATTAGAGACGACAGCGACATCCTTTTTCATCCGTTTTTCTTTCAAGAGACAACGCACAAGACCATCAATAAAAAGGAGAGGAAAAAAAACAATAGAGATGATGAAGGCTGACGTTGGTTGCTCCGAATGCTATATATGTAGGAGCGAGCCAGAGGAGAGTATACGGGAGCGCCGAGCGTTTTGGCGGGAGGGTCCTCAATAAGTCAATTTATCTCGACAGCATCTACGTGACGCACGGTAAACAGCTTTCCTAAAGACCGGGAGACTCGCGAGCTCTATTTTTTTTTCTTTCTTGTTTTGTTTTCCTTTCTTTTCTATCCTCCTGTTCTCTTTCTTCTTCTATATAACATTCTCTTTTATGTCTCTTTTCCCTTTCCTTTTCTTACCCATCAATCTGTCTATCCGTTCTTCATCCTTTTTTTTTTTATTTAGATATTTCTTTTTTTCCCCTGTGCCTGTGTTCTCCGTCTCTGCCTACCTCTTTCTTCTTTCCCTTCATCCTGTTTGTTCTTCCAGCTCCGCCTCACTTTTCTCCACCGTTAGAAGAAGAAGAAGGAGGCGGACGGGTATATCCCATACAGTCGCGTCTTTTCGATTCGATTCCTGAGTGACAAGAGATCGAGACAGAAAAGGAGAAAAAGAAGAAGAGAAACGAGAGAGAAATGAAAATAGGTTTGTCGACGCTGCCTTTCTTTTCTATCTCTCTCTCTCTCTTGTTCCCCTCTTTTGTCTCTTCTCTTTTATATTCCTCGCCAGAAAGAGAAACAAGAAAAAAAAAACACAAAATCCAATTGACGATCTTCTGTCCATCTCCGTGTGAGACTGCGAGGATCGTGTGTGCGCCTGATACTGTCGTTCACACTTTTTCTCTCTCTCTCCGTACTCGGTGCTCGCGGCACACTGTGTGTGTCGACAGAAATCCTCTAAGATGCTGACAGGATTGCGGATGGTTCAAAAGAGTCGATCAATTTCTGTTCTGGGGCTGCAGGGAAACATTGTTCTAACCTGTAATGGAACCGGTGCGAAATACGGGCCAATCTAAACGGTTGTCGCTGTGTTACCGGCGTCTTACTGGTTCTCCCAACTTATTGCATTGTTTCTTTTTTTCCCATTCCGGGTTCTCCCCGCTTCAAAAGAAAAAATACAAATTTGCACCGCTTTGCCATCCATTTGTCGTGTAAAATTACGTCAAAGGGCAAAGATGTAGCAAAAAGGCTAACCGAGTCTAAACAGCGCAACGGTGGAAAGCCGCGGGGAAACTCAATGATCAAAAATGAAAATGACTGGCAATAATTCTCTCTCTCCGGTCGCGGGATGTAAAGAAAAACCGACGGGCTGGTATTGCCTTTTCCATTGAGAGTTTTGGACTGGCGGAGAGCGTTTTGCTGAGCTGCTTCTTCTCTATGATGGAAGACAGTAAGACAGGAGCGGCGCTATCTTTGCCCAGCAGCGAAAACAGAGAAGGGGAGCTTTCTCTCTCTCTCTCGGTGTACGCCAAGTGAAAACGCCAACATCTATCACATCCAGGCGGGGGATATATATAGGGAGTCGGAAGTGAGTGGTCGGTAGGGCCGGTCTGCGTTTTCTCTGTGTGCGCGCGCTAGCGGGCGTGTGTCTGTGTGGGCTTGCTTGCTTACGCTTGTTTACACAACGGTTTACTGCTTCAGCGTTGCATAGAGAGAGAGAGAGAATGAACGAGGGGTAGTAGTGACAGTGGAAGTACTGTGACGAGAAGTGGAGTCTGCAGGAGCGCATCGCAGCAAAACCCCCGCGCTCCATCATAAAACTTTGTATATTTACTCGACTCCCCGCCGCCACCACCGCCAGCCAATCATTTGATACAATATGATTTCTACTCGGCTCGTCTGCCCAAATCCTAAACCACCCACCACCACCCACCGCCACCCAAACCATCCGACCCATTTTACTCTATTATGTTTTCTGTTTGCGTTTTATTGGCACATTCTTCCACCGACAACAATATTTTTATTTGCTGCATCAAACTGAAGGACTCGTCTCTCTCCCGGCAGACGAATAATACGACCCATTCTAAAATCCGGCGACAGCACAGCTTCCTCCATTTCAATTTTCTTCTTTGTTTTTCTTTTTCTTTTTCCCCCAAAAGTTTCTTTGTCGCTATATAGCCGATCTTATTTTGTATCCCTCACTACAGCTTCCTCTTGTAAAAAATTCAGTCTCGGAGGACACGGAAGCAACCGTGGCTCGCCCTCTGGCCAGGTGGTAACAAACATAACGATCTCGCCTCGGAACCAACAATAAACAACTCGGCTCGTCAGCCGTCCCGCGCGCACGCAACGTTTTCGCCCTTTTCTTTATTCAAAAATGAGAAAAAAAAAAATAGAAAAATAAATTGTTGAAAAAAAATGGACAGGAACGACGGACCAGTTATGGCTCTATTCATTCCTGTTTTTTTTTTCTTCTTTCTGCCGGTTCAATCCGATTTTGTCGCCCAAAGTGTTTGCCATCAAAAACTGGTGTATTAGGGTCACGCCGCCGTGATAGTGCAGGATAGTATATGCGTGTAGTAGCTAGAACTACTAGGCACTTACTGGTGGACGAGTCCTGGAGCTCCGGCCGGTAGAGCGGCCAATGGAAATGCGAAGCGCTTCTGTCGCCGATCCGACGGCAGCTGTTTGACAAGGAGAACAAATTGCGCCAAAGACGCTCCGTCGATCCCGCCACTTTCGCCGGCTCTCATCGTCGACGGGCTTCAATTCAGTGTAAAGTGACGTGAAATATCACCGAAAAAGAGGAGGACGTCACACTGGAAGAAAACACATCGGTCACATCACACTCAATATCCAGCGAGAGAGATTAGTCGAGACTGGGGAACTGTTTTGGAGAAACGATGACAAAGTGGACGTCGCGATCTTATCGAGACGGATGCTGATGGAAGAGGCGAAGAAAACGGTGTTGACTGGAGCGCGTCGAGTTCACAACTGACGCCGAGCTAGAGCATCCTGCAACTGAAGACGGCCACTGCTGTGCTGGAGGATCACTACGTTCTCCCCCACGCCCTCATCGACGACGACGACGACGTGTTTTTTTTTTGTTGTATTTTTCCGCTCACCGTAGTCTCTGTCGTAGACCCTACCCTTCTATTACTCCTCCTTGCTCTCTCTCGCTCGTTCCCTTCGTCTGCCGCGAGAATCTGACGGCGATTTAGTGCCGAGGTACAGAGAGGAGCAGGCATGGCGGGAACCCAGTTGGTCCCCGTTTTCTCGACGTGTTTTGTGCGCGTGATCTATTCGTGCGGACTGCGCAAGCGCAGACTCAGGGCGTTTCCCACTATCTCGCTCCTGGACAACCGCGTCTTCTACTTTCTCCCCCAACATCTTCGTGTATTCAATACCATTCTATACTATCCGTCCCTCAGGTCGACGGCGGTTTTGACAAGACGGGATGTCCTTCAAGGGCTCGACGGCCAACAACAAGAGATACAAGTAGGGACAACTTGAAAACGACGGGACGTCATCTTTTCCCGTAAATAGTAATAACGTAAATAAACAACCGACCCGACACTGGGCCCTTCCCGACTCGGAGCAAAAGACGAGGAACGAAAAGAAAATAATAAATAAACATCATAACTAATAGGAAGAGAGAAAGTCTTGAGCCCAGGAAACTATTTCGTCCATATACCCTACTGCGCTATTTTCCGGTCCGGCAACCTGCGCAACAGAACAAATTGGACGAACAATACGCAAGATGCATCTAACATTTAGCTTACCCGACGGATAGCAGCATTTGTGTACCGTGTACTTGTTTACATTGTAATCAGTGCACTTCGTACGGCAGGAGGATCAGAAAAAGGGAGACAATTTTAGTGATGGTTTTGTATTTTTCTTACTTTGCCTGTTTTCAGAGAGAGAGAGAGAGCGCGAGTGCAAGGAAGGAAAAAAAAGGGAAAATAAAAAAGGTTTCAATTATTTCGATTCTTTTTCTTTTGTGCGCTCGTATTCGTCGTGCGGGAAGACGAGGGGAAAAAAGGTTGCGAGCGAGCGAGGATTCGACGTTATGGGAAACGCTATTACCTTGGAATAATACATCAATGTTTGTTGAAAGAAAAAAAAAGAGGGGGAAAAATTAAATCCCCAATCCAATTTTACCGCTTGCGTCAAAAACAAAGTGGAAAAGAGAGTAGAGAGAGAAAGAAAAAACGAGTGAATGCTCTGGGTGAAAAAGAAAGACGGACTATAAAATACGATATATTTATATATATATATATATATATATACCATACACACACATTGTATTGATGCGATTGCCTTCATCAGCATTCGTAGCGGTACCGGTGTAGCGACCGCGTGCGCGACCAATTCGATCTTGGTTTCTCTATGGCTGATGCTAAAAGGACCGAAAAAAAAGAGAAAAGAACGCCCTGATGCAGACAAGGACCAAGTCGTGGGATGGATGTGTGGCGGATGGATGGATGGCGGACGGAGAAAAGAGAGAGAAGAAGAAGTCGGGTATTGATTTGATGTCACACGGTGATGGGAGACGCTAGGAGCGGCACGCCTCCATTATAGTCGCAGTGTATTTTTCTTTGCTATATTATTTACTCTTTCTCTGTTTTTTCTTTTCTTCAATTTGCGAGCTCCTTTCGGGTACATTGTTACGTAGCCAGTTGGGGCCAACTTGATAACTCAAGATCATCCAGTGAATGATTGGACTAGGTCGTTTACATCATATGGAATGCCGATGGGTTTGTCGGGTTAGGTTCAGTGGTATTCGCCAACAGTCATCGTCTTTACTCGGATGCCATTTCGCCGTGACCCAGAAAACTCGTCGGACGCGTTGCGCGCGCCTTATTGGAAGCGAATATAATATACGAATGGCGGAACGACGCGACCCATCTGGTCCGGCCGGAACCTCATAAAAACGAGGGTTATTCGATCGGTCATCATCACGGATGGATGAACAATATAAAACTGGACGACGATACGGTCCCCTTTTCCGCGAGATTTATGAACGATCGAAAGGGAAAAGTCGCAACAGTTCAAAGACCATCAGTAAATCTTTGAAGATGGTCCAAAAAACCGGACACTTGGGATCTAGATTGCTGGTGTAAATGTTGAAACGTTAGTCTCTCAACTGGAGCGTCGCCTCATCGTCTAGTTATTTGCTAACAGCCGATTCAGTAAGGAATAAGAACCAGGCTGCAAATGGCCGTGCCGGCGCTCGACTTGATTTCGCATTGTTGTCAGATGGGAGAATGTCCGTCTATATAAGAAGGCGCTCATTATCTTTCGGCGAATTCGCTGGGTTGGAATGTAGATTTGTTTCTTTGTCTTGCATTTCTTCATCGCCGGATGGTCTTTGCTCGAAGCTCTACGGCGGAATTCTCTGCAGATCCTTGTGAAACAGCGTAAAACAACGCTCGGGCGACTTGTTAATGGGAAACAAAAGAGGCCAAAGAGAGATGAGCGGATGTTAATGTCAGTCATACAGTATCTAGCGCAATTAGCTTAAAAGGATATTGATCTTCCTCCTGTACCAGACAGCATCAGTGGTGGTGGTGGCAACAACAGCCGACATCAGTAAATAGAGAGTTGGAGGAGTTGGAAAATCGAAAAAAGGGATCGTATTTACAGCAGAAAAAAAAGAGTGGCTCTCTCTCTCTCTCTCTCTCTCTACATCACCACCACCCCGAGCACCCGGCAGCAGCATCTCGTCTTTCTCTTTTCCCGTTCGATGTCTCCTAATGCAAGGCAATCGAATCTAGAGAGGTTCTTCCGTGTCATTGGGTCGTCATCTTCAGGGCCGCCGGCTGTGCTTCTCTTGGATCCGATCGATTAATAGAGCAAAATCCTTTTAAATGCGCCACTCGATTGAAAAACTCGTCCCAGACTACTTCCGTTTTCAAGTGGGACGCCGGGCGCCCGTCTGCAGCCAACGAGACGAGATGATGGCCTAGCGCCCGCTCGCTCCCCGCTACATCGCAAATGGCTTACAGGTAGTAGAGTAGGTAGGTACATCTCAGAGATAGTCTAAAGCTTCTTCTTGGTGGGCGCTTCAATTCAAACATATACAACAATATATAAGACGCGTGTGACGCGGAGAGCGGAGAGGCGGCAGTGATCAAAAACTGTCTCTTTGAATGATGCACGATGCGCCATCCGCGTACTAGCGCCTTTCCTAGATTAGAATGTCTTTTCCCCTTTGTACTCTACTTGTCTGACTCGATACGTGACGCCAAAAGAGTCGCTCGGCATCGCTCCCGTTTTCGCACGCGGCGCTGTACAGTGGCGCGTGACCGGTCGTCTTGTACTTCCTCCGTGTTGTGCACAGTTGCTCTTTGTATCCATGTGTCTATCCGTGCTACTCTTTTCTATTTGATATCTTTCTTCTAGCTAGAGCTCTCTTTTATTTGGTCGCCTCATTCTTTTTTCTTCTTCTTTTTCTCCTCTTCGTTTCCGATCTTGTACTATAACCGAGCGGGCAGCAGCGGATGACTACCATAGGGACTGTGTGCGCGTAGACACCTCTCGTCGACCGCGTGGCATTTCATTTCTGGTGGCGTCGAGAAGAAGCGCACAGGACGTCCGAGCACGCAATCTAGGAATGCTTTAGCCGCGGATAAGACGGTCAAAGCCCAGCAGAAGAGAGATCCGGGTCCCGGACAGATGTTCTCAAAAGGCGGGACGAGAGAGACGATATGTGAAGGGGGAAGAAAGATGAGAGATTGAAAGAGAAGAGGAAAAAAACGTGAATAGGACGAAGGGAGGCGAAGGAAAGCAGACTTGGCGAAAAAGAACAATGGGAAGATGTAGAAAGCCAAAGAAGAAAGAAGGGCGGAGAAGAAAGAAAGAAAGAAAAACAGAAAAGGGTCGTTGCATGTAGCGCGGTATTCGTTGGATGTTTTTTTTTTTTGTCAATCGTTTTCCTGCTGCTGCTGCCATAGCGCAGCAACGCCAGCCTTTTCTCTGCGCCCAAAAGATCTATCCCGCATTATATAAAAGAGAAGCAGAAACGATTTGGCTGCAAGGTTAGGCTAAATACTACACCTTATATTTATTTTAATATGGAGACTGTTAAGTATTAGAGAGTTGCGAAGCCGCAACACAACCCAACTGCTGGTTTTGTCGTATAACTTTCACATCATCCGTGAACTTTTACCCTAGAGGGAGAGAAGGTGATGGCGCAGCACTAAGGTCCTACAGAATATGCATTTGCTATAGCTTCTCTTTGAAGAACGTTAAATAAAGAACGATTTAATTTTCACTTCCGAGAATTCCGATTGAAAGGCGCAGCACCTATACCGTCATTTCCCATTCGCCAAAGCATTGGTTTTGGGGTTTTATAATGGGGAAATGCAGTTTTGTGGCGCTGTAGACGGTGAAGATGAAAAAAGAGCTCAGATTGCCGTTCGTCGACCTTGTCATTTCCGACTGTCGGCGAATACGACGGCGATGTTTTGGCAACGGTCGATTCTTTCCATTTTGATTTCCTCTTTTATTCTGTTGGAGATAATGCAGACGCGGAATAGAAAGAGAGATTTTAAAAATGGAGTTCGGAAGTGAATTCCCTCTTCTCGTATACTTTCATAAAACGAACGAAGAGAAAATGAGGGAAAATGGGAAAGAATGAAGAAAGAGAGCGGGAAGCAAGAAAGAAAGAGCGATAGTGTATATACGACGCCCGTAGCACACACTCTCGACAGGCATTGGGTAGAAAAGTGAAATGAATTGGAGCTAAGAAAGACGGCTGGAGGCAGATGATTTCTTCTCTCTCTCTCTTTGGGTCTCTATACAGCCGCCGCCGCCGCCGCATCTCCTACTTTTTTTCTTTCCCTCTTTTATAACAAGAAAAGGTCATATAGCGAGACGGCGCAAAAAAGAAAAAAAAAGATACGGAGATGTAGAAAGACTTGAGTTGTTGAGGCATCTAAATTTACTTCCCGCACCCGCGCGCGAAAAAGTGTTTAGCATCGATCGGGACCTGCGTCAAACGGGACTGTGCGATCCCCAAGAGACGAACGGCACGAGAGGTAAAGAGTACAGCCGTATATACAGCAGTATCTATAAGTTGGCCGGCTTCTTCCAGCTGCCCATGCAGCGAATCTTCTACCTAGACTCTTATAGAAAGACTCGGTCTTTTCCTCCTTCTTCTCCTTTTTATAGTATTGCCATAATAGACTCTTCAGACTCTTTTGTTTTATCGATGCAGTTCTTTACGTCTCTCTCTCTAGATGCAGTGCGTAACCGTTTATTGGGCACAAAGAGGTTCGCCCTATATCGCCCAAGGTAAAGAGCCAATAGTATATTAAAACGCACGTAGTACGTGGCCGATGCTCTATCTGATACTTTTTCCTTCTCTAATCTTCCTTGATCATATATCTTACTGCCGCCGCGTCTCATCTCTGCAGCATCGACAACAGTTGCAGATAACGAAACGAACGATATCGCGTTATTGTACAATAAACGACTGCGAGGAACACGTAGGCCGCCAAACATTCGACGATGATTGGATCGTCGCCAGCAATATGGCCGTCCCCTCTATTTACCCCCGTTGCAATTTTCCCGATGAAGACGTCAACATTTTTTTGCTTAAACTTAGCATCACCCCGCCGAGTTCTTTCTTGTGTATAGACTAGTGCTCCAGTATTATGGTTTAGACTCGCTGTCTCAAAGGGAAACGATAAATAAGCGAAGAAATAATAACCAAAAAGAAAACGGACGCTAAACAAGAACAAGAGGGGCAATGAGTCCGCCGTAAAGTAGTCGGGACGATGTGCGCGTCGACTTCATCGTTATAATAAGAGACAGCAGAAGGGAAAAAAAGAAATGGAAAAAGGAATAAACGGTGCCCTGTTGGGGAGTTCCAAGAATTGCTTGTTCCAACTGAATGAAGACGAGTTACCAACATCAGGATCAGCAATAGCACAGTCGTAGCAGTTGCTTCTACGTGTATACGTCCAACTACTTTCTTCTCTTCTGTTCATGTCCAGCCGCTATAGAAGGGCGTTTCTTCCTCTCAGTCGTCGATTCCCTCACAAGAATGCCCTTCACAATGGATACACGTGTCCGTCCGTTGCGTCAATAGATGACCGGGGAATAGACAAGCTCTTTCTGTCTCGACGGAGGTAACATCACATACCGGCGCTCTACGTTATTTGTAAGCTAAAATATAGGCTACGTGAGGGCGGCATGTCTGCGTACTATGTCGCTGGATGTGGCGAAGCTTCAGGCGCCAGCCCTTCGTCCACTTGGGTATTGACCGAGAAACGAGACGGGAAGATTGAATTATTTTCGTCGCGCTTGGCTCTTCTACTCTTCTTTTCTCTTCTTCCATATTCCGGACTACAAGCTACAGCAACAACCCACATTGGGCGACCGGGGAATACCAGGAGCTCCTGGTCCTCGAGATCACATCGATGCGCTCCTATTATGCATATTAATAGGCTACGCCACTGCAGTTGTATTTGTGGTATTCTCTTAGAAATAAATTTGAAAAAAGCTGCGGTAGACTGGGTGCGATTACGATTAGTTAGCATTAGCCTTCAGGAGGCTTAGTTTCGTTACGTCTAGATAGCTGTTGAGTTTTCACTTCACTCTGCGGAATTGGGCTTTGTATTATGCTTATAATTTAGCCGTCGGAGAAATTTCGTGTATTCACAGCGGAATTAGTTGTTTCACGAGAAAGTGTAGCAGCGAGAAGAGAAGATAGAGGATTTGAATGGGAGAGAAGCGATGAGGAACACAAACCGTAAACACGATGACGTCGTTTCCTTTCACAGCTGACCTAGTCATCATCGCTGTTCATTAACTAAACTAGGGGGTTCAGAACCAAGCAAGTCGACGTCTACATCTATAAAATGAAATTTTCAATTCTCTTTGCTCCTCGTTTTCAGGCTCAAAGCTTGTTGTATGGTTCTTTCATCACAGTGTCCAAAATAGGCTAACAGTATCATTTTGTTGCCGACGTCTGGCCTTTAGCGCCGCCTACTGTATCAAGAGAAATGCTGTTAACAATCGCCACAACGACGTCATCTAAGCTATCAACTCTGGCTCGTTTGATTTCTTTTTTTCTTCTCAATTAGGGTCGGCAGTTTCTTTGCACGCGCGCGCGCGACAATCATCGTCATGGAGTTACAACAATCAACAACCCGCCAACAGGTTTCCCTCTTTTCTTCATCTGTCACTTGAACACGCACACACCACGGGGTGCGAGTGCTGTATAGTGCTGGTAGTCTATATCCAAAGAAATCGAAATCCTATGCCAAAAGACGCTTTTTCCTGTTGTTTCTTATCTTTTCGTCCCTCTCTCTCTTTCCTTTGTTTCCCTTTTTCTTCGCAACCTTGTTTTTGTTGCCGAGTCCAGAAATAGCTTCTACGCAACGTTGGAAGCTCAATTTCTTTGATCTTTAGTCACCAGACGACAAAAAGTGGGTGTCTGGGTGATACTAGACCCATCACTTTGTCGCCGGTTGCCGCGTTATTCGCAGAGCCGTGGGTATTAGGGCACTGCGCCACGGCCGCCCACGAAACGCCGCTCAGCGGCCCTGCTGCTGCTCACCAGCTCAAAACTAATGTAGGCTAGGCTACCGACTGGGATGTTTCCGCTCAAATGCAGTCACTCTGAGGATTTAACTGCTTTCTGTTCCACTTACTTGTGTTTTTCTCCTCTTTCCCCCTTGTTTCTTCCTTTGCTCTTGGCTTGCTGTACCCAAGAGTAGTGTAAATACACACACGGACAATAGACTAAAGCAATCGATGGGCTTCTCCTAGCAATATCAAAAGCACCCAGGAGTCTTGAGAAAACAGAATTCTTTACTCTCATAACATGTAATTTTTTAAATATCTAAAGCGTCAGTCTCGAATAGGATTAGGATATTGTCAAACATAATGAAATACGTGTTCCCTTGCTTTCTTGTTCGAGTAGTTTGCATGTCAAAGAGCTGCAACTCTTTTTGCATCTTAAAGCGATTCACTTGATCAGGGATTTAATAAATTGAATCTTGATGAACAAAACGTTGTTGAGTAATTAATGTAACTGAGCCTCTACAAGTGAGTGGTCGGCTTTCCTTAGCTGGATTGAAGGGCCAGGAAATTTAAGCCCATATAGTGATCTCCGTTGTCCTTGTCGTCCGTAAGAATCCTATCATTATAATTGGTTCAAGGCGGTTCTGTTCATAGTGTATAATAACGCCTTGACGCGATGCGACTAGGCGAGCTTCAAGGGGATTTCCAAAAGTTGATCTAACGTCGTTAGCTTCTTTCTTTCTTATTCTTTTCATTCTTTTTTTTTCTGCCCCATTCATTTGTGCCTTCGTATTCTAATCACGGTTGGTCCGTTTAACCAATTTATTTGCAGGCCGTAGCGGTATAATCGGCCCTTTTGTCTTTCTCCGCCTCTTCCTCTCTACTGGCGCGTTCGCATGATTAAAAATGTTCACTCGTCTCCCTAACCCCCTACCCCCCATCCGTCAACTTCCTAGCCTACTTCTATTCTTTTCTTTCTCTTTCAGCAGTTCTTTTGGACTGAAAATGGAATGGCGTAATAAGTATGTCGATGACGTCTACATTAGGACTTCCGTCCACGCACTAGGCTACCATTTCTTTCTTCCCGAAACCCCTAGAAACTTCGTGAAGGGGGAAACTTATGAATGCACGCATATGTACCCATTCGCATGATAATTTTTTCCTTTTTTTTCCATTTTTCCCCAGAGTAAAGTGTCAGTAGTTGGTCAGCATCTAACCCTCTCCTCCATATTCACCGCTGCATCAAAATAGAATCTACTGACCCATTGAAACACCGAGAAAAGAATAGCCAAATCTTCTGCTTCCGTGTCATCCTTTGCGCTTTTGTGTTGTGTTTGAAAAAGTAGCCTTGGCCTACTGACTACGTACTACGTCCGCTGTGTATATATGTGCGGTCTCCTTCAGCTTGGCTACCATCTTTTGAACGGTCCAATAAACGGACAAAGGGGCCGACTCTCGACTTCTCTTCTTTCCTTGCTTCCTGTTCCTCTTTTTCGTTCCTTCTTGTCCGTCCCATTCTTCTACCACTTCTTTTTTCTTAGAAAGATTCCATTCGACCGCCTTCTCCTCAATTTTTGTGTTGTCGCGAAATCCTAGCCAACCGGCCGAGTCATTTTGAATAATTCATGAAGTTTGACTTATGCTGACGACATTTTTCCCCTTCGTCGACCCTTAGTCACACCCGAGGCCAAAGACCTCTCAATAGGGTGGACTATGGCGAGTCAGATCAAGAAAATCGGGAGAAAGCCAGAACGCCGCCAAAAGAGGATTGGGAGAAAATAGAGTCAACGTAACAGTACGTAGAATACGAGTGATAGGGGAAATCTCCCTGCCAAACACCATCCTACCATGGGGGAGGAGGAGTAAGGAAAATCAAATAAAACGATGTAAAAAACATGAAGTGATAAAAAGAAAAAAAAAAAAACGTTCTAGGTACGAAGGCTCAACAGACATCAACCGTCAAAGTTCTTCTTCTGTATTGAGTTTCCTAGCGAGAAGAGGCGAAGGGCTCGAGAGGTAACAACCTGGCGTCCTTTTGATGACTAGGGGCGCGTACGGATGTTCTTCGCAAAACAGGCACTCGTCAAAAATGAAGAGGAGGACCTCGTTGAGGATCTATAGAGCCTAGACTTTAAAATCTCAAAGAGAAAACGGGAAGTGAATTTATTTTTCGAGTTTTGATAGGCCACGAGATACTCATTATTAAAGATTAGACGGCTCCGTGCCTCGTCTGGTGTTGGTCATTGAAGCGGTTTACAAGAGAAAAAAGAGTGCGATAAGGGGAGCTTTTTTTTAAATGAAAGCAATAATTATACCCCTTCGACTACTTTGATCCACCAACGTAGGAGGGCGTAGGAGGGCATCGCATCGTCAAGTTGCGATAAATACCACATTATTCCCATCTCTGCTCGGCGGTTTAGTCGTTTAGAGCGTAGCTTACACATGAAGAGTAGTATTAAACCCGCTGTTGATCCTGCCAAAAACAAAAAGAAATCCATCCTCTCCCCTTATTGCCCTTCATCCAATCGTTATCTTTGTCTATCCCATTTATTGACGCCCACCACCTCTCAACTAAGAAGACGTCTGCTTTTTACGATGCAAGACCTCAGCCACCAAACAGCCCAAGTCACATCCAGTTTACATTAGCAGAGAGATGATGCGGAGGACGAGTGTTTTCGAATCCTACGGAGCAACGTAGGGTGGGTATCCATGTAAGCGAGACAAGGTGTAGAGAGGGAAGAAATCTATCTCTTTTGGAGGCTAAGAAAACAGCACTCATCCGCTGTTTGTATAGTGAGTCCCAAGATTTAATCAATACCCCAGGCTGCCAACATTGCTGGCTGTGCAGATCTAGAGATCCGGGATTTTGGGCATGAGCCTTTTATAACCTTTTATCCAAGAAGCAAGAGGAGGTGGAAGTGCCAAGAAATATAGGACGAGCGAAAAGAGACAAAAGGTAAGTGAAAATCAACACGACTTACCAAACGCCTCAGCGACAGTATAACACGGGAGCCGGAGTGAATGGGTGCGGCAGCTGCTCTGTAAGCTGCTAGCGGATATCTCAAAACAATCACAGACCCATCATGCGCTTCAAACGACCGCTGCAAGATTTTAGAAAGCTTTTCCAACCAGCATCCCACTGACCTATCCACAAACTCCTTTATGGTATGTATATGTATTGCTCCTTATTAGACTACGTAGCCTACTCGACAATGTCTGTTTCAGAAAGGAAAAAAAAACGCAGAGGGAACATCAGAGAAAGAGAGCGAGTCCTTTTATTTTTCCACGAATCCTATATAGTAGTAGGGGTGTAGTTGTGTGTACCGCAACAAGCCTGCGAGGAGGACGATTGGGAAAACGAATGCAGAGGGGGAAAAGAAGGATTTCTTTTTCGTTCCCTCTCTCTCTCTCTCTCTCGTCTGCTCTTATCTTTCTACATAGGCTCTTCCCTACTTTCACTTCTCAACATTCGCATGGTCGCTCGGTCGTTCGCTTGGTTGCTGATTTGAACGGGGGGAGTCGACGAAGCAGAATCGCGGCTGCGGGGAAAATCAAACTCATAAAGCCAAACAGTTCAACCGTACACCTTTCTCGGGTGCGCGCCGCTTCTGCTATTTCACTACTTCCAGGCATAGCAAATTCAATGTGCTGATACCGGTTGGGGGTTTTGGGCTTTAGGGAAACCGCATATACCACGGCTACATATTAGTTTCTAGTTCTAGATTTGTTTTTCTTTCCTTTTTTTTGTACCGGCTACCGGCAACATTGTGGGTTAGAATTACCCCACATTCAGAAAACTGAAAAGGTCAATACGTGTTATGCGCTTGGTATATTGCATAATTATTACAAGCCGCCTCAAAATTGGTCTGCTACTGCGTCTTAGCCCAATCTAATTTTCCGCGTTGCTAGTAGCTAGGACAAATTCAATGTGTCGGCTAAGGATTTTTAAATCCCATACCAAATTAGGTTTTAGATCTTGGTTCTACTTAGCCTATTTATGAGCTTCGTGATGGGATTCCATCTAAATATGTTACCGTAACCTTTTATCAACAGTTGATATATCTTTAGCCTAGGCATGACCATTGTCTAAATTTGAAGCGATCCTGGAATTGGTACGTATGGGTAGAAGTTTTCAAAACTTATAGCAACGGCAAAAAATTAGTTTCTAGACTAGTCTTTACATCCTTATTTATGAACTACGAAAGGGATTCAAGTTGAATCTGTCCAAACTTTATTAATTGAAATTTTTTGAGATTTGTATATACTTCCACTTTCATGTTTTAAGGCCCTTGTGTCGTCTTTTTTTACGTACTCCAATTCAGACAGTGTTTTTTATGCGCATAAGAAAACACAGCGAAAACATAAAAATACGGAAAAATAATTCTGACATTATATTCTATCAAAACGCTAGGTTTTATTTGTTTTTTAGTATAATAGGCATAACTTTTTTATTAATTTTACGAAAATTCCAGAATCGTGTTTGGCTACGGATATATGTAAACATCTTTGTAATGTAAGTCATTAGTTTCTGAAACTTGATTTACTCTCGAATTATTGATAAGCCACGCGATGAAAGGTAAAGGCTTTGAGTAATAAGGATTTAAGCTGAATTCGTTAACCTATTCAAAGTGAGTCCAAAATTAATTTTTCTTAAGCTTAGGCATAACCTTTTTCTAAATTTCACGCGATCCCGGAATTGCGTTTGACTACGGATTTGTAGACTTCATTACAATGGAAACTTATTAGTTTCTAAATTTTGATTTACTTTTGAACTATTGATAAGTCAAGGGATGAAGGATTTAAGTTGAATTCGTTACCCTTTTCAAAATGCGGCGACTTCGTTTGAAACTCATCATTAAAATATCAAAGGGCAAGTGATGCGAATGCGTCTAGTTCACACAGTCATTTGATTTGAAAGGCCTCGGTTTTGTAAGCAACAATCGCCAGCACGCGTTCCCCACTATTCTTCATGTACAACTGTTTGTTAAGTTTAGAATATTTACACTGTTTGGCTTGAGTACAATTTTTTTCTTGTTCACTTTGAATGAAGTATAGGCATTTCAAGCTTAAAAAAGCGTAACCTAAATTTACGCAATCCTGGAATGAAAGTGTCCTGCTTGGATTCCGAGTTCCTTCTATTGTTCGACGTTGGTTGCTTGTTGCTACTTATCAACCAATTATTTATCAATAGAAAGAAAGGGAAGACGCAACTCGAACAAGTCAAAGTAGAATTATTTAAAAGTAAAAAAAAACGTGCGGGAGAGGTCTGTAGCGCGCCGAAAGCCTGGAAGGAAAGCACATGAACGCCTCCAGGTTGGCTGAATGGTAGGGTTGAACTGTTGAAGTTGGATTGGAAAAGCTCTGCTCTTTTCAATAGTCGAAACAGGGCCCTTTCCTCAAAGTTGCCGGGCCAGAAGAGCAAATGTGGATTGAGCTTTTGTTAGAAATACCGCAAACTGCATAAAATAAACACTGGAAATAAAAAGAAGCAATAACGGAGAAAATCGATAGGTACTGGGGCCCTCTCAGTTGACGTAGAGCACGGATTTAAAAGGAACAACGAGAAAACGTGGATGGCGAGCACTTTGAGTGGGTGGCCAGCTCCGGGGAGAAAAATAAAACAACAAAGAAAGGGTACCATTCATGTATGCCTTTCCTTGCCTGGTTGTCTTAACTCTCGAGCAAGCCCAGTGGCATTGCTTACGGCAATATTGGTAACGCACGTAGACTGGTAACTGTAATGCAGTAATAAGAATTTTGAAAAAAAACATAGCAGAACTTGGCTATTTCTTGTTTTGTCGAGAAAAAGATATTTGCATGTACACCTTTTGTACTACTCCCTGTCGGACCAATTCTTGATGGAAGAAATAACAATAAAAGAGGACCCCAAGTTTTTCTTTTTATTTGTTGCCATTGGTGTTTTCACGTCAGTTATAGGACAGACAGGAAAATAGGACGCGAAAAAGAGCTTTGTGGCTCTTAGTGCGATTTTGTTTTATGCATATGTCTTGTCTCATCTTAGCGCCGACGGCGCTACATATATTTCTCGCTGAAAGATTCCCAGGAACGGTTTACACGTTGGTTATTCTATTAACAGTACTGA
The DNA here is from genome assembly GCA_022539655.2 of Ceriodaphnia dubia. Classification (NCBI taxonomy): domain Eukaryota; kingdom Metazoa; phylum Arthropoda; class Branchiopoda; order Diplostraca; family Daphniidae; genus Ceriodaphnia; species Ceriodaphnia dubia. The sequence goes on from JAKUCG020000249.1 coordinate 613,645, forward strand.
ATAAGAACCTGTTTCTATTTTTGGCTTGGCTTAGTTGGTTTGGTTAGCAACATCTTTGGTTACATGAAAAGCTTGTTTAAGTCTGGTTGCATCCAATGTCATCGTACTTGCCTGTCTTGTTACCGAACGAGAGGGGGGATCCAACTCAATTCCATCGTCATTTGCCAACAAGTGGAATGAAAAACTAGAAAAGGTTACATGAGTAATACAATCATAGTACGTAGATGATATAGGTTCCGGCATGAACGCACAGGTCAGAATAAAGGCCCCTCGAAAATAAGCAATGTCCAATACGGACGGCACAAAAATTAGGTTGGACTCGATGATGTGGCTTTGATAGGTGACGTCATCGTAGGTGTCTAACGTATAACGATCGGTTCGTGGCATCGACTTACTCTCTCGATAGCAAAAACTTATTTCGATTTCCCCCTCCGACAGAGTCGCAACAAGGATTGTTAAGCAGTTTTGCCGAACAGAACAGGGGGGGAGAGAGAGAGAGAGAGGAGGGGGGGATACCAATCAAGTTTCGATTTGTGATGGGAATGGCTGTGATTCGATTTTTTCGTCATTCAACAGGAAAAAAACCTCGACCTTCCTATTCGTTTTCTCGTTCTTTCTCTCACTTGCTGTCGGATCGCGCAGCCAATATTTCGATATTTTCTTCACTCGGGTGAATGCAGTCAATCTACTACGACGAAGACGCCATGTGAGGGCGAGCCGACAAGACAGAGTGTAGTGATCCGTGGACGATATGGCAAACCGATCGTTGAAGATTCACTCCATTTAAAATGAAAAAAAGTGATATAATATCGATATTTGAGACGAAAAATCATTTGAAAATGAGTTGGATCGTAAAAAAGGACACGGGGTAGGGTGATAGTTATCAATTTGAGAGGGAAAGAAATTTTTACCTCCCCTCTCTGTCTCCTGCCCCGCTCTGTCGCTCATTTCCGCAGACTCTAATCGAATCGGCCAGCGGGTCTTATTGCCGGACGATTCGCTACCGTATTCAATTTGACCTTCCGTCATTTTGGACGGATGACTCGCAGCTGGTTCTCTCTTTCTCTCGTGTTCGTCCCTTTTGCGTAATCACGTTGAGCGCTACGATCGAGGAGAGAGATCCAGCTGCGAGTGGGAAACAGCGCGCTAATGCCTTGTATAGCCGTCCTTGCTCCCCCCGCGGGGAGCATTCTAGAAGCCCGGCTCCGCTCTTCCGACACAACACATCTCTCTCTCCAAGAGCAAAAGCAAATCTATATATATATCTATATATGTATAGAACCTTCCGAAGGCGATCTAGCTGCGTGGGATAACTTGGTTACAATCGCTCACGTTTTATCCGATGGCGACACGATTTGTTACGTGCTCTTTCACGAAAGAGAGAGAGAGAAAGAGAAGACAACATGGGAAAATGTGTGTAATGAAATAGGCTTTCAAATCTATTACGGGAACGATTCCGCTCCGTCGTCTGCCACTCGAGTTAAGGGAAAAGGTCTAAATAAAACGACAAAAAATTTATCAAAGATGAGAATGTGTTGTATTATGACTCGAGTCACTTGTTTGCTTTCATATTTATCCGTTTTTTAAATAATACAAATGGTTATTACACAAGACACGAAAGCTATATTTTCCATCAATGTCGTAGAAATTCAAAGGCTATAATATAACAGAACAAACGGATCTATTCTAAGGCCTCCATTCGTCTTCTTCATCGGGAAAACAGAGACTGATGTTGTTGATAGTACCAGGAATCGCTCGCCAAAATTGAATCGGCGATTGATTTCCTCTACCTTCATCATTATATTATGTATACAAAAAAATTATTTCTAGAAAGGAAAAATTGTAAACCATAAGAATAATAAGAAAAGCCCAGAAATAAGAAAAGTATCAAAAAGAAATCGAAAAAAAGGTGAACTGGTGATGGAGGGGATCGCTCCGGAATAAGTGGTTATACAGCGCGTTATTTGTGTGCCGCGGTAAATATTTGGTTTTGATACACCGCCGACGGGTTGAGTGAGTGACTGATGGGCTTGGGACGCCGGTTGATGGGAAGTGCGTGGCGTCGTGCGAAGAAAAAAAAGGGGTAGAAAATAGGCTAAGGGAGACGTGTAGAAGACAATGACAAATTGGATTGCAAGACCGACGTCGACAAGGTTTTTCGGTATGGAGCCCTGTCTAGTACGAGGCCGACGACGAGTAGCTAATACTAATAAAGCCCTTTGAACAGAATAAATTCAATTGGCAAGGAGAGTCCTCGATGAAGAGGCACGTGTAAGGGAGTAGGCGACGAAACGAATAGAGTCGCGAGGTAGTGGGCTTGAGTGTGCAGTCAAAGGCTTTTGAGGCTCCAGTTTCACATAGGATGAATCAAGAAGAGCAGCTGAAATCGTGTTTTGTAGATGACGCAATAAGAGATCGGCATTGGAACTCGAATCATGTCTCGTTTGCGTCACTCTCCTGATCGACTGACTGCGAAATGAATGACTGGCTGTACTGGGCGTACCACGATCTCGAATTGCGATTCGCAGGTCTCGTCGTACCTCCGACGCCGACGCTTTGCTGCTGTTTCGGTCGTCGTAGAACAACATCAGCAGGCCCTGCTGTCGAAGAATCCGTTTCGTCGCAGTCGCTGCCTCCAGCCGCAGTCCCCGCAGGGCGATGGTGGTGACGCGGTCCAGGGCGAACCACCAAACACGGCTCCGGCTCCGCTAAGGGAGCTGTCGCATTATAATGCGGGCCAGTCGACGTCGTCCTGCTGGTCGTCGTCGTCGTCGTCCCCCCACCAGCCGCCCGAGGATGAGGCGCTAGGACGAGAGTTTGATGTGGCAAATTGGTCTTGACTGCAGCAGATGAAGGAGACCCGGCCGATTCACCGCCGGCTTCTGCTGTAGACACGTCTGAATATTGACGACGAGCAGGATGCAATTGTTGCTTTGCCTCCGAATCGGGAGGTTCGACCAAGGATTGCCGCCACCGTCTGTTCGTCGACGCGAGCCTTTCGTCGGAATCTACGCGAGCATCTGACGGAGTTGCGTAAATTGGGGTAAAGCCGCTCGACGGATTCGCTCTCTTGGTAGACACGACTATCGCTCCTGTTGGAACGTCCTGGTGAGGCAAGTCGGGCAAGACTTTGGGCAGATTGAGACGGCGTATTGTATCCATGGTACCGTATGCGGAAGTAGACAACCTACGTTCATCTTCACCGAAACTGTTTGGCGTAGGATCTTCTTCACCGAGTGTAACTCTGTAGTTGCAGTCGCCGTCGTCGTCGTCTCCGCCTACAGCTACATCTCGTTTCGTGATCGATCGCTGCAAACTTAACTGGCTCTTACTACGTGGTTTCCGTCTGCCGGTCCGGCTAGTTGTCGTGTTTCCAGCCGAACTTACAGAATTCGCAGGACCGTCCGGCCCCGTCGCCTTTGATTCCTTTTCAACGATAACTTTGTGGTGGAACTCTGGCGCAGAAACGTTCCTCCCCGGTTGTTTCTGGTGGTCGACGGCCTCCTCTTTGACGGGCAACAATCCGTGGATGTCGCTAGCCTTACTGCTTTTAGTCAACTGCGGGAACATGACGGTAGCCAGATCCTCCGTTTCGCAAAGTCGTGGATCGTAGCGATCCGACCCGCCCAATTTGGCCAGCGCCGGTTTGGTTAGCCTGTTGCGCTGCTGGTCGATGGATGGCGGTGTCGGGCACCGTTCGACCGTGATCTCTTGAGCCATCCATTGGCTGACTTTGGTGTGCGGATCCATCGTGCTGGTGCTGGCCTGATGCGGTAAGCCGCTCTGCATGCAATTGGCGCTACCTTCAATGTCGTCCTCGTCGGCCCGCTGCGAAACTAAGCTCGATTGGCCCGCAGCACCGGCCTGAGCTGTCGAAGCCGGATGATCTTTGTCATAGTCCGCTGGACGCACCTTGTACTGTCGCTGCAAGAGTATTTCTTTGAAGCGGACGCGATCGCGCTGATAGAAAACGCCCGCGCAAGCACAGACGTTGAGCACCAAGAAACAGATGCCAATGACGATGACGATGCTGAGGGCGATACCGCCGCTATGTCCGGCCACACTCCCATCGGATTTGGATGTGTTGCCCGATCCTTTCGTCGGATTGAATGGGAATACCTGGAATCCGCCGCCCGACTGGTCAACTTCCGGCTGGGCTCCCATCACTGGAGGAGTATGGCTGGACTCGGGTTCGGAGGGTGAAGAGTCTGCAGTGGGTGAAGCACGGGATTTAGTCAGGGCGATTGTGGATAAAGGTAGAATGGATCGGAAACCACCTCCTCCGTTGGTTGATACGTCTCCATCGTCGTCGTCCTCGTTTCCGATCCCGACAACTTTCCCATTGGTGGACAGCAGCTCTGGAATCAATTTGGACCACAGCGCCATCTTGTCAGCGCGGTAGTGGTCTTTGACTTTTGGTCGTAAATCTATACAGGACCAGTCCGGGTTTCCCAATGATTAGCGAAGAGTAGTACGGTACTAGACTATGGTTTCTAGTGCTTCTGGACTCACCAATGTTGAGGTACTTTTGTGAGTGTCGATCGTAGGCCGGCCATTGGACGTAAGAAGGTTCGAATCGGTCGCGGCTGTTGACGGTCAAGAACTTTTGGCGCGGTGGGAAGTTGGGGTTTCTGCAATCAGTCATGATTGGAATCAACTTGTCTCCGTTGGTGAGCTTTATAGGACACGCTGTACACGGGCACGTTGGGGCTTATTCGAGCCCACAATTCTTAAAGGACTTACCCGGTGCGGGCGAAATTGGCCCAGTAGGTGATTACGATTTCGGATAGGAGCATTTCGGCCCGAGTGTAGTTGGAAGAAAGGTGATTGGTGCCACCAACTAATGGCATACCGAACACGTACGCTAACTCCTCGCCGTGGATGCTCCCCCAGTTCTACGTAGGTAGAACATGTACAGTAGTAACAAGTTTGCACGGGAGAACAAGTTCTCCGTTAGCATTAATGCTTCAAGACTATCTACTACTACTTCGACTACTTGTAGTAGGCTACGTGGTGGTAGAGACCGTCTGATCTAGGTCCGTGTGCACTGTGAAACTTAACTTACCTGAGGATAGTCGCCATTGGTCGTCTGATGGGTAAAGACGTAGAAGTAAGATCGCTGGCGAATGGCCGAATGTAAATCGGCCATCTGGATGACAGGAGCAACGACCCGGGCGTCGCTCAGAATTTCCAAAATCGAATCGCGGTATTCCTCCGTGTCGCGAACGGGATTCTTCCAATCCTTGACGAGGTTACCGACAACGAGGGCGAAGGAGATGATCAATCGTTGGCCAGCCAAAAAATGAAGGATGAAAGATTCGGTTTGAAGGAATCGAGAAATTCCGCGCTAACGGGGAGCGAGCATGTAACTGCTTTTACCGTGTATTCGTTGAGGATGGCGGCCGTCACTTGATCGATATTGGACGCGTAAGAGTTGCGAACGTACGTCCGGATAATGCGGTTCCTCTCGTTTTCCGTTAAACCGTTGGTTAACGTGGCGGCGTTTAAGAGATGAAAGCTCTCCGACTGAGTGACTCCATACATCACGTCATACCTAAACGAACAAGGGAATATGGCGACGATCAATATCAAACGAGAAAAAGTCGACGTTCCAGCGCCCCGACCGAGAGATGTATGCCGCACTTTGTATGTAGGAACGTGGCGGTAGTACCAAACTTTTTGAACGTCTTGGATTTCATTTGCAATCGTCTCCTTCTAGTTGGCTTTCAATACAGAAAATGGGGTCGTGCTAGAGCTCTGGTGCAACGTCATACATTATTGTATTTGCCTTTTTGAGAGAGCTGGCCTTTTTTTTTTGTCAGATCATACGTTTGTTGCCGCTGGGTTGGCACCCCTAACCGTGTCGCCGCTTCCCAAATAGCCCAAACACCCAAAAACTATAGCGGAGGGGACGAAAAAGAAGAAAGAGAGAGAGAGACGTCGAGAGAGAGAAAAAAGGGGCGAGGACAAAAAAAAAAGAGTGTCGCAGCGCTCCGGCTGCTGCACATCTGAACGACGGAAACGTCCTCGGTGGGCAATAACACTTTAATGCATTGAGATGACCTGTGAGTGCTCTGGCGACGTGAGTACTGGACGCTTCTGCACGCAGAAGCGCTCACGACTCAATAAAAGAGCCGTGACTCGCCTTTATTCTTTCTGGTTCTCGACTATTGCTTTGTATACCTTCGTCCCCTCATGAGCTCCGGTCCCGGTCGGTCCCGGTACTTAGGAACAAGGGCCACTACTTCAAATGCCATTCGGAAAACGGTTATTCCTCTCATCTGTCCTCTCTTCCCGCTAAGGCTATTTCTCTGTCAAACCATCACAAACTTTCGCCTCTTTTCCTTTGTAGCGATCTTCCACTGCAAATACGAGACGACACGGACGACTAGGTCTTTGATGGGATGGCGTCAGTATCTGTTTGCCAGTATTCGAAATCGGCTTCTACTAGTACAAGAAGCGGATTTGGCACAAGACATTTGATGGCTCAATACGACCACTCGAGTCGATGAAACGGAGACTTGAACTCATTAGCTAGCTACCAGTAGACGATAACGAAGGAGTTGATGAGGCTACTTGAGACTGTCTCGAGTATATCGTCTTGTTTTGCTCCGACTTGACAAATCCTTGTGATGTGCAGGATAAATGTTGGCCAAGAACTTGTCGTCGACTTATTGGAGCCCGGCGTTGTTGAGCTTAGACGCTTTGTGTACCATCAGTATGTGTAGGCTACTATATATCGTGTACGGTATTTGAAATGTACCAGTAGGAGCTGACACTGTCTGTTTGTTCCTATATAGTAGTACAGCTTGTGCGCTTTTTCTTTCCTGTACCCTACGCTGTACTAGGAATGAAATCATTTGATTGTGATGCAGTGCGGATGGCATTGCCACGCGCGTTTTCCCTTTCAAAGGACTTGAAAATTGAGATCGAGATCAGAGGGAGAGAGACAGAAAAGAAAAAGAAGAAGAAGAAGAAGAGGGAACTAAATAAATGTGCGAGTTGGAACAGTTTGAAGAAAGATAGAGCTAGCAGTTGATACCCTCTTTCTCTCTGTCTCTGTCTCTCTCTTCTTTTGCTTCCATTTCCAGAAGCTCTCCTTTTCTTTCGTCTTCTTTTCCTTCATCCCCGACTTTGATATCGTCGGCGGTATCAGCTGATTCAGCAACACCGATCACGAGCAAGCAATCCTCTCTAACTTCTTTTGCTTGCACCGTCGGTGTAATATGGACGTAATCAGAACAAGCTGTGGGCATGTTTGAAAAGGAAAACTAGTATGGAAAGAAACTACTAGTCTCCCCATAACGTGTGCTGCGCTGTAATCAATACCCGGGTTTTGTGCTAACTTTATTACTCAACTGGTTGGTATCTACAGTGATGTGATTTCCAATCCTTTTGAAATGAGAAGAACTTCCCCTCTTCAAACACTCGGCTGTCTAAATTCCAGCCGGCCGATAACTTTTCGGCATTACTAATTGTAGGCTATAGAGAAACTATATGAAGCCAGCGTCCATTGATTCGTAGTCGAAAAGCGATGAAGAAGATGATAACTTTTTACCTCCCGAAAAGTTCGTTGTAAGTTTTCATTGATTGGCGCGGCTCGTTCGGCACGACGATGCCGTCAACAAGAGGCGCCAGTGGGCTGGCGTAGAGCGGCGCTTGTAGCCTGACGCTCATGAGTTCTGTCACTCGCTTGAATCGGAGACAAGCTGCCAACTCGTCGTCTCTCTCGACCAGGGGGCAGTCCACTTGCTGAGCCGCTTGTAGTGTGTAGCGCAACGGATTTTCTGCGAGGGCCCAATCGGCAAGAGCTGTGCCACTCATCAGGATGGCACGCTGGAATAAACCTACGATAATAAAAGAAAGCAACAGTGCGTGCTATATAATCAAACGGATCGGCCCAACATTGATCCGAAATAGAGACGAGACGGACAGCGAACGAAAGATTGGGGTAGTACAGAGATAAGTGAGCGCGTGGGAGGAGCCGGGGGGAAAGATGAGAACGCTCAATCCCATCATTGCGACCCACACACGATAACTACCGTAGCCGGACGAGGCGCACGAACTTACTAATATGCGTTGCACGTACGTATGGAGGAAGGTGGACAAGGTGAACTTAAAAGTACAGAACCTTGTACAACGTTGATAAGGATTATTAGAATATCTAAGAGTAGATTACCGCTCTTGCTCCAACTTTACAAGTTTTCTACGGGAATATGGTATTAGTGCAACTAATTTCTGATGGGAAATTTATTCGTATTTCTCATTTAATACTATAATGCGAATCTTAATTTTAAACTGTGGCCGTTGGTCTATTCAAAGATGACGGCGTACCTGGAATGGCTAAATCTCTTTGTAGCAAATAAATTGAGGTTCAGCTAAGGTAACAGCAATTAGAATCCTTGTTACAACACACGCGAGAAAGTGCAGCTGATTTGTGTTGACGTGTCTGATAGTTTCACAGAACGCATCTACTGTAATTCCTGCAAACGAGTCACGAGATCCGTTCCATCGCTGTCGTATTTACGCACGAACGTGAAAGCATCATAGTATACTAATATCCTATACCAAGAACTCATTTAAGGTATTATTAATAACATTCTTACCGCTGGAACCCTGAGCCATAGGCGAAATAAGAAGAAGATTGACGCATGCTGCTCCGGTTCCATGGCCAAGTAACGTCACCGATTCACGATCCCCGCCAAACTGGGCGATATTATCCTGAATCCACTGCAGTGCCGCTATCTGGTCGAGGAGTCCGAAATTTGCCTCTCGATTCTCGCGCAAATCTGGTCTCAGGAAGCCTAAATTGTGGATATGCGAAGAGACAAGTGAATTTTTGTGCAACGTCTCTTAACTCGTCAAAAATTAATTGTATTATAACATTTGTCGGCAACATTTAAACAATTTTGCGGGGATTCGATCGTGACCAACTTGAGGCGTCTACTACTAGATGGTGCGGGTGGACTTGTGGTCTTTTTACACATTTTTTGGCTCCAACAGCACAGCAAGGGTGCGTTTTTGCTTTGATTCTATTCGTTTTGGCATTCGCAATAAAAAAAAACAAAGACGAAAAATAACTGCGCAGTGAAGGAATTTCCAAATGACAATAGTCAATGTCACGAATAATTGTACTAATGGAACGAGTAATCGATCAGCCAGTTTACTGAAAACTGTCAATTACGCTTCACTTGTACCCCATCCGCTTCATCTACCAATGAGTAACTTTGAATGACACTTTCGGAGCGATACGATACTAAAGTTTCGGAGATGCCATTTTCTGTTGCCTAGTGACTAGATTGAAATTTCGCGCTAGGACCACAGCGCTAGGTATTTGAAGGACTCTGCGAACACTGCTTTACTTTGTTATTAAAAACTTGGTAACGATACAGCAGCCGGAGGCATGTGTACTATAGCGCTAATGATGGTTAAAGTAGGCCTACTATGGATTTAGATAAAACCGAATCAACTTACCGAGGACACCGAGACGGAAATTGAGAGTGACAACAACGACATCGCCGTAGCTTGCTAATATTGATCCGTCGTACGGATTCCCCGAGTTCCATTCGTAAGACTCTCCATGGATGAAGACGATCACCGGAAATTTGATGTTCACATCCTTCCCACCAACTGGTGACACGCGACCGAGGTCATATTGAATGGCAACATAGAAACATAATTACAAACAAAAATTTGTCAGACAACGTCACTAGAAAGCTCTGAGAGTCACATTGAAAAAACTGTAGCGAAAGATTCATACAAGGTAACCATTTTTTATTTGCGCGTCGTGACGACGAGCAGCATTAAAGAAAATTTAAAATTTAAATAGCTTTTAAAGCACTTAGTGCCATTTTAGCGTGAACTTTCCATTATTTTCTAACGTATTGAAAGATCAAGTGTTAGCTAAAAATAAAACCATCAACTGCACTATCTTCAAATTTGTGAAAAGCAACACGTATAACCGCGACGCCTGACGGAATCTGTACAGTTGTATATTCTTTGAAAAGGGTTCTGTACGTACTTGGTAGGTCTTAGCTCGCTCGCTGAAAGAGCAAAAGTTTTACGTGACATCGGTAGTGGATCTTACCACAAAAGGACTCCTGAATCCGAGCTCAACTTTCACTCGTCGGCTTTGGTCTGGAACTATCATCGGAGGCTTTTAGTCAGGGACGTGACGAGCAAGGATTGGGCTTATAAATAACGAATACGTACCACAGCCGTTATCGAGACCGCATTCATCATACGAATATGCGCTTCACTTCTCCGAGTTAACTTGACATTCTTTGATATTTTTGAAACGATATGGCGCTCAGCTGCTCATGTACTAGGCAAGCATCAACTTGAAAGTGGAAACTAGGAGACGAGTTCCTCTGATATTGCTGAATTTAAGTGCTGTTAGTAGTTCGATAGAATGAGCGATTCGCGCGTGTACCAGACAATATATTGGAGCTGAATTTCAGTGGAATCGTAAGCGGGAACTGTAAGTGCTGGTACGGCTTGAATATTGATAGCGTCCCTTTTCTAATTAGAATGATTCTGAGATAGGGTCATAGAGAGCAGGATAATTATTTAAGCATACATAAAAAGCAACTTGTATCTCCGAGCAATTCCCGATAACGAAGTCGTTTATAATAGATGGTCTCTAAAGTGTTACATTTGCGCATCGTCTCGTCGGGAGCGATTCCAATATCCATTGATGACTGATCCTAAAGAGATTGGACTGGAAATTGATTTACCCTAATATCGTAATCCGTATTCACTTTCTACAGTGGGCGTACCATTCAAAGCTTAGCAAGTCTTTATTTTCTCTAAAGTTTTTTTCAAAACAACCCAAGTCGTGCTATCAATACTAAGTTGCTCGTATATACATTCGTATGTTTGGTAGTGTTACGAATTAAATTAAAAGGTTGAAACTAAAGCCATTAGGACCAAACATTTTGTATCGAGCCGTACAAGAGAAGTTCAAATATCTCGGAGCGGAAGGACCAGAACGCTTTCGAGGACAAAGCCCGACTTGAGTCCACCAGCTAACCGGTGATGGGAACCAAGAACTATGGGGTGAAACTATGGGACATGGTTTAAAGTTCTCGAAGAAAATCCTTCAAAATAGGAAAGAATATAAACTGTCTTAAATAATCATTCAAGAAGTACCTGTTACTACCCTAAAGCTTTTGATATCTTTGGTTATAGTCATAGTCTCATATGTTTTTATAACACACAAGAAACGAATTGTAATGCGGACGGTTTCTTTAAAAATTGTGAACCTGCAAAAGTGCAAAGACAGTAAGCTTACTGTCTTTGTAAAAATGTTGATTACTCGCTAAAAGCCGCATTAAAAAAGCAAAGGCTCAAGTCGCTACCATACGCTTTTAATGTAGTTTTTTAGTTCTTGGATGTTCCTGATTATAGGCAGGATTTTCAGGAAGCTTTACTTTTTTCTAGAAAATTATATTGGTAATGCTTCACAAACATTTTTTAAAACATCGTTTTCTTTAAGGCCGCTTAACGTAGTTAACATAATTGCTATCTCGAACTGCTTCTTGAAGCTGTCGTAGGTCGGCGCTGATAGTTTCTATCGGTAGAGACATACGTCTCCGAGAGGGGGCAATACGAACATCCGTCCTAGTATAGTGATATCGTGATGATGACAATCGAACGCTGCACACCGTACTGTCTGACATAGTAGTCGTCAACCATAGAGTTGTAACAGAGCTTAGTTTCAATGATTTGAAAACTTGGAAAATTTTAGAAACTTTTGGAAAAAGAACTTTGGATATGTTCCTTGCGTGTAATAAAGCTTGGGAATGTTGAGTCTGCTGTATTGAGTCTGAACTCCGAATACGCCCTCTTGTGCAAAATGCCACTTGATTGAGAAAGGGATTTGAATACTATTTGAGTATTTGACTGTATTCAGCGTATCGGAAGTAATCGAAGTTCGCGCTCACATGATCACGTTCATTGCTTTGGACAACAGCAGGACGGTTGACATCTGGCTATCTGGCATTCTTCTTCACATTCAACAGAAAAAATAGAGAAATGTTTTTTTCGCAAATATATGGCGTTTGCGTATTGACATCCTCTAACAGCAGACTTGATTGTTATTTAAATTATGGTTGGAATGCAAGATAAGGTCGCCGCAAAAAAGATTGAGAAAAGTAAGGAAGTACAAAAGAGGTAAACAAGAAATAATCAAAAAGTGACAGATGCCGTACTACATAAAATAGGATTTATCTCAGTTGCGGTACCTCGGAAGCGCTTTTAAAAACCTCTTGACGATCATATTTGTATTGAAGCTTTTTACAGAGAAATATTGTAATTGATTTCAATGTTTCATCGACGAAGTTTGGCGGTGTCAGTAAAACTTTGAAAGCAAATTCCGTAATAGTTTTTTAATTAGTATTGTACATTGGAAAGTTGCCTAAATCTGTATACCAAAGAGTGCGGCATACAAACGTATTTGTTGGTTGTGGGGTGGATGTCATCACTAAATACATGAAAAAACACAGGTTAATATCTTTTAATCTCCAGTTCTTGTTAAAAAAAAGTTTCTTCATCTCGAGTTTTTGGCTGACAATTTACATACTTATGAATCACCCTCATGTCCGAAGGGACTACAGCCACCTCGCATACTTTAAATTGCAACATACTGTGCTCGATCGATGCCACACGTTAATTTGAAACTCTATATTTAGACCATACAGCGGAACAATACTATCGATTATGAAGAATTGTTTCAGCTAGCCTTTCGCTGCATGCTTCGACAATCGACATTAAAAGGCAATTTACATTAACTTAATTTTGTATGCACACTTGCGCTCTTAATTAAGTTCTCATCACTATTTTATATTACTATTCACTCGTATGTAAGCTACATCGTCCAATAGTTTGCATCCTTGATTGAGCGGTATTTTATCGCGACAAGGAAGACTACTTAACTGGTAAATCGGTAAAGAACCGGCATTTACGCTCACGCAAATAACCGTGAGTTTAAGGGTTAGTTTCTGGTGACATTTTAGGTTGCTGGACTGGACATATTACCATGACCAAAACAATCGACCCCAACAGCTTTCCTGGTTTCCAGGGATAGCCAAGAAGATTAATCAACAAACTTTTGGCATGCAAAAGGAAAGGCATAAATTAATCGCCGTCCCCACCATGAATTTGCCATGTCTTGACCAAACTTAATAAACGATGGTTCCCTGTTACCCCTGCCATTCTTTCTTGAAAGCAGCTGGCAGTATAGCTACAGTATGCAATAGACTATCTTTTAATTGCCACTTAGTGCTGACGTTCCCATTTAGGTGGTTATTTTGATCGATGGATAACTGTCGTATAATATTGCGCATGGATTACCCTTGAGTTACGATATTTTTAGTGACAAGCTAGGGACTACACTCAATAATTTGTGGAGATATATATTAATACAAAGGAATCAAACCTTACAAATCTTAATCTCTAAAAAAGAAAACATGTTCCCAGAAAAAAACAAAAACATTTTTCTTATTTAAGACAACATTTTCGTTTATGTAACGTAGGAGGGTAAAACGAAAGTGAGCTTGATGATTCGATTTTCCCAGAAACAGCTTGCAGATTGTACATGTTAGTTAAAGAACAAAAAGGCCAATCGGCTGGTAGTAGTCAAACCTGATCCCTCCGGAGATTTTCGCAATCAAGCGTGTGTTGGAGTGACAAGTTCGAAGGCCTTGTTAATCGTAATTATCAGAGGAGAACTGTTAGTGCTACGAAATACATATTGAGCATCGAAAGTGACACAGCTTGCGAATACTGGTTCGATCTCTTTCTTTTTCTTACTTTTACTTTTCCTCTAGAGGCAGAAGAATGACGGACCTAGAGCGCTATGCGGCTTGTGCGGTCCATTAAAACTCTGACGAAGCATCAGTACAACATTCAATTAAGCGTCGTCTGAGCTAGCGATGGGCATCATTGATCACATGCTGTGGCGGTACCGCCTCTTGCCACTGACACTTTCTTGGCGTAGAGAGTTGCTGCTGACCGAACTGTTCCGCTGTAAGATGTCGGTTCTCTTCTTTCAGTCCTTCATTCGATGCCACTCCGGTTTCGCTAAAGCTCTGTTCGCTGGTGAGCTGTAGCCTAACCTTCCCCAGAAGCCAAGTATCAAATGAACAACACAGCTTTCAGTTTCGCTCCATATTACGTTTCTTTGACCAATGGTCACGGAACTATGTAATTATAAGTGGCTAGATCGCCGTCGCCTGCGTCAGGACCAAGAGAAGAATATAGCCTAGTCGTAGCTTTCTTTCCTCGCCTAACAGAGAGTCAGAAAAAAAACTCATTTACACTTCATATATTCATGTCCCATATTATGAACACACCATATTTTAACGTTGACATAAAGCAAAGCGAGGTCAAATTGCGTTCATACGGAGATTTCCAATTGAAGAAATTATTCATCATTTTGGGCATGTTAGCCAACGTAAATGAAAGAGTAAGCAGATTTTCCACCTTTTAGTCTTCATCAAAGGTTTGTTTACAGTCGGGAAATTGTCCGTAAAATAACAGCAGCGTCTGTCACACTTCAAATGTCACTTCTTAGAATAAATACAGAAATAACCTGGCGTATCAACGTGAACCGATTTTTCGAAACTTTACGGTTGACAATCATGCTGCACAAACCGACCCTGGTCGCCTTTTACATTTTGGCAATGCGAATGGGCATTTTTTTCTTTCGTTAAAGAGATAGGCATGTCTCGCAGGCCGGCTGGCGTCTCCGTTGGCTGACAAGACCCGGGGTTTAAAAAAACTCGACAACAACAAAAAGAAAAAAGGAGAAAAACAAAAACAAATACGCAACATGAAAAACAACTGCCACGATAGTGGGATGGGTATCTGTGACCGAGAAAAATGAAGTAGGATCCTTGGTCCGTGTGCCACTAAAACGGCCTGGCCGTGTAAATGCGAGCCAGCTGGATATGCAGCGTGCGCGCTTATTTTTAGCTAAGGCGGTGAAAGGATAGGAGAAAATCCCCACAAAAAGGAGGGAATATTCTCGCAACGCCCCTTTTGCTTGATGAGCCAACTCGGCGCTCACCGGAGCCAAAAGAGAAATGTTGCGCATGCAATGGCGACGTCTCCTTTTCTTAGGCAACAGTTCTTTTCCATTATTCGTAATATGGAGGTAGGTATACTATTGGAATTTTGCGCAAGGGGCTTCCATCATGGAGCTGCCGTGGCGTACGTATCGGACTGGACGAGATATACTCGAAAATATCCGTACGTTCCCACTTTCCAGTGCGCAGCTCGGCATCAGATTGGAAACTGGCTGGCGGCTGGGGTCGAGAGGGATAGAGGGGAGATCAGAAACTTCCCCACGTCTATTGACACAAGCCCCGAACAGCAACAACAACAGCAACATCAACGTACTGTTTGCTTTGGGAAGTTACTTTCGGCTGAGATCGTCCCTAAAGTTTCCATGGTGCCGCTGACGGCAGCAACAAACGAAAAAGTATCATATTGTTGCACAATGAGAAACTGAAGGAGAAAGTACAGGAGAAGATGCCTCTTCCGTCTTATAGGTGCGTTACCCTTGGGTTTATGGCTAGAAGATTGCATCTGATTTTGGCGTGTTTTTATTTTTATTTTCGAGAAAAGATGGCGTCTCTCTCCATTTGACTCTCGGCGCCAAGTTATGTGTCCCACGCGACGAAAAGGCGCAGAAGGAGGAGAGCAGCGACGACAGAATGAACGGGACAAGACAACAACGAAAAAAGAAAAAAAAGACCTAGAATTCCTCGAAAGCCTAGGACGCGGCGGACTAAATTTGGACTCTACTTATACTAACGGCTTAAAAAGCCAAGAAGAAAAATAATAATAAGAAAAATAACACCAAATGGTTTCGTCGTATCGCGCTACAGTGTCAAAAACATTTACCAGGCCTACCCGTAACGGGGGCGTAGATATTCAAGTAAAGGCAATCCTCGCTCTGATTGCGCAAATAAGGCAGCAGTCGCCTGAGGTACTGCAACCGTCCTCGAGTGACGAATCGCAGAGCTTCGCGCTCGTTGCTGACATCGGGCAAAGTTTGGGGACAAGCCGGGGCGTATTTATCCATAAGGCGCACGCCGTTCCATGGCAGAGGCGATACGGGCGGCATGAAGCGCAACGGACCCACAGGGGGGGAGGCATATGGAAGTCCAAGGAAAGCCTCGACGGGCTGAAGTTCTCTATTTGAAGGGATAACCAGTACTCCTTTGACCGATCCATGCTTGGTTCTCACAATCCGAGCACTCAACGACGGTCTCATCTGCCCAGTGACACAGACGATTAACGTCCACATGAATGCTACCAGCAACAGCACTGTTGAGCGCAACATGGTGAGATCCTTCATGTGCACGTACTCAAGTAAAACTCGCAAGCGCACTTCTCTGTATCACTCGTTGAGAAGTACTCGACACCCACACTGACAGCGACAGGAGCAGGGCTCAGAACAACACATCGCTCTTGATGATTCACATCCTCTCACGCACGGAACACTGAATCCGGGCTGTTGGACTGATTCACTGCATATCGAACGATGATGGCATAGAAAGTCCGGACGGCTGATCGGACCGTCGCCAGCAAACAGCCACCCGAAAACGAGTCTGAACCGAAACTCATCCGAACTTACCGGTTCCAACGGCAGGACAGGCGCCGCTACGGTCGGGAACGCAGTTCAGTTCCACATTCCCGGCAAAGTTTAAATTTAGACAACGGAGGACACGGGGGGATAGGACGGTTGGAGGGGAAGTCAGCATCAATGCATCTTAATAGGCAAAAAAAGGAGAGAGAAAAACTCTTGTCTAGTCGTCTTGTGTAGACAGCTTCGTCGTCGGGCTACCTCCGCAGTTATTTGAACGCAGTTGCTGCTTTATTTCCTTTGGAGCAATATATAAAACGACAATAATAATCTTATTGACGACTGGTAAGGTTGGCCAAAGTTGGACACAAGCCTCATCTTAAGTGATGGCTGATTTTTCTGCGCAAAAAAACACGTCTAATCTACTTAGAGTAGTCTGCGTTTACTCTTTTATAATAAGGCCCTATTGCGTTACATTTACGGCTCTGTTCGTCTATCAAGGAATAGGTACCTAATACTCTGTCGGCTACACTAGACAGAGCAAAAGCCTTCAGAAACAGTTTCTTTTCATCTTGGGGACTATTGATCGTCGAACATGCCTATTATAATTTGTCTTCCAGTCTTCCTTTCGCTTTGGTGTTGGGCGTGTAAAGCATTTTGCTATCAAGTTTTTACGATCTTCGCCACTTTGTTTGGTCATTTGATATGGTTACAGAATACAGATACGCGTGTCATTGACTCTCGTTTCCCGTCTTTTTGGGTTCGTTTCTCTTGCGATCTTGTTTGGATTATTGTTATTGCATCATACAAGATCTGACGTGTAGAACGTTCGGTAATATAAAGTAGATCTGACCGATTCGGTTGGCGTGCGGCTGATGGGTCTTGAAGCTTCTATGAAGCTGTTTGCTGGTTGTCGCCGATTCCGCCACTTTCACCGTACAAATAGGAAGCTTATATTTTCATATTTATATTCACATTACCTTATTCATTGTTGAATTTTACTTCAAAAAAAGAGGTGAAGGCGACTATTATCATTGAAAAGGGATATATTATTGGACTTTAATTGGGTTGATGTATAAATTTCCACGGGAACCAAAAGATCCTGGTGGTAGTCTGGAGTTACGGTGCTGCAGTCCAAGTCTACTATGCTGTATCAATATAAATTGGGATGACACCGGGCAACGGTCGCAACAGATGACGTCTAGCTAAAGGTCAGGGAGAATAGAAAATAAACGACATAAAAGTCTGTCGGCAGGGTGAATCAATCTTAATTCACAACTGACGCAAAGCAGGAACAATGTTGAGACGAGATCAAAACAAACATCCAAAATTTATCACCAGCGTAAATAACCCATTATTTCCTTTACGCACTTTGCCGTCTGAAAGTGTGATTTATACGACGTTCGTATTTAGAAAACTATCAGATTTGGCGTTTGGAAGTTGCGACGCCTCGTCCAGTCCGACGCCAATTACGCTGCAACAGAGTATTTATTTTTGTCACAGTTCACTCTGACACTCGCTAGCCGTCGCTTCTTGCCGCATCTTGTCATTTTTCGATTTTGCATCTTTTTATTTCTACGAAATATAAATATCAGCGAATGTTTACTTGCGGGTCAGGATTCTGGAGAAGGAATATTTACTTATTTAGTCACCTGTTTTCTTTCGAAAATTCAGTGTTTGCATCAAGGATGTAGATTGTCGCTATTGCAACAACTGTTTATCTACATGTTTCCACATACAAAACAAAAATCCATTTTTTCTTCTAGTTTATAGCTGTCTAGGTCGGGAATTCCGTATTCGATCGAGAGTGGTAGTCCTTCAAATATTTGCGATTCTAAATAGCTCAAAGCCATCGCTGCTCGAAACTCACGAGGAAAAACTTGGCCTATCCAAAATTTCCAGAAAGTACTAGGCTATGCGTCTTGCGTTCTGTTTTTTGTATTTATCGGAAAAGAGGCTTCGACCGTACTCTATGGGCCCTTGTGTTCCGGTAATATCGCAGTCCTCTTCCTCCTTTTTGGGATTTGAATAGTTGACGTGAAGGATGTGTGACTTTCTTATTGAACGCGAAAAGAAACAAAGAAGAAGAAGAAGACAAAAGGAAACGTGGAACAAAAAAGTGGCAGAGAACAATCAAAGGGAAACAACTGGTGTGAATTCAAGTCCGTCGTTCAACGAACCGAGCGGACCAAGTTATGAGTTTGCTAAACGTGACGGGATTGGCGCATTCCCGTCTGGCTCCCGACAAAGACAAAGATAAATATAGTTTGTCCCATCAGAAATATGTTCTACTTTTTCGACAATCGGTGGGCCGCCAAAAACGGATTAACCAAACTTTACTTTTTGGGGTCGTGAAAATAATAAAAAAAAATACAAAGTGAAGGAGAATGAAGCAACCAAATAGGAAGGATATAAGACGACTGTTTTGCAATGGATAGAGAGAGCTTTGCTTTACTGAATCCGCAAGACATTCAAAAGTTTTGACAAACCAAAATAAAAGAAACTTTTCATGGAGAACGGTACAAGTGTACGAGCCATAAATATCGGGCCAGAACCGTATTTCATGGCATCCTCTCCGTCATCCGCTTAGCGCCAAGGACGACGTGAAACTGAAGCAAGATGGAACAGAGAATGAAGGTAACGCCCTCTTGGAGGAGGTTGTGAGCCATTGGCTCGGACCCTTACGGGAAAGGTCGTAAATTTATTGCCAGCATTTATTTCAGATGATTGCGCAATAATTTACCTCACCAGCCGACCAGTAGAAGCCAAGCGAAGAAACGCGGAGACAAGAACAACTTTGAATGCTGTTGAGACGGTATTGAAGGGAATTGCTTTCGACAGAGACCCTTATGTTTTTTTTTCTTCTTACTTTCTTTCCTTACCAAGTAAAAGTTAGGCACAAGTCTGGCGAGACGCCATGTACGGTACTGCATTCTTCGTAGTCCTCTTTTTACAAAATGTCTCCTTGGAAACATTATTCCTATAGCTCTTTCCCCTCGTAGCTACCGTCGTCTACTTGTTCTCACTTTTCTGCCCCAATTCTCTAGATAAATGAATCTGAGAACAGCATAAGAGTTAGACACAATAGATAATTTTTCACATGTTGCGTAGGTAGAAATATCTTTCCTCTTTGTATGAGATCTACGAAAAATTCAGCATTCGTGCACCATGGCAGCGATTGCAGCCTCCTACACGATGAGCTCTCTCTTTTACGTCGATAGAGTTAATGTACAGTTAGTCTCCCTTATACCTCTTTTTCGCTTGTTATTTCTTTTTCTTCTTAGTTTTGTTCTTTTGGCAAAGAGCGATGTAGTTGGCTTATATAAGAACC
Source organism: Ceriodaphnia dubia (assembly GCA_022539655.2). Lineage (NCBI taxonomy): Eukaryota > Metazoa > Arthropoda > Branchiopoda > Diplostraca > Daphniidae > Ceriodaphnia > Ceriodaphnia dubia. The sequence goes on from JAKUCG020000249.1 coordinate 633,570, forward strand.
TGGCCAATAAAGAGTCGTGCAGTGCATTAAGCTTCTCCTCTCTTAATCTAGTCGTATGTAATAAAACAAAAACGAAGCGTTTGCCGTTTTCAATGGATGTACGTTAAAGGCTGTATCCTCCTTCAGGCAGTGCCGCCTTAACAAACACGAGGATGAATATTTTTCCAGCTAAGAATAAGCCAGAGGGACTTCATTATTTCAGCTAATTTTCATATACAAAGAAAAAAATGCAATAAGTTACACTTTGCTGCGACGGGTATCTCTTTCTTCTTGGGAATCTCAAGAGACATTCAGGAAAAAGACAAAATTTACACATAACTGGCACGCTTTTATTTCTTTCCGCCTCCTCTGGGTCGACGACATCTCCTAGAAACCTATTATGTATCATCATCCCCTCGGAGCGAAACTAGAGAAAAAGTACAGTTACTCAGTCACTAACAAGACTACATTATACGGAAAAACATGACGGACAAAAGTCTGATCCTCGTTGTCTTAGTTTTAGCATTTCAAAATAGCGTTACATTTCAGTGACGGTTACGTAAAACCAACGATCCAGGCGTCCTCCGATTAGTGAAATATGCCTTTTAATCCGTGATGTACGTTGGATTTAACTTTAATAACACATATCTGAGACGAATTCGTTCTGGTGACTTAAACTTACGCAATCCTATGCCAAACCCATTAAAATATTAAGTTGAATAGACGTGACAGTTCGCTTATGAAAACTTAAAAATTGTCTGCCAGGTGACGTAGCAAAAAGGCCGAAAAGCAAGAGTGGATCTAGGGAAAGAAGGGTCATTTAAAAAATAAAGACAAAAGACATATCTAAACGAAGGAATCGCGAACACATATACGGTTGGAGAGCAAGGAGTTGGAGCTGAAATGAAGACTCTTAAAAAAATCTTTCATGCCGTACTTCTTAGACCTCGTCTTAGTACCATCGCTCAAGCACAATAAGCGTCCATTCTTTTTTCCCCTCGAAACAGAGTAAAACGTCCCATGGAATGACGACAGCACACTTGAAATTGTTCTCTTCCATCCACTCGTGGATTCTCTTTGATGATAGCCTACCAACAACATCGGCAAGGGGAGGGGAGAACGAAAAAAGGGGCACGCAAAACGCGAAAATGAATCTAATAGGTAGAAAGACACGCGCGCATAATATTACAAAGCCCGTCTGCTCCCTACATATTACCACAAGCCCGGCGGAATCTGGCAGCGGATGATTTGAAACATCGTCATTGGTATTTGGCGGGAGGAAAAAAACGAAATTGTCATTTGGTTCGTTTGGGTTGAGACGTTTTTGGCGCCTTTGTGGCGTGTTGCCGACACCACTATCGTTCTAGCACGGGCCCTTGCCGTTAGACAGCCTATTACAGTCCCTTATTATCCGCCGCAGCCCCTACCTTTCATTGCCGGCCGCGCGTTGCATATGCATAGATCTACAGTGGCGCAGCTCGTCTAAATTACAATGGCCGTTGTAATTCCCACAGTCGTTCTGATTGCGCGACTGGGCTGGTGAAAAGCTTCCCGTTTGTCTGCCACGTGAAACGTGTTATTGGGGGATTCTGATGGGAAGAAACAAGAAAAGAAAGAGAAGGAGAATCCATTTCCTCTACTACATCTTTTCTAGTGCGAGCGCGGCCGACTTGCTGGTCTGGCAGGTCTCCACCGCGTCTGTCACCACTCACAGCGCTCATAATACTTGGAGAAGAAGAAAAAAGGAAGAAGAAGAAGAAGAAAAAAAAGGAACAAGAGCTCACTGGTTCCTCGTCCGACGTACATAAAGTTGTCGGCCCCACGGCTTTTCCTTCCACACTTGCTGTCGACAATATAAACCGGAGCTCGTTTTTCTTTTGTTTATTTATTTTGTTTTGAAGGCGTCAGACGTAGCGCCCAAAGGGGTTCTCGGGTTAATTGCCAGTTCCTTCTTTTCTTCGCCCTTTTGTCTTCTTCTCTCCATCTCAGATTGAATCATGCCATTCTCCCCGAACGCAGTCGAACGAGTTTCAAATGACGTGAAAAGAAAATTTACACCAAGGCATCGCAAAAAGCGCGCGCCGGCTCTTCCCGATGAGAGTGCATGATGCTCGATGCCGTTGCATTACATAGTAAGCGAACCTTCTCCCATTTGAGTTTTGTTTTCTTCTTCTTCTTCGCCTTCGTTTTTTTCTTCTTTTTTTCGCCCGTTCCGCTGCTCTTCTCGGATGGATCTACCTCGTAGGCCACAGTGTACCACCGCCATCACTGCTGCAGCTTTAAGACGGAGGCAGCTTCCCGAGACGCTTGTTTGGCTTCATGTTTCATAAGCAATAAACAAAGAAAGCGTAGTTAACCTCGATCCGTTGAGAGCCCGCCATGGAGGCCTTACCCGCCGAGGGAAGAAGTAAAATATAGAAACAAGAAAGAGAAGAAGATGAAACAGAAAAAGAAATGATGAAAAATAAAAGAAAGAGAAAAGTTCTGGTCGTCCTCTTTCCCCGGAATGTTTATCTACTGTTAAAGGCAACTCTCAATGATTGCAGCAGAGCAGAGAGAGAGAAAAAAGCAGCGGCCAATAGGCAACCTCACTCAGGCTCCGATTTTTGTTGTTGTCGCGTGAATCTGGCGACAATCCGTTAGACACGGAGAATGAACGAAAATGATGTGGGCGTCGGTAAAGCGCCGACGCGCTCCCAGCACACTGTTCGACCTCATTTCCAGACGAACATTGAGTGAAGGAAATTGAGAATGGCTTCAAGTACGACTTCGTCTTCTTCGAAAACAGACTTGGTTGTCTGGACATTCTTATTTCTCCCAGTCGCAGCTTATCCACAGGCGCCATCATTGTCTGTCGCGATTGTTACTGAGGTTCTTTACTCCAGCATCCGCCGGCATACAGATAATATCATTCATTTTGCAACTCTCTGGCCATGACGGTGCGCCCAACTCTCCATTGACATAGACGAAACGTCGATTTTTTCTTGAAAGGGAAGACTGGTCGGCAGACAATCCTTGTGACCTTATCCTCTTGTTTGCCGGCCACTAAACATGGTTGAGAGCATTAACTTGCATCGTTGTCAACAGCAATTCTACTGAATCTATTTGCATATTAGCTCTGGATAATTGGTAGATTTCTGAACGAATAGAGTCATCCATGAACTGATGCTGCAGGTCAAATAGAGTCCCATTCCCACCGAACCCGAAATATCGACCGCTCTTCGTCATAGAGAGAGCGGGTCAACGCTACAATGCTCTCGCCAAACAGAGGAACTCTCCCGATAGAAAAGGGCCAAAGAGATGAAGAGGGCAGACAAGAGCTATAGAAGCAGCTGTTTTTTTTATAGCTTCCATTCGTCTTCATCTTTTTGGCTCTGGGAAGAAGACTTTGTAATGAATGCCTCACAATTTTTCTCTTCCCAGAAAAAAAGCAAAAAAAATAATGATGGCCAAAGAGGTGAACAAGATCGTGTTTTCCTTTTGTGACTCTTTTGTATCGAGAAATATCAATCATTATCGGTGCTCCGAGTCGCGCAATCAGGGACGCCAATCTTCGTCTTCTTGAATTGAAAACAAAAGACTTGTCTCCCATCAACGAACATCTTGTCTTCCACGCGGCTCAACTCCTCATACGCCGATCACTGGGGACAAATTAAGAACCCGATGTTTTACCCACGTCGTGGTCCATATTGCAGGCAAGCAAAAAGTTTTTCTTTTCATATTCGAGCTGAAGGGGAAAACGGAAAACCCGGCAACTAAACAGCTAAATTGATTGATGGCTATGGTAACGTGTGCTCATCCGGAGCGCAATTCTGTTGTATCGTTTTTTGGTTTCATTACGAAAGGTATGATAGTCACTGAGGAAAACAGAGAGATATCCTTGGCTTATTTAATTTAAAGTTATGTTAAGAATCACTCTTGCATTTCAGCAATTCAATTTATAAATGAAGAGGGAGTTCCCGTGGGTTCCCGTGGGCGGATTCGCCCGTCTCTCGTCTTCTGAATTCGTCTGACGGTTATTATTTAGTTCTGGAGGACTTGTAAGCGCGGAAACTAACCCTCGCAAAGTATAAGTCCATATAGATGAGTCTGCCCGTCAGTTTCACTCGAGAGATCCTAAAAGTGCCTCCTATTTACGCCCGCGTTCTAATTTATTGCTAATAAGACCGATGCGCTACGTCAGCTCCAGAATATGAGTGAACATCAGGTCTGACCTTCTTTCACCTTGGTTTCGTTTTTCGTCTTATTGCCAGGCGGGGAGTAACCAGGTGTTGGCTTCGTCTCTCTTTCCAATCTCTTCCCGCTTCCAATTATTGTTTAGCCCGAAGCTTCCCGTCTGGGTAGGTTCATTCAAGATTCATTCGTCATAGCTAACGGATTAGACGCGACATAACAGCCTCTCTACTTTTTTCTTCTGTCTGGAAAAACCTTTTTTTTGTCCTCGAGTTTTGTATGCGTACATCTTATTCTTGCATGGCAAAAGAAGGTTAGTCGCGTCACGTAGTCTTCAGAGAATGAGACAACGTGAAAGGAAGGAAGCGTTGAATTATTAGAAAGGAGACATTGTCTTTCGTGTAAAATAGCAGTGTATTTCCCCCCTTTTTTTCCTCTCTCTCTCTCTCCAGTGTCGCCTCTTCAATCTTCCCTCTGCGTTTTGTTCGCTCAACGTGCGTGAGTCTTGTACAACAAGGTGTGCAGCAGCAGCACGGACAAATCTACATGGCGCGCGACGGGATCGATCGAGCTGTATACGTCAAGACAGAGAGGGAGACGGAGAGATGTAGAACGATACGGAGATGGGTAGATAGTTGGAGAGAAGGAACAAATGGGAATCGTTTGCAAAGAAATTGACGAAAAAATAAACAAAACCCAAACAACAAATCGAAATATGTATACGAGAGGAAACGGCGAGATCTCCCTCATTTTTTTTCATCGACACATATTGGGAGACCGTATCACAATGGTAGAGGGACTTTGACACGGATGGAGCATTACATTACGTACGTATTTACAGACGTTAACGGTTACGGGAAGTGTATAAGGACAGCCGAGCAAAGGGAGAGAGAGAGAGAATAGCCGCCTGATGTTGGCAGTACCGAGATCGGTAATTGACATGATCAACTGGAGTGGACATGTGTGTTTGTGATGCTGCTGGAGCAAGTGTTTTTTCTTTTTCAAGTTCAGACGATGACGCCGTCACTGCTGCTGCTGCTGCAAAGAGTGACTAGAGTTATGCAGACGTCGCGAGGAGGGCGGCCGTCGCCTTATCGATCGACTTGACACACACGAGTAGTACGTCGCATGCCGCATCGCGGAGAGAACGACGACGAGCGCCAGCCATGAGAGCTAGCTCGTGCTGTGGATGGAAGGAAACTGGGGACCGAGGTCGTTAGGTCACGCGTGACTAGACGCGGAGTTCGTCGATGGCGCTGTTGCCCACCGGACTGGTCACTCGTTTATTGGATTTCTTTTTCAAGGAACTGGACCGTTGTTGTTGTTGTTGCTGATGCTGATGCTGCTGCGACGCCAGCGTCGATGACGACGACATCGGGTGCTCATTATTGCAGAAAACAGTCGTAGACATCCTTGGAAGAGGGCCGGCCGACGACGGAGCGGCTGTCGCCGTAGGCCGGAAGGAAACCGTGGAACTGGAAATCATCGATGCGCGCCCGTTGCTGCCGCCACTGCAAGACGACAGCGCTGTTGCCGCGCCCATCGCTGCTGCTGCCGCTGCCGGACACTGATCAGAGGGGAAGTCGGCGAACTCGGGCGGCGGTAATTGGGTGATGGACGCGCTGAACGGCGAGCTCAGCGACATCACGGAAGATGAAGAGGCGGCAGCGGCGGCCGCAGCCGCGTTCCTGCTTAGACTGTTTGAATCAATCTTGTGTAACGAGGCGCTATTGGCTAAATCAGGTTTGCACAACCTCGACGACACCATGGACGACCCGTGATGCTCCACCTCTCCACTGACGCTGCTTGACAACATCATCCCGTTCTCCAAACGCCTCTTCAGCTCCATTCGCTGTTTGTCGCGCTGGTAGTAGACGCCGGCGAAAATCAGGACGTTGAGAATCAGCAAGGAACAGCCGATGGCGATCGTCACGCTCAACGCAGTCGAATAAGCGCCATAATGGTCGGCGTCACTGGGTTTCGTTGATCCGCTCGTTGTCAGACCGCGAGACCCGTTCGTCATCTTGCTCGAAGCTTCCGGCTCTCCGTACTTGGCTCCGCCTGCCGTTCGTGACGAGTCGACCATTAACAAACTGGAATTAACGGCCGACGTCATAGGCGATGGTGTCGTGCTCGTCAGAGTCGGAGCGACCGTCGCCGGCACCACTCGAACTTTCCCGTCGTATGAGTAGGGGTCATTGTAGTCATCGAGGAGGTGGTGGACCCTTGCGACGTCTTCACCGCTCGGTCTATGCAGGTCCGGAATTAAGTTTGTCCACATGGCCAGCTTGTGCGATCGGTAATGGCTCTTGGCCTTCGGCTTTAAACCTGTTTGCATTACGATAACAAAAAAATTAGGAAACGTTATGGCGCATTCGAAAGAATCCACATCAGCTGTTCCATTACATAAATTATTGCACAATATTCGCATTCGTCTTGCGCAACTGGTCAACTGAATTATTTCCTACCCTCGGCCTCTAGTCGGTTGCATAAGTGTTTCATGCCTTCGTCATTTTACATCTTTTTTTAGCTCGTACTATAAGGTCCGTAAGAGCAAGACTTTTCGTAACATATCGTTGGGGGAAATGATGCTCTCTCTGATGATGAATAACCTAACAAATGGATTTTTGACACCAGAAAAGCAGGCCGATTTATGGAGCGATCCGCACGATTGTGACGCGTGCGTTGGCGATAAACAGAAATAGCCCAAAGAAATAATGGAATAGCTGAATGCGACGCGGAGTGATCTGGCAATCCATGAATGGTTTATACGCAACATTCTCGCTCCTATAAGGAAGTATCAATATTCCTCGGCTTGACGTTCACGATTTGAATTTATGAGACTAAGAATATTTAGCATTTCTTACGTTGCACAGCCTTGCTGTTCCGAATTGAAACGTTAGTCGTTGTTGGATTAGAATGCAACTTGAACTGATGCTGGGAAAATACGTCAGATACTCAGACTGGCTCTAGGAACTCGATTACACAATGTCAAGGAGAAATTCGTGATAGATTGCAGTAGAATGATAAACTTGACTGGAACGAAAATGCGCCGCAAGACGCGCTGAACTGGACGTGGCGAAACGGGCATTTTGTTTGTGCGCACATCGCTGACGAATTCCAAATTGTCCGGAAATGAAAAGATAAAAACTCCATCAGGGACAATAACGGAGGCTAGGCAAGATGTGACAAGCGGGCGCCCTATTGTTTCCTGAGACAATCTTTTCCAGTCGTGCGTGTTGGACATGACAGACTTTTTGTTGAAAAATAAAAGAGGAGAAAGAGGAGCGAAAATATAGTGTCGGTTTATGCCGCTACGGCCGTCAACTTGACGGAAAACAAAAACAACTCGACCGAGCAAAGCTGATGGTTTCTAAATGATTTATATGTCCATAACTAGAAGAAGGAACTAGGAAAAAAGAAAGACGTTACCGAGAGAGAGATATCTGCGATGCGGCTGGTCGTATGGCGGCCACTCCACCCGGGATTTAGATTTGTCTTGCTTGTTTGCCTCCACCGCTGCACTGCTGCTGCTGCTGCCGGAAGCGGTACTAGCAGTTCCGTCATTCGGATTACTGAGAATTGAGACAAGAATATATATATATATATATATATATGTCGCGGCCTTGTGTGATGCGATAGACGGCCGTAGAATCAATATGCAACTGGACAGTCTATCGTCCTCGTCCACCACTCAAAGGGACTTTTCCTCTTACGGCTTTCTTACAGCTGCCTTATTTTTCTTTATTCCTTTTTCATGCAGGCAACAAGAATGAGGATTAGGGTCTTACCCGCTGCGAGCGAAGTTTGACCAGTAGGCGATGACGACTTCCGAGAGAGCAGCTTCGGCTTTGGTGTAGTTGCGTCCAAAGTGGCTCAGCGATGAAACCAGCGGTGCTCCGAAGATGTAGGCCAGTTCCTCTCCGTGAACGCAGCCTGGCCTCTGTTTGGTTCGGGGCAATAATAAGCAAATAGCATCAAGAATGAGCACTTGATTGCGTCGTCAATAATCTTCCTATATATCCTTCGTTGCTCTCCCTTATTACGCACACTCTCCGGCTGCTGTAAGTGCTGTACGTGTCCCCCAGTCGTCCAACAGATTAACTCATAACGCTAATCATACTCGGCGAGGAATTGAGTGTATTGGCTTGCTCGATGGGCGCACGTACGGTACCGACGTCACGCAAATAGATTAAACCTATATTGTACCACTTGACCTACATCCAATATGCTGTGTGCTAAACACTGGCGAAACTCGAGCCCTCCGAAGGATCAACTTTACGAGCCGTTTCGTTCCAACTTAGCCGAAAAGACGACGGTCAAGACCTTGCAGTTAACTTCTTCTTTGGATCCGGATCTTTAGCCACGAAAGTGGGGACTTGCGTGTAAACTCGGAACGAGGACAAAAAGAGAAAAAATCTAAATTGAATACACTCTGATGAATGAAAGTGCTATACTGAGCTAAGACGCTCAGATGGAGGGAGAGAAAGACGTGAGCAAAAAGTACAAACAGAGAATGGCGAACTTGGAAAGCCTGTTGAATACCCATCAATCAAGTCCTTGCGGGTTCTTTTAGTTGGCATTCGCAACCTTTCTTTTTTTGTAGCTTTTGCTATACGACAGCACGCAAGCGGCAGAGAAAAAAGGGGTTGGAAGGCCAAAGTAAATCCCATTTCTACAAGAACCCGTGCAGATAAGCTTGAGATACTCAGTTTCATGTGACGTCTGATGTGACATCGGTCTTGAGGTTATAAGAACGTAGAAGGAAACCAAGGAAGGATCTGGCCATAAAATCTATTCTTGGAACAACGTTATTAGATGTCCATCCGAAATGAGATTTGCGAGTGAGCGACGTAGGCTATTCGCTCTCCCATTGCGTACGGCGATATATTCTCTCGAGACCAATGTTCTAATGAGAAATGCTTCTGATTGAACGGGCTTCAATAAAGGTAGTCGGCCGTACACTTCTGTGTTGGAGATTGATTACAACCGAAAGTCTATACCGCGTAACGAACTTTTATTTTATTTTTCATTCATCAAGTTTTCTGCTTTATCTAGGTCGCGGCGGTGGGGTTGTTGCGGTCGAAAAACTTGACCGATTGTCGATTTTCTATGATGTCTTACAAGTGGGGACCGTTTTTTTGCCATTGAAGAAGCGGACAGACACAGTTCGATACGAACTAAGCTCATCTTTTTACAAGGCGCGCGACTCTGCCGTTGCGCAATCTTCTTCTTTAAATCTGGGTCAGAATGTTGCGAATGCAAACGACTTTGCCCGTCTGGTGTATCGGCCATTGAGCGGAACGAATAAAAGAGAGACCACAGAATCTTTTCCATCACAAGATGAAAAAGAGTCGGCGGTCGATGCCCACTTGAAAAAGACTGAAAAAAACTGAATGGCCTCGGAAAAAGAGAGAAAATTCTGTTCTAAATAAACATGGTCTTCTTTCAACTCATGTTGCTAAAAAATTTCGCTCATTTTATCTCATACAACCCTCGTCCCCCGCACTCTTACATCTTCACCATTGGTTGGCATAAAAGATTGAAGACATCAGGGAGTTGCGACTTTCATCTTATCCCCCACTCTTGGATTCTCTAAAAAATGTATTTATTTATCTTTTACTCCTGAGCCAATTTATTCGCCATTTTTGGACGATAACTGCTGGCAGCAATCAGAGTAAAAAATATAGCTTTTGGCCATGTATGATACATCAGAACCAGTGCGCTGTTGGTAATCAATCTGCATAATTAGACTACGAGGTTCAAACCGTAGCTCGAGTTCCTGAAATTTCCGCTGTGTCAACCAACGGGAAATCAAGAGCACGAGGACACAGCGGACAACTCACAGAAAGACGGACGTATCCATCTCTCTCTCTCTCTCTCTCTCTCTCATACTGACCTGTGGGAATTCGCTGGCTTTCGTTTGGTACTCGAAAACGTAGAAATAGGACGATCGTGTCTGTGACGAATGCAGGTCGGCCGTTTTAACCAAAGGAGCGACGTACTGAGCGTCGCCAAGGGCTTCGAGCGTCTCGTCGCGGATGTTGACGGGATGGAGAACGGCCTTCTCCCAGTCGGTGTACTCGTTAATTATTGTGGCTAAAATCTCTTGCAGATGAAATTGGTAAGTGTTGCGGACGAAGGTGCGGAGCAGTCGATTACGTCTGTCCGCTTCCATGCCATATTGATTATCGTCGGAGCTGAGGGTAAAGTACGACTCGGCTTGCGTCACTCCGAAGAGAAGATCGTAGCGACTGAGACGGTGCGTGAGCTTCTTCTTGTTGGCTTCGTATTCGTCTTCAATGACGACGCCGTCAATGCTCGGTCCAAAGGAATGCAGGAATTCGGGCGTCTCCACTCGACTACCGGCGCTCATTAGCGCTGGCACCGTTTTCTCTCGCAGACACTTCAATTGCGCCGTCGGTCCTTCCACCAAGGGCGCCGAACAGTTCATGTGACGAACCAGTTCCAATGCGCTCTTAGTCGGCTCTTGGACCAAAGCCCACGGACTAAGAGCCGTGCCGCTCAACAGAATGGCTCGCTGGAACAGACCTACAATTTAAATAATACAAAATCCCTTAATTCTGGTTATTCATTTTTTGTCTTGTTTGTCTGTAAATAATTCAACATTACATAAAAAACGTGAAAATAGAGATAAAAGGATAGGAAAAAAAACTTTTGGGTCCGATTAAACCACCTCGTTGCCTTCTTTACCCAGGGTTCTTCTTTAGAATTTCTCTATGCAACTAAAGACTATTTCGCATATATCTACGGACATAAAAGCGGGCCGGGTAGAGTCTTAAGACTAATCCTACCATTGTCTGAAAGAATAGGATATATCTGTAGTGATCCAGGACCCGTTCTGCTAGCAAGTCTAGCGACGGAAAAGCATTTCTTAAGATTGGACTGCCAAGGTTATGCAGAACATTCTTGTAGGCCAAACATGTCCGTGGCAATTAGACGAAATCAAGCCGTGTTTGAGGATAAGAAGGGATAATGAATGCGGCCTAGTTGTTGTTCAAATTGTTTGTCAAGAAAAAGGAAAAAATAAACCTTTGATGACCAGTGTACGAACGCATGACCAGAATAGATTCTCCTCACTGCCATTCAGTTTGTGCATCTTTGCCTTCTTTCCGCTACAAATTCTGAGAGAAAATGAAGTTTTCTCGGCTGATTGCTCCTGTCGTGCCGGTAGTGCTACTCTATTTATGTCGCCAGTTTTCCTTCTGGAGACGAAACCAGACTGACTAATGTCAACCTGAGCGTGATCGTCATCCTAAATCGAAATCACCACTGAGCAACTGATTCGGAAGGGTATGGCCAAAGGGGGCGTCGACGTGATGAGGCCGTGAACCCATGCGGCATACCTAAACGCAGAAATGTCAAGGAAAAAGTTTGGCCGCCAACTCAACAAGTAGCTCTGTAATCACTGATTTGTGTTACGGCAGTGAGTTGCCAGACGAAATTCCACGTAAAGCGGGGACGCTACTCGAGTGCACTTGCAATCAAACAAAAACAGAAAAACTTAACTACATCGTCAGTCAGGCACCAGGGAGTAGTATTGCGCTGTCTATTAGTGCTTCCATTACTAGACCCTACTTTGTCATGTGCAAGTAGTGATGCACAACATTATTAGGTCTACCTCTTTCCCTCTACGTTTTACTTTGTACGCGTCTATTGATCAAGTGGGTGGGGCATTGTACTTGAATTCGGTGGCACATGTATGCCCAAACTCTCGGAACTTTTATCTTCAGAAAATAGACAACACAGCTCCAGTGCACTTTGACAAGACGTGCATTTGGTTGGGCACGGGTAGGCTACATTACCAACAAAAAAACTTCCAAGTCACGGTGGATGCACGTGCACGTTCCTGGTAAAACGGACAAAGAAAGAAACTTATTCCCAAAGGTCCTAGTGTCAATAGCACATTTCTGGGTAGTTGCGTGCAATTTTGACTATTCGTCATACGAGCCGACAATCGAAAGGAGCTGTCATTGTAGATTTCAGAACCTGATGCCCTATGGGAGTTGGCGCCATTTGACGAAGCGACGGATAGTCTAGAGTTTCCATTATTCCTCGGGCACGACTAATCGGGTAAATAATGGCAAATGGAATGTTGGTCAATGTTGATGGGATCCTTTGACTGGTGCAAAGCCCGTCTTTAAGTGGATGTCGAACGAGTAATGAGAGAACCACCATCAGATACTAGGTACCGAAATAGGACAGGAACGCTAGTCCACTTGTACAATGCCCGTTGAGCGACGGAACTCGCTTCGCCGAGCAATTTGACCCTCCAGCACCATGACATTCGAAACTGCTGCATACTGAATACCTTTATCAGTGGCAGTGGTTCCCCATGAGGACGTGCTTCAACTTTCCGTAGCAGAGAAGAAAAGAAGAGCGCAACAGGGCTGGTTAACACGAAAAGACATGATGCTATTCCTCCTTACGGCCTTGTTTCATCTCCTCTTTGCCCCTTGTCTGAGGCGTAAAAAAGCATTACTGCCGACTGCTCCTTTCTCTTCTTCGAAAAAAGGGGGATTTTTCCTCTCCCTTTTTTTCCTTCTTGGCTCATTTTATATTGCTCTCTATTACTGAAACCTCTGTGCTCCCGCTTTCGGGGTACTTAGAAACGTTATTGTACGCCTATGTACACGCATCGTACGAGATAATACTGCTTCAGTGCAGTTCCCTTACAAGTCGTATTCTTCTTTTTCCCCCACAATTTGGCGTCTTCACGATGAACCAATCGGCTGACTCGGCGCTCAGCGGCAAGTTTGACAAAAGAATGACTCCAGGGCCTTCATACTGCCTAGAATCTTTCGTTGTTATTAATTCTTTTGAAAATGACTTGTGATAATAAGGCAACTGTTTTTGACGAGTTAATTTCCGCCTTAATATATGACACAGTAGCTATGTAAGCAATTCGATTGAAAAGTTCCGGCAGGCTATAATGCCCTGATGTTGTCGTCAAATTAGCATGCGCGTCTTGAGGACATGGAAATTGCTACTGGGCCATCATTACACGGTTGACTTTACCAGTGGGTGGACGGTAGGCGAATACGCAGGGGTGTTATTAGTCACTGTGGAAACATAAGCCATAAGGTAGCAGTACCATCTCCATCTATAACGGGAGCTATTCTAAACTCCCTGGCCAGCAAGAACGTAAGAAGGCAACCGAGCGGAAGGGAGAGAATTTAGTTCGATTGACTTACCGTCCAGTACAGCTGGCGATGTCATCAGGAAAGTGGCACAAGCAGCTCCCGTTCCGTGGCCCATCAGAGTCACGCTGGTTGGATCACCGCCGAATTCGGCTACATTCTCCTGGAGCCAGTGAAGCGCTGCATTGTGTGGGTGCACAGTTTATAAAAGAATAATAGAAGGAGAAAAAAAAAAAAGATTTTCTTTTTATTCCAGACTGCCAACACACTACTAAATCACTTACAAAAATATTGAATGCAAACACCAAAACTCTCTATAGATAAAATATTCAAATCGACATGGAAAGTTGAAAGAGAGGGAGGAAACACAGAGTCAATATCAATGTGTGATGATTTGATGAAGAATGCATTTTACATACCGGCTATTTGATCCATCAGGCCGTGGTTGGATATGGAGCGTGAGTATGGATCACTATGCGGGTTGAGGAATCCTGAAATGAACCCCGAAAATATATCATGAGGAATGAATATCAAATACTCGAATATTTCCGTTGAACATCATCGTTTTCATACGGCTGTCTGAATTGTAGTACGTATCATAGAAACACACCATCTACGAGTGGAACTTGTAATGCGGAGTAGAGGCAACGAATTTCAGCCGAGAGGTACGGTATGCGAAGGGGAAGTGTAAGAGCAACTGAGCCGTAACAGAATCGTTGGCTCGGTTTGAAAAGAGGGCGCTAGCAGGCTAGGCTAGGCTACTGTTTTTTGCATTTCTTTTGCCAGAATTCCTCGCATCGCCGAGTAATCGTTGCTTGACATCGTCTGGGGAACTCTGGCGTTCTTTTATGATACAGCAGTTGAAATAAGAGTATATCTTTATCAGCGGCGATTCTTCTTGGAATAGTTCCGAGCATATCACCTTCACTTTTTGACGGATTGATCGCACATCTGCTGATCAAGAGGACGAGTTCTACTGCCTGGGTTCACTGCATCGTCCCCAACATGCTCACGGCAACAAAACGCATCAATCTAGAACGCTACTATTTTCCATTAGTACCTCGTGTACGAACCTTTTGACTGTAGTTCAATAAGAAAATAATTCACTTGTGGGTTGCGACATTCCATGGCAACAAATTTCTTAATAACAATATTACACTCTCGAAACGAGTTGGGTTGTGCCCTATCGACGTATCAACGACTTCCTCTTTTCTTCATCCGTTATAAGGGCTTTATAGGATTGAAGAAAGCTGCTCGGTAGGGCCGGGAATCCGGCAAAAACTTTCTCTTCCGCAATATGCCTTTGCTCGATCCGGCTATACGATCGCACGACATTATTGCCGAGCAAGCACGACACGGATTCTCCAGCTATTGTATACGTATTTCAGCGATCTAGGCCCCTAAACCGCTCACAGACGAAGAGGACTATATTCATGTAGAGAGATCGACGAGAGTCGAATCGGCCAAAACTCGCGTCGCCCTCGATCGATCCGTGTCGAAAAGAAAAAGGAAAAAGATAGCAGCTCCCAGCAGTCCTCTCGTTCCCCTTTTACGCTCGTCCTGCCCAACGTCTTGTTTGTTTCTTTCAGCGAATTCTTCTTCTTGTGGCGAAGAAAAGATCGATACTCAACTATATAATGGAACGCAACAACGAGTGAGCTGGTGAGTAAAAAGTCGTGTCGTCTCGAATCGTTCGAAACTTAGGCCGGCAAAAGACAAGGGTCATTGTGCGGATCGTCCGTGCTTACCCAATTGTCCAGGTACTTCTATAGGCTACAGCGATCCACGGTCGAGCCGATTGTCTGCAACGAGCGGATTCGCCATCAATCGATACTACGGGCCGTAGGCTACGCTTGCAGACGCATATAGCCTAATATAGTAGCCTTATATATAAATAGAGATTTGTTTCTGATCGGGAGATGGGATGCGCCGCATCGTGTGCTAGACAACCAATAGCAAATGATCAGCCTTATTTCCGCCTCGTGTCGTTAGACCTAATACGTGCATTATTTGCTCTTTCTTCCACTTTCTTCCTTTTCTACAAGGGAAAAAGCTTTCAGGACTACTTATTGATTTCTGGATAGCAGATCAGCGAAATTAAGTAGCTTAGACAGCATCCGATGTTTGATACCACTTTTCCTCTTTCTTTTTCTAAGTAGACTAATCATTTTCGAGATTAAAAGGCAACATATATACCGATTTATTGGATTTGGTGTTGAGAGGTTGAAAGAGTTGCGCTGCATATCATATAGAAATTTAAAACGAAACTGAATTTATACGAAACATGCAGTATCAGTTGCTGTTTTGTTTCTACAAGGATGCGTCGACAGGCGGTCGCCATATGCTGAGCGAGTCATCGGCCTCTTGTAAAGGCAACGTATTGTACTGAATCTATTTCTAAACGTATGTACAAAGTAGAAAGTGGGATTGAGTCTTTAAAGGAGATGCGAGTTTATAAATACAAGAAAGCGACGCGTCGGAGATCGGAGTGGTAGAAAGGGTGGAAAGATTTGAAATCAAATATTAAACCGGAACTGATGTGGGCGCAACTCTGTAAATCGATCGACTGGAGTGGGTAGCCTATATAAGAACAGCCGCAAGTCGAAATTGCTAGCGATGTGGGCGTCATCCGGTATAACCAAATCAAGTCGTCCGGTCCATAGACCCAAAGCGCGTTTACTGACGTACAGAGTGAGCCTTTTTCGGCATCTAGTATACATGCAGCCATTCACCAAAGCTTTTGAGTCTACCTCTGAGGTTCCAACAACATTACACGAAGAAGACTTGGTTTACACGCATGAAAAGTCTGCACTTGCTTGAAAATGGAATTTTCCCGTCTTATAGAGCGGCTGAAAGGACACTGGTCATCGCCCGGGAGCGGCGTCCCTCACCAACACTCGTTTTATGCGTTTTCTATGGTCACTTTACATGTTTGTCAAGTCTCCTTTATCTTCACTCAAGTTAACATTTACCGACTCTGATTCACCGTGCTCTATTCATCCAATTAGACTGCCAAGTTTCTGATTCAGTAGTCGCACGTTTACGATTTCTCGGACACTTGTGTAGAAGGGGAGGGCTCCCAGGAGCCGCTGATGCGCATAAAGAGACTTTTAATAGCGGTCTGCGGTTTACGAAACTTCACTGCGCTTTCGAATTACACAAACCTGTTGATTTCAACTTCCGTACTTCCGAGCCACATAGTTAGGTGTGTTACTTAGCCATATCTTAATACTTACACCATAGTTTACAGACCAGTGGATTGAAAAATTTAAGTTGTACGTAACTTGGTTGCTCGAATTTCTACTATTAGAATAAAATTAAAAGTTCTTGAAACTTGTTCTGCGGGAAAACCGAGAGCTCGGCAAACTAATTGGCTAGTTTGATCTTCAAGAAATCATTGAAAGTCAGAAGACACAAGACTTGAATCAGGTTCTTTGGTGCTATTAACCGACGAAGACGACGACTGTCTTTCACGCATGAAGGCCGAACAATCCGCCGGAAAAGAGAATCGTCGAGAGAAAGAGAAGGATGTTTCGGGACGAGGAGCATTTATAATGTTGGGCCGAGAGTCGGCCAGTGTCCCCAGTCTCTCTCAGTTAATCCTTCCGCATGGGCATCACCCAGCCAACCAGTACGGGTATATAGACCGGAGTGGATCTCCAAGAGCCAAAGGTTCAACAGACATAGCTCTCTTCGCTCGAGTGTTCTCTCGGATAAAAGTCTCGCGAAAGGATTTGACATTCAAAGAGATAGATAGACCTACATATAGAGAGAAAAAAGAAGCAGACGATGGAGAAAGAAGGAAAGAGAGACGAAACACGAAATGGCTGATCGATATCTCGGATAAGCGGAAAGCAGCCACATTCGTCGTGGTCGGATCGTCGTTATCGTCATCGTTGTGGTGGCTGTCATCTAACCGAAGACGACTACGTTCATTTCGCGAGTCATTGCACCGCCAATTGACGTGTCCAGACGGCCGCGCTGCCGCCCAATCGAGAGAATCCGTTCCTACTAGTATCTCCCGAAGACAATGGAGCCGGTAGGTATTTGGATCGGCTTCCTTCATACGCGCTAATCATCGGAGCGAACATTCATTTCCCCCATGTCGTCTCTAGTCGTCTCTCCTCTCAATATAGCATAGCTCATAAGCGATTCCAGCTTGATGTTGACTGATACGCCAATTTTAGCCTCGAAGGCAATCCCGTTGGAATCCGAAGGTGGGCGGCATAGGTAACGGGATCGGCAAAACATCAACAGAACTTTGCCTGATGTGAATTATAGATTGAGGCATTAGATACAGACTATTGGGGTGTTTTATTTTTGGAACACTTGGGATCCAATCTAGTATGCCCGCCACTTTGTCCATCTGTAGCCGAGGAACGGCGGTATATATTACTCTTCAAACTTGGATCAAAGAGGAGTAACATCGAGACGGGAGCTGACACGCTTCCGGATGACGGGAAAACTTGTCCTGCCCAGCTGCATCGGGGGCGTGGAGTTGCAATGGGAGGAATTGGTGGGACCAAAGGAGTAGAGAACGAGGGAAACGGCTCGGAATAAAAGGTCAGTCAGACGGTGGTAACATCAGAGCAAGGCCGTCTATGTCATTGCCAAACAGAGACGCATTTCCAAACGTCTACGAAACTGGCTGTTGAGCTGCTAGACTCAATGTCCAGCAGACGGGCCAGGGGAAAAAGTTGGAGCAAGGCATGTCCGGCCAACACAGGGACGGCCAACTTAAGATTGTTTCCTTTCAAGTTATATATAAGGCCGCCAATATTGCGCAGAGTTGCTCGATGCAAGTTTACCGCATCAGCAAAATCTAAAACGGACATATGATATTTCTCGGAAATGGTGAAAAACTAACAACAATTCGAAGTTCTATCCTGTTGGTACTGTATTCGCTCGTCCCTTCTGACCGTCCTATCGATCCAACCGACAAAAGAGACGTCAATTCTGCCCCCCCCCCCCCCAAACCCCCAAACAGCTGGCGTGTTGAGCTTTTGATTGAAGACCCTTCGAAAACTTGGCATGTGCTGGTGGTCATCCCTTGCCATTGCCAAATTTTCTAGCCAATGGAGTTGTAAATACACTTGTGTCCGTCACAACTCGCCAACACCGCGAATTGCCGACAAGTAACAGGTAGACAGGCATTTAATGTTGTTGCGGAGCCGCTGATGGCCGGTTTGACTTGGGTAGTTCTATACCTCTCATTCTAGAACTGCATAATCTTGTTATTCTAAAGTGCATCGTTCTAGACATGAACGACATTTTTATTCACTGCTGCAGAATGCAAAAGTAGAGGATGATGTCGACTCACTTTTGCACCACTCTAAACTATTATGCCCTTCGCGCCGCAGCGGGTGCACACAGCTGATTCTTATTCTATTATGCATACTCGAGACGCACGTTGAACATGTGCCTGTCGGTGCCGGTAATAGAGAGGCGAAAATTCAGTGAAACTTCAATCCAATACAAAAGGATCAAACGAGTAAAATGTCGTCTAAAAGGCCAAAGAGTACCTACAAGGATCCAAGGACGTTAGTGAACTGACACGTCCCTAAGCAACAATTCTCTTTCTTCTTTTCCTCTCTATTCTTCCATCAATTAGGATGTATTTCCATTCGCTTCGTTGAGGAAGGTCGTTCCTCTGCCACACGAACCTACGTCAATGTGAACGGGGAATACATCAGTAGACGATTCCATTTGTTTCTGTGTATTCACCAGCGGCTTTCCGTCCATTTTAAATAGACGGCCGTTGTTATTGTCAATTCAGAGACAAGTCCTGCGGGAATTGGTCCGGCCAAAAATTAGGCACTGCGCTTTGCGACGCGATTCCCCAATCTCGCAGAGCTTGGCACTGAGGCTTTTAGTCTGTTCACCAACACATCCATCAGTCAATGGTTCGCTGATTTTGAATCCGTAATAGCTAGGGACGCTAGCGGTCGGATAGATAATAAGGCTTCCAAGTGCCACCAAATGAAGACATTGCCAACGGTTACATAACAGCCATCCAAATTCAAGAGACTGTCTAGCAGCAGACAGACAAACAATGTCCGACGTTTCATACCTACCCGACAATACCTACAATAAAACATGATCTGTTGATTGTCGCAGTTTAACCGATCGATAGAAGCAACGTTTAGCACGCACCACGAGTCCGACTAAATTCGGCAATTCAGGTGACTTCGTTAACGTATTTACTTAACTTAGCTAACCTCATCTGTTTAGCCTTTGTTCGTTTTCATGGAAATCGAGTTGAGGAGTGGTAATGACGTCATTTGAACGCGTCATCCGAAACGACTGAACCATCATGGGGCCGTGTAAATTGCATGGATCATATGAAAACCGAAAAATTTTCGTGACTGCGATCGATAACGTCTGTTCTTGCCGGCAGCAGCAAAGACGAAATAAAAATAGAGTAAAGGCGAAGAGAGAGAGAAAGAGAGAGAGGAAAGAAGCGCACGATTGCATCAGGGCGGGACAGTATTGAGATGACAAAGTGTTTCCCGCCTGCTTGCGAACGTCGAAACGGGCGAAATAAAAACAAGACGATGAACGGGCGACGGCGTAGATTGTTTGATCAAGTTTCGCTTTCCCTCCAGAACAAGCAAAGTCTAACATCAGACAGTTTGTTGCTGTCTGAGCATGTTTATCCAGCAAGTCTCTTTCTCCCTCGTAGCTCTTTTTCCCTCCTTTTCTCTCTAGTGTACCATGCATCATACAGTCGCGATCTCTCTGAACAAATCGTTCGGAATGTATTCGAATGAATCAATGGCACCAGAGCGCACTCGAAGAAGAAGAAGAAGGATATGTACTGTACTTATCCTTTTTCACCCTCTCGTCTCTATTCACAACGAACGAGACCTGTTCACTTTGCCATTTCATGTTTTCTATACTTTCAAGGGAGCCATAGTGAAAATCCGAGCTAGATAGTCGAGCTGTGTGAGCTACTTATCTTTTACTTTGTTCAAAATTCAGAGGAAACTCGTCTGGAGTGGTTTCTTTTAAAAACGAATCCATCAATAGAACTCACCCAGGACTCCGAGACGATAGTTGAGCGTCACGACGACGACTTTGCCAACGGCGGCCAAAACGCTGCCGTCGTACGGATTGCCGGATCCCCAGCTATAAGATTCGCCGTGGATGAAAACGACGACCGGGTAGCGAGGCCTTGGGGCGGTTGAACTAGCTGCAAAAGCATCTATAGGAGCGAAGAAACATTAAGGTTAATAAAGGACCTTAATTGAATTATTCAAGAAAGCGAGTCTTCCAGGAAACACATTAGAAAAAGTTGCCCCATTCTACGCAGACGATGCACGTTCATCAGACGAAAGCGTTTGAAACATTGAACATGTTGTTCATCGAAATGAATTTAACACGCAGCAAATGTCGGAATGGTTAATGCCCGCCATGATTTAACGGAGGACGGTAGTAAGTGCTAGTGAACTAGCATCATCGGAAATTCCATCATTTATTTGACGACGAAGGAGTATTATTAGTAACTCTATACCATCGATCCTCGACAATTAGCCAAGATAATGGCTAATAATAATAAGTTCACTTAGCGGGGTCTTCCCTGTGGAAGTTACAAATTACTGGAGTCGGCCTCGCTCTACGCATTTGATATCCATGAAAATTTTCACAAGGTACTACAAGTCATGTTTGGTCGGAAATGGGATCGAGTAACAGGCATAAGGAAGACTTCCTGTTATACAAAAAGCCCATGTTAGATGATGCCATTACTATATAATAAAAGAAACTGGATCAAAAGTCTTGAAAGAAGATGACAACATCAAGTTGTCTTGAACATGGCAACCGTCATCATTGTCATTATCGCAATTAACATCAACATAGTCTAACATGGTCATCACTGTCAGTCCTTTTTCTCTCTTTTTACCCCTGCACCGTTTCTTGGGTAACCTCCCGACGGGGTAGCGCAGACAAACACTATAGTACTAGTACTCTCTCTCTCTCTCTTTTCTCTCCCCCATCTCTATGCGATGCTGCTATACGACGCCAGGCAGTGATGACGGGCACAATACATTTGCCGACAAAGTGTTTCTCGCGGGACTGGGCCCTGCCGCCCGAATTGGCTCGCTGACATACAATTAGTGCTCTATACTGTGGCCCGTTGGCAGTGTTGCTTCCGCTGCTGGAGCTATTGCCCACTCCTATCCGACCACTGCGGCTGCCAGAGAAGGAAATTACAACAAAGGTCCCTAGTATAGTCCCTAGTAGGCACTATTGGTCCAGCAGCGTATGACCCGCAGTAGACGACAATGACCCTAGAACCATATCCTCGTTCAGATTGAGGGTCGTCAAGTGACGTTTCACTGACTGCGACAATGCGCGTATGCGGCGTCGAAAGAAAGGAGACAACAATAAAAATACATCTTGAACTTAGAAACGACACAGTTTACGCACGTCACCTCTACACTATAATGCTTGCCGCCTACATGTTTTTGTCCCAAAAAAATATATATATATATAGTTTCCTTTTTTTCAGCCAATGTTTTTTTCGTGATTCAATTGAGGCACCCTATTGCGTCGGCTCTCTTCTGTCGCCCAGAAAATTGACAGCTCAAGGTCTGGTAAACATCCAATTTTTTGGGCCATTTTGCTGTGTAGACATTGGCAGCATTGAGGGCGGCGAAAGAGAAGGGGTCAAGTCGGTTGTTTTCTGTCTGCGTTTCCTGTTGGCCATGGCCACAGATTCACAGGGACCGGCCCGTCTCTCTCTCACGGAGCTACTTTGAAATGGTAAACAGGTCGCGTTATGCAGATCCAATCGCGATTGGTCAACTCTCTGGATGGAACGGACGGATCAGAATGAGAAGCCGGCCAATTCGATTTACTGGAACTTGATGCAACACTTGCCAGACGCCTCACTCTCTCTCTCTCTGTGGGAACCAGAAAGTCCGCGGATCGACAAAGAGCCCGGCCCATTTATTCGGCGTCCGGATTGCTTGTCTCATCGCTCTAAATCGGTATTGGCAAAGCGGAGCCATTCCATTGACGCAGCCGAAATGGAAGAAAAGAAGACGAGATTGGAAGCCGGCGGAGTGGCGGAGGAGACGACGGTAACAGAATGGGACGAGTCGCTTCGCGCGGATTCAAAGTGAGCGTTCCAATCCATCTTGGTGCGCGCGCCAGTGTGACCGAGTCCTTCATCTTTGTTTATGGTAATCAGTTTCTACGGTCCCGCAGTCATCATGCGTGCCCGCAATGGCTAGTTACGAGCCGCTGGAATCGCTTCCTCGTTTCGCGCCGCAACACTGTCACAACATAATCTGATTCGTAAGCCAACGGCGCCGTTGCAATTAGTCGTCTCTCTATACCGCACCAAGATGGAAAACTCATTTTAGACTCGGCATTGGTTGGTGTCGACGGAACCCGGCTTCTGCCTATACATTCCCCGGCTAAGCGAGATCGATAGCGACCGTGCATCACCCCACGAGATCCTCATTCTAGATACTTCTCGGACCTGACTTTAATATAACAAGACGTTGCCGCTGCCTGCCTTCTTTTTTTCCTTCCTAATACGTCTACACCTTTTTTGTTTTTTATCCCAAGATCCGAGGCTAAGAGAAAACCGCCAACTGGAAAGACTCGACAACAGAGTGTAAGTAAGAAGCAAGCCAATTTCAAGGCAGTTTGGAAGAATAATGGCTATGCAGAGGTGTATACGACTTGCCTCTTAAGAGGCAGTGCAAAGGCGGAGGAAATCTCCTTGGTCGATAAACAAGAGAGGAAAGAAGAAGAAGAGAGGCCAAGTCTCTTGTCTTTATAAACTAGAGAACCTTTTCGTCTTTCTTCCTACGTAACCAGCAGAGAAGAAGGAGAAGAAGAAGAAGAAGAGCGAGACCAGAATCCCTGGAGGTTCGACACCAAAGTGCCAACTTGACTCAGACGTGGCCGAACGCACACAGCAGCACGCTACACGATGGAGGGAAGTGTAGGTTGCGATAAAGAAAAAACGAGTTGGAGAGCAACAACAAACGAAGAAGAAGAGCGTACACGCAGAAAAAAAGAGAGAGAGAGAGAGAGAAAAGGTAGAAATAAAATAACACCGAAAGTGAGAGATCCGACCCGGTTCTCGCGTCGCTAAGGGGGTTTCCCGTGACGAAAGGAAAAAGAAAAACAAAGCGCTAGAAAAAGGGTCTATCAAGTACAACGACGAAAAACACTTGGTTTAACAGGCTAGATATCTTTCCCCCCCAGAAAAAGAGAGAAGACGATACCATCAAGATTGGATTTTTCGCATTAAAAAGAAAAAACACAACTATCGATACGTCTAAAAAAAGGAAATCAAAAATGAAAGTAATGGAGATGGATCCTATTACAGTCAGGAGACCGTCAAAAAGGTACGTGCTGCATGTTTTTCTCTCTTCTTCATTGGGAAATCCTCTCCGATATATATAGTCGGCATAAACGAAGCAATATACGGGCCTTAATAATGTATAATACTCTGTAAATACTCTGTATATATATATATATAGATATATATATATATAATTTGTTCCTGGCCTTGGGGAGCTGCCGAGAGAGAAAAAGGCGAAAAGGGTTCTTTGCTCTCTCGCCTTTGCTCCTTGGGGTTGATTACTTTCTTTCTAATCTGTGGCTGCGATCGGTGAGTGTGCGCCCGCAGTAACAGGCTAGGGGGGTTTTCTCCATTGCGGCTGATCCCTCAAGTCTGCGTCGAGCGTGGGTGGTGGTGGGCCGCCGGAGAAGAAGAAGAAGAAGGAGGAGGATGGGAGATGGTGGTGGCACATCTACTGTACTTTTTCTGGGGTGTACGAATGTCGAAGGCCGGATTAAGGATTACCCACCACCACCACTAGCGCTACTACGTACCATCCCTTCGTATATCAATAAAAGAAAAGAAACAACAACAAAAAAAAGAAGGATATAGGCCTGGTATTTCTTCTAGACTACGCCGTCTAGTATCTCCGGCTACAATCCTTCAACATCGCACGATTGCACACTTGAAAGACGCCAAGATAGTCCTCCCGAACCGGCACTGACGATACTCTACTCCTCAACTTCCCCGCCAAAAGAATAATAACACATATATTAAAGAGAAAAAAGAAAAAAAAAGTATCTAACGTGCAGTGTACGGAGGAAGGAGAAAAGAAATCAATACAACCGAGCTCGGTTATATGGTGGTGGTGGTTGGGCGAGCACGACAATGTGTGCATCACGGTTTTAGAGACAGGAGATGTATTGCTTCCATATTCTTATCTCCTTAGTTTTAGATACTGCCGCCGCTTTCTGTATACCAGCTACATTCTCGTCGGCAACTGTAGGCCATAGCCTATACTACTCTGTGCGATATATTACTAAGGAGAATGTAGAAGTATTGTTGTCGACAGCCAGTGGCAGTTACTTTAGATTTGGCACCCGTTGCACTCGCTCCCTCCCACACCATCCCGGCCAATAACTCTATATAAACTTTATTCAGCCATTCTGGGTACATGAAAGGACCGTTGAGGTGATTGGACTCCCATCACCTACTGGGTGTGCGTAAGCGGCGGCGCGTCTCCCGCAAGTGACCTACCGACTCGCAGCTACCTAGTAGTAGCAACTATTGTCATCGTTCCCTTTACCAATTCGATTTATATTCGTCTTGCGCTATTTATAGGCATGTCAACTCCAAAAGAAGAAGATGTCTTCAGTACAGACTTGGAAGTTGGAAAAGAAAATAAAAGACGGGGGCAGAAGAATAGTTGCGTCAGGGAAAAGCTGCTCCCCTCCTGTTGGTCGTGAATGGCGTGTTCCATTGCTAAGGCTTTTATCGACGTCATCAGTTTGGGTGGGTTCCTCTCTCTCTTTTGCCTTCTGTCGAGTGAAAGGGAAGCGCCAACGATGTACGTAATTTGATGGCAGTGAGCGGCGTACAACTGGCTTGATCAGAGAAAGAGATGTCAGGCAGCAGAGGACGCATCGTGATGTCTCATGATGTGAAAAGGTGATTCCCTATTCGACAGAATCCAATACGGTACACGAACCGGTTTCACCATCCGATTCTCCAATTTTTTTTCTCCCCTAGCTCAAGGAAAGAGAAAGAGGCAAAAACGCCTTTTCTATAGAGAGCGCGAGCGATATGCAGTAAAAAATGGAATACACCATTGTCCAATAGGAAGAGGAAAGAGTTATATCCGTCTGGTGACGATCAGGTCGTCACGCACAAGACAGATTTTTACAGAGGCAGTATCAACGACGATGTCGTTTTTCTCTCTCTCTCTCTATTTTTCCTTTTCTTTTTGTTTTTCCTTCTTTACGACGAATGCGTGACTCTATTCCATCTTGTCGTTTCCATTTGATTGGATTCATTTGGTTCTCAAGTGCCGACGAGTCAAGATTCGGCTGCTTTCAAATCTCTCGTCGTTGCAGCAGCAGCAGCTGCCGCTCTCTACTCGAAATGCGAGATGCTGTGCACACACATATATATGTACTTCTGTACTATATATATAGCTATATCCTCGCTCCTAGATTGGATACCTACTTCAACTATTACATCTACGACGACGGAGAAGGTCTTTTGACCTAAAGGCTTTCAGCTTCGCGGCTTTGATCTTTGGGACCATATATGGGGCGTCCGTCGAAATAACGTTCGGTTGGTGAATTGACAATGATTCGAGAATATTTTCTGCGAGAAGAATTGTCCCTTGAAACTCTAGAGAGCCACAGAGGAGGAGGAGGAGGAGGGTTGTTGAAAAGAAGTCCCCCGCAATGTAGTATGTACGTAGTAGCCTTGGCGGAGAGATGATGAGCTTGGCGACTCTCTTTCCGCCACAACTGGTCCATGCAGATCTTTCCCCACTCGACTTGTCCGCGTACATTACGCGGCTCCTCCTTTATCGATTTCTCGGAGAAGACGCGCTCTCTCTCTCTTATTTTGCCGATTCTGTATAGCACCGTCAATGGCCGAGCGCTAGAATAACAAGACTCTCCAAGCAGTCTCGTCTCCATTCCGGGTCCGTTCTTCTTCTTTCGAAAAAAAAAAGAAAATGGAGGCCGCGTGACTCCTCGATTCGGAACGGAATTGGACTGAGATCGCACTTTTTTCGTCTCCTTTCGGTCTCTTATTTCTTCTTCTTTGACCGTTCGGCCCGATGAAACTAAAAAACAATACGATCAAGTCGTCCGCCATGTGTGAATATCGGCCACTCGCAGCACGCGCCCTAGATATACATAGGTCTTCCCCTTTTCTCCAAACACACTCTGTCCTCTTTTCCGTCAAGTATTCTTCTTCTTTTTCTTCTTTGTCCACAGCACTCGGCTCGTCATTCTCTCCCGTGTCGCCTCTCCCTTCGCGTCAACGAGGAATAGGCAAGAAGGAGACGAAGGGTCGGGTAGAAGAGGCAGCGGGCGTATCATCGACCGGCAAAGTTAAGAGACAGGACGCGTGCACGCACTCTCACACACAGACGCCTACACTAACGTTGGGCGGAATACTCTCGAGACGAGCCTCTCTCATGTATCTTTTGCCTCCACTCTGAACGTCACTAGGACATTCGGCGTTCCCTAATATTCAGAAAGCGTACTACGGTATCGCATCAGATCGTTTTGTATTGCCAGTTAGGATGGCCGGAGGTCGTCGGGAACGTGCTACCTGGGCGCAAATGGGAGTCGCGCTCGACGGATTCGCCAACATTCGGCGATCCGAGAGAGAGAGGACGACTTGACGGCGGCTACGTCGGTTTTCCTGTTTGACATAGTTGACATGGGAACGCGAGTACCCGGAAACTAAAGTTGGGAATAGTTGCAACAAATCCCTAACCGTCTCCCTAGACCAACCGCAGGGACACCGTGCATGGGGTACCACTCAGGTGTCTACGGATCTCTCCCAGACGAAATGTTGCGACCGGGTGGACGGAAAACGTGAAGAGAAAGTCCCCGAGTGGAGGAAAATCGATGGAGCCGAGTTGTTGGCGTCGAGACCTTTATCGACATTCCACTAATCAAATAGAGCGAATGTATAGAAGGGAGGAATCACATCAAAATGAGCGCGATAATTGGTCCCTATCTATCGACGAGGACGGGACGATGGCGTCACGGCGATGACGTCTTCTCTGATCCAGTCGAAGGAAGCGGAAGAGGCAAAAAGTGGACGCCGCCACGTTTCTTGCACATCAAACCTAATACAACTACCACTAATTGAGACTTTGGATATAATAGGCTAATCATAGCCTGAAGAGAGAGCGGCAACGCCCCATTGAAGACCCGGAGCCCGAGCCGCTCTCATCTTTTATTCTCTTAATAAAAATCAGTTAATACGCGCTTTGCCATTAATGATTGAGGCCTTGAGTCGCTCTGTCGTACGTTTCTGTCAACAAGGCTTCGAATTTCTTGTATCCTGTTTCACGTCGTCTCTTCAAGAGGCTCCGAGTGCACTGATCACTCGGGGCGATGACGTTTTCGAGTGTTTACAGGGGTTGGCCGACGATTTACAGTTAAGTGAATTGATTTTGATTCTGACTTTCCCCATCTTCTGCCCGTCCTATCTCAACAATTTCGAGGAAACCCGATGGGAAGGTGACGAGTCTCTTATTAGATTCCGGGATGACAACATTTGGGGTGGGTCAGGAGGCGACGAAAAAAAATAAATATCCAATCAATTCGTATTTATATGGGCGAGCTGGACGGGCCGCGTGCGAAACGACGAAGGAAAGGCCAAAGAACAAGAGAAAAGCAGCTGCTAAAGGGGACGATAAAATGAGCTAAGGAGGAGTCTGAGGAGGATGTACGTATGGGGAAACTTCCAGTCGACTTGACTGGCAATCATGGCCGTAGCCTGGCGCCTCGGTCGTCTCTCGCTTGATTTCGCCCCTTTCGCGCTCGGCGCGGTTTCTCGCGTCCGCACACGCCGAACGTGTGATTCGAATGTCGGATTTTTCAATAGATCTCTTCCAGCACTAGGGGTGGCGGCGGCGTCGGCAGCATCGTGCCGCGAATCTCTGCCGGAAACGAGGACATGAGAGAGCCCCAAGTGCACTAGTATAGTAGGCTACCCACCACTACGAGAAGACTATTGCCCTTGTCACCAGTATAAATTATTTATCGCATCTCTGTGGCTCTGTTTTTTTGTCGTATGGGCCGGGTGAGGTCTTTCGGCATGTTGTGCGGCACTCGTCTCCATCGGATTCAGCGTTCCTTGACGTGTTTTTGTTTTCCTGTCTATAAGGGCATTTCTTCCCGTCACGCGGTACAAAGGCTCCAGGCCTAGCTAGTCTCTTTTTTTTCTCTCCTTTTCTTTCTTGTCATCGTTTTTTATTGCCTTTTTTTCCCCTGTCTTATTCCCTATTTATCGATTTCTTGTTTTGTTGACGATCGCTGAGGGAATCAAAAGAGAATGAGCGCGACGATTCGATCTGTCGTGATTGAAACAAACACGGCGGTCCGCCGGACAAAAAAGAAAGAAAGAGGAAACGACGGCGGAAATTCTTCGTAGTGACCGCCGCAGATAAAAAAGAAAAGAAAATTCGCGCGCTCTCAGTAGCGTCTTTGTATTTCCGCCGATGTATTTAAAGAGAAAATATTGGCAACTGTTTGGTTCCGATCGAAGACCCGGAGCCATTATGCCGTTCCGCCCGATAAACGATAGTGAATTCATAGAGGACGCTGTCTGCATCCAAATGGGTTCCGTGCCAGACTGGGCCCATTATATCATAGATGGGAAAAGACGGTGGGCATTACACAGCACCGTCTGGACGTGGAGCTGCCATTATGGTCGGAGGAAAAGACGGATGCCGCCGCTGCCGCCTCTATGTAATTCGCTCGGTGGATTTGTGGTGAGTGGCATTGCGGGTTAAAATAAACAAAATCTAGGAAAGCCGCCCAGCAGTCGGCCATCAAAGCGGCGATTAGGGATTCGAGTGATTGCTCTCAGTCTCTCTCTCTCTCTCTCAGTTGGGCCCCCAATGGGAGGTCCGTGGACAAACATATTGGTATAGAAACTGTACGGATGGCAAAGTCGACGGGTCTCAAGTCCTTCCTTCCTTCCTTTCTTCTTCTTCTTCTTTTTCTCTTCCATCACATCACAGCAGCCGCGCGCCGTGAAACACAACTCCGTGGAGAACTCGTCTCCCGTCACCCGGCCCTTCAAAGCCAAAACCCTGAGCTTCATCTTCTTCTTTTTTTTTTCTGGGCTGGGCTTTCTTCTTTCTTTTTTGTGTGTTGCTCTTCATCCATTCTCCATCTCTATATCTCGGCTCTCCCAAGGCGGGCCTCTCCTCATCCATTATCTACTAGTGTCCTTTATATTCCAGGAGATGGAACACGGGGAAAAAAGCAACCATTAAGATTGTCTGGCAAAGTCTCAACTCTTTAGCCCGTCCTGCTGCACTACTACCCGTACTATACTTTGTCCTGCCCCGCAGAAGCGTACTACTCTTTTCTTCCTCGTCGACCGTTCCATTTCAATCCAACTGTTCCATATAAAGACTGTTGTCAACCTTTTTCTTCATTCTTTTTGCGGCTGGTACCTTCAAAAATTCTCGTGACATTTCGCGACGGAGAAGCGTACGGGGGAGGGCTTGAGCGATTAGAGTTCAATCCAGTCTCGAGATCCCATTCCGGCTCGTTAGACATGTATTACGGGGTTGGGGGGGACCAGATTGAATCACTTTGATTCTGTAGCCCTCTATTGGAAGCGTAGCCGGCCTTCTTTTCCGTTGTCTACACGAGCGAAAAAGTCGCCAGGAGGACTTTGGAGACAAATGAAGGAGATTAGCTTCGGTCTTGTTCTTTTTTTTTTCCTTATATCCTCTTGTGTTGTTGCCTGCTCGCTTGCATGATGCCTTCTGCCCGTCACCCGTACACTCCTTGTATTGTCCGTCTTGTTATAGACTCCCGTAGCTTCTCCTTTAGTGGCATAAAGAACCCGCACCCTTTTTTTTCCTTCTTCTTTTCTGAACCGCCACTCTTCCTTAACCGATGTCTATACCTCCGACGGGTCTATACTATAGACGACGTAGACTATAAATATAGTGAATAGGTTGCTGGGGCCGGGCCTGCGCCTCCTGTACGATGGTGTATATCGATCGACCTCCGGCTCCTAGCCCATCGGATCTCTCTTCGCGCGCTCCTTCCTGGATCCTGCCTCTTAGTCCTCGTACGACTCGGCTACGTTTTTCTTCTCGTTTCCTCCGGTTTCCTCCAGCTGACTTTCTTCTTTCTATAGCGTTGCCAGCGTCACTCTCTCTCTCTACGTCTCTCTCGCGTTACAAAAGGACGAAATCTAAGAGATAGAGGGTGCGTAAATGGAGAAAAAGGTCGGTCAGGATGAACATTCACGCCGGCCGCAGCAGCCGGACGAGCTCTGAGCACAAAGTTGTCGCTCGACGGTCCCGTCCGCCGAGTTCTATTTGCATATGGATGCAAACGACGGCAGCAATTTACGTCATATGTGTGTACCTATATTCTCCCTTCAATATAGTAAACCACTCGGTTTAGTTCCTTTTCTGGGGTGGGACATGGACTCCCCCTTGGCGGGACGACGGCGGACCCGACGGACGGCGACCCTGTTATCCGACTGTGCCCACAACCAGACGGTTTGATATGCCGTTCCGCGTTTACTCGCCAGACTAGCAGAGCTATCATATATAGCCGGGAGAGAAGCGGTTGGCCCGAGTCAAATCAATTCTCCAGTTCCCTTGAGAGAAACATGCGATTTCCACGAATTTGCATGAGCCGGTCCCGGCATTTGGGATAGGAGGGAGCGCAGCATGTGATAGTAATACTAGCTAGCTAGCTAGCTAGCTACCCACAGCGCGTTCCATCCCTCGCTAGGAAAATAAAGATGTAGTTTATGCATATACATCTAAGCTTCTGGCGGGACACCGCAGCCGTGTACCCGCCTCCAGAAACTACCGCCAGTTGTAGTGGCATTTCGGTGGAGCTTCTCGCATACAGTACAGTCGTCCAACCATCTCGAGGGCTTTCGGCTTTGATGAATGCATAATTTGATTTATTTTCATTTTTTTTTTTTTTGCTCTCTCTTTCTCTCTTCATGTCGTGTTCTTTATGCCGCTGCAGCCCGGATGGGCCAACGAGTAGAACGGAAACAATTCGTTAAGGCACAAGACGAATGTTCTTCTTCTATGCCTAGGAAAATAGGAGTACTCGTCTTGCAGTCATGTCGCGGAAGTAAACGGAAGGCAGAGAGAAGGCCGGTCAGTTGCGTGATCTTGCAACTAAGCACGTAGCCCTCGTTAAACACAATTGGCACACGCAGTGCAGAAAAAGAGATGAGAGACTCGTACCCGTCGTAGTAGTACTGCTTATTAATAATTAAATAATAGCTGTGGAGGAGGAGGAGGAGGAGGAGGAGGTGGAGGGAGAGGTTAGCTGCTATACGTCGCCGCCGTATGGCGAGTTTGCTTTCCGAATTATTATTTCCGAGGGAGGCGACGCGCACATGGTGGATGATACACGCATGTACGCACGGTGATTTATAAACTAGGAGATCCCCACCGTAAAACTAGCTGTGTACTGTGTACCCGGTGTAGTACATCGACCGAGGGAAAGTTGGTTCAGTCTGGCGGGAATCGCTGGATGATTTCATGCCACAGGGCTCGTGTATTCAAATTTGTTGACTGGGTAAACAAAGTTTTGAATAAAAGAACGCACGCTAGCAAGTTTGCCAAACAACAAACAAAATATCTATATATATATATAAATAGATTTATGGAGGGAAACAAAAAGCACGGTGAAATCGAATACCGTTTCGTCTGTTTACTTTCAAGCTGCTTGCCATCTCCCTCCATCCAGAAAACGTGATTTGCAGTACACCCGACTACTGCAATGGATTTATTGGTGGCAGATTTTTCTTCTCAAAATAGGTCGGAAATCTTCAATACTACTCTTCAGTGGAGGTCAGCGCTTTTTAATGATACAACTGGTTGGCGACGAAAAGTTGTTGCTCGGACACTGGTAGCCTAGTTGCTCAAGACAACAACCTTCTCTTCTCTTAAAGACAAGAGATTTCGACTTGGCTTTCATATAACAACAATTTCAAGTGGGTGTAGAAGGTGAAAGTTCTCAGGTGGAACAAAAGGGTCTACTGCTAGGCAATAGGGTAGTACTTTCTGAACTGAATGTGTGATCTTATTGTGCCGAAAGAGGCTCTTATTGTCTCGGAAACCGTTTCAAACGCTGTACCAACTTTTGTCTAGCCTTTCAACCTACGCTTACTTCAAAACATCGCTATTAGACAATAACCTCGATCGGCTGGAATGGTTCTAAAACCATCGTCAGTATAAATTAAGACTGTATAATGCTTTTTTCTTTGAATATCTTTCATTCTCGGCGAAATGGGAACGGAGAAAGAATGATATTAAACAGACAATCTAAACGTTGCCGTTGTCACGTCACAAGTTGGAAGCAATTTTGAAGTCTATCTATCAATAGTGAGAGAGGCTCGTCGGATGACAAACGACCTTTCTACTCTTTTTCTATATTTTTTTCCTCCTTTTTTTTTGATTGAAAGTTGTGATCTTTGTCGCCGAGGCGTGATAGAATCTGGATAAAAAATTCCACTCTCAAAAGAAACGACGACCTAGGACGAGTAGTTGATCCTTTCTGCCTACGCAGTCTCGCTCCTTTTGAATGTGCCTCATTCAGGGTTTCTAGGCCTTGTATCTTGTGTCTTCAATCTTATCTCCCAACTATATTCCATCTCTCCCCTTCATATATATACACACATTCTTTCTTCTTCCGTCTCCTTTCTCTCAGTCTCTTACATTCACTCTTACTTGCGCCACTATGGCCGCAAGGTTCATTGTCTGGAGATGAGAGCTATAGCTTGGTGCAAAGAGAGAATGACGGAAGAGAGAGCGAGAGAGAAAGCGAAGCAGATCATTAAAGAGAGAGAGAACTCTCCTCGATGTTGGTGTGTAGAGTAAGAGAGAGAGGGAGGACTGTTGGGCGCTCAGGGAAGAGGAAAGCTTGCTGTCGGCAAGTAGAAAATCCTAACGAGCTTGGGATCTCGAGTGCTGCTGCTTCCTACCACTGGTGGGACGGATCTCCAGTCATCAACGACTCTATAGCTCAAGCTCCATCCACCATATCGTGACGTGTACATAAAGAAAGTGAGAAGAGACCATCAAACTTGTCTTCATTCAAAAATCAAACCGAAAAAAAGAAGAAAAAAAGAGGACGGAATGGAAAAGAATGCATTCTTCAACAAGAACCGATTCTCTCTCTCTACGGAGAGAATTCAAAAATCAAGAACCATTTGGTGAAGAATCGACCGAATCTAGCCTAATTTGAAATCTTCGCAGCGTCGCAGTGACGACGTTCTTATTTCTAATCGCCGTTGAGTTGACAATTTCAGCGGATAAACCTGAAAATGTCTTTTGATTCGTCTATAAAACGCCTGCTTTTCCTCCCGCGTCCTTGGACGACGATAGTCGTATTCACTTATTCGTCAGACGGGCGCTAGAAACACAATGGATGCGCGATGCGCAATGCAGTGCCCCACCACTCGATGATAATCTCGCCAGTGAAGACTGTACGAACCCAACTCACAGTCTGCTGTTGTAGCCTTCGGGGAGTTACATAAAAGCGCCTAATATATATATCGATATTAATCGGCCGACGCGTCGTTCCGTCGCTCGTCTGCCAACCTAACACTGTGAATTATTCCAGCACCGTTTTCCAAAAAACAATTCCTGTCGGTCTCGTAAAGAACCCGAGTCCCGAGTCGATAAATTGCTGCCCGTAGCTTTTCCCTCTGGCGCACCGCATCGCACGACGATGCCGGCGCTCTCAAAGTGGTTGTAGACATTCGACGCCTCTGCTGACACTCGTCGTCGCATCGCGTCCTAAAAGAGAGACAACAACTACAACAAATCGACGCCTCTAATGTCTTTTTACGCATCAGTCCCCTCTGTCCCAGGAGCGTCAGTTACGTACTCCATTTTCCGTCATCCTTCTTTTTTTGCCTTTCTTATGGATTACTTCACTTTGTTGCCACGTAATACGCCAGAAACTGGATACCTATAGGTGCCAATCATTCATCGAGATGCCGAGTTTTCCTCTCTTACGCAACATCGCTCCGGTGGCCATGATGGATGACTTGTGACGTAACCTGGTCGCAGACATTTCTTTTTGAATTGTTTTAGAATTAAACTAAAACTTTCTTTAGCTTCTGCGGTTGTCCGAATGGAACTCAATTTCAACCCGAGCGATGCGCTTCTTGGACGCCCACGCCCTGTCCCGTAGAGAATCCCGCAAGTTGTTATCTAAGCAGAGCACGCTCCTTGATCGGCATTTATACATAGAGACCCTCCGCATCCTATATAGTCCTATAAAGTAGTAGGGAAACCGATAGGCAGGTCCCGTCTTTAAAAGACAGAGTATTAAGAACAGCAGCGGAAGTCTTACCCGCAAAATCCCTCCTACTCCAGCCTCCTACTCCATTTTCGCTAGTATTCTAATTCTTCCACTTTGGTCGCGGCTCAGAGAATGCAGTAGGCGACCCACCAAGGAGCCCTCGATCCTTACATAACACCAGCTCTACGCGAGGCCAAAAAAGTCGTGAGATCGATGGGGAACTGTAAAAGGAGGGAGCCGCATTTGTAATGATGTGACGCCCGCGGGAATCCGAAATAGACGGGCAACATCAGAACGGAACTAAATATGAAGGACAAGGACAGGGAAATTGATGAAAAAAAAAAACGTCTGATGTATCCTCCTCCATCACGTTTTTTTTTTTTTTTTCTTTTTCCTCTTCTTTTCACTTCCTCACTTCTCCCCGCACCATCCGCGCTCATTTAATTAGGGCTGATTGAATTCTGCAGCCGTCTGTATAAGGGACGCGGCGTCGCTGAGCGTCGATATATATTATAATAAAGAAGGGGGAGAAAAAAAAAAGTTTTTCGACTGCCGATAGGTTTTCCCCTTTTTTCATATTTGCCCATCGCCGGGAGACGACCCGGAAAAAACCTATTGATTCGGAAAGAATTGGATTTGGGTTCTACCACCGTCACCCTCGCGCTCGACGCCTACACGGTCGGGTCTCCAATGAAGGCGGCGCAATCAAACGACACCAACAGGCGAAGATGAGGAAAAATTGGTGTTGGGTCTAATCGTAATAATAAAACAACAACCATCGAATGAAAAACAAGAAAAGACGGACTCGGGGATAAATAAACTGATGCTCTAAGACCCAGGCAATGGCCTCCAACTTGGAGAGACTTGGATCTTGTTTTCTCTTTTTCGAGGTTTTTTTCTTCTTCTCAATCCACAGCTGCTCGTTTCACAGGACAAGAGAGCTACAGCTAGATTATAGCTGGGTCGTTCGCAAGACGCTCGCTTCTCTCTTTCCATTTTGTTGCCTTTTTTTTCTTATTCTTTTGGTGCCCAGGCAACAAAGCGCCGCATCCATCAGTATGGAGTGTTTACCAAAACTAATAGAAATGCGGTTTCCCTGTTCTTTTCTCTTATTCTTCTTCCCTTTCATTCTCGTTCTTTCTCATTTTCCAGTCGCCGGCTCTCTCTCTCTCTCTCCCTCTTGCTTCTACGACGCCTCTTATCCGATACCCGCAGAGTGTTATAAATTGAACAACGCCGTGCGCGATGCTTCCCGCTTGTAACTCGGCCCGGGGAAACGCAAACAAACGAACGCTACGGGTGACACCGCACAGACTTCCCTTTGAGCTGTTTCTTTTTTCATAGAATGAATGAACTCGAGCGCCTTTCGCCGGGTTAACGAGGTGTTTGCCTTGTGGTGCGGCGATTTTTTCAATAGACATTGTCATTCGGAATAAAGTAATAAGTGTACTGTACACAAACCCATGCACCGCCCGGTTTGTAGAAGCGTAGCCTTTCGACATTTCCACAAAGCTCTGAGATTGTGTTGATGAAAAAGACGCTAGCGGGAATATGTGTTGAGCGGTTGGACGAACTCTATAATGAGGGGATGATTGAAGTGGCCAACGACGAACCTCTCACTCGCGTTTGTGGTAGCTGTCGGTTTTCCTGGTATCCAATTTTTCTTTTTTCTTCCTCATTTTGATCGCTGCACGATCCTCCACTCGGAAAAAACTGAAGAGTTTGATGTAAGACACGGACCCTTCTGCTGGGAGCGCGTCAATCCGTGCGAGAGAATATGAACCTGGAGACAAAGTCGCTTGGTGGGTTCTTGGAAGAAAGACGTATATGGACACTGTTGTCAATGGATTCACATCCCCAAAAAAATACTGAAAATCGGATCAAAGGATTCGCTTCGTGTTACGCCAACTTGCTTTGCCTCTCATCGCGTCCGTCAACCGATCGATTTCGAAGATTTCCAGGTGTGTTTCGGTCCGTGTGATGTTTGGTGAAAATTCGCGAGAATGCTCCAAATATATATTAGACCAATGACGTTCTTGAACGCCAACAACAGTCGCCGCTTCTGGCGATGAAAGAGCTAGAATAGTGATGATGAACTGGCATCAAGTTTCGTCTTGTTATTAGACTCGCCGACTCTCTCTCTCTCTCTCAACTAGATGAAAACCTCCGGGGAAAATGAAAATACAAAGAAGAAGGGGTGGACTAGGAAAACGCCGTTAAATAAGACGAGCGTGTGCTAGAGAGACGGTGGCAACAGTAGCAGCAACGACTGGGCATTTAACTTGTATATTGAATGTGATGCACTGTGCATGCATAAAAGCGACAGACTGGCATTGATCAATGCGACTCGTATCCATCCCGCCGTAATGAACTCTATATACACCGTGTACAGCATCGGCTCTGTTACGACGAGTTCTTTTCTCTTTTCCTTTCTGCTGGTCTCTCTTTTCTCTAATCGATCACGCTCCAGTCCCATCAATGTCACAGCTCAGTCTTTCCATTCGCTCCGGTTTGGGCTCTCCACGTTTGACAAAGAGAGGGGGAGACTTGACCTTTAAGAATAAGAAGCGAACGTCGGAGGGTGTGTCCATCAAGATCTTCAACGTCATTCCGGTTTGTGCATATCATAGATGAATTCAACTTCCGGCGTCGTCCCACATAACAGCTCCCTAACAGTTTTGATGGACAACATGACACGGCCACTAGCGCAGCCGCAAAAGGGGGGCGCCTTCCTCTCTCCGACGGAATGCGCCATCGTTTCGAGTTTTACGGTCGATATGTTGGCCGGCTCTTACCAAGCGAGTCCTATTCGATAAAATTCGAACGCGAATATATATCCTATATACTGTAGTAGTCGAATCGAATCACGAAACCGAAGAAGCTGACCGAAGAAAATGCATGGGGAATGATCCGTTTATCGACAGTTGGATTCCATTCGGCTGCCTGCTCCTATTGATATATGTGGGCCGTTGAAAGGAGACGACGGCTTCACACACGGCCGTCTACCGTATTCTAATGGACGCTATAAATTTCGCCCGGTTTTCTTCTTCTTCTTCCAGGATAGAGGAAACTGCGCGTCTGAAAGAGATTCGGGGCTCAGCCGGTCGCGAAAATAAATTGTAAAAGAGACTAGCCTCTTGATTAGCGAGCTGCCCAAGTTAACGGCCCTGCGCCGCAACAACAACAACAACAACAACAGCAGCAGCAAGGGAAACGCGGCCAAGTTGGGTGAACGAGAGGGAATCCATGAAGTATATAGGGGGCTTTCAGAGCTAGGCGAGAAGAAGAAGGAATAGAGATGAAACATTCCGTCGGAAAAAGACCCCGCGGGATCCATGCATTTGGCTAGTTACGTCAAGAGATGACAGCTCCCGCGGCTGCTACGTGGCTTAATACGTGCTCATAATGAATGACGAGGGGAAACGATTAAAACACGAGCAGGGAGGGAAAACTTAATAAGAATTCCGGATGACATGCGTTAGGGGCGAGAAAGAAGGTTGATGTTGGACTATTGGAATAATATCGCGTCCGCTCCAAGTGGTCGTCGTCATCAGGCAGCCATCGACCCCATCCGAATCAACAAAACGGAGGCGATTACGACGCGGCTGGCGAGAGAGGTGCGAAAGGAGGCAGCGGCAGTACGTCATAATTAATCCGTAATTGCTTTCCGCCAGAGATGGATAGTGTTTCGGAATTTGCAGCGTTGCCACTCCGTCGCGACGCGTCTTTCGGGTTTTAATCGAACCACTTACAACGATGACACGGAACTCTCTCTCTCTCTCATCTAAGCAGCTTAGAAGACGACGACGACGCCGGAACGGAAACGCGGGCGGGTCTGTCCGTTTTATTCCCCCTGGGTTTTCCCTCTGTGTCTTCTCCGATATTGATGTTGTTTTTTTTTTATTTGAATCTCGCCACCCGGGAGCCGAGAAGTTGCGGCGGTGGAAGCGCATTGGAGATGAAGGGCACAGCCAAAGAGGAAGATTCCAGCGGCCAACCGCATCTATTAGACATTGCGCGTATAGAAACAATCGGATTGATGAACGATCCCGTGGCGGATGTGCCCTTGTCCTGTAGAACATCCGATCGAACCAGACCAAAAGACATTTACCATCATTTGTCTTTGTGTCTGGAATGTAGCTGATGCTCCATCTTCCCCCCTCTTCTCCCTTTGCCATAGATTCCTCAAGCTGCCACAGTACCCCAGACCGCGGATAACTTTTAGCTGCAGCGTCGGACCTCCCCTCCACGCCAATACACGATGGATAGCCCCCGTTCCAATGCTAATCCATTCGATGCCTCGTGGTTTTTGATATTAGAAGGAGGGAAAAAAAATGCCGGGGTTATCTAGTATAAAGAAATGGTGGCCAAACACCATTCTTCCTCCTTCACCTACGCCCAGAGCTGCCGTTGCTGCTCCCCATACGTCCGTCTCCATATTTATGGTCCCCTCTCTGCTCCAGAGCATTAATATTTTGACGGCTAAATATCTTCTGCTATCACGAAAGAATAATAAACGCTGAATCTTAAATATTTAGATTTCATATCCGAGAGAGAGAGAGTGACGTCATCCTTCCGATCCAGAAAAATGTCAAAATTCTGTCACTGCAATCTTCGGGTGCATCTGAGAAGAAGAAGACCGGAAATTCGATTGGTAGCCCGCGAGTAGCCTGTCAGAATTTTTTTTTCTTGTGTCATGTTCTGCGGAGAATTGCGAGTCAAAGTGAACGGGAGGGGCCACGATAGAAAAAAAAAAAGAAGCGACTAACTAAAGAGCGAGAGAGACTTGGTACGTAGAGAGTAAACTAGCAAAGACGGAGTAATCAACTTAGAGGAGACGACTTAGCTTTCTGTCTCTCTCTCTCTCTTCTTCATCCGGCAGCTACCCAAAAACCGGAGCTTGTGCTGGCGTGCTAGTACTGTAAGAAGAAGACGCGCTTGTATTTAAACGGGGGAAAAGAGGAGAGAAGAGAGGAGCCAAGTCGAAAGAGAGGGAAATGTTGGCCCCCTTATTCCAGCGCGTGTTCGTCCCCGGGCAGGAACTTTGGTGCCATCTTCAGCATGATTTGCCTCGAAACTCGACGTTCGTTTGCCGGCTCTGCAGATTGGACGCTAACACGTCCCCTCTATTTTCCGGATGCTGGCCTGTAGATTATACAGTGCGCAAGAGTACGCAGCAGAGAGAGAGAGAGGAGCTGCGGCGGATGGATTAGGACGAAGAAGAAGCCCAAGTCGTTCTCTTGGAAGCAAACACTCAACTTGAATTACGTAAAAAGAAAGTAAGAAGAAGATGAGAGAGAGTGGGAGGAAGAAAAGAGTAAGTACAGCACTCCCAATCATTGCCCGGTGTCCTCATTTTTTTCCCTTGCTACAACCTTTTTCGATTTACCAAACCCAGACCGTCTTCAATAACTTTCTTATTAATCGATAGAAGTTTTATGAGTCTGACAGACATCGTTAAGCTTCTATGACTCGGACCCGACGTTGCACGAGAAAGCAGCTTCAGACTGGACAACCATCTGTGCTTTCTCACCTTGGAGCACGCCACTGAATGACACTGTCGACAGGTGAAGCTTAAATTGGTCTATACATTGAAAGCCGGACTCGGTCACCGTGAATGCCACATACAGGAAATGAAATGGAAAGAAACCAGATCAACAATTTTTTCCTTGAAAAGCTCCAGCTCTCTTCTTGTTGCTGACAGGAAACATAAGAGGTTTATTGTGTGCGCGCGGACCCATGACATTGCTGGGCAACCATACACCGCCTCCGCTGCGCGGCCTTATTTTGAAAGGAAAAATAATGCGCGCGTTTGAATTAGTTAACGTCGCCAGTTGGTTCCCGACCGTTTGCAAGATGAAACGAAAGAGAAGTGAAAGCCAGCTGGGCAACGATCCGTCTACCGTCGCGCGTCCGATCGATAACTCTGAATAGAAAACGCATTTAATCATCCGGCATTGACGAGTTTTTAATTCAACGGAGGAGGGTGCTGTATCCCAGCGCTTTCTTTCCTATAGCCACGCTTCTCATAACTCTTTTTTTCCCCAAAAAGTTTCTAATGGAACTTTTTTTTTCTGATGACCTTGTCTTTTGTCAAAAGGGATTTTGTTGCATAGTCACCGTCTAAACCATCAAAATGTTTGGGAGCTATGCACGAGACAAAAGGCGGATTGCGCAACTGCGACACAAGTTGGATCCAATTTCGCCGTTTTTGATAACTTGAACCTCAGGAATTATTTTGCTAGTCATTGGAGAAAGGGATTTCCGTCGCAGGATACCGAAATCCGCAGAACTTCCGGTGGTCTATATATATATATCTGAGCAAGCAAGAACAGGATAATGTAAACGAACATTTTCTGGTTCCGAAAATAGACGCAAAAATCCAAATAGTGTGTGGGGAAAGCGGCAATTTCCAATCACTTTTGGATAGAAGATGGATCCTTTTCTTTTATCTCGAAACGCCCAGCGCGCTAATACGCTATACTTTGCATGGTCGCTGCGAAAAAAAGGGAAAGGGAAGCACAAACAAATCACGGACTCGATCAAGCCAGCAGGAGTTTATTGTGACGGAAGAGCAGTCAGTTGGCGAAACGATGCGTGGGCGCATCATCAAAACGAGCGGACCGGAAGACTGATAAGGAGCCAGAAGCACAAAGGAGCCCAGACGCAGACGCAATCATTAGCATATATAGGCTAGTTCCGTTCGGAAGAAGGAAAAAAAGGACGGGACCAAAGAGAGAGTCCCTTTGCTCCTTAGTAATATGAGACACCATCACGATGAATAATATATTGACAACTCGGAAATCAAACACGAAAAGGAAAACGGGCCCTTGTCCCTCTTTTTCCTTGCATATATGTGTCCTCGCTTACTTTTTTGACACAAGTTTCGATAAATATAGATGGTCGTAGAGGAAGACCGACGCTACTTGCGCAATTCTTTGTCCACGGATGATTCAATTCTTCTAACGATCGGATTCAATCGGACGACTGGGAATCGCCCAGCTGGTCCTTTTTGCCTGTACGGCGGGATATATAACAAGTACTTCTTCGGTCGCCTGCTGTCCTTTCTCCTCGGCCAACTGCGTCCGGCCCCGAGTGAATGGAAACCCTGCGCTATACAAGGAGTACGTCTCTTCTTCCTTTTTATAGCTTTTTACTACCGCGACGTAGATTCGTAGGTTTTTATTGTTGAAGAGAAAGGCCACTTGGTGTAGTTGAACGGCAATAATCTTCCCCGCCATTTCCTCCCAGCTTTTTTTCTGC
Organism: Ceriodaphnia dubia; assembly: GCA_022539655.2. Lineage (NCBI taxonomy): Eukaryota > Metazoa > Arthropoda > Branchiopoda > Diplostraca > Daphniidae > Ceriodaphnia > Ceriodaphnia dubia. The sequence goes on from JAKUCG020000249.1 coordinate 675,488, forward strand.
AAGGTCGAGAGGCAATCTGTTCGGGACACGTGAAACGGGTGAAACGATCTGTCCAACTTACTTGAATAGGGCGTGAAGATGTTGAGGTAGAGGCAATCCTCACTCTGATTGGTCAACAACGGGGCCAGCTTCTTGAGGGTTTCCAGCCGGCCGCGTGGCATCCGTTTGAGAGCTTCCGTTTCGTTGGTGATATCCGGAAATCGTTGCGGACAGACGGGACCGTAGCGGTCGGCCTGTCGGATTCCTCGCCACGGCGACACCGTCACTGGCGGCATAAAACGGAGCGTTCCGACTGGCGGCGACGCGTACGGCACACCCAGAAAGAGCTCGACGGCCGGTATGGTCTTGTCCTCAAAGGCCTGGTAGAGTCCACGGAGCGATCCTTTGCGGGTGTTGACCACTCGCGAGCTGGACACTTGAGTCTTGCCTCCTTCGTTGGTCTGCCAATCGGCTGCCGCCTCTCTGGCCGCTGTTGCCGCCAACACCAGCAGCCACAAGAAAACTGGCGCCATTAACGACGATGAATGAGCCATTTCTAGCCCTGCGTTTAGCTTATTCGGCGGCGTAGGCTTACGCTATTGCTTAGTTGATGTTCCGCTCACGTTTCGCCTTTCTTATACTTTCATTCAGCAGAGCGGTAACGGCGCTCGGCTGGCGGGCAATTCCATTATTAGCCGGCAGAGACCTAAAAGTCCAGGCTAGGCTACCGGCAACCACAGAGAGAGAGAGAGAGAGAGAGAGAAGAAGATCGAGAGATAAGGAAGGTAATAGACTGGTTTGGTCCTCTCTTATTTTCTGCCGGATAACCAAGTTTGCTGGGGCTGGTCGTCTTCTAGTGATGCTAACCCCTTTTTTTTTTCTCTCTCTCTTTTTCTTTTCTTCCTTTTGCGTAATTGCTCACCGCCGCACTTCTGCCACGCATTCGCACGCACACATCCAGTCACGCAGCTGGACCCCGACCACACACGACGGACTACTGGACCTTCGTTATCCCGATCTAACACCGACCTCCATTTCTCTTTTGCTGCTGCTTCTGCTGCTGTTGCTTCCACTTCTTGGCGATTGTTCTTTTTATTATTTCGTTCATCTGGACGCAGCTAGCTGGGAAGCTGTCGGCCTGGATAGCAATGACAAACCGGGCGAAATATGCAGCCTCTTTATTATTATTTTTGGAGAAGATTATCGAAGGTCGAAAGAGGTAATCCTAGAGTGCAAAGCTCAACAGTCTGGTCACGATTGAACGTATCCTGACCGCTGGATATGGGTCGGACCCAATCCGCCAGACATCCGTAATTCAGTTGGAGACGAGAACGGCACTAAGAAACGCTGATATTCACACGGAGGGGACTACGAAACGGGGAGCACCACTCTATCGAATCGATAGTCAATCACTAAAGGACATGGTGACGGGCCAAGAGATAAGAAGTAGACGACGACCTCTTTTTCTTTCGGCCGAAATGAATAAGAAATCCAAAAGCGAGCGACTAGAGGAGCAACAAAGACGATGATGGAGAAGAAGATGGAGAGAGATCGAAGCACCTTCTCGGCCGGAGACTGAAGGGATGCTGTCCAGGGGAGATGGATACACAGAGAGAGTCTTATAACACACTACTGTGCGTCTGTACACCGCGGGATCCACTGCCGTCACTGCCTCCCTACCCGCCACCAACGGCTGCTGCCACCCCGCCGACCTTGCGCACTAAGAGAAACGCTCCTGATGCTGAGACAGAGAGAGGGAGAGTCTGCCTGACCGATTGCTCCTCTTTTTCTAGATACTATACTCTCTCTTTTTCCTCCTTTCTTTCGATTCTCTCTCTGCTGAGAAACAATCGTAGAGATCAGCTGCGAAGAAGCAATACCTCCCCATCCGTTTTCTGTTCTTCAATATAGACTGATAATGCCATCCATTTCCAATCCAATTTTTTTACTAAGAGCTATTAGAGGACAAAGTGTAGCCCAGCTTTCCTCCTCCTTCTTCTTAGAACTTCTTTTTTCGTGTTTTTTGTTTGATAAAAAGAAAGGGATCCAGGGGCCTATTAACTCGGTTGGCATGGCCGTAGAATTCTCCCCATTTGAGGAATAAAAAGAAATGGCAAAACTTGAATCCTCCTCCTGTGTTCTTCTTCTTTTCTCTCTTCTTGTTATACACCGCAAAAGGAGCTAGACTATCGCGCGTCGTAACTCTTGTGATTTTACTACCCCGCGTCGTCTCCTTGCGTTTGTCGTTCTCTCTCTGCGTGCGTCGGACAGTCGCAATTATACAGACTTGAGTGGACGCACTCGTCGTTGTCGTCGTCGTCGTCCTCATTTCTTTTTTTTTTCTTCTCTCTCTCTCTCTCGAGTTCCTTTCATCTGATTTTCTTTTTTTCTTCTCCTCCTTCCAGCTTTGCAATTCATTAGTTGGGCGTCGATAAAAAAAAGACCGAAAGACGTCGTCGTCGTCTTGATCGTGGCCGCGAATGAAGAAAAGGGGAAAAGGAAAAGTTGCCGAAGGAGGGACGCGATGCCTGAAATAGGAAGTGAAGTGCCCGCAATCAGGCCGCTCCCAAAGATACGCAACAAAACAAGAGGAGAAAAATTGGGAACGTCGCAACAAGAATCGACAGATAAAAAACAAGAAGAAAGAAGAGTGGATGGTGGCTGCTGCGCGCTCTCCGTCACGAAGAAGAACGAATGGAAAGTGAGAGGGAGCCTGAATGAAACACACGAACGAAACAAATCTTTTTTTCTTTTTTTTTCTCGTCTCCCTCCTTCTACTATTCTTTCGGGTCAGCAACGGCGAGAACTCGCAATCACGCGCTTAAACGAGCCCAACAAACTCCGCTACGTTCGTACTACGTACTACAACTAGGAATGATGAAACTAGTGGCCCGGACTGATATTGTCCGTGTCCAAACAATAAGATTGTCGACTGTTTGAACAAATAAAACCAAAAAGAGAGTGGGAGAAAGTCGCGCAAGATATATACCGGGTATTGATTCCACGAGGGACCCACCTCTCTCGTCGTCGGAAAAAAGAGAAAAAACAATACTAGTACTAGCAGAGTCACAGAGTAAGCGGCGACGAGTATTTTATAGCTCAAGTAATAAGACCTCTCCATCATTCGTCGTTTATTATTTGCTCGTTTCTCCTCCTCCTGCTGCTGCTTTGTTTACTTTTCTTGACGAAGCGAATGCTGGCAGCCGTGTATAACCGACCCAGGCGGACCCTGGATATTTCCCCCCTTCTGCACGACGAAATAGAGTAGAAGAAAACCCCCAAGTCTTTTCGAGCACCCGGAAATCGTTGCCAAGTGGGAGAATGACACGCGGACAGAGTGCAAAAGCCAAAAAAAAGGGGCTCCAAAAAGAAGAAGAAGAAGATAGAAGAGTTTGGCAGATGACTCTAAGGCGATCCACACAGAGTCCGAAGGAATTTATTAGCCACGCTCTTACTCTCCCCTCCTGTAATGATGTTGTTGATCCACTGACGGAGATCTGTCTAGTTCCGAGTGAGGAAACATTACCGAGAAACAATTAGAAGAGAGATGGTTCTTGCTGGCTGCATTTGCTGAACTGGAACAAAAAGAAGTTGGAGGATTGAGGCAAGCAAACCAATAAAAAAAAAAGAAGAAGAAGAAAAAAACAGACCTCCAAAGAGTTGGCCAGCATTCAATTCGTCCGTCACTGACGTCCGGAAAGAGGCCGCGGCAGGACAGAAATCACGCGGTTCACCGGTCTTGAACCTGCACTGACTGAAAACAACGTCAACAACAAAAAAAACAGGAAGACAAAAAAGACTATGGCTCCTAGAGATCTAAGCAACGTTCATACGAATCGCATTAAGGAGCTCAAACTAGGAGACAACTACAGTGGGAGAAACAAGGTTTCCGCGCAACTCCTCGTCTTGTAGTTACAGCCATAAAAACGGATTTCTTCCATGCCGTTCGATAGCCATCCATCTGTATTCGAGACGACAGATCACCAACGTGATCCATCCGTGAAGATAAATAAGGAATTCAACGGATTAAATCAAAAGAAGCGGAAGAGACTGAAAAACCCCTGTAATACTACGTTCAAGTAGATCTTAAAGTTGTTTTTTCTTAAAGTCTTTTCTCTCACCTCCTTTTTCTCCCGATTATTCGAGGCTCAACGACACGTAAAAGAGCCCGAGGATCATTGCTTGGTCTATACATCGAAGAAAATAAAAGCAATTTCGCTACAATTTATGTTCCGCCGCTCGAATCAACTGTAGAGAGTACACGGAAATTTCGTCGGCCCGAAAGGCGTCGCGTAGAGACAGCCAGTGAATCAAAAAGGGAAGGAACTCAGCTGAGACGACTGTTGTGTTCGCGCTACGGAAAACGATGTATAACAACCAACGCTAAGAAAGAATCAAGAATAGAAAAAGGTAAGCTCCTTAGAGACGCAACGAAGATAGCAACAAAATGTGGAATAGTAATAAGTGGGCTTGTGCTTCGGAAAGAAACAATCTCTCTCCGTGATCGCACCCACTCTCCCGTACTGACGCTCTATAGTAGTTACCCGTCTATGTATTATATTGCTTCTTCTTTTATTGACATTAATTCCATACTGCATGACTTGGCTATATCCTCTTTGGAAACCTGCGGAAACCTGTAACTTGGTCCGAATCGGAGGCGTTCGCCTAAAAGGTTACCGGGGAAGATTTCATTTGTTTACAGTGAATCCGATCAGACGGAAAACAGGTCGCGCGCTTTGCCTGATTTCATGTTACTCCAATATCCATCAAGCAATCTTTCATGGATGTGTTAAGTGGAGCAAGTGGGAGATCTTCCTGTTAAGGAAATACTGCATTACTGATGGCGGATCTGCGATCTACATCCGATGTTGCTTTCTAGTACTAATAAAATTATTCATTAAGCTTCCGAGACTCTAAAACAGAGTGCTCGAAAATTATTCAACTCGTCGTAAGGAAACAACTGTGAGTCGCGGCAGCTCATTACCGTTGCGTAAAGTATAACTTCTCTCGATTGATAACAATTGGCGACAAGAACCACGACCAACTCTTCGGATGTCGGAAGTTATCAGTTGGTCCAAGAGTCACAAGATGGCCTTAACTATTCACGCGAGTCCGCGCGGCGTCTAGAGAGATGTCAACTGCTCATGAAAGCGACCAAAGTAAAGTTTCCAAATAATCAAGTTGGAAGTTAATTACAGGCCCACTTAAGAACCAGTCATAAACTTTCTACTTTGACAAGTCGAAGAGAAAGATGTCGCTTCAGTTGTCTTTGAATTACGCCGGGAAAAATGATTTCCGTTTTCGACTTGTCTAATCATTATACAACAAGTTTTCTTCCTCTTGTAAAAGCATCGGATTTTTTTTCTTCTTCCCCCTCAGCAAAGGAGGAACTTTTTTCCCTGTCTACAACCCCAAGTTTGACTCATTCTTGTAAGCCGGAGGGAATTAAAAGATCTGCCGTCAAGAAGCCAAAGTCCCTGATTTGCGGTTCACGCGGATATGATTCCGCATCTTTCCCCTAATTTATTCAGCGACAGCAGATTAAGGTTGAAACATTATTTTTTTTCCTCCCTCTTTTTTATGAAAATGTACAATCTTCATGGTTTTGTCTTCCCGAGACGATGCAGCGATAACATCGCTGAGAGGAAATCCAGACAATCCAATTATTCAGCGCAGCTACGTAGTTGGTGGAAAATTTACATTCACTGCGACAAATAGTTTCTGATGGCGCCCCATTGGAGAAAAGCCGGCAGATGCGTGCCCGCGATTTCAAGTCAGGTTTTCAAAAACGGATAACGAGGCCCTAGTGTAATTTCCTCCCCATTCCTCACCAAAGATGGCGAGAAGTTGTCAAATACTACGAGGATAGTAAAAAAAAAATAAGGAAAAAGTAAAAAAAAAAAAACACAACATGCCGTAGTTCCGTTTCCGTGTTTAATGAATATACATCCAGCAGCACACAAAAAGCTCAAATGGCGTTTTTCATCATCAACATCCAAATACATAAAGATAAACTGTTTCTTTCTTCTCCCTGCAAACCGCTTATTTTTCTCTTTGATGGGCTATAAAAATAGAGAAACTTTTAGAATATGTGGCGAAGCAATCTGTTGTTTCTTTTTTTTTTAGCTTGTCTTCCTCCCTTTTTTTCTTCTTTTTGTTGAAACATATATACTTGTTTATATAATATATATATATCGATAAACTGTGAAATCCGTATATAAACACCCTGGAAAGTATGCGTTTTTCTTTTTTTTTTGTAGAATATAGAATTTAACCCAAGAGATAACGTGATGATTTTTCAAGGGAAAAAGTCACAATAAATGTTAGCAACAATCCGCATTCAAGAGACAGAGGGGTGGGCAAAAGGTAGATGGAGAGTAGAGAGAGAGAGAGAGAGCATAATAAAGAAATAGAGAGACAAATATAGGACGAAGAAGAAGAAAACAGAGAAAAACAAACAGCCGAAAATGGGAGCGATGAGGGAAACAAATTGGCACCACAGACTCGTCCGTTCCATCAACAACAAAAACTCCCGGGCTGCCTTTGCGTGTCAGTTCATTATGTGTGAGGCTTTTTTTCCCCCCTTTTCTTCTTTCTGTTTTTAGCTTACTGCGTGCGTGTGTGGGTCTTTTTTTGCCTCATTCAAGTACTTCTGCGAGTGCCTGGGTAGAGAGGGTGGAAAAGACTGGAACGTATTATCTAAAGAGAACGTGTCGGACACAAAAGTGCTCGATTGAAGAACATAAACAGACCATGGTCAATATCCCATTGACGAGAGCAAAAACTTATTTTTTTTTTCTCAAAAAAAAGGAACAAGGAAAACAAAATAAATCGGGAATTTCTCTGCAAGATGGAAGAAAAAAAAACAACAGGAAAAAGGAACAAACGGAATATAAAGAAGATAATAATAGTTTTCTTTCATCAATAGCATGCTGTCGAGGAATGTTGCCAAATAGCGTGACAGATTGGAACGTGGCGATTGGTGGAGACGGCAAAGAGAATAGAAGAAGAGAAGAGTGTATGTGTGTATGACAAGTGTTGGGGAGGATAAGTCTCGCGTCGTCGGTCATCATCGGACCAGTAGTAAAGCCTTCACCTGGTTCGAGTGGATGTTAACAGTTTTCTAAGAGAGGAAAAAAGAGTGGAATTGATATGGAGGATAACAATGCCGGACCGAGGGGAAGAGTGTGATGTGCGCGTGTCAAACGGATCGTCGTCGGAGCACCTCCCTCTTTATAGAACCCAATGTGGAACATTCAATCACGTATTCGATTTTTTTTGTAGTCTTTTTTTCTTTTTTTATCCGCAACGATGAAGGACCTCACTTAACACCAAGGCGTTCCATAACAAAGGATATCAGAATGGCAATGAGGATGAAAACAAAGATGATGATCAGAACAACTTGCTGATCGGACACGGATTTCGGCATCTTGACTGCCATCTAGAAGGAGCAAGAGGAATCGTGAGTGACGAGAGTTGGGCAAAAATCGATAAGCCACTGCTATTACGCAATGGCTGGGATAGCGAGAGAGAGCTAGAGTAGTAGAGTTCTCTCCTTTTATACCTGGCTGGAAGAATTCTGTGGCGAATCGATCGTCGACTGAGCTTGATTCGACAGCGTCCAGAACGTCTTGGACGGAGAATAAGCTCCAGGGATTTCGCCATCCTGGCACAAACGGATGGGACAGACCCGGACAGAGTACTCGGTTCGGCTATCCAAGCCTTCAATGGCCATCTCGCTTTCCGGGCAGCGTCTCATCTGAATGACGTCATCAAGCATAAGTTCTCTCTTGCCTCAAGACGGGACACTAGATAGCCACAAAGCAATAAAGATAGAACAAGGCAAAGAAAACCGTACCACTATAGGCTCCTGTTCTTTGGTTCGTGTCAACTCGACCAGATAAGTCACGCTATCACTGGGCACCGGTAATCGGTATGCCGACCACACGATCCGGCAGCTCGTCTCCGTCAAATCCAACACTTCCGGTTCTGCGAAACGTTTCAAGAGCCAATCAATACTTTACTTCCGGTTTTCTGCTTATTATCAAAAGCCATCATCTCGTCAACATACTTTTCAGAGTGGGCGGCGGGGCTCTGGTCGTCGTGAACACGATGTCTTCGGAATAAGGTCCCTCACCCACGTCGTTACGAGCGCATATCCGGAACGTGTAGACGGTCGACTCTTTCAACTTGGACACTTTGTAACTGTGACTCGTGCCGTCGTAGACCAGATAGAACCTATAGGGGGTACAAAGAGAGAATTCAAGATTTTCAATGACAAAATACTCCGACTTTGACTGAAGAAATAATTTCCCGTACTTGTCGCTGCCTTCTTCCTGCATCTCGACACAATAATTGATGAAATCCAAGTTCTTGCCATCGGCCCAGCGCAACTTGAGACTGTTGTGACTGGCTTGGACGCATTCCAGCCGAGGAGCATCGGGCGGAAGAGGTCGAGTGCTGAATTTGAAAGCCGTCGAGAACGAGCCAACGCCGATAGCATTGACTGCTTGAACACGAACTCTGCGGACGCGGGAAAAGGCGAAATAGAACCAGTTTTAGATAGAAACGGGTCTTCCTCCTCTTATCGATCCGGTTTATCAAACCTGTAAGTGGTGTCGGGAGTCAGGTAATTGACGTCAAAGGTGGTCGATGCGTCGTTAGTGGGGAAAGTCCCTCGATCGCCAATCTCAACGTTGTAATGCGTGATGGAAGAGCCGTTGCAGTGCGGAGCGTTCCAACAGAGACTGAGGCTGGTGGCCGTGACGGAAGCACATCGTAAACCGGAAACGGCCGCTGGTGACGAGGCCAGAGTGGTAATGGAAGCCACAGGAGAGTAGCCACTGGGGCCGACAGCGTTAACAGCCTGAAAGATATTCCCGGTCAAAACGGAGAGGAGTCAGAGAGGAAAGAAAATAAAAAAACATTTGAAAATGAGAATGAAACCGAACCTGGACTCGGAAGTGATAAGTAGTCCACGGCTGCAAGCCTTTGACTTCGTGTTGCTTGGCCGGCCCGCTATGACATGGTGCGAACGCCAATTGGTCCAGTTCGACCGGTTCTTCCGCACTGCTGGCTTGGACGTCGACCACATCGTTCAACGAGCCGACGCTAGAGCTCTTGGTCACCCGTGGATGAGGAGCCATCTCCAAGCGGTATTCATTGACAGTCGCTCCGTTGTTGGCTGGTTCGTTCCAGGCGAGCGCCACCGAATGGGCGGATCGATTTGTTGTTAGCGGTTGAACGGGAGCGCTGGGAACACCTGAACCGCTCTTAATCTCGTAAAGCTCAGACCACGGACCAAACTAGACGGACAGACGAAACAAGATAGAAAAGAAGAGATGAAAATAAAGAACCGGCCGGTAAATAGAGAGAAAGGGCGTCTCGGTTCGGGGAACGTGGCAATAATGGAAGCGGCTCTTTCAAATTGGTAGATTTTTCCGAACGTACCCCGATGCGATTGCTGGCCCGGACTTGAAACGAATAAGTCCTTCCAGGAAGAAGGGACGCAACAAGGCATTCCGTTTCATAGCCGGAAAAAGCGATCCTAGTGCTGCCGTCGGGATTGATCAAATTCACCTCATACTGGGTTACCATCGATCCACCGTCGTATTCCGGTCGCTCTGCGTCACAAAAATGAGAAAATTATGCATGAGAAAAAAGACGCAAAAAATAACATTGCAACCGGATCGGGAGCATCCGCATCTCATTCCCGGAGAGACGAAATCGCAATGTCTCACTTACCCCATTCTAATTGTAAACTAGTGGATCGCGCCTTGCCCACCAATCGAGGCGGAGCCGGGGCTCCGGGACAAACGGGCTCCGTCGTGACGATTAACGTCTCCGAGGCGTCGCTGTGCTCTTGACCGTTAAAACAAGAGATCCGGACGCGGTAAGTGGTGCCAGGGGTCAGTTTATCGCAGGTCAGTTCCGTGTCTGCTCCGGTCCAAAGGGGAGCGAAACCGGTTCCAGAGTCCAGCTCCAGAGAGTATTGGCTGACTGGGGCGCCACCGGCATCCAATGGCGGGTCCCAACGAACGCGGAAACTGTGCGCCTGGATGCGTCCCTTGACGCTGGGCCGAGCGGGAGCGGATGGCCGGTCTGCCGTCGTGGACATGCTCGTCTCATCCGACCACCGAGAAACTCCGTCGTCGTTCTGCGCTTGCAACTGCAACGAGGGAGAAAAGACAAAATTATCTTCATTGTAAGAGAAAATGAATAGACAAGGAAGGAAGAATGCTGGACCCCAGTCGGTCCAGCATCTTCTACGCTCTACTTCACGGCCGTCGCCGCAGCGTCAAGCAATAATAAGTTTTCGCTCCGCTTGACGCGCGGCGGCTTGGGCTTAATTCAATCTGTCAACGACTTGTCTTCCGTCCGTCCGTCCGTCTTTCATCCACAAGTGATATGAAAGCAGCAGATTAGATTGATTCAGAGTCCGTCGACCAGCGGTCAGCCGAGAGAGAGAGAGAGAGAGCGAGTCTGAAAACCGTCCTAGTTCTAATCTGACTTACTCTGAATCGGTAAGAAGTGCTGCGAGTGAGGCCGGTGCAGGCGTATTCGTTGTCGAGGCCGTGGTAGACGTTGAGGAAACCGTGACCCGAATCGGGATCGGACATCTGGAGCGTGTACAACATATCGGCCGTGGATGGAGTCCAAGTCAAAATGATCTGCTTGGCCGTCGCAGAGCGTAAAGTGGGCGGCGGAGGCGGTGGAGGCGGTGCGCCCATCGTCGTGGCTTTGAGGACTTGACTCCATCCGCTGGTTCCGATTTCGTTGCAGGCGGCCAGCCGAATTGCATAGCAGGTGGACGATTGCAGTTTGCTAATGGCGAACTGCTTGTTGCGGCCGCGATAAGCTTCGCTGTACTGGTCGTTGCCGTCGTCGCACTCGAGAATGTAGTGGATGACGGGCGAGCCGTTGTCCGGCGGCGAGGACCAGCGCAGCAGCAAACTGTTCCTCGTCCGGTTCTGCAGTTTCGGCGGGAGCGGCGTGTCGGGCGGACAGGCATCCGTGCGAAAGTCAACAACCGGAGCATCTTTGACCTTTATCTGATTCACTAAGGCACTCACGCGGATCCAATAATCCGTGCCCGGTTGCAGATCCATCAACCTGATAAGTCAATTGTTGTTTGTTATTTTCAGTTTGTTAGGAATCGACAGTCGAAGAAGAGGAAGAAAGAAAATGAACGAATGGCCGGCCGGGCCATTCCGTGCCCAACCAAACGGAAAGAGAGACGTAACTACCTGAAATGACATTCTTTGCCACGGTAACTGCACTTCTCTTGAGAGCTGGACGATTTGCTGGCGCTCGTCTTCTGTCCAATGGCCGCCTCGTACGAGATATGATCCACCAAATCTTTGATGGAGACTTCGGCCGATTCGTTTATCACAGGCTCAACGGGTGTCCAGCTGACGGTGACGGCCCTAGACTCAATGTCTCGCACCTGGACATCATTCCAACAATCATTTCCACGCATGATTACGTTGACGGAAGAAGAAGAAAAAAAAACACGGATACCTGAGGCGCTCCCAGTTCGGTAATTCGTTCCGCCAATGCTTGTTGCTCGCTCTTCCTAGCCGAGTCGGTCTGATCTTGGCCAGCAGAGGCTCCTTCCGGCATTCCATTCTGATTGCGGTCTTTCAACTTGCGTATGTTGTTGTTATCTAAAATGAGAGAAAACTCCGAGTTAAAGACCGGCGTCACCAACCCATTTTCCTACATTTCCGCTCCAAACCTTTTTTAGGAGACGAAGGCGGCGTGTCGATCGACGTCGAAGCGGTCACCGTCGCGTTACCACCGGCCGTTTTGTTTGACCTACTCTCCAATTTTTTGCGAAGCTTGGCCGATTGCCTCTGAAGCCGTTCGCTTTGATAATTCACCGGCGAGGGCGGAGATGGCGGACCTGGCGGGACAACAATAAGCGGTGTTAAAAGGGCAAAGAAAAGAGAATGGCAGAGTCGTCGAAAAATATGAGAAGCCAAAATGATGAAGTTGCCACATTCTGGCCCATGTTTTCATCATGGTAAACGACGTGCATAACAAGGGGAAATGGTACTATTATGACCTCCATAATCCCCTCCTTTTTGTGGGTGAATAATAATATCCATAAAGAAAAGGAGAAAGGCGAGAGGAAAAGAATGGCATCTGGCAACGCCGGAAACGTGGCCGCCTCCCCGTCGTATCTCTCCCTCCCTTTAATCTTCTGTGTGCGATGCGATGAGATAAGCAAAAAAGAAGAAACGAAAAGGAAACTCTTTCTTCTCTCTCCATTGAAATGTGGCAACGTTCGGTCTTGTTAATCATCATCCCCTAGTGGTGACGTCACACGTAGGAAATGGAGACGACGGTCGAGCAGGAAGAAAGATGATAGCTGGTACCTTTGGCGGCGGTGGTGGTGGTGGCTGTGGTCGCCGTCGTCGTCGACGACGACATGTTGAAACCGTGAGCTGCTGGGTGGTGTTGCGAATGCGACGGCCGAGCGTGGTTAATCAGACTGGGCGGTCCGCCGCTACTGTACGTCGTCGGGTGGTACCCTCCTCCTCCTCCACCACCCGTCCCGTTCGAGCCGTAATAAAGCGGTGGCGTCGTTGTCGTCGTGGCTGTCGTTGGTGGAGGTCCGTGCGTCGATCCCTGCACACGTCGACCAAAACACACACAAAACGTAATGCAAGTCAGACAAAAAAGAAGAGGATAACACGAACAAACCGGTCACAAATCAGTGCACGACAAGTTGGCACACACAACCCCACTCGAAAACGTCGTCGTCCGTCACTCGACAATCGAAAACCCCGGACCCTCTTCAACACAAACTTCAAGACTGCGTTTCAAAATACACAGAGACTATGGTGGAGAGTTAACACAGAAAAAAAAACGAAAGACGATCGGTACGGAGCGAGTCCAACGTGGCGTCTAATATCGACCAATCAGCCAGCGCCTCGTGTGGGGGACAGATGGCGTACAGCGCCAGCGCATTCTAGACGAATCAGCCGGGGTTTCTCTATATTCCCCCTTGCTTATCGCCTTGTTGTTGTTGTTGCCAAAAAAGATTTCAATACAAAATCAAAACAAACAAGTGCGCAACTAGAGCGAGCGACTATCGCATTCTGTTAACTTAGACCTCCTCGTCGGCTCGTCGTGGAATTCGTGTTTCCTTATAAAAAGTAAAAAAAACATGTTCTGAAAATGATGGGGGAAACCGGTTTTTTTCTTTTTCTTTATTCATTAATTAGGAAAATGCGGCGGGGTATATCTCTCGAGGCTTCAATGGGGGCCTCTCTTCTTCTTCTTTTGTGTGTGAACCGAGGTAGAACCGGTTCTTTTCTCTCCTTCTTGTCGTTATTTTACACAAAAAAGAGCTGAGGGAAAGGAAGAAAAAAATTCTCTTCGTGTCTTTTTAACGATGTTTCACCTGACTGAAAAACCGATTGTTGTGTAGTCTCTCTCGGCGTTCTTTTTCTTCTCGTTGTCATTGATCTGAAAATGGGCGACCTCTTCCCGATTCCTCAACTCTCCGACATTCTTTTACCCCGCGAGCTCTTTCCTGTTTGGGGGGCAGCTGCCGGTCGCTGCGTCTACTCTTTGAAAGCGGAGGAAGCATTCCAGAGAGAAAGAGACGAGTCGTCGCATCTTTTTCACGGAGCGATGATTAAGAATTCCCGCGGCCAACGGGACGGAAAAAAACCGTGGCCCCGCAACTCTCTCCGTCTAAAGTTACTATATACCCCCGTCCCTTACAACAAATTGACCCCCGTACTTGTATTTCGAGCCGCTTTACTCGGGCGCACGGACAACAAGTGCTGCTGCTGCTGCTAACGTTTCCATTGAAGACGCGCGTCGGGCTAACTATTTATAGCGCGGCGACGGCAACAAGACTCTGGCCGTCTTCTCCTATGCGCGACTTTTAACTTGATGAATCAATAAGGTGGGCGATGTAAAGCATCAACAGTGTTACGTGACTGGAATCGCCGAGGGAAAACGCTTTAACTGCGAGGCCTCCGTCTCTCTTTCTCTCTCCCTTTCATTCAATCCCCATCAGCCGTGACATTCTTAGTGGAAATGAATTATTTTCTATTTTCCCCTCCGTCCCGAATGCGATAGAAAAAGGAGCCGACGATGGGGCGGCCTGTTTCTCATTAATTCCGTCAATCATTGATGATTGGTGATGAACAGTATATAGCGCGCGGGTTCAACGTCATCGATTCATAAGAAAAAGGGGCGGCGTGTGCCAGGGGAAACACGAACTCCCGAATGACGTCACTGCCAGAACATGTACACATCGCCCACCAAGTTCACGGACAATCCGTCGCTGCCACACGGTGCACAGAAGAAGAAGAAGCGGGCGAGGCTGGCTGGCTGGCTGGGCGGGTGGGTCGGAGAGTCAGAGTGGGTGGTAAATCAATACTTACATAGTGCGGGGGCGGCGGAGGTGGATGTGGCGGCGGCGGAGTGGCGAGCGGTAAAACTCCTACGGGTGGTACGGTAGCAGGACCAGAGGACGGACCCACCGTACCGGCCTGATGCTGACCGGCTGCCGCTGCTGCCGCCGCCGCTGCAGCGGCAGCCGCCGGAGCCGGTGATAAAATCACGTGACGCAATGTGCCTCTCTCGTCGACAATCTGCTGGAGAACGTGGCCGGGCGGCACTTGAACAGGTAGCGGAACAGGAGGCGATCCCGTAGACACCATGCGCACCGTTGCTGGACCTGGAAATAATTTTTAAAAAATAATAAATAATAAATAAGAGCGGGCGGTGAAATTCAAAATGCGATAGAGACATGATCATCGACGCGCTCGAGGAGCTGTCACAGCAGCAGCAGCTCCTTTTGACGTTCAAATCTGAAAGGAGAGAAAGGGAGGCGAGAAACGGAGATGAGAGGAGCGCCCCGGTCGCTAGCGAATTCAATTACGGGATCCCCGAGCCCGGCGCACATCCTGTCCAATGACCGTCACCGTCAATCGGGGCTTACGCCAGTGACGTCATCCACCTGAGCGATTGTCATATCGACCTCTGTCGGCAGCTCAGAGACCCCGTCGAGAAAGGGAAGGAAGCAATAAAGAAGAAGAAGAAATACGTAGACAAGGAAAAGAGAAGATTGGGACATACAAGTGGGCATCGCACGACAGCAGTGTGCCGTCACACAAGCTAGCCCTTCTCGGAAACAACTAGGTGCAACGACAAATGGCCATAGTTTAAACATGAAACGTCTCATGTCCAAAGAGAGGTAGACGATAGATATTGTCCGTCTGGATCTCTTATCAGATCCTCAGGGTCCCCCCTCAAGGGTCGCGGGTCTCTTTTCGTCGTCGACGCAACGCACAAAGAGATATAAAATGGAAATGCATCCCTCCTACTATATCGGGAGTCGAATCGGCTATGGAAAAGAATCGCGCTTGGTCGTCAGGTCGGAACTGATCTCGCTGCCATTTTATGAACCGAAGACTGTTATTACTGCCATTACTATCATTATGATCATCTTCAGAGTTGAGGAAAGGACGCGTATTTTTCTTCTTCTTCAGTCGTTTTTTTTTTCCACTCTACGGAACTTGAATGGGAGTCTGTCTGTCATTGACAATTTAAGAGGGGAAAAGACTAGACCTCTCTCCTTTAAATAAAACAAAAGTTCGCCAAGCTGAAAAGACTTCCTCTCTCTCTCTCTCTCTCTGTCTTTCATCCTCGATTCGCAGGCAAGATCTCTCTCTCCGGCCTCCAAGAGCTGACGTAACTTTCGGCCTCCCGGTAACGGGATAAACTGCCAGGAGAGAGAAAGAGATAGACGGCTCGTCATTCGCCAGCCCTCTCTCTCTCTCCATCAATCTCTTTTGGAGAACCCAACACCGGAAAATACTTCTAAGAGAGAGAGATAGAGAGTGAGGCGCTAGCTAAAACACACACAGGCCTAACGAGAGAAAGGAGAAAAAAATCGATCTCTTCTTCTTCTCCTACACCGCGATAGAAAAGAAGATGAGTTTGGGGAGGAAGGATAGAAAAGGTCACGGAAAGAAGCGCAGGTTCTCTCCTTTGCCACTCGGGCGCTAGCAAACGCCAAACTACTTTGGCATTTCCACGAAATGGCAATCATCCTCTACACACCCTTCGTATTCTCTCCTTTTTCCTTTCCAATCCGTTTTACTTCCCCCCGTGCCTTTTCGGCCCTCTCTCCCCTCCACCAACTTCCATATCTCACCGCCACCTACACCCGAAACAACGGCCCTCCCGGTATAAAGATTAGCATGTTGTGCGCGTGTTTTCTCCAAAAACCCAGAGCCGAATAAGAGTGGAAAACATCTGGGTCCCAGATAGACAGGACGTCGTACGTCTTTTCTTCTACTCCCGTCCTCGATGGCCTCCCAAACTCCTCCATATGGCAATCTACTTTAGTAGCAGCTAAGAAATACACAAACTTTTCTTCTTCTTCTTTTGAAGCCACCAAGACGAAGACGAAGACGACTCTTTCTCGGTTGGCTCATCGATCAAGTGTCCGACAAGTCAGCGTCATCACGGACCGATGGAGTCCGCAGTCGGCCCAGTAAACAACAACAACAACATTAAGACGGAGTGGATGGAGGCTTCCCGATTCTATAGGGAGTCTGTAAGGCATCCGAAAACTTTGCGTCTGAGATGGAAAAGAAGAAAAAAAAAATATGGTGACTCTCGTCGTCGACGTCGTCTCTTTTCCTCAAGCTCAACCACCTCAATATAGACACACGCGCCATGTTCTTGGTTTTTTCAAGCGGGGCCCAAGTCTTCGTCGTCATCCCTGGTGCAAGATCAATAGTCTGAAGGGGGGAGGGGGTCTTGCCCTACGCCCTCACAATCGAGCACACACACACATCTTGTAGCCGCGACGAGGTCGCATCCAACAGCTGCACGGCTCTCTCTCTCGGCGGTGATGGTGGTGGTAGTGGTGGTGGGAATTGCCTTCTGTGCCATCCATTTTTCTCTTCTTCTTCTCTTCTTTTCTGCCAGCACAAGAAAAAGATAACGGTTCCCAGCTGAATGCAACAGACGCAACCCAACGCTAATGTCAACGCCATGACGCAGCTGGAATCGAATAAAGACGGGACCCCTCTGCATCATTTCGGCCCGTTAAAAGATGAAACAACGACGACGACGACGGCGTGCAGACTCCGTCACATGTCGACGGGCCAATTCAATCGGAGACGACACTTGCAACTCCGCCAGAGAAAAGGAAAAGAAAATAAATAATCACCTAGCTCGAATAGCCGACGGCGACCAGATAGAAAAAGGGAAAGAACCTATGGGCACGATCCGCGAGTTGCGCATCAAAGGGTTTTTCCCTCAAACAACCGCGGGATTCCCTTCGTTGCCCAAGTGTTGCGCACATTCTTGGTCCAATCCTGTCGCTCCGTCTGGACCAGATCCAAAGGAAATCAGGTTTTTCCTTCCATTCATAATAGACAACGTCAAAAAGACACCTGTCGTGCTCTCCTCTTCTATTTAGAGCAGCATTTCAGACCTGGCTCTCGTCTTTATCTCCATTCACATTTTCTATTTGGCGGCATTTGTCTATAAAATAACATCTACGTTTTGAATTTTATGCCTGCGCACTTCTCTCTGTCTGCTGAGCCGCCTGCGTCATTCGGGATATCACCAATCGATAAGAACCGGATTTTTCTCTATTTTTTGTTGTTGTAAAGGAGGCAAAAGCCGCTGCGCGTCCTTATCGTCTGCTGTAGAACTTTATCGTTTCTCCTCCGTCAGCAACTTAGTGGGGGGTTTCACGTTTCTCAAATCCTACTGCGTCTAGTTTTTCCTCTTTTCTGCAATTACCTTCGTCAAGCCTTTTCTTTTTGGCTGCTGCTGCTGCTCTCTTAATGACCTACACAGAAGCGCATGTGATCCGGGGGCCGTACACCTTGATACCTACACGGAAATAGAGCACCGTCTGCAGAGTCGTCGTCGTCGTGGTAAAACGAGATGAAATAAAAATAAGGGAAAAATAGTCGCATCGTCGCCTATGGCCACGTTCTCGGTACTCGAGAGTCACGTTTCAAACCTCTGTCGATATTACGAGTTTTTGGCAAAAAAAAAAAAGAATCGGAGCGTCTGCTCCGATATCCTTGGCCATTATCGACTGGGATAAACTCGTTCCTCCCATGCGCGCGTGGTATTTATAGATAACACGAAGCTTCCTCCACTTTTTCAAATAGAGCACACTGTCATCCAGTTGAATATATATCGCCATAATGTAGTTGTACTACTACTATATGCAGAGCTATATATTCCAACCGATTCTCTCGTGTCATCCCGCTGCCACCATTTTTTTTTCGCCCATCGAAAATAGCAACAAGTTATTGATCGACAGCAAGGGCTCCCCCATAGTTTGGCCGCCGTTCCAAAACGGGGAGGTAGTAGACTGGCGCTGAAGGTCGACGAGTGAAGAGATCCATCGCGTACTACCACTTATTTGTTGTCGTTTTCCCGCTTTTCCCCTCCGAGCGACCGAATAATCAAAACTGCAGTTTCGTGAACCGTCGTCATTCATCACTTTGAAATGTTTACCAGAATGGCATCCAATTTCAGTCAAGTCGTCTCTGCAGAGTCAGGCGACAATTGACGAGAACCAGCAGATCCCAGCAGAGCCAGCCAGCCTCCCCCCTCTCTCCTCCTCGGAGCCAAGAAACCCAACAAGAAAATATTGGGTAACGCACCGAAAAACTTTCTCACGGCCGGCACGCAGAGAGATAACACAGATTGGCGAAAACGCTCAAGTGCGTCACGGGCCGACGAGATTCCTCTCACACAGGATATTGGCGGCGCCCGACGCGGAACCCCCACCACCGAAGAAAAAAAAAAGTAATTCAATCTCTTCTTATCGGGCGATAACGATTGGAAGAGAGAGAGAAAGAGAAAAACGAGTCGAGAGCGATAATCAGTTGTAGTTGGTGGAGAAAACGGGGAATTTTAACTAACCGAAACGCGGAGGGGAGGGAAAGAAAGAACGAGGACACACAAATAAACGGATCATTGACACGAGAGGGAGAGAGAAAGAGAGCCAGACACAAAAACTTTTGGGTACGTCCTCCTCCTACTCCTTGTGGAGGACATCCGTCAAGATGAAAGACCATCTGTCTCTCTGGAGGAGGCGTCGGAACAAGAAGAGGAAAAAGGTTGTTGTTTGGCTTCATCTTCTTCTTCTTGTGGTGAAAAAGACAGAAAATCCTGGCATCCGTTTCCGACTGTCACCTTCTCTTTTCTGCCTCCGGCGCAAACAACAGGAGCAGCAGCAGCAGCATCCACCCAAAATCGTTACAAATGGACGCGGCCCACAGTAGCCGCAGCGACGTCAATAGGCCGAGACGTCACAGACAAAAGCGCCTACGTCATCGCGCCGACCCACGCCAGACATCAACAACAACAAAAAAGATGACATTTGGGACTCGCTGCTGCTGCTACTTCTACTCTGGGGATGATATTAGAAACACGAGCCCATTATAAATTGAATGGGCGTCGAAACTTTGGTGTGAATCCGCTCATCTGCGACGTGCGTAGGAGGCGTAGGGAGATCCTGCGCTCCCCAGACAACTTTATTTCTCCAGCCTTTAGTTCTGATAAAGAGTTCAACGGGGCAAACAAGCGGCCGACTGATGAAACAGAAAATAACAAGCTGACGAACATCATCGGGTTATCAACGATGGCCGCCGCCGCCGCCTCTTCTATCACCAGACGGCCAGAACCGGATCAATGGTGCACAGAGCTGGACGTGTATATATATATAGCGAGAGCGAGCAAGAGAGATAGAGAGAGAGAAGATATAGATCAAATGGATGTAGTAGCTGTCTCTCTCCATCTCCTCTTCCTGGAATAAAAGACGATCGGAGTGCCCCATGTTTACACGACGACTGGAGGCGCAGTCTATATTCGGGGAGTGGTGGCGGCGGCGGCCCGCAGTTCGGACTCGGCGACTGCGCTTTTTTACGAGAAAAAGAATCCTCAGAGGTTGTGGGTCAAGTTCATTTCATCGTCAAAAGAGCTCTCCGGGATGAGACTTACAAGGAGGATATAGACTTCTGTGAGAGGGAAAAAAGAAGAAAAACCAATTGGGTGGAAAAGGGAAATCAAACGTTTGTGGCCAGCACTAGAGTCCGGCAGAAACGCGGGGTCGTGACGCAACCAAAAGCTTCTTAACTCTTGGTGGTCTTGATGATGATCAAGCTGGCCTCCCCCTCCCCCAACCACTAAAGGGCGGGAGGGAAATGGATTGTTAAAAGGCGACGCGACCAGAAATAGCCTGCGGGCGGGGGAGGAAGGACGCCTCCGCATTCTACTGCTCTCTCTCTCTCTCTTCTCTCTATCTATCTTTCCTCAATTCCGTCAAGTTCCGGCCGCCGACAATCAACAGGAGGGTGGAGGGCTTCAATTCTCTCTCATCTCCCTCTTTCCCTTCTGGCCGCTTGCATGTGCGTCACACAACGACAAACATGTTGTTGTCGTTGCGTCTGCTGCTACTACACTACCCCCAACGACCTCACTCCCCCCCATCTGTTGAAATAACAAATGACAAACAAGCTCATCTTCTCCTGTGTCCTTTACCTTGAATCACTTGCACTTGGCCGCCCATTTGGAGACTGACGGTCTCGCCGGGGTTGACGTGGAGGTGGACGACATGTTGGCCGGGAGTCGACGGCGGCGGAGGGCAAGGACCCGATGCTCCTCCGTGAAGGATCACCATCGGTGGATTACCCGAAGGGTTAGCGCCAGTCGAGGAAGAGCCGTTGTTGTTGTTGTTGTTGCCGCTGCTCCCGCCGCTGCTGTTGTTACCGCCATTGTTGATGAGGGCCGGTTGGCCTGGAGACGAGCCGCGAGAACGGCCCGATGACGGAGACGGGGTGTAGCGACCGCCGCCGCCCGCTTGCCCGGAAGCCCGTCGCTGCTGTCCGCTGTTGTTCTGCGACGTCGATCGGTGATTGGGTCGTTTGGGACTGACGCTGGAACCACGGCCGGCCCGGTGATTCCGACCTCCTCCGCCGCCTTTGCTGAAACCGGCAAGATGCGGAGGTCCTCCTCCGTTTCCGCCCAGGTGGAGCGACGACGGGTCAAAGATGACGGCCGCGTTCTCGTAGGGTGGAGCGGCCAGGAGCCCGCCGTCGTAAGGGCTGGCTGCGGCGATATAGGCGCCGTACTCGCCGGCCATGGGGTCGTGGTAGGCGTGCGGGTGTAGGAAATGCGGCGGAGGGTGCGGGTGAGGCTGCGACTGGAAATGACCAGTAGGTTGTAGGACGTGGTGGTGGTGATGATGATGATGATGTGGGTGGTGATGGTGCGGATGATAGGCGGCCGGATGGTGATGGTGCGGCGGCCACGGCGAGGCGGCCGGCACGTGGTGCGGGTATCCGGCCATGGCCGAGGCATCGACCAGCACCGTCGTGAACCCCGTTTCCGTATTGATGGCCACCGGTTCCATCACTCTGGGCTGGTGCATATGCGAGCGATGGTGTGGATGGACCTGTTGGGGCTGCTGCGGCGGTGGCGGAGGAGGCGGCTGCTGGCCGTTGATCATCCACGAATAATCCGAGCCGCCAGCACGGGGCAGAGGGAGCATGCCCGGCTCCGTCAAAATGGCGCCACCCAATATTCCTGTTGCTGATGGAGGAGTCGTTGCAGTCGACGGGGCGATGGCAGTCGCTTGCGCCGACACGACTTCGTGTTCCGACTGGCCGTCCGATTGGCTACCGGCCGTTCCGTGACCAGAATCCGGGCTGGCTGCGATGCTCAGATTGTCCTCGGCATTGGGCAAAATGAGCGAAGTCGAGGAAACGGGCGATTCGTGTCGTGTGCACGAATCAACGGCGACGGCATCGTCCTCCTCTTCCAACTCTTTGGCTTCTCGCTCTTGGCCGTCGCACAGGGTGATGCTAGCAACAGGCATCTTGATGCTACTGCTGCTGCTCTTAGTGGCTGTGGTGGTCGTCGTCTCGTCGGCCGCCTTCACTTGGGCCATCGCTGACTCTTTAGCGCATCTCTCCTCTCCCTCATTCACCATGCAACAGATAGATTTTTTATTTGTGGCTCTTCAATTCAGCGATTCCTCCTGCGAGACTCCTCCTGTATTTTCCAAATGAATAAACAAAATGGAAGGCAAATTTAATCAACGATCGATTTTTTTCCCCCGTCGTGACGTCGGCCGTTGCCTTGTCGTGTCCACGGGGATCATTTAAGTGAGACCGACCGACCGTTTTATTAGATACTTTTATTCTCGTATATATATATTGCATTCACCCACTCCTGCCCACCCCCACTTTGGGTCGCAGAGTGCTTTATTCGATTCACGCTGGTTACCGGTCAAGGGAAAAAGTGGTTTCTCTTCTTTTTTTATATTTTATTTTAAATAAAGCATTTTTTCCTCTCTTTCTTTTTATTCGGAAAAAAGAGGACTAGTACGTAACGGTTTTTTTCGATCCGCAACAACGTCGCACACACAATACTAACGGAAATCAACCGAAATAGAATGAGATCTATAAGCGGTTCCGGCATCCATTTTGACTGTTACGGAAAGGAAAGGAAAAAGAAAAGAGAGAAAGAAATAAAAACAATCTCCTTTTTTTTCTATATTCTAATCCTTTTTCTTCTTCTTTTTTTTCGTTCACAGACACGACGGCGATAGAGGAAAACCGACACAACAAAAATACCGCCCACCGAGATCCCAACACACACACACAGGAAAAGCTCTTTATTCTTGATAGTCTTTTTTAGAATAAAAGGAAAGAAAAAAAAATGGAAATTGTTCTAGTTGTGATTAGGGCGACGGGTATCGCGAGGACAAATCCGTACCGAAAATCCTGCTGCTGTCGGAGGCAAAAGAGAAGAAGCCATAAGTAATAAAAGGGATCTGTTATTTGACTGGCGATGACACAAACTGTCAGAAACGCCCCCGCCCTTTGTCGTTTGCTTTTTTTTTTTTTTTGTTTTGACGTCGCAAAATTGTGTACACCAACAAACCCAAACAAAATGACGACGCCGTGAAGAGGAACGAAAAGTCTCTCGAAAGGGGGAAAAGAGTGGAAATAAAATGAATAACTTTGGGGTTTTTCTTTGACAGGTTGGCATATTTCTTAACGGCCAGTGACCTAGCAACCCAATTCCTTGAATAAACGCCCCGAGTGAGCGTATACCCACGATGGCCATTTCTCTCCTTCCTTCTTTTTCTTTTCTTTTTTTTTTTTCTCTTGAAAAGAGGAATTAAGAGAAGAAAAAAAAACCCTCGGAGCAATGCGAAAGGAGCGAGAAAAGTCACGTCCAGACTTCAACATATTTCCATTGCCCCCCTCGTTCACACACAAGTATAAATATGTGTATGTGTTCGGCCCACTCTCACTTGAAAGACTTGTCAAAAAGGAATAAAAAGACACAGAAAAAATCATTTTTCCTTCCATAATTCCATTTTTCCCCCTTCCCAGTCGGCCACCAGGAAATGACATTTCACCTGCCCGATGCAAGACGAAAACATTTCTCACCGGCCACCGAGAAAATTCGATTTTCTTCTCTCCTCCGATAACCACTTGAGGGCAAAAATGCCTTTCGAGAGAGAGAGAGAGAAAAAAAAAGAACAAACACACACGAGACACGACGCAACACAGAGGCAGACACACAACAATGGACGACCGACCTAAAACGAACCTGCTTTTTGTTTCTCTCGTGTCTATCGATGATGACGTTTCGGCCAAACTTGGTGTCTTGACCACCAACGCACAACTGAACTGGGAAACGGGGCCGATGTTTGCTTTGCTATTGGTTTGGCAATATGCGTTGTTCCCCAGCAATTCTCTCACGAACGACGAGGAAACGACACAAACGGAGAGGGGGAAAACTGCCAACACAACGACCACGACACTTTTGCAAAGTAGTAGAGTACGAGAGCAAATACACAACGACGAGACGGTGACGACCAGACCAGGCCGCCCGCGAGGAAACACAAGACAGCGCGCGCAACACACACACACACTCCACACGACGCCTTGAGAGAGAAAGAGCTGGGGAACGAGCTGTCAAAAAGCTCCGGCTCGCTCTCTGTGTCTCTGTCTGATGGAGAAATGGAGGGGACTAGGGGGGAGAGCCGAAGAGCCCGAATAAGCAAGAAGAAAGGGCAGAGGGGGCGTGGCCTCATCAGCTGCGTCACTGGTCCACAGCTTTTGGCGCCATCCGCCATCTAGCGGTCGATTTTACAACTGCATCGTGAAACGCCAAATAAAGAAGATGAGCTTTACGGGGTGAGACCCGAGACACATTTCTAGCTAGACACTCGCTGTAACAAGGTAAATATAACGAACCACCGTCATTGTAATAAACAAGGTATGAGAATTGTTTGCACAAGGACAATGTAGACGTCGGACACCCGCGTCAAAGTTCTGTTTGTATAACGTATCAATCAAGCGAGATAACAACCTCTGCGCTGCTTTCCACGTTCGTCGTCGCGAATCTAAATAAAAGAATACATAATGAAAGTCGGGAAATAAAAGAGCGGTGAGAAAAAGAAAAAAAAAAGAAGAAGGAGAATAAGAGAAATCCGGGAATTGAAATAAGTAAAAATGCAAACGGGTCGACGAATAGTGACGCACATCAGCCGAGTGTAATGTTTGGTTGTCCGCTCGAGCGGACAGAGAGCGTGCGTGTGTCCTTGTGTGTGCTGACACAACAAAGGGACCCGACGTCGGAGACAAGGTGACTTGAAAGTAAAAAGATGGATTTAGAAATAAAAGAAGAAAAAGCCAAAAAAAAAGGAAATCTATATAAGGAGTAGAGTTAGTTTTGAGAGAGAAAGAACGGAAAGTTCTCCAGTAGCTCATTAGTGTCACGTACGGATGTCTGCCGGATTGTAGAGTCGTCGAGCCACGTCTGCATCCATCTTTGATTCGTTTACACGACGAGACAACAACTCGGGGTCCCTCGGTTCGCTCTCTTCCCGCCGCCTTTTCAAAAGTTTCCAGACGTCTTGAACGACTTTACGTCGAATTCCGTCTCATCTTCTCCTTCCTGGATTTTATGGAGAAACTGATATATTTTTCGCTAGAAGACAGTTGACGACCGGATAGGTTGAAATCGAGCTATTTTATGTCGTATTTCACATATCTTCGGAAATGTTGCGCTCACTTCCGGCTGACAAAGTTGGATGTCGCCTTCTGTCACTTCCGGAATGCGTTGGTTGCTGCTCATTTTCTTTCTTCGTTCTTCGTGACCTCGACTGTGTTTTGTTGTCGACGGGCGCAAGACAATACGGCTCCAATCGGAAATCCAAGAAAAAAAAAATAAAAGTTGGAGACTTTGTCGGCTATTGGGGCGTCAACACGTTGACGCGGAATAGTTTGTCATCATCCGGTTGAATCGATGTGATTATCGCTATTCTCTTTTCTTTTTTTCTTTTTCTTCTTCTTCTTCAACTTCCTGTTTTTATATAGTAGGCGCTACGTCCCTTTTGTGCCGATGCCGGCGACTCTGGACAAGACAATCAGACATCGATTGGGAACCTTTCAGTCGCAGTCGCGTGTTTCTGTCAACAACACACACGAAATCAACCGGCCGCGCCATCCACCTCTCTCTTTCTCTCTGATGATAGACGAATAAACACACACACACACACGCGCGCGATGGGTTTGCTGCTGCTCTTGACGATCCATTCAAATCTTTTCTCTTTTTTTTGCTTCTCTTTCTGCCCGTTTCCTTGTGTAGAGAGAGAGAGAGTTTTGCGTCACGTCAGCCCATTCCAACGATGACGGTGAGAAAACTTCTTTGTATTTTCCTGGGAGAACCGACGTAGGGACTTTACTCTTAATGTCTTTGCTGGCTGGCGCGCAGCGGTTCAACTTTTCGGCCATATGGACAGACAAAAAGGAGTTCTCTTTTTTTATTTTGGGTGCCGGGCAACTCTCGTCGCCGCGCACAAGTGTCTGATGCGATGTTGGAAGGAGAAAGATAAAAGATGGTCGACCGAACGGCCAACAAAGTCCTTGTAGCGCACCACCAACTTTTTCACGTAGCTAGACTAGTTGTATACCTTGATGTTAGAAGTCATCAGGAACAAGTCGTCGCCATCGCCGGGAAAGAACTTTCTGCCCGGCGAGGAGAAAAGTCTTAGACTGCTTCTATTTTGAAAAATAAAACTCGACAAAAGACGGGCTCGATGGTAAAATGTCGGGGGTAAACAAGCGCCAGAACTGCAGTCAAGACAAGACCTTGTGGGCTATATTCAGCTTTCAAGATGACGATGGAGAAAAGAGAAGAACGCTAATTCATCTCTTAGTGTAACGACCACGATGATGAGTCTAAACGACAGGAAAAAGAAAGCGACGTCGAGCCTTTTTCTTCGTCCTCTTTAATACGTCTTGTTTTGTTGATATTATCAAAGGCAACTACCGCGCTAAAAATGGCTCGTTACTCGGCACAAATCCGTCCCTTTCACAGCAAAATTCACGTTGCGCTGTTTTCCTTTTTTTTTTTTCTTCCGGCGACGACCTACTCTACCTACATCAAACACCGCGACAGCCCTCGAAACGGACTTGTCCAATTACGTCTTTCCTCTTTTTTTTTTGCCAACAATAAACTAGACGGCCGAGTTTTTCTTTTTCTTCGACATTTCCTACCTACTCGACAACTTATCCAATCATTCCGAGACGTTGAGAGAGAGAGAGAGAAAAATAGAAAACTTTTCTCTTATCATCGATTTCCTCTTTTCGGGGTGGTGAGCGCATCTAGTGTGGAAAAGACCAGAGTCTACGTCCTCTTCACTGTACCCTTGGACGAACGATGTTGTGCAGAGACCTATACATTATAAACTCTAGTAGTTCTACCCCGGGTGCGTAGCTGTTTCAACGACGTTGCTGGGCCGCCTCGGAGAGAACCAGAGTGGAGGGTGACGAGCAGCAGGGAGAAAGTCGTCCGACGATGATCATCAACTATCCAGCTGGGCAAACTTTGCTGTAGAGAGCAGCAGCACACGCACAACGATCGAGGAAGGACCGAGAAGGATTCAACTCAAACTTTGGTTAAATGATAATAACCTGGAAAAGAAAGTATCTCCAGCTAGGAGAGTGGAGAAGTCGAAATAAGGACATGAAACGCGCGTGAAGGACTAGTCTCGTTATCAACAATTCCGTGCTGTGTCATTCATGGGAATCAATTATCGATGATGTGCACTTTTTTCAAACGAATTCCCGTTTGCCATGCAAACAGACAGCAGCTGTTGCAGTACTCTTGGCTTTCCTGAACTGCCGGCCAGCAGCAATCGATGTGCTACAATTCAAGTGCGTCATATAAAATGTTGACGATCCGAGTCGACTTGAAACGCTCGTCTATTCTGCCTTGATGTGCAGTGGATATAGAGGTAAACGCTCCTAGTAAATGAGTCGACGTTTTCTCCGCCAAAATGGCCGCATTTATATGCTACGACCTCGTCGTCGCCACATGTGCCTTTTCGTTGAAGGATATCGCGCAAAGCTCCTCTTTGACGCCTTTAATGCGCTACTATGGCGGAGGACGTTCTTCACGATCTTACTTTCGAACGACGGTTCGATGAACCTCAAAACCAACACATCAAACAACAAACGTTCTTTATAAGACTCCAAGTGGAAATCCAGGGAACGCCGCCGTAGGAACCGCTTGGTCACTAGACGTGAGATTCCCAGTCAGTTGGAGCAGCGGCGTCATTTTGTTTTCGTCTGTTAGAAAGACGGAGAGCCGAGGGAGAAAGAAGAGTAATAATCTGCTGAAGGATGTTTTTAATAGAAGAAGAAAAGGGACCCGCGTCGTACGGTAACACAAGTGCCACAGCAAGTAGGAAAGACGACATAACGACGGTATTATTGTGACAATGCGCTACCGTCCTCCTCTTTTTCCCCCCCTACTGAAATTTTCTACATTAGGTTAGAGAGCTCCAGGAGAGATGAGAGAAAGGAACTGGAGACCAGAGGACAGATGCGTCCTTATTGTAATCGAAAAGTTGTTCGTCTCCCGCGAGCTCTCTTCCTGATGTTTAAGGTAGTTTATATATCTATTTATATACCTCTCTCCACTCTCGTCGGCTAGTACCTTCGCAACTTTGCAATCGTCGCTGGCAACAGTTTTTGTTTCCCCCCTCCAGAAAGATCTTTCATTCGCCATTGCCGACGAATGGAAAAGGTATAGAATTCGAAACTATCACATTGTCTACTTCGGCCCAGCAGATCCTTGCTGCATAATCAGTTGACTTTTCAGGATCGCTGATTCCACGGATGTTTCTCCTGTCCTATTTCGGCTATCAACTATCAAGATCAACTATCAAACTATTAGTCCATCTCCTTTTTGAAAACTCCCGGCAACGGGAGCCCAAAATATAAAAAAAAGAGAAAGAAAAAAAGAAAGAAAGAAAGGAGAGATATATTCTTCTTGTGACGTGGATGCCGACATTTTCTTCTCCGTATTACTAGATGATATTCTTCTTCTTCGTTATTGATTTTCCTCCATTCAGCCACAGCGTCTCGCCACCGCCGTCGTCCCCTCCGTTCTTCTCCATACATTTGTTTCCTATACTTACCTAATGCTTCCGCTCTTTTCTCCATAATCTTTCCCCTTCAAGCCTCTTTTTTCTTCTTCTTCTTCTTCTTTAAATTTCTTCTTCTAATCTCCCTTTTCTTCCTTCCCTTTGACTTTTTCTTTCCCCTATTCTTCACTGAACCTTTTCCTTTTTTTTTTATTCTTGGTCTCATTTTAATCTTCTTCGACTTCATTTTCTTGTCTTTTTTTCCCAATTATTTATCTGCATGTTATTACTTCTTTCTCATCGCTCCTCAATCTCCTCCTTCATCTTCCTTTCGCCTTCGTCTTGATTCAATTTCTTCTATTTCCAAATGGCTCTTTTTTCTTTTAACGGTCATTACATCGCTGCCGTTCGATTTTCTCGCTCTTGCCCGGCACTTTGGCTATTTCCGCCGTTCGTACCATTCACCTTTTCTTCCTCGGCAATCAACTCGCTTCTTCTTCTTTTTGATTTCGCTGATTTCCCCCTTAACGCGTTCTTTTGAAGTGAAAATATCGATGTAGTACGTACTTGTCGAGGACCCACTTCATCGGACCTCTCCAATAGATAATCTTCCCTCTTTTTTTTTCTCTAAAACCTTTTCAGGGCAAGTCTGCGTCACTTGAATCGCCTTCTTCAACGACTCCTCGACGGGTGCTAGTAATAATACCTCACTCGAACACGCTTTTCCATAGCAAAAAGAAAAAAAAACACAATCATCAAGTGGCGACTGGATTCATCAGCCGCACATACTTGGGATTGTGAATTAACGAGTCCTGATTAAGTTATGAAAATTTTGATTTTTTTTAACGTCGTTTGTGTATAGTAGATGGCGTCAAATCAACAAGTTTCTCTTGCTCATTTCCCTCCTCCGTGTTTTGTAATATCAGGCGACGCTGGCGCGCGCGCGACTGCCGCGGAGCCCGAGCTGCTCATTAAGGTTATTAAACAACTCAATCTTTCTGGCAGCTCCTTTCGTGATCTAATACGAAACGTGCCAGTCTTTGTCTTCCTCATTTTGCCTGTTTCCCTTTTTTCTTCTTTTTTGTTTTGTTTTTAAATAATTGTCTCGGCAGGCGTCTGGTATCATTAAAAGACGGAGCGACAGCCACCTTACTGCACAGCGACCGACGACTACTACTGCGGCGCTAATGCCGTCTCTGCTTAAAGCCTTCTGTCTATATAACGTGTTGATATGGCAGCTAGCGTCGTGACGGCTGGCTCGTTCCCCGCTGTCAACAATCTCCTTCCTAACGCCACACACAACCGAAACCCTCGGCCGTCACCTCTTTCTCTCTCTCTCTCTCTATGATTTTCAAAGGCGGAAATATATACACATACAACCGACGCCAGCACACAGACAACCACACAGCTGATTATATAGATCAAAGAAAGTGGGCGGTAGGAGGAGGAGGAGGAGCGCCAGGGCAATAGAGACAGGCGAGAACGTCCGAACAGTTTGGTTGAGCAATGCGAGGCGGAGGGAGACGATATCGCGGCGGTGGCGTAGGGTAGAGGGAGGTTGTACAGTGCCACCACTACCACCACCGCTGCTGCTGCTGCTCCGGCGTCTGCGCCGCTCTAGATCAATGAGGATATCAGCTCCGACTTTATGAAGTCGGAGGGAGAGAGAGCGCGCGGCGGCCCGGAGGGTGAGAGACAGAGAGAGAGGACCAGAGCAGTAGAGAGGCAAGAGGCAGACAGACGTCAAAGACGGAAAGAACCGTCAGTCTTGCACTAGCCGTCGACGACGAGGGAGTGCTCGTGCTCCTCCTCTGTGCCCGGTTTTTTTTGTTGGTGGGCGCCGCGACGTTGATTCAACATTTTTTGGGGTTCTCGGTGCTGTTGAACTTCTTCGTCGCCCTCCTTTTGTCCCTCCACAAATAATCGAAAAACCCTTCGGTAGTAGCCCTTCCATTCTTTTTTCTCTTTTCCTCTTTTTTGCCAGCAACGGCCACTGTTTGAGCCGACTCGGTTGTTTCGCGGTGAATTGGCTAACCTGGGCGGTATAGATAGAGAAAGGGGAGGGAGTCTAGCACACATGGACTAGGGCTGGGTGGATGCTCCTTTTTTTCCCTCTCCCATCTTGGCCGCATTTGATATTCCATTAGCCGAATTGGTTTTGATGGTTTCGCCGTGCGCTCCGACTAGGCCAGCAACAGCAAAGCTTTGTCGATCCATTTCCCTCCCATCTCTCACTTGCCGGTTTCAGATTTTCTCCTTATCCTTTTAGATATTGAAAGGGAATCAAATCAAATTCCGTTGATATAACAAAAAAAAAAAAACCATCTCCTCCATTCCCAGTAACCCGAGCGCTTTAGAAAAAAAAGGGGGAAAAAAGTGCCGCTGCTGCGTGTTTCTCCTTGTGGGCGAGCCAGTGTCAGTGCAAGTGTCGCAACTGCTGCTGTCGCTCTCCATTGTTGTGGATAATAATTATCGCCAGCTCATGAAAGAGTAAGTTTTTCCTTCTTTCTATTTCGCCTCCTCCTCGGCGGCAGGAGCAGCAGCAGCGGAGAGAGCCTTCATTATTTATGGGTCCTCTAGCGGCAGCACTAGTGGCAGTCTGCTGACTACTACTTCTGCCCGTCTCTGTCCCCTCTCTCTCTGTTGGCTAAGCAAAGCACGCGGTGCATAATCAAACAGCCCTTTTCTCTTGTCCGTCGTTACTTTTTCTTTTTTTTCTCTCCCTCTCTTCTTCCCGTCGACTTGGTTTCTTTTCAATTGACGGACCGCTGGAATATCCAAACCCGGCAAAGCAGAGAGCCTGGCGGAGAAAAAGGCCCCGGCGAGAGTTTCTGCGCAACTCCACTTTGAACTAATCTGGTTGGACGAGTACCCCGGAGTCTCCACACAGACACAAGGAACTTGGGGGGCGATGCAGCAGCCAGACGACGAGGGTATAGAGAGAGATGAAGAGTCCTCTTCATTGGAGACCCTCGCACGTAGCGCAAATAGTACGCAGTGAATAAGAGACGTAAGCTCCGGTTCCCTCTCTTAAGATTGCCTCCCTTTTTCTTTCCTCTTCTTCTTTTTTTTTTGTTCTTTTGCCAGTCCGCGAATCTTGTTTGCTCTTGTCCGTCTTTTCTTTTCCCGCGTCTCCTCCCCCGTTTCCTCTTGTGGTGTGCCGGTCGGCCGATAAGCGGATCCGCGGATGCGGATGATCCTTCTACAACGCCCACCAGTCAGTAAAGAGAATAGGCGACCGCGGAGGAGGCAGTCGGAATTCGACGAGTCGATTGAACACGTGACGGCCTCAAGGTTGTTGCGTCCACAAGAAAAAAAAGGCTTTTTTGCATGCGATTCGGCAACAAGTTCATACACCTCGCCCAGTCAAGGTGATGGCTTGTAAGTTTTCTGGTAATGGCAGTGCGGGATTGCAGTGTCGTCGATGGATTGCCATTGAGATCGCGGCGGACATTGATCGATTCCCTCGTCCAGCAAAACCCCAAATCGACCCGAAATCTTCCGCTATTGTCGCGATGATGCTGCCGAGGTCAATAACGAGTTGGACGGACTCTGGTTGGCTTTTCATGGGACTGACGGACGGAAGCCTGGCGTCGGCGACAAAATGCCAAGTCCGTGATGACGCGTCTGCTGCTGCTGCATCACGGCATCCGCTAGTAGGAGACGGGCACAAAGGAACCCCAGAAATGGAGGAAAACAGGAGCGTCAGGAGCAGCTAGCAGTAGTCGGGAGGAAACATTTGTTGTCGTTATAGATAGCGACGGACGCGAAAAAGAACGAGGAGCAGGGAGAGATTCAATCAGCCGAGGGGACCAGTGTGCTGAGACGACAGCTTTGATAGAGGACGGACTGCTGCTGCTGCTGTCCAGCAACGAGAAGGGAAAAAAGAAAAGACGATGTGGACACGCCAGAACGGACAAAGTCCAATCACACAGACTGCCCTCCATTCTGCGGTCTTGTGACGGCCGCCTGTCGGAAGGCAACTCACGTTCGCATGACTTTGTGGCCGTTTGTTTTGTTTTGTTTTTGTTTTTTTCTATTCCGACGACAACAAGAAAAGAAGGCAGGGAAATTTTGAAGGATTTCCTATAGTAGTATACGACTATATATGGTGGTGTATTAGTCTGCTGCCGGGACGGGCGGAGGGATTCCGGAGGGGTATCGGAAGCCTCCATGCACTTTTGGATGTTTGGATGTCAACAGCTGTCGAGAGTGCTCGTCTTGTGCGGTTGCTCTCGAGAGTTTTGCTGGATTTTGGGCCTTCTTCTTCTACTTCTTCTATCGACGACTTCACTCTCTCAAGCTCTCTCTCTCACTCTCGACTTGACTTGAAAAATGGCGGAATTCCTCGCATCGTCTCAAATGAGGACGACGAGCCTCCAAGGGAATCAAATGGGACAGAGCTTTCGCATAGGATGAAGAGGAGCTCCCACTCGTCAACCCACGCCCAGCAGATCTATAGCGAGAGCCAATGGATTGGAGGACTTCCCATCGGTCGTCCTCAACGTCTCAGGCGTCCGACGGTCGTGGAAATGAGAGCCAGCCAAGGACGACAACAATAAAAGATGGGGAAATCATTGATCAAAATCGGCGCAGGTCCTTCAAAGTATATAGATCCCTTTCTCTATGGATTTTCCGCCTTACATCGTCCGGCCCAGAGACGCACACACCAAGCTCCATGTTTCCGCCATCGAACGCGCCAGTAAAGAAAAAGAATTCACAGAAATATTTTCTTTTCCTTTTTTATATATCTGGAACTTGACCAATTCCTTTTTTTGTTTTTTGTGTTTCTCCCTTTTAGAGATAACTTGATGTGCGGTATTCCGTCGAACCGTAACTGACACTTTCATTCCAAGTAGCCAGACACCATCTTTAAAGAAAAAGAAAAAAACGAAGAAAAGGAAAAAGAGATATCTTGGTCCCGTGTGTGTCAAGATTCTTTTCCATCGATCCGCAAGGAGCACCGTTCGACCGTAGCGGTTTGATATGAGACACCAGCTTGACACGTGCTCGTCCATCGCGTCCGACACGATCCCAATTACTGCCCTCTTTTCGCTAGACATATATATATATAGATAGAAGAAGGAGACTGAGAGAGACGGTCCAAAGGTTAGGCCGTTTTTGGTAGGGGTTTGGGGCTCTCTCTCTCTCTCTACCACCAATTTCTGTTGTGTTGGTAGCCGGAACGCGCGCTCGCTAGCTTCTTTCAGCCTTTAGCCCGGCAGCAACCTCATTTGCGGCGAGTCGTTGATTGGGATACTGTCGGCTAGAGAGCCGAGTTGAGTGTAGACAGCATCTGCCTGAGAGATAGAAGAGAGCTGTAATGATATTAGCCCTTGACCAAAAAGCGGTCGATCCTTTCTAGCTCTCGTGGAGGCATTCAGCGCTCTGTGCTGTGTGCAGCCTCTTGTTCTTTGACTTGGGGACTTTGTATGAAAGCAGTGTCGTCGTTTGATTCCGTCTAGGCGGCCACCAGAAAATGAGACGACCCCCGTATGTAGACACGATACGTCGGTTATCCGCACGCACAGACTCCCTTATTTTCGACGGAGCCTCCCGCTGAACAATAAGAAGCCGGCTGAATGCCCTCCAGAAGGCGGCTGACTAGACCGACCTCTTATCTTGGCACCCGACTATGTTCGAGTCGTTATTTTCTATTGATTTCCCCCAACACCACCACCACCACAGAACGACCTTTCGCCGGAATTTACAGGGACAAAAGAGAAGAGAAGAAAAATGAGAAACAGGAATAATTAGTGGGGAACAACTCCCCGGCCGCCTCACTATAGAAATACGAGACGTTGCGTCACCGCAGACAACCAGCCATTTGAACAACGCGCCATTCTCCACAACGAAGCAGCTATGGAGAGATCTGTAGTAGTACGTGATTCGTTTCCTCAAAACCGATTCGCTCTCCCCGTACTATCGCGGTTTAATCTAATTATTCGAATCTCTCCAGTCTGCCACCGAATAAGTGCACTCGACCGTTGATACCGACCGTCTGTTGTCATGGCGACATTCTTTGTCAAATTGAGGGATCGGGTCGAAACTTTTAGCTATGCAATGTTCATCCGACTTGACATTGCCAAGGATGAAAGAGAAAAAGACCCCCCTAGCGCTCAGCTAGCAGTCGATTGGTGGGTTGCTTTAACCGACGAAAAGGTCAGTCCGCGGGAGTGTTGAAATGTCGGCGAATCGCAGCGCGCGGCTCTCCTGAATAATATCGAGGTCGACTGGTACGCACGGCAGCCTGGAAGTGCACGCTACCGTAAATATATACATCGAGGCCGTTTTGCCCGGCAGAGTGTGGGAATGTCGTTCATAGTTGAAGCTGTCGCACATAATTATTTACGACTCTGCACGTGCCCCTCTTATTGACGTTGCGGTTCCCTATGGACGACGCCCCGCACTACCACGTATCCTAAAGGCTAAAGGTAATATTGAACACAACCCAAAAAGTCGGTCCGTCGGGTTTTTAGCCAGTGCGGCCTCGATTGTGATTTACGGGCTCAAAAGTTCAGACTTTGACTTGTTGTCGCCCAACGAGTTCTTTTGTTTTCTTTTCCGCAGAGGCTTTCGAGTTGGCGCTGGTGATGCTCGTTTGTGTTTTGACGCCTCCGAGTGATATACACGGCGCTGTGCCGCTCCGTCTATGCGGCGAGTTTGTTTCCCGCGGGAATGTTCAATCAAGAGCCAATGGGGCGCGTATTAGGAAAGGCGTTGGCGCCGGGAAAAAAGCGAATCGAGTTAGACCGACGGCTGCTGGGCCTATAGGCCGCCAGAGTTAAGAAGACTTTTAGCGACACCCGCGCAAAAAAGCGAGGCTGAAAAAGAGCGACGGCGCTGTGTGTCATATCTCAACGGGCGCAAAGTGATTCGGAAAGTCGGATGCCGACGCTTTGGGTTGAAGCTGGCTCGAGGGAGAAACGCCTAGTGGATGTCGGTGGATATATATATATATAAATATACAGCGCGCGCGTCACCGCGGGATTTGTACCGGCAACATTGTCCGACGCGGAATATATACTTCCAGCAGCACCGAGAAAACAAACCGAGGCGAAAGGCAAAGAAAGTTTTCTCTCGGACGCAAAAACGATTGCGCACGCTCCGCTAGACGTGGGAATTGCGTCCATCGATATTATATCTCAAATCAAACAGAAAATTATTTTTTTCTGTAAGAGGAGAGAGAAAACAAGATAGAGCGCATCTCTTTTTATAGATGACAAAATGTGTTTCTTTGGTCGGCGGAATCAAGCGGTTGAGCGATGGGTGACTCGGCGCTGGTCTGCGAAACAGCCGATTGTCCTTTTTTCCCTCCTTATTGCCTAATAGCCGGTCGAAGAGCAACAGTCCGCAATTGGATTTGCTGTGCCTTGGACAAGGAAAAAATCGAATTTCGATAATAGCTTATAGCGGACGGAGCGGGTTCCGATTTCAGGTCTCTGCGCTTCGTTAGAATTCCTTCCACATCGATTCACCGCGTTATAGATGTAGCCTTTGGTTACATAATTGGATACTACATAGAGTTGGGGGCCGAAAGATGCGTCGGCCTAGCTGGAACCGCTGAGCCAACATGTTTGTTTTTCCGGTAATGGAATGACACTATTTGCGTCTCCTTTCTGTGTGCGCACGCGGTGGGATGAACACGCGGACCCAAACTGGGTGAGTCATTAGCCCAAGAAGTTTCTTCGGGTATCCGCTTGTGCGTGAAACGGTGCGGATAAGAAAAAAAAGGAATGTTGGCCAGCTCGGCGCTGTTGTTCAGGATCGGAAATGAAAGAATGGACGGGAGGAAGAGAGACGATCGCGGCGCGTCCAACGCAGCACTCAACAACGTTCGATTTGGTTCCTAGATGGATATCTATTGGTCCAGTCTGCTCTTCTTCTTCTTCTCCTTCTTCTTCTTCTTCCAGCTTTTATTCTCCCTCTCTCTCTT
This sequence comes from Ceriodaphnia dubia, assembly GCA_022539655.2. Classification (NCBI taxonomy): domain Eukaryota; kingdom Metazoa; phylum Arthropoda; class Branchiopoda; order Diplostraca; family Daphniidae; genus Ceriodaphnia; species Ceriodaphnia dubia. The sequence goes on from JAKUCG020000249.1 coordinate 711,874, forward strand.
GCTCACTCTGTCTTCCCTCCCCTGAAAGATCCGATGCTGCCGGCACATGGGTCGCTGTCGATCGATACTCGAACAGCGTTGCCTGCCTTCCAGCAGCTAGTAGCCGGGCGAGTTCCTTGTCACTTTAGTCTCCTCTTATTCCTACCGACTACTTCTGTTTCTCTCTCTCTCTCTGCGCGTATCCGTTTGGACGGTCTGGGCAAAGAGGGAAATTCGGAGCAGCAGCCGGAGCGGGCGCGCCATTTGGGCTGCATATGCATAAATGTATAAATGGGAGAGCAAAGCTGATTGCTCCAGTAAACATTCAAACTGGGGCCGACACGGTCCCTCCGGCGTCGCGCGCGCTTTTCCTCCTAGTCTCCTTAATCCCGTTTTTTTTTCCCCTTTTTTCCCTCCTACTGGCCGTTGCCGATGCAAATGAACGATTTCGTCCCGCCCGTCGCTTTCCTACAAGAAAATGCCGCCAAGAAGGGAATACGTTATTCTCTTCTTCATCTCCGTCTCTCTAATCTCTCTTTCTCTGTATGCTTCCCGTTGATCCTTGCGCTGGAGAGAGAGACCCTTCTGTGTCTCCTTTTCTGCTCCGCTTTTCTTTGATGATTAGTGGGTCGTTGGGTCCGAACTGAGAACGAACTAAAAATACTAAATCGTACTATTTATGTTACCAGCCATGAAAAATAACGTTGTTTTCATTTGTGGACACAGGCCGTCGAGTGGAGGATCTCTGCAGGCAGCGCGGATTGAAGTGAAGACGGCGGCGGCGACGGGAGTAGGTGAAACGGAGGAGGAGGAAGAAGTGGAAAGGCAGGAGGAGCAGCTTCTGCGGTTGTCGCTGGACGATATCTCTGTTGCCGGAGAAACGGTCGACGTCCGCATCGACCTACTGGAATGCTGCATGGCCAGCAGCAGCCAACGAAGAGAAAGTGCTGGCAGCAGCGGCCCTGAAACTACCACGACGATGGCCTGTAGCTGAAACGACGCAACCGCGTCCATCCGGATACGCACAACTCAGTTTGCTCCTGAACCGAATTTGATTTCTCTGAAAATAATAACCGACAAAAGAAATAAATAAAAAAAAAAAAGACGCGAGAGAGTCGACAACGTTGATCAAGAAGGAAGAGCCCTCCCGATGACGGGGCGTTTTGGCCCCAGCTGTGGAGGCTCATGTCGTCTACGTCGTCGATGTCGGCCAGTGCTGGCGGCGGCAACAGACGGCGGGGCGTCTTCTCGCTGGGCAGGTATCATTTGCCAGTGGTCGGCTCTGGTAGTGCTACTCGTTTGTCTCAGTTCGTTCAGCAATCGCCGTCGTCGTCTTCTCATCATCATCAGCAGCAGCATCTCATCGAGCCCGGGAGCGGCAGCAGCGGCTCCAGCCGGGCCGTCAAGTACACTCCAAGAGGACAGCCGCAAACAGACACGTCCCTGCTCCATCAACAGCAACAGCAGCAGGACGATGAACTCGAAGAGATTGCCGTCGTCTCCGTTTCGGGCGTCCAGTCCGGCCAGCTCACTTACGGCTCAGCCGGATCGTCCATGGCAAACGGACCCAGAGTCGTTCCAGGTACTTCACACATTTGATCTTCATTTCTTTCCTTCCGCTTCAACGTTGCCGAGCTCCTTGCAACTTTGATGATCCAATCGTTTCGCCTACTCACGTTGCCTCTTACATTTGTGCGCCGAAAAAGGTCATTCCGGGTGCTCTTACGGCTTCCATAGACATCATCTTGCCGGCTAATTAGAGTTTTATGATATTCGTTTTTTTTTTCAATTACACGAAAAAAAAGGGAAAGAATAGTTGCCATTTTCCAGACGGGCGAAGCTCATCAACTCGGTATGGTATTGGTTTCCCATCGTCTTCATATTTCTATAGGGGCGGCCGTATATATATTTATCTGTCGTTTGGCGGCGGACGAAATGAGCAACAACCGACCTCTTTTCATCTTCTTTTTTATTATCATTATTGCCTCGTCTCTGGCGGCGGAGCAAACGACGACGCCGTCGTTCTCTCTCGAGTGGATGAATTCCCACTACTAGCTCGTTTGACCCTTTTGCGCTCCTGGGCTCCTCATCGCTCCGCATGCAGATGCCTCTTTGATCTTCTTCCGTCTCGGCACCGAGACGTGCCCAAGATTCTCTTCAACCGCAACAGATGTGCAAATTCTTTCCTTTCCATATCTCCCCTTGTTCAGGCCCCCGACCTTTGAACAAGAATAAGCAGGAGAGAGAGACCGAATTTGGAAAAGCCTCAAACCTCCGACAAATCGTAGCCGATCGTGTCTAGCCGAGTTCTAACCAACAACAAACTTTGTTGTTGTCTCGCGTACTGCTACCCGTCATCATCCAGTCCGTCTTGCGGAGCCTTTCAACTTTGTCTCCGACACCCGAATCCGAGTTTTCTTTGTAGTCGAAGCAACTCGGCCGTTGATTAAACTTCAAAAAACTTGCCGTCGCCTCGTTGAGAGGGTGAAACCTTTTGAGCACTTGGAGAGACAACAACACATGTTGGGGGTGGAGGACGGACGCCTTTTGCTTGATGCGTGGGTGTAGTATACACATACCGCCGCCTTCCCCTCGGCTGCTGCTGCTGAAACGTCTTTACACAAAGGGATCGAGAGATGGTCGCTTTATTGATCGTTGCCGTGTCGAACCAAAGCAGGTTATCGCCATGTGTTTTGATGCGTGTAGACGAGCTATCAGCAACGAAGAGAGAGAGAGAGAAAAACGTGGCCAGAGTTGGAAGAAGATTATATTGGGAGAGCCAAATACAAAGAAGAGGCCGATCCATCCTCCTCTCTCTCTCTTCCATCGCTTCTTCTTTTTCCTATCAAAGGGAATAAATACAGCAGCAGCAGCAGCGGCAGAGAGTAAGGAACGAGATCGTTTTCACTGTCGTTTTCTCCACGAAAATAGCGGCGCGTACACATCTAGCCGTGCCAAGAAAGGGAAGAAAGATAGAAGGAGGAAAAAGGAAAAAGGGGAAAAACACAACGAACGATCGATCCGCTCCTGGAATGCTTCCACTATACTCTTCAACCCTATTTTCTTAAGAAAAAGGCACCGAAAACAGCTCATTGGATAAATTCATTTGACGACCTACCACCAACGAAAACACGTTGACCGAATACTCGACGCTAAATACTTTTTAGAAAAAGAAAAGAAAAGAATGCCGGTCGTAATGAGAGAGCGCTGCTCCTGACTATATTGGCAATCGGCCCAGCAGGACGACGACGGGGAAAAACACATCAACTAAAACGATTTCTACGCTGATGGCCGCTGACGTTGTTTCCCGGCATTTAGAAGCTCATCATCAGCTTAGCCCTGTGACGACACGGCCCCTCTCTGTTCGTCTGCTACCTAGAGTTACCGTTGTCGTGTACTGTGCACCTAGGAGGCCTCCGTCTCTCTCTCTCTCTGTCTACGAAACAATTAGTATCCAAGACATTCACGCGGACACCAATTTTTCCTCACGGCGTGCGTCATTAACACCATTAAGGATATATGGAAGGATAAGGAGTGAACGCTGAACGCCAGAGCCATCGACACCGTAATGGCATCGGCGTTGATGCTGAAAGCTCCTCGGGCTTTTCAACGTCATCTTGGGGGCCGGCTATTGCCACCTGAGACGCGGGCCATCGGCGGGATTAGTGACGAGCCGAGAATAAAGAGACGGGCAGAGAGAATGATCGAGGGCTCTCTCTCTCTCTCTCTTGACAGAATTTTCACAAAGTCCCTTGGTGTTTCGACGAGCCTCGACGGTCAAAGTGTTATCTTTTTTCTTTTATTTATTTCCTTTTTTCTGTCTTGACGACCGCCGCGCCCTGGCCATCTCTTCTTCTGGGACAGACGGATGGGGCGGGCGTCAGGCCAACGGTGTATTCCCTGGTGAAGCCGACGAAAAGCCCAGCGCATAATGATAGCAGTAGGCTAGTACATGGACGCGATATGGCGGCAAACGGCCCGTGCCGTATATATATATCGCCGCCTTGACGCGCGCTATCCGCCCAGCGCTTTCTTTCTTTCTTTTTTTTTGTTGTCGCCCGAGAGATTCGCCAGCGTCTCGTTCGATGGCCTGTGTCTAATCTGCGCCCGTTCGTGGTTTGTTAAATAGAGCGCGATTGCCTTAGACTCGCCTCCTCTCCGCGCTGGCTGTCAGCCGCAGTCCCAAGATTTAGCGACACTCCCAGTGCTGCTGGCTGCTGCTCCTCTGAAGACACTCAAGTGGTCCGGCTAGCGCACTGAGCGGTCGCCTATCGCCAAACAGTTATAGAGCAGATGACGGACGACGACAACATCCGACCAACACCCACTTGCCATCCGTACTGGGACTGGGAGCTGCAGATGCGAAAGCAAAAGGTCCCAGCAGCACCAGAGAATCCATTATCCTATCCCTTACGGTCGTCTATCCCAGACTGGCCGTATATATCCGGAGATTATTTATCGGGTCATCAGACTCTTGAATATTTCAACTCGGCTGACATCTAGACGTTCCCAGCTTAACCGACCGTGTCTTGCTGCTAGCTGCTGAACTAGCACTCGACGCGATGTGCAATTAAACACGAATCTTTTGCATCAAAACGGAATTCCACCCTCCGGACTTATTCTCTTGGCTGCTCACTGGGGCGACGTTAGACACTACTAGCCGAAGGCCATTATTATTCCGACTCGTTCACAAAAGAGGGACGTTTTCCGGCTGATTATATGTTTGGTCAGTCAATGTGGATCGATGGCCAGAACATCAGTTCAGGAGGTCTCCTAGTACTTTTATTTTTTTGAGAGCATCCAAAAGCCCTCTGTCACCAAAAAAAGATGACAGTAGTCTCATTGTCCGAGCAGGATGACAGCTTGCAGATTCCGAATCTGGTTGGACGTCGGAGACCTGCGTGCATACGTAGTTATAGTCGAGGCTTTTCCTTCACTCCGGACGGGCTCCTTTTGTCGCTTGTGGCAGGCGGCCTATAATCAATAACAAGACGTTTCTGGCTGCTTATCCGACATAAGGTCAGCGTATAGAAACGTTCAATAGTTGACTGCGCATCTCTGAATTGGAAATGGATCGAATCAGCCAAGTAGAGTTCCGGTGACTTTCAAGTCTCTCTCCATTTCTCCATGCGCAATTGGAATAGCTCCGTCGTCGTTTGTCCAACGGAATCATATCGTGATCGTTCAAGAGTCGTCGATATGACCTATTACCTCAGTCGTGATCTGTTCGCCCAATAGTCGATACACAAATTCAATAAGGATTGGTCATCTCCATAGAACTGCACAGCTCTCTTGCTATTTTGTCTCGAGTTGCGGTTGAAATGTCTCCTTACGAACCGAGGCAGGATGAGACAGGTGACTGCATTCAATATATAGTATATATTTAAGTTAGTTTATGAGGTTTTCTCAGGAAGTCGCCCACGGGCCAACAGAAGATTGCTAAGGTGGATTGACGGGAGAAAACAGGACTCATTTCCGGCAATGCGGATGCAACATCAGTCTTTCCATGCGGAGAAAATGCGAGAATCGGACGTCGACATATGACAAAAAAAGGAATAATATCAAGTCTGCCAGGTCGAAAAATCTGGGAAATAACCATGATTGAATAATAAGAAACAAGACCTATTCAACCGCAATTCTTCAGCGAAATAACCTACGTCTGTGACGTCAGTAGATTCAATTGCATGACGAAGACCTTGTCAATACATTTGAAGGTTGGTTGATTACCACCGGCAATCAATCATTTGCTAGACATTCTATTTTAGGCTAGACTGACAGAAAATGTCAAAAATTGTAAAGAAATGAGAAAAAGTTTTGTTCCAGTTTTTTTCTTTTTTCTATTTCTTGGTCGTAATCATTTAAAATGCTTTAGGACAAAGACTAGTATGTACGAATCCAACATTCTGCGGACGTCGTAATCCTGGGCGAAAGGATTTTGTAGCCGGGAGAAAAACGTTGCATGGTGAGGTGAAACTTGTGTGTGTGTTTTGGGATTCTTTGTTGGCCCCTTTTTTGTTTCCCCATTGGGTACACAAAATAAGCCGGAAAGTCTCTGGATCCATTTGCTGACCGTACGGTTTTGGAGAAGGTTTCCCATCTCGACCTCTTTTTCCGCCTCTCTGTGCCCTTGCGCGTTATATATTTCCACTTCACTGCACGTAACACTTCAAAGGAGATTCAGACTCCCAAAGCTCTCACCTCATCCCCCTCTCTGACTCTCTCGGCGGAATTCAACAACAGTCAGTTCACGGCACCCTATCATCGAAATATTGCGCAACCGAAATTTCTCAAGCCGAAGAATAGAAAAATAGTCCCGCTACGTACTAGATTGGTTCTCGGTCATCGTAGACGGTACTATGGGTTATATCCTTGACGTTGCGCTTGTCCTCCGCGTGTCAGCCGGTCAGCCGACTCGACCGAACTGATTAACAAAGAAGATCGAATAGCGAAACGAGAGCTATTCTCTTCCAGAAAAAGACGAACATTTCTTACAGTGTAGCGGTACGAAATTTCAACGATGGTCTCAGAGACGGTCGCGGTCCGGTCTGGCAAACACTCGTGCGCCGCATTTCCACTCTGCAGATTACCAGTGAAAGCAAGGAATCGTCGACAATCAGTAAGCGATGTTCATCCGATTCACGAGTTCTTCCACGGATCCTGCCGGCGGAGGAATCAATATTTGCCGTCTTTTATTTGGTTCTTTTTTATACATCGAGCTCATAGGCCGCCAATCCGCCATGTAGTCAACTCGACTTCAAAAGCGGACACTGTTCTTCCCAGAAGGATCCCCGTTCTTCTTGACCGACGTCGAAGAAAAAGAAAACCTCGTTCGTTGCCTTCCCCCCAAAATGCTTTTATCTTAGAGAAAACTCTCTCGACTTGGGCCATCGGAAACGCAAACTTTTTGGGAAATAAACTTTTTGGGGAGCCGACGTGCTCCGTCGAGAGGCTAACTCGATTGTGTATTGTACGATTCCAGCACTCCTCGACATAAACTTGTATTATATAGCTATAGCTACATAGATCCCCTTCCACGGCCACAAAATAGGCCCCAACACCCCTTGATATTTTGATAAGCTGGGCATGAACGAATGAAACGATGATGCGACGGCCGTGTGGATGTGAATAGAATGGCCAAGTCGGCGGTGTCGACCTCTGAGCCATCAGCCCAGCGAACCCTACACCACCAGTCCGTGTTGTATTGTTGGTGTCGCGCCGCTAGATTATGCTTCGTCTTCTCTTCTCTCTCTCTCTAATGTATGTTTCAGTGATGTAGGAGGGGGAAAGCTTAACTCGCTGAATATAACGCCGATCGGAAATGGCGCGCTGTTTCACGCTTTGACAGCCTGTCGTCGAGGAGGCGGTGTGGAATATAGGCGCGTCGGCAGTAGCAGTAGCACAAGAGATGTATAGCTCGGGCGCTTAGTCATTGCCTATTCATCGCTAATGCGAGATCCACAGAAACGGAGGGCGGTTTATGTTACCGTGAGACCTCCCTTGAATTTCAAGAAGCAGCAGACGCCTATATCAGCCGACGTTCCCTATCTTTTCCTATATAGAGTCGACTAGACATGTAAACGTGTGTAGGCTATAGAGAGAGAGATCTATCTCGCCGCCGCCGCCGCCGACGACGACGACGACGCCGACTCACAGATCAATACTCGTGATTCGCGGAGGGGAGCCACGGTTCCTCTTTCCCCGGCATGCCTCCGTTTTCCTCCTCTTCTTCTTCTCCTTTTTTTTCTATTTGTTTTGCCTGATCAGATTCGGCGGGTCCCGCGCGGCGTTCCGCCCGTCTCGTCAACCATTGTTGCTTCGTGCCGCTCAATCGACAGCGATCTGGGGGCTCTGTTCACAAACACCACCACTGCCGGCATCGCGGTTCAATAGCATCTTGCCGGGCGGCAGCTTGGCAGCCAAGCTAAACACCCAAATTTCGGTGAAGGCCCTCTCCATCGTCGTCGTCTCACAACAAACTTCAATCAAGCTATAAAACATGTGGACCCGTCTGTTGAAACAGCAATGAAACAGATACGGTGTAGTACGGTAGTCTATTGACGACAATGTGCGCTGCACTGCCATCGATGCCAGTCGATTGTTCCATGACTGCTGGGCATTACGCTGGCATCTGTGCGCACAACAACAGAGTCAGACGACATTCCATGAAAGAAGGAGACACAACCATGACGTCCGCCTCATTTTCTATATTTGTGTAACAGTTCTCCAAATTCTCACGCTTCACGAGGCCGACAAACGTGATAAGATTACCAAGACTGCTTCTTCCATATCTAACTATAGACTCTGCTTGATGCAACGATAACTCGAGCGCTATTACTTATCCCATATGTAGAAAACGACAGACAAACAGATAAAAGGAAGAAAAGGATCAATAAGAAAATATGTCTTGAAAAAGTACGAGGTGGAAGAGGAGAGAGCACTTGCTTCTTTTGTGTCAAACGAAAGGAATTTAAAAAAAGATGCTACGGAGCGAATGTTGGCCGGATCCCTCCGCCTATTTTTTCTTTTCACTTTTGATGGCGGGCGGGCGTCGCAATTGTTCGCGCATCAAAAAGTCGTCGTCGGTCTTTTCAACAGATTCAATAGAAAGCCGGAGAACAAAATAAGAAAATAAAATAAGAAGAGACGGAGCCCTAGAGATCAAGAGAGCTGCTCGAGATATATAGACGCCTCCGCCGTCGCCGTCGTCGTCGTCGTTGCTCCTTCAGAGCAGTGCAGCAATGTTGAAAAATAAATAAGGCGAAAAGTTCGTTCGAGTGGATGGCTAAGCTATATAAGATGATATAAGACGTTTGTGTGCGCCGCTGCGCTAGGGTCCTTGGCGATAACAATAACTGATATTTTCCCTAATTCTAATGATAATAAACCACTAGAAGGATGGCTCTCGTCTCGAGGAGGTTTTGTCCTAATTATATATGTCTTGTACCTTCCTCAAGAACTCAAGGGTCGGTCGACATCACGTCGCACGCACGGCACTCCCGGTCTCTTCTGTCTGAAAACACCGGAGAAAGGTGAACAAGAAGATCCCTCCAAATGTCAGTCTGGCGCCAGCGTCAAAGCAACAACAAAAATTCGGAGACAGCCGCTAGCGTGTTTTATGGCGCTTTGATTCGCCAAGATAATCTGTTTGTTTAGCCATGTTTTTGTTTCGCTCCGGGAGTGTGTGGGAATTGAGGGTCGCGGACGGGAAGCGGATGGAGGGGAAAAATACAAGGAGACAAACAAAAAAAAATAAAAATAAAAGCGAAACAGTGTTCGGCGTCTTGTCTAACGCAAGCCGCAGAACCTCCACCGTTTCCTCCTCCTCGACTGCCTATCCGTCTTCGCCGTCTAAATAAGCAGACGGCTGCGACAAGCTTCCGCAAATGGGCCCCTCTTAGCCCGTCCCCATCATCCGCCCGGCTCCAACCCTCCCCCCATCACTTCATCCATCCTATGCGAATCCATTTGTGATGTTATACCAGACGATAAGTGCTGCTCATACACTTGGCGATGAAGCGGTTCCATGTACAGAGTCGCTCCTATAGCTCTCGTCTCTGTAGGCTCGTACACAATCATCTCCCTACTACTAGTAGTACCACGGAATGCGCTCTCATTCTCCGCCGGTTAGACGCTTTTGACAATGATGCGTTCTATTGTGTCACTCGATGATGATTTCTCTTGAATTCATCTTTGTTCCCAACCCGTCTTGAAGCAATCGAGTGCTTCGAAGCGTCTGCTACTAATACCGTTTGATCCCTCCCAACACATTCCCTTGGCGGACGTAGGAAAACGGGAAAAAAGCCGGTCGCTCTTTTTCTTAGCCTTGCCTTCTGGCGAATGGTGTTGTGTGGCAATTGAGTCACGGCATAGAGAGTGTCGGGAGTGCGCAAGAAGGAAAAAGAAAAGAAACAACCTTATTTTCCAGGAGCAATTGAATCAATGGTATAAGGCGGCGGCAGGGTGGAGGAACAAGAGTAAGTTGTACAGTACCTCAAGCGTCAGCACTTGACTGAAACAAATAAAAACCACCAAAAGACGTTAGAAAAGAGAGAACGAGATAAAAGAAGAACGACGACGACGACGACGAGAGAGAGAAAATGGAGCAACGATCTTTAATCAACATCAAGGCTTTTCTCTTTGCGCCGAGTTTCTCTCGCTCAGCGTCGCGGCTGCCAGTTTGGTGATAAAGGCTGATTGATCGTCAGACACACGGGCAAACACGGACCCATGGCGGCGGCAGCGGCAGCCTATATATTCCCCATATAAGGGACAATCTCATCCGAAAGCCAGCAATAGCGCACAACGTTATTGATTAAATTGTCAAGTTATTCTGTGGTATCTGAGCCGCTGTGGATCCGTGTCCCTACAACACTTGGCAGACATCAGGCAGCAGCTAGCTCCTCTCCGAAACGGAGTTGTTGTTGCCCTCCCTATCCGGCCGCCGCCTGTGTCTACGTGCTGAGGGTCGCGCTCCTTCCGACCCCTGCGAGTAGCCAATATAACATCAGTAGTATTAGACGCCATGTGAAATGATCAGCCGCCATAACAACAACGGACTACAGCCAATAAGAGGAGCCTAAGCGCTGGAAAAGAGAAGAGAAGAGCAGCAGCAACGTATTACTAGACGTACAACAAACTTTGTTTTCCCCCGAGTTCCTCTTTCACTGCGATCCGACCGTGGACGTCGGCTCAATAGAAACGCAGCTCCGAAACAAACTTTTATCTTTTTATTTTTTGTTTCTCAGTATCGAAAGAGACGTCGATACAGTTTAATTTTTTGATCTCCATGAAATATTTCGTTATGCCGTCTATGATTTGCGGCGACGGAAGTGCCTAGGGGCCCCTGGGGAACGGCTAAAAAGAGGAACTGTACTTGAAGACTGATTATATATGCAAAGACGGCGACAGGAGCGGATCAACGGCTTGTTCTCTCCAAGAGCGGACGCTATTCAATAACACGCCTGATGCTTTTTACACGATGTCGACGACGTTGTCGTCACGGCAGTTGCGTATGCGTCTTATTCATCCTCCTCGGATGACACGAAACCCCCCGCCAAGTCCCTACAAACTTTCCAATCAAGCCTCTAAAGTTTTGGCCGACGGCAGCAGCAGCAGCAGAGTCTATTTGAGCAGCGCGATGCTCAGGCTTGACAACGACTGCCAAACTATTCGACGCCAACAGCGAGCTCCATTTTTCCACCCCTCTTTTTCAAAGTGGATAATATTCAAATCTCCTAGAATAAAGAAGCTGCGCTCGTCTTGGATTGACAAAGACGCACTAAGGAGTACGGACAACATCCTCTCAACCAGAAATCCCTACCAGATTCCATTCCGTTTGATTCGATTCGTCAACATGGAGAGCTAGCATAAAATGCTATTAGGTTATACCTCTGTTTTTTCCCCCATTTTTTGTCCCAATTTGCCGATTTTGAAAGCGTGGGACGATGTGAAGGATGTGCTCCTTACTGTCAAAGAAATTGCTTACGGCCCTCTTGTGCGTCTAGGTGTCCAATAAGTTGCTGCTGCACCGGTCGAGTACGAGTACCCCATTTCCTTTCTTTAACAGCCCGTCGTCGTTGTCGTCATCGGTGGAGCCGTAGAGGTCTAAAGGAGTGCTGAGGCCTGTTCTCATCCACTTTAGCTAACGCGGTTCCCCATCAACGGAGACTTGGCTCAGCTTAAATATAGAACCGAAAATGCATTAGGGCTTTTGATCAGCACCGTCCTGATGCGGGGAAGAACCTGAATCAAAACGAGACTGTTGTGTTGTCGTCGATGGGTGGAACAACAAACAAACAAGCTATCCGTCAGGATGAAATGGGGCAGTTTGTGCCATCGACTTTGATGCTGATGGATGAGAACGTCGGCGCCGAAACCCTTCGTCTTTTCAAGGAGCAGGGGGGATATCAGTAGAGTGCGGCATGGCACCGCACAGCACCGGAATAAGGCTCCTTGTATTCTGGCTCGCGCTCAGTGTTCTTAAAAGGAGAACTAAGATAGGAGCCCGGCTAGCAGGAGGAGCCAGGCCGAAAAATAAGACCGAAATTGGAACAGACGTCCGGCGTCGTGGAAAATCTCCGCATGACGGGCATGGTAGTTGACACGACACCGGAAACGGGGAACTTTTTCGCCCTTCACGCTCTTCTGACTCCTGTCGCCAGTCTATTTGGCTTCAGCCGTTCCCGAGCCCAGAGCTCCTCTTTTTACAGCACACTGGCTCTCTTTCTTTCTTTCTTTCTTTCTTTCTTTCTTTCTTTCTCTAGAGCCGTAACGACGAACGGAATCAGCACCAGCCTCTCTCTGTAGTTAACCAATATAGGATTAAATTCCTTTTTTTTCTTCTTTTTAATGATGCTCCGACCTTCATAAACCACCTTGAATCGAGGGCATTGAGAACTGCCTGTCTGTCTGAGACGTCTTCAGAGTCGCCGAAATTTTTGCCGCGACGGGAGGCGTGTGCGATCGATGATGTGGGGTGGTTATTTTTCCCTCCGTCCTAGTGTACCAATTTTGTGCGTTGGTGGTCTCGGGGAAGAGAGAAAGCGGAACTCAAGTCGTATTTCCAGCTCAATCGTGACCGTCGGTTGAGTATTGCTGACGTTGATAGTCAGAGAAGGCAGAGAAAAGGGGAAAAAGCGCCAACTTAAAACTACTCCCAGAACTTGAAATTCCTTACTGCGTAGTAGTACTGGTAGTGCGTATCCTTTTTGAGGGTAGAGAGAATGTGACTGTTTTATATCAGCGGCAGTGTCTCACTCGGCCATGTTTAGAACATGTTTTGCGCATTAGTTACGCTTACCGCCCTGTAGTCTCCTAGAGAGTCAAGTTTATTTATTTAGAGGATTTATGTTTATTTCTCTTGTTGTTGTTGCTGCTGCTGCCCGTGCAGGCATTAATGTCTTTTCCCCTCGACTGGCTTGTTAATCGACATAGTCTTAACCAATTTAGTTCCTTTTTCTCTATATTTTCCATTATCTGTTCACGCGAGACCAAGCTGAGGAGTCATTACGTCGATGCCAACTGCAGAACTAACGTGAATCCAAGTGTAGGACAGACCCCGATTATTCCATGTACTACACTCCATACTACAGACAATGTAGTACAGTACGTAATAATAACGTAATAATAACCTGCTTCCCGCTGATAGACAGTGTTGCTGCGCCGCTTCTGCCAGGCTGTCTGGATTAATACCACGCCCGCTAGATCGGAGAGTCGAGTAGACACGAGAGTAAAAACAGGGGATCGATAATTGAATAACAACAAAATAGCTTGCTTGTGGATTATCGAGGCGTACGTATACAAACATTACGTCAACTACCAAGGGTTTAATAGCCGGAAAGTCTCATCTCTTCTTGTGGGACTAAATGCGGCACAGTGCTTTCAACTAGGGGTAATAGTTAAACGGAAGAAGAATTTGAGACAAGTCAGCCTAATTCAAGTTTACTCGACGTCGCTTTTATAGTTAAGAGTTCTTTTTCTAAACTTATGATTGCCGGAGTCAAGACTCGACTAGCTCTGGATTCTCCTTCTGTTAACAAGTTGGAGTAAGAATATTAATGAAGGAGCCTGTTTCGATGTTGCCCTTCATTAAATAATTGTTTTTAATGATTTTTCCGCTCGGATGACGCGCCCTCTACATCTGGAGGAGATTTCCCATGGTGTCGATGCGTAACGATCGACCCTACTATAATCGGAACGACGTCATCAACTGACATTCGACAGCGTGAAGAAAATCGAAAATGAAAAAAAAAGTTGCAAAGCAAGACGAAATCCCTTTCTATGACGATAAGGCGCCGAGTCAATGCTCCTCGAAGGGGAAATATCGAAAAGGAAATAATACGTAGTGTAACACGCCGAGTTTGAGAGTTGCGCCGTAAAAGAAAGTAAAATGGAATGTTATCGAATTCAAAGTCGATGAGGCGGGGCGCCAGAGGCAATCATTTTACGCACGAAGGGCGGGTGATCTCGTTTGCCGTTCCTTGTTTTTGATGGTGTCGTTTATTTTTTTGGTTTGCCAAGAGAGAATTCTCCGTATAAATTCTGAATTGCCCAAACTATTCTTCACGTTTTTTTTCTTCTTCCTTCTTTCTCCCCTTTTTCTCTTCTTCTTGGCTCATATAAAAGCGCCGTCTTTGAAAGGGTGCGCTATATAATAGAAACGATCGTCTGGGCGTGTCTTTGCTACTGGGCGCGTCGTCCAAGTTGCCCGGCTCGAATCAATCAATCGGGGAAAATCGGTCGGCAACCGACCGGCATCAATCGGTTACTTGGACCCTTTCGACCTATTTTTTTTCTCTTTTTCCTCCTTTTTGAGCCCCGTAGCAGTAATACAACTGCTGTCACGGGAAATACGGGCCGCCGAGTACCGAAGACGCATCAAGATCGGCTTGTACGCCCACTGACGTCATCGCTGCTAGTGGCGATCCTCTATGATGTTGGCGATCGGCTATCGGGACGACAAAATCGTTTCGTCCTTCTCCGTCCGCTTCTCGATCCTTTTGATATCAATAACGAAATTCTTCCATCTCTGACTCTTTCAATCTCGCCATCTTTCTTCTTTGATTTAAACATGAGCCCATTTCCTGATTTTTCAAAGCTCCAAGAAATAAATACCCTTTTTTTTCTTGTTTTCTCTATCTCTTTGCCATCGTTCCTTCGCCCTTAGCCTATTCCGCTGCGCCTTCTCCTTTTTCTTATTACAACTCGACGACTTTATTAGATTACTATAAATATATGTTTATTTTCTTTTTGCTTCCGTAGCCTAGTCTTCGATTTCCCTTCCCAATTCGGTCTGCTCCAGCTCTGTCCTCGCTCCTAGCTCGCTCCTCTTGTGCTCCTCTTAACAACCAACGAGAGCCTATACAGTCGGACGGGTGCCTTGCTGGCAATATCCGCTGGCGCGTCCGATTACGCGCTCTTCGCTTCTTCTTCCTTCGAACGCGAATCTAACGTCAGAGACGCGATGCTGGAAAACATTTTCGGCGTCAGATCTCTCTCGCCCGTTGTTCCTTCAAAGCGTCGTTGTCGTTGTCGTCGTCGTCGTCCTTGCTGGTCCACTAACCTCCCTCCTGCTTCTGCTCCATTCAATAGCCTGGATGATCCACATAAAAGAAATATATCGAGGCATCAGATCCTTGACGTCCGTTCTTCTTCTTTAGAGACTGGCATCCTTTCTCTTTTTTCCTTCTTCTTCGTCATCAACGAGAGTACGTATAACCTGATACTCGGGCAGTCGACTCCAACGGATATATATATATATACGTATATAGAAGGGGGGAGCATCGTCAACCCCCATCAAAGAGGTCCTCATTCTCGTAAAAGAAAACGTAGAACGTAACAACAACTGTGCGGATGGAATGTTGCTGTCAGCCCGTCTTCACAACATGACTACATACACAGTAATATAGGCTAGTATATATATATATATATATACAGAGGAGTGAAGGCAATAATAATATCGGTAGAAAGTCGTAATGGCTGCTCATAGCTTTATCAGACGTTGTGCGCAAAAGTCGTTTGCCCTCCTTTTTATGTCTGTCCACACGCAGCTTTCCGACGGAATAACAGCACTGATTAAGTCGGTGCAAATGGGGTTAGACGAGGCGCGAGGTAAGAGATTTATATCGAGGACCGATTCCACTAAAAGAGGTGAACCGTAACGCCCGTCCAACGATGGGGGTTCGCAGCAGCTCGACTGGGAGTCTTTTGCCAACGAAAGTGAAATGGAGAGGCAGAAAAAAACAAACAAAACGAAACGAGTGGAATAAAAACAAAATGGGGGGGGGGAAAAGCAGCGACGGGAGGCCACTCAAAGTCTCTTTCTCTCTCTCAGTGTATAGGATGCTGTTGCTAGCTTAGACATAGTGCTCCAACATAGTAGTAGCCCGTGTGTATGTGTGGCCATCCATGTATGTCTACTGCATTGAACATCCTGACGGTTCAAGGGAAAAAGTCTACACGAAGAGTAGGAGGAAAGAGAGAGAGAGATATATACATAAAACACGACTGTAGCGACGTCAGCGAGAGAAGAAGAAGAAAAACAAAACAAACGAAGAAAAAAAGAGAGCGCAACAGTAATAACGGCAGCTATGGCAATCATAAAAAAATATATACGAAGAGCGGAAGTTTCGCGTCTTTTTGGACAGACATGGCGAATGAATAAGTGAACGAATGAATAAGAACAAAAAAGGGGGTAAAATATATTCAACGCTCTCCGGGGGTCGCTGAAGGACATCGCTTTCTCGGAGAAGCCATTGACCGAAAGAATTATTTAGACGAATGTATATATATGCTCGAGATAAACTTCATATCGGACCGGATGACTTTTGCATGTTGCCAAGTGTCTGATAATGACTCGACGATGGAGAGTTCTTCCTTTGAATAAAACTCAACTATTCTTTTGTCTGTATTATGAACAAGATGAAGTCGTCTCGGTGCGTCCCCACTCTACGTGCGTCAAGATT
Source organism: Ceriodaphnia dubia (assembly GCA_022539655.2). Classification (NCBI taxonomy): domain Eukaryota; kingdom Metazoa; phylum Arthropoda; class Branchiopoda; order Diplostraca; family Daphniidae; genus Ceriodaphnia; species Ceriodaphnia dubia. Next base: position 728,316 of record JAKUCG020000249.1, read on the forward strand.
ATTGATCACTTTATTGTCTCGTTTCGCCGAACCACTTAGTCTTATTTAGACATGTCAAGAGCGCTCCTTGTTGGGAATTGGTGCTCGGTTGGTATAGCAGAATTTCCCCTTTTTTCTGCGCTAAAGTTATGCAATGGAATCATTACGCTCTGCGATATGTATGACTTGCAAACTTCCCTCTTTTGCAAGTTGGGAATGTAAACATTCAGCGACATCAGCAGCCCTTGATGTTGCCGTCATAGACATTTTTCACAGCAGCCGATGTGAAAAGACTATCTGTAGTAGCCTATCTACCCACCGTGCAAACAGCTGAGCAATTTTGTGCACCGTGAAATAGATGATCACAATCTGTACCAATCACTTCCATCAAATTGAACAATCTTGGCAACGTCTTATTAGGCTGATTGCCAATGATCTCTCTACCTCTTAATGTCTGTCTTAAATAATCAGATGAAACCATTAAGGAGATAATGAACCGATGGCTTCATTGCTTAATGAATGATGACGCCCATAGTCGGGATGAATGGCCCAACAGTGTCTGAGAGACATGCCTCCGAGTACTTACTTATGATTGCACAAGAGATTCCATTGTTTGATGTATCGTCAATCGTAAAGTTTCTTCCTTAATTCGATTCGACGAACTGTTGTTCTGTTGCTATTTTTATCGGAGCTGGAGGAAGAAAAAAAAAAGAACAAAGGGTAGAAAAGGCTAATGAGATTGTCTGTTGTGGCCGGCATAACGTATACGCAACATTTACCCTGTCGGCAAAAAAGGGAAAAAAGAGGAACCAATTCCTTTTGTACAAAGAAAAAGCGAAGAAATAGTACAGACTCGAGACATACTTTTCATGTTTTTATTCGAACTTATTCGTCTTCAAAGAAGAAAAAGTTCTTTTTTGCTTTCTCTCTCTCTAACTATTGCCTCTTTTTTATATAGAATTTAGCTACGTACGTAGACTCGGGTTGGTTTTTCTTACGGTTGAGCTCTAAATGCGTTGCCCACATCTTTAGGTACTACAAAGCGGCCTATTAAAGGAAACATACAAGGAAAGAAAAGTTCAATAATGTCATGTTTCCCTTTCGTTCGCTCTCTCTCTCTCTTGATATTGAACTGTAAGACTAATATTTCATCCTCTGTTCTTCTTCCTTTCGTCTCAAAAAGAGTTTTTGTAGAAAATGGTTTTTCTTGCGGCTGGGAAACGGCTGCGTGAGCGCCACGAGGGACTCGTTTCTAGCGAACGGTCGGATGGGGAAAAAAGGCGAATCTGTTGTTGTCGCTATCATACTCGACCGCCTACAGTCTCGTCCCCCATTTTCCGAGAAAAGATCAAACGGGCGGGCTGCTGCATCACTCGAGAGTCTTGTAGAGAGATACGTATAATTCATAAATTAGAGCGCTCGGCCAAATATACGAGCGGCTTTGTTTGCTGCCACTTGATCCAGTACTGTGTGATGACATTTCACGGTATATCGCCGTACCCAATGACTTTCCTATCGATTGGGCGCACTTGGAAAAACCGCAGCTAGAAAAAAGAAAACGGTGGGAAGAAAAGCCCAAACACTGGGTTAGTAAAGTGGTTCGATGGTCGAGTGGAGGCGCTAGAAGGATGTAACACGATTTTCGAAAACGACCTGATGAAGAAGTGGCTTGGTCGCGCATGGAGAGAGATGAGATGGATTCTAATCAGTTAGCAAAGAGGTTGGAGAAAGGGGGAGAGAGAGACTGGTCGATTGGCTTGAGGAAAGCCATTAGCCTCTTTCTCTCTCTCTCTCCGTAGCGAATCCTACATACAGTAGAGGGAAACTGGTGTGCTGCTGCTGGTCGCTACACCATCTGGGAGCGGGAACAGCGGGAGTTGAAGTGAGAGTGAAGGGCGAAATTGAATCAGCCTTAGATTTGGGGAGAAAGAGAGGGCCAGCGGGCGTGCCGAGGTGCTTGCTGGATGAGTCCGTTAGAGTAAAGGAAAGTGTCCTCTACTACTTGCTCCTATTTATTTCCCTAACGCCATATTGGGCCGACCGAAAATGGTGGGCTTCGTCTTATTCGCCGTGACGGATGCAGGCTAAAGCGCCAGGGAGAATTCTCAAGTGTCGTCTTTTGTATAAAAGATGAAAGATCAAGCGCAGACGCCGAAAGAAGAAGTTGGTCGGTCGGACGCCGTGTTGTTCTGAGAATTGCATTCCAACTCGCTAGTCGGTCGTTTCCTTACTAGACTGGGGCGCGTTCCTGACTCGTCCACTCATTCCCGCTCTCTTCTTCTTCTTCTTCCATCTCGGCTTTTGCGATTGTGTTGTTGCTGCGTTTCGTTCGAGGAATCTTTTTGATCCGCTGCATGAGCGAGTCGGAGCGCGCTATTCGCTCATAAGGGCTCACACTCCCGCCCGTCCGTCCGTCCGCTCTTTTATCCAGGCTCTCTCCCTCGTTTGTATGGGCCAACGATCAGTCATTCCGCCCTTCCACTCTTCCACAGAGGAGCGCGATTGCCGTCGCCGTCCCTTTGTGTACTTGAATACGTTGATATAGCCCTCCCCCCCCCCCCTCCCTTACTGAATGTATGTGTAAAGACGAGAGAGAGAGAGAGAGACTACTATTAGTATTGCAGACCTGGCTGCTGTTCTGTTAGACTTGCCCAGGAGCAAGCCCGCTTTATCATTCATGATTCCGACGCTAGGTACGTCCGTAGAGCGTGTCGGGCCGAGTTTCAACTACGGTGCCGCTGCTTGAAAGCGAACCAACAGGTTTCCCATTATGTCGGTTAGACGCGAACAATCGACCGATGGCTCCTTTGTACTGGCTCCTTCACTATATAGAGTACAACTGGGCTCCTGTTGGTGGAAAGGGGCCGGTCGCTTCGGAGTTCCGATCCATTTCCAATGTGGCGTGCGGTCTCCACCAGCTGAGATGGATCGCTCCCGTTCTCACAGCGCTCCTCATGCAAACAGCATCGGTCACAATATTCCAGCCCGCAACGGCCACCTACTTATCTCAACCTTTCCGTTGCCAAGGTGTACAGTTCCAAGCGGCCGCAATTGAAGAACAATTTGACCTTCTCCTATATACCAGCTCCGTCTAATGCGTATTAATATGTTGTAATATTGACGAAGGCGGCGGTGCGTCAACTAAGAAGGCGGCGATCGATACTTGCGTCTGGGCTAGAGAATGCCATCGTTCATTTTTCCGGCCCGACGTTGCTTCTCTCCCCTCTTTTCTTCATCTTTTCGGGTTAAGAAACTCGGTCGAATCGAAACTTCCGACGAGAGACGAGAATTCAGTTATTCCAACGAGTCGCGTGACGTGCATCTAAGCAAAAGTGTCGAAACGATCATGATAAAAGGATGTTAGAGACGGCCTCCAATTCAAAGTCCATTTCCTTTGAATCCGCGCCTTTTTGATTTCTCTACGTAGTCAAACGCTTTCGGCTTTCGCCTCCGCTCGTCGCTTCGTTCGTTGGGAAAATCATCGGCATTTGCCAACAATCTCGTTACGTCGCCCATCGACTGACTTTTATTGTCAAAAGCCAATGCCTCTCCTCCTTTTAGTTTCTACCCTCCTGCCATTCTTCTTGTAGTAGTTGCAGTACAACAACTTGCTATTCACTTACAGTTGGATGGCTTTTGTTGTTGTTGTCTTTTGTGTTGTCGTCTTTCGCCAGTGGAATAGAACGACGAGATGCGGCTTGGCTTGTGCTGCGCTGTTGGGATAACCCGATAAAATGGCAACATCTCTGACGGAGCCTCGCAATCAATCGTTTCGACTATGGGAGGGGAAAGCGTACTGCGTACTGCTAGCTCTCTTCTCAAAAAAAAAAAAAAAAGACGGAACCATCAGAGCGAGGTTACGTCAGCGTCGATACTACTACTGGCACTGGGAGTTGCGCGCGCCGCCCAGGGCCGCTCTAGCGCGATTTGATGGTCTCGGCCGCATCTCTATCTTGGGCTACTTTCCATAATTCTTTCTTTTCTCGCTACATTGTAAAACGAAATTGAAACACTTGGCGTTCTATACGGCTGGGCCGTTCAAGGCTTTCCGTCTCTTCGCTTGTACAGAGGAGATATAGGCGCCCGCCATAAAAGCGGCGGCGTCGTCGACGACGACGACGACGGCTGAAAGAGCCACCGAAGCGGATGGAAGCGAAGAAAATGTGACAGATATGGCGACGGAAGTGGGCGCGGAGGCAGAAGAAGTAAGAATCGACCTATTTGCGTGCTGATCAGCCGCCTACTCGGCGATGAGGCTCTTGGCTTTTCGCCCCGTTTTTATCGAAGGAAAAAGAAAAAGAAGAAGAAGAAGAAGAGAGCGCAACCCACTCGGAATTCCCCATCACGCCCCTGCTGCCACCCAAATCTTGCCTCTTCCATCTTTTTTCTCTTTTCTTCTTCTTCTTCTTCCCTCCGCCCCGTTGGCATTTCTCTTTTCCTCTACAGACTTCGACAATCGACGAGTTTTACAAGATGCTCCTACAGCGCACTGGGTACGTGTCCATGCGTTCACGTCTTCCAGCAGACGCTCTCTTTCTCTCTCTAATATTTTAGCTATTGCGGAAGTAATAGGACTCTCTCTCTCTCTCTCTCCCTTGTTCGCAGCATTCTCTTCTCCACTGGATCTTTAAAATGAAAAAAAAAGAGGAGCCATAAACCCTCCGGCGTGCACAACAGATCGATAGACTTTATTCTACAAACCTTCACGCAGAAGATTCACTAGCCTTAAACTGGAGGAAAACAGTTGTAGGATTATAAGGAACAAGAGGATAAACGGGACAAAAATAGCCTGACGAAGAGAACACGTCAACTAGGCCTCTCAGGATCGAAAAACATAACACGGAGAAATAAAAACCGTGTTTGAAGCAACTTGGGTGATGGATGACGCAAGGCAATTTTTTGGAATAGGCCTAGTATATCTAGTTCATCTCCAAGAGAACCGAACGAGTAATCCTTTTTTCTTTACAAATCAATACCTTGTCGTCGCTTTCGGCCGGGCGGCAAAACGATCCCTCTCTTTTTTTTCCGAGTAAAGGAACGAGTTTCCTCTTTTCCATCAAGCGCCCAAAAGAAAGAGGAAAGTTTCCTATACTGCCTGGATTTAAATGGACATATACACGGTTCATCCAGTCCAATCTAAAGTGCTTGTAACTATACATCAGAGTTGCCTAGCAGCGGCGATTCGGTGCGCGACAGGCGGTGCCAAAAAAAAAAAAACGCTAGTAATACTAGCCGCTTATACCATCTAAGGCTATTATGTATATATATATAGACTTGTTTATTTGGGTCATGTCTAAATATAGGTGCGAGTCTAGTTCTAGGAGCCATCCTATAATACAGTACGTAGTAGCCTAGTATATGTACTAGGGGCGATAGATGCAGTAATGCAGTACGTACACTAGTATTACATCTATGGCTTATGATGTCTACGGATTACACATCGGCCCTAGAGTAATAGTAATACTCTGGTCGGACGTTGCGATACGCAAGATTGCGGAATAAACCATTTGAAAATCGGCTTTGCGCTCGTAAGGAGCCGGGGATCTCTCGCTCCTCCGCCTAGCATTAATACCTGTCAATCGCTAGTAAATAACGCTGGAGCAGTAGCCTAGTAGCTAATGGCGGCCGAGTAGATTGCGTCTGGATGGGCGATATAGCCAGAAGGGGTGAATAAAAAAAGAGTCGAACCTCTCTCTCTCTCTCTTCATTTTTGTGTAGTACTAGTAAATATATGAGAGAGAGAGAGAGTTTGGCCTTTTCTCTTCATTTCCTCTTTTGTCGTCGTTGTTTGTTGTCCTTGTTGTTTTTGATGAATCGTCTGCCTCGGCCGCGACGGCGGCTTCTGCTGTCGCTGTGTTCACTCCCCCGCGCTAGAATCTGATTAAGAGCGTCGCCGGCTTATAGGATGGGGAGCTGCATGGCCATATCGCCCTCGGTCGGCCCTGATGGATGGCCTCAGCCTCACGCTCGGCAGCTCGTGACTGAAAAGTTGCTGGAAATTGGAGTGACGATCAAGTTCTTATTGTGCCCGGCTCCTTTGTTTCGTAGATATACCCTTGCAGTTGGTTGAGTTGAGTTGTTGTTTTTGTTTTGGTGACGACGATGACGTCAGACCATGCGCTACACGTCCGCTCGTCTCGCCCATATTTCTCATTCTCATACAAATAGAGAGAGAGAGTCCGTCGTCTCTTTTTTCTTTCGCCAGCCATCTCATCCGCTCATGTTTGTCCTCCGTTTTCTTTCCCGATGCCTTTTGATTACGCGGCTCTAAATCAACCAACTGTTCGCCCAGAAGGGCCAATTTCAGTGCAGACGGCGCGCGTGAAATGATGAATCGCGGACTATATCTGCTTGCGAGATGGAGAGAGAGAGAGAGGACAAGAAACAATGAGCGCCGCCAGAGAGCTAGCTAGGAGCAGAGAGATCGAGAGCCGGAATAAAGTCAGAGACATCGTCCTCGTCGACCGGCACAGCATCAGAGCCCGCAATCCCCTGAAGGCAGCGCTGGTCTGTCCTGCACGTTGCCGTCGTCTGGCCCCCAACCAGAAATGATTTACGCGATCCCATCACGGCTAGACGTGGATGGGAAATGGAAGTTTTCACGACCAGCTTCACTGACGACGCTCCGGCGACCCAAAATCAGATGACATCGGCCTTATTCTTCCAGTCCCTCTCTTAGAACTATATATATACTATACTATACGTATATACATCACCGACGTCATCACTCGTAGAGGAAAAGCTAGCCGACTTTTCGTCTCTCGGTGCCCATTTCAAATCTGTTTTCTCTCTCCTCCAGGATGTTTCGGAGGAGCGGAAAATGTCGGCGACTGAATAAAAGACAACGTCACAGACTATACAAATAGCAGGGTAAACGAATTCTCTTCGCTGCTGTCTCTCTGGTACACAAATCATTGAAGAGATCTCCTAAACTTTATTCCCCATCGCATTCATGCATCTTATTGGCGAAACGCTCTATACAGCAGCGGGTCATTGGGAATTCCATCAATGAATTATAGGAAGGCAATCAGCATGGATTTTTAGGGATTCTCGAAATTGTCTATGAATAATTGAGCTGTTAGTCGCGCTGGAACAAAGGCAAAAGCGATCTCTAAGCGCTGGAAATGGGAGCGACCGTGTTGGAAAAGCGGAAACTGATGAATACGTCTCGATCGATATGAAACGGAATATTGATTGATTTCTATTCTTAATCACAGGTATCATCACATCGGCGCGCTTGATGGAGGATCGTCTAACCGGTTCCGGTACCCGAATCAACACGGTGGCGTCGAGCTCCAGCGGCTTATTAACGGCGGGCGGCAGCTCGGTCGAAGCGCCTCGTTCGACCGGTTCATCCGCCATCGGTTTGGGTGGTCCGTCCATGTCCAGGAATCGTTCCTTCTCCAAGCATTCCCTCTTGGAGATAGTCAGCAGTCGAATTAGCGGTGGAACGAGTTCGACGGAAGGCGGCGGTGCCGGACTGGCGACGGGACTCAAGGGCAAGCGCTTCTCCCGCGAATCTTTCTCGGCGGCCTGCGTCAACAAGACGCAACAGCAAACACAACAACAGCAGCAACAACAACAACAGCAGCAGCAACAACAACAGCTGTTGCAGCCCAACGATGCCTCATCCGGTACGGAGTTGATCCCGTCGAGGCGATCGCGCGACGCCCGCCGCCGCGACATCAAGAACAAACTGAAACTGGAACGCTGGGATGCCCGACAGCAGGAACTCGGTGGTGGTGTTGGTGTTGGTGGTCTCAACTTTGGGTCAGGTAGTGGTGGTGTTGGTGGTGGAACGTCGTCATCGGGACGAAGTGGTTGCAAATGGACGTTCGTCTTTGATCCGGCCGGCCGTCTGTGCTACTATTGGTCGATGGTGGTCTCACTGGCCTTCCTCTACAACTTCTGGGTGCTCATCTACCGCTTTGCCTTCCAGGAGATCGCCAGCGACACGCTGGTGATGTGGTTGTGTCTCGACTACTTTTGCGATTTGGTCTACGTGCTGGACATTGCCTTCCACTTCCGGACGGGCTATCTGGAGGAAGGTGTGCTACAGACAGACGCCAGCAAACTGCGCCAGCACTACATGAACTCGACGACATTCTACGTCGATTGCCTTTGCCTCCTCCCGCTCGACTTCCTTTACCTATCCATCGGTTTCAATTCCATGTTGCGATGCTTCCGGCTCGTCAAGATCTACCGCTTCTGGACGTTCATGGACAGGACGGAACGGCACACCAATTACCCAAATGTGTTCCGATCCATCAGTCTCGTCCACTACTTGTTGGTCATCTTTCACTGGAACGCCTGCCTCTATCGGATCGTCATGCGCAACAACAGCTTCGACCAGTCGCTCATCAGAGAGTGGCAGTGGACCACTCCACCCGATCCCAACGACGGCGTCGGCCAATACCTCCAGAGCTTCTACCTCTGCACCTTGACGCTGACGACCACCGGCGGCGTCCTCAAACCTCGCACCAAAGGCGAACTCTTGTTCGTCATCATCCAGCTCATCTTCGGGCTCATGTTGTTCGCCACTGTACTCGGACACGTCTCCAACATCGTCATCAATGTCAGCGCTGCTCGAAAAGAGTTCCAGGGTATTGATTACATTTTTTACCCTTTACCTTCCCTAACCTTTTTCCAGACGAGCTCCTCCACGACGCCGGTTCCATAGAGACTCTGTAATGTGTGTTTTGCTATGGCGTGCTCGACTGCCTTCTGAGAAGGAAAACAAATCCCATTGGCCTGAGTCGTGAATGATGTCAAAGTGGCGTTCGTTTCTTTTTTTTTCCTCCCGCAACGCGTTTGTCGTTGATCAAAAAACACGAAGTTGTCATCAGAGAGCGTGGCAATATGCGCCACTAATGAGTGTAGTCGACTTCTCGCGTTCCTCAGGTACTCGCCGTTAATTACCACGGTGGCTCGTGTTATATGAACAAAACTCGGACGACATGGCACGCGATCGGCGCTTTTGTGTTACCGCAGGGTCTGTATATATTATCCGAGCTTGAGCTATACTTTTGTTACGTAGTGCTGGCCAACTTGTTATAGAGGCAAAACAAAAAGAGGAGACGGGGCGAAAGGGGTTACAAATGTTGGAGCTGGTTTTCAGATAATCCAGAGTGTTTTATGTTAGGTCTATATAGGCGAACGGTGAGTGATATTAGCTATATATAGAGACGGGCACGAACGGGCGGCAGTCTACTATATAGACGGGTCATAAAACAATAGAAAAAAGAGCAAGCGAACGGTAGAACCCGGGTCTGATGCATAGATACACGCCACACAGTTTCCCCGACTACTACTACCAGCTACCGGAGCAGCAATGGAAGGTTCAGACCCCAAGGGTATTGTTCCATCTGCGCAACAAGCCTGTGTATATAGCCCCAACATACGGAGTACGGTAGACTATATTGTGGCCCGACATTGTCGACTTTCGCCCGACCTTCAGTAGTTGTGCACTTTTGTCCTTTTTACTCAGGTTAAAAAAATAATGAACCGATAGGTTATATAGGCCTCTACTATACCAATAACCCCAATGCTCCATTCCATGTAAAACTCTTTTAATAGACTCTACCAGGACGTTTAATGAGATCATTTTACAACTTTTTTTTTGCGGCAACGTGAGTATAGGGACTTTGTACTTGGGCTTATTGTATTTTACACTAATAAGCCATGTGCACTTTGACGGTCGGACATGGCTATATATTTGGATTTCCGTGAACGCGGCTTAGTTCATTTGGAGAGCCATTTGCGTTGCGTTATAATTGGGCCCCGATAATTCTGGTAGACATATCGACTAACTCCATTGGTCGTACTATTGTTCCATTGCACCAAGATAGACGCAGGATCGATTTTGATTCGTCGGGAATCTTTTCTTTACCCGCTATTGGTTCATTTATTATTTCCCGTTCGCAAAGAAAGCACACCATGGGACTTTGGGACCGCCATGTGCATAATCAGCTTTATGTAAGGAGGGCGAAGGAACGTCGCGTTTCTCTGAAATTGAATACCGTCTTGCATAATTCCTCGTTCCCTTTTTCTTTCGACTGCGGTCGGGCCCCCCCTCCAGAGTCAAGAATGAGCTCCTCTCTCTTTTTCCGTCTCTTTCTCTCTCTGAGGAGGGAAAGAGATCTATCAAACTAAACGGCCAACACTGTAAGAACATTGAGAGATTATGCATTCGCTGGCTTGTTATCGCTGGCTATATAGGACCTCGGTGGTATATATACTCAGTCGTTGGCCTTTTCCTTTTTATACCTAGACTATATATAAATATATATATATACCGACCTTCTAAACGAGGAATGTCTCCACTATATAGATCGTTCGACTCGGTCGGGATCAAATAAAGAATACTCCCGTCACCCTCCTTCCTTATAGGCTCGTTGATCTTTACCAACGGCTTTCCAGCAGCAGCTCCTCTCTTCTTTTTTTTTTTCTCTCTCTCTCTCTCTGGTCGTCCGTTCTTATATAGGGGAAGCTCTTGAGCCATTTCTGTCTGGGCTGCCTTGGTGCTTTGGGTTCTTTTTGGTCATTACTCATTCCATCAGTTATTGAGCTCCCTCTCTTATATATGGGATCTAGAAAACGGCAACTTTGTTAACGGTTGCTCTCTAATAATGAAAGTGTGTGTGCTGTGTGGCCTGGTGCGTCACACAGTTATATGACCAGGACTGGCAGTCAGGAACTACCTCCGGAAGGAAAAGTTGGTTCGTTGGGGGGGAAATGAGGAAAGTGGTGGATGGCCAAGTTACGTGACCGATACACAAAAGGAGAGTGACGTTTCCTTGATGTAAAACCGCCCTCCCATCAAACGAAAGCTGGACTTGAACTTGCTGGTTCGTGTTCTGTTTAAATAGTAGCGGGATATCACATTATAACGAGTTGGTCGAAAACTTCCAAATGGGAAAGAGACACAGTCCATCCCCCGATGTTGTCGACGGTGGAATAAAGTAGGCCAGGGGGACCCTACGTCGTTTTATAACCGACACTTTGTTTTAGACAAGGGAAACGGGACGTAAATGAATGGTCTTGTTGACTCGACAAGACTGTTGCAATTACTCAAATGCCGTAACCGACGTCGGGGCATCAGCCGACGCCACTATTGATTCTATAGGCAGCGCGGTCTATATAGTACGTTGTAACCTTGCTGTGTGATGGCTAAACTCTATAAGGAAGGAACCCCCTCTCTTTTGCTGCGTCTTGGGCTCCACCAGCTAAAGGAAAGGGAAAGGGATCGAGAGCCAACATAAAATAACCTTCGGTAATGTGCGCTCAATGATCCGGCCACACTCTGGCAGTTAACTTGCGGTCGAACGAGGTATATGGGCTGCAGTCTACATTATAACAGCACTCTCGGGCGCTCCGACATCTCTTCTCCTCGCGTCGGCAGGCTCTGCGAATAAGGATTTTCTTCCTCTTTTCTGCCATCGTATCTCCACTCAAGTAAATGAGCCTTGTAGCCAAAAAGGAAAAGAAAATTTGGCGGTTGCGGCGGCTGATGCTCTTCGGTCTTGTCCATTTTCTTCTTTCTCTCTGGTTTGTTGAGCGTAAAAGCAGGGTGGAAAAAAAAAAAAAAAAAAAAAAGGAGGAAGAAAAAGGGAAAGAACCGAATAGAAGGCTTTCGCCATCGTAGCGGACATGGATTTTCGGCTTGCTACGACTCGACGACGAGTAGTGTACGGCTGGCCATGACGAGTGCCATCTTCAAATGTCGAGTGGTAATAGTAACAAGCAGTCAAGGTGACCGTTTGTATGTTCATAACTTTGTAGTGCACTGCGTCTGTCGCTGGTTTATTACATTTTTTCCAATATCCTTATTACTAATGGCTTTTTCTCTCCCCTGTTTCCATTGCAGCCAAACTGGACGCCGTCAAGACGTACATGCGGATGAGACGAGTACCGAGACACCTGCAGGTCAAAGTCATCAAATGGTTCGACTACTTGTGGTTCACCCAAAAGAGCTCCGACGAGGAGAAATCTGTGGGCGGGTTGCCAGGTGAGTCTTTCATTATATTTCTATATATTGAAACTTACCCAGCTTCATCGCGCTGCCTCTCTGTGCGCGTATTCTCTCGAGGTGTTTGCTCCCAAAAGGCAATCGAAGGAGGCCGCCGGTGAAGAAAATAAGAGAGCAGATTTTCAACAAACGATAGTCTGTGAGGCAAAGGGTAGAGGGAGCCAATATGTCTGTAGACATATCATGCGTATAAATATGTATAGAATGCGAAAGAGTGCCAAGGCAGAGCCCCTCTGTAGCGCCCATAGTCTCCTCTGATGCAAGATGAACAAGGAAAACGAATACAAACATCAATATTTGGATTGCTGCAGCTCTCTACATTGGAGCGCGTTTCTCTTTCTTCTCTGCCGTCTTCCGATCGAGACCGTTTCCAGGATGACAACCGCAGTGGCCCTATATAACCCCCTATAGTATACGGAGTGAAGAAAAAGAGAGAAAGAGTCAGTTCCAACGCGTAGCTAGAGAGGCATTGGAATATGGGCTTTGAAAAGATTTGACGCGCGTCACGCGCGCGTCCCGGCCAATCCGTGGAAGAACTGCTAGTCTAGCCTATGGTGCTTTGAATAATGGTCCGTTGCAGCCGAGACTATACACTACTGTGTATAATAGATTATGCGGATCTTGAGAAAGTGTCATAATATAGCCAGCACCCAAAAAGGGACTATGATTCCGATCGCGCGATCCATATGCGCAAAAGAAGAAAGCCAAATGCTAAAACGACTTTTTTTCTTAGTATTTTTATAGGTCATTCCACGTAAAGACGGAGGTGTTTTATTCTCAATGGTCTGGGCTAGAGAGTAAACGGATTTGCCTTAAACTTATTCAATGTAGACCAGTTATTGGACTCTGAATATAATAGCTTTCGTACTCAGGGATGGTGTACGTGTCATTGTAGCGCCCAACTTTTGGGCTCCGTTTCCCAGAAACCGCGGGAAGATCACATTTAGTTCGCTTTTGAGGACTTAAACTTGGTGAGGTGGGGGATCGATTGAGTCGTCTACTTTTGCAAAAGGGAGAAGCCAGAGTTCTTTGTCCGTTTTAAAAGAAATCTCTAAGGGTGTCGCGAAAATAGATGAAATTCGGCACATAAAAGAAAGGAGAGAGCGGAACTTTACTACATTTCTCGCCAACTAATTACCGAATGTCATTCCAAACGTTCTTGAAGTTGCCGTAGCCATAGTCTATACAGAAGTCATCGACCAAGCCGTCGTCGCCTCGTCTCGGTCTACTATATAACCGAACAATGTGAACCATTGACGACCTGGCGCAACCTTTGAAATCCAAAGCCAAGATCAAAGATCGATCTAGAGCTCATTGATTAGACTGTAATTTTCTTTTCTATTATGTCCTTCGTCCAGTTAGTACTTTGCCGACGGGTACGATGGAAGAAAGAGAAAGACTATTAATGATTAAGGCAATACGCCTACGTCTCCCTTTTGTGCAATTCCCTAATCCGGTCGTCTTCTTCTTCCTTCTTGCATCCGGTTTCACTTTGGTCCGCCCCGGTCTCCGCCATTTCTAGACAAGCTGAAAGCGGAAATTGCTATTCACGTTCACCTGGACACGCTGAAGCGAGTAGAGATCTTCCAGAACACTGAAGCCGGTTTCCTGTGCGAGCTCGTCCTTCGATTAAGACCTGTCCTCTTTTCACCCGGCGATTACATCTGCCGTAAAGGTACGTTATTTATTACCTCTTCAGACATGTTGTTTCGCCTCACACTTATTGCAAATTCAGCAGCAGGCAGTAAGCTTCGTTAACTTATCTATGGATACTGCTTTATATTGATTTCAGTCATTTTTCTATGATATGTACGAGGATACGTATCGATTTCAGATCTTTTCCACTGATCGATATAGGCTTCTTTATATCCTGTGCGAGTGTGACGCACAAAACGTAGTTGTTTCCCCTTGATTTCGAGAAACGTGTGAATACGTAAAGGCGAAAGTGCCATAACAAGTTCAACTGTAAAACTTTTTCTTCGTTACTTGAAAATGAAAGAACAAAGGAGATTGAAGAGTTCCCCTTTTTTTGGAGACTAGTACTTACCGTTCTTATTGGATCCTAAAGTTGCGTGTACATCACGGCATTGATAAAACCAGCCGGCAGCCACTTTCTTACCGTTTTCATTTCAACAGAAATTCAATCATCTCTTTTTTGTTCTCTTCGTTTACCTCCAGGTGAAGTAGGCAAAGAAATGTACATTGTCAATCGCGGAAGGCTCCAGGTGGTGGCTGACAACGGGAGAACCGTCCTAGCAACACTGAAGGCCGGCTCCTACTTTGGAGAGATCAGCATCCTCAACATGGGAACAGCAGGTACAGGTCGCCGTCGTTTATAATCATTGAATGAAATGCACTTTCCCTGATGGGGGTTCAATCTGACTATAAATACTACGACCGTTTGGGAATTTCCTTATTGCTAGGCAACCGACGAACGGCTTCGGTCCGCTCAGTCGGCTACAGCGACCTGTTTGTCCTCTCTAAAAAGGATATGTGGGACGTTTTGAAGGAATATCCGGCCGCTCGAGTCCGACTGGAAGCCATCGCCGTCAAGAGATTGGAAAAGTACAAAAAAGCTCCACTGGAAAAAGGTAAATTTATCCTCAGGTCGGTGTTACGCGTCCAAGCAAACAAAAGAGGGACCGAGTCCGTTTTTAATGAAGCAACGAGACGCGGCCTTGTGTAGTTGGAATAACGATGTATCGATAACAAGAGCCGGGCCGTACGCGCAATTAACATTCTCCATCCTTAATGATGAGCATCACTTTCTTTTTGGGATCATCAGCTGCTTTAGGGCGGAGTCATTCCACACCTGGGCTCGTCGAGTCCAGCGGACGAATTCCCCTCGAGCGGATGGAGCTGACCAACACACACCCTCTTCACTTGCCGTCCAATCCCGAGTCAGCCAACATCGTCAGGTAATAGGCTATTCCGTTAGATAACGTTTCGTTCCTTCGGCTCGGCCTGATCCTTCCAATTATCGCCATCTAGATCGAGCGTTGGGTCCTCGTCGTCGACCGGTACCGGTGGAGAAAGCCGCTGCAGTTTTAGAACGAGCCGGAGAAGTTCGGCTCTGCAGCAACAGCCGCTCCTGGCTCCACATCTCTTCGGCGATCCTTGTACAAGCGGCCTGTTGACACCTCCTGTGCTCTTAGCGTCAGGTATGACACGAACAAAACTACTACTACTACGTCCCCCAAAGCACACACAATCCAGTCTGGCAAGACAAGATCGATAAACTGTAACCGGTGCTGCCACGCTACTCTTGGCTCTGCCGTTCGACAAAGATCCGTAGGTGAAAGAGAGAGTGGCTTCGCCAGAGTTAACGAGAGTTACCCTCCACAGCTACAAATACTCACGAGTCGATTTCCAAGAAAAAACCATCCACAATTTATAGGCTCCAAATGGAAGCGCCATCTTCATCGCCCATTCCGTCTTGTCCGGAATTGAAGGCAAAGAAAGAATTCTTGTTCCTCCTTTTTTCTAAATTTTTCAGTGCGCCCGCACTTCTTCCCTACACTTTCCTGAAGGGAGGCAGCAGAAATGTGCATCTAGCCAGCCGGTCTAAATAATGGAAAACCGGACACGGAAAATGCAAGACGATGGTTGCGACGTCAATACGTGATGCGTCGCACTGGGGACGACGACTCTGCGACAGAGAAGTCAAAGAGAGTCAAGAAAAGTTGGAAGAAAAGGAAAATTCTAAATTTCCCATGTTGCGTCGTGCGCCATGATTCGTAAGAGACGACGACAGACGTCATTCGGTCGTCTCTTGATGTGTCAACGTGGTTACACAATATGGCGATAACCGAGCGGAGGAGTAACCCATCGACATATCGTTCGAAAAATGAGTTGGACAGAATTAGACATTGCCCTTTTTAGAGAAGGTGGAGTGAACTGAATATGTGTAGGTTTACATTGACGTGGGTGTATATACCATCAGCTACAAGACAGGCGCTCTCTGTGGGCAATCTTTCTATTCCCCACTGCGTTGGCGGCACACGACTTGCTTCGCATACATCCAACCTTCTTCGCCTCCCCCCGGGATTAACACCGGCAACGGCGTAATCAGATATAGTCAAGATCGAATAGCTAATGCTTACGTGGGGCTTCATTGGGTACGGGGAGACGACGAAGACCAAACGATGTCGACGATCTACCTTGTATTATAACCTCGTCTTTATTGCAAAAGCTCTTTCCGTTCCTGGCGCTGCGCCTCCCTCTGAAGCTCCAAATCTTCCAAATTCAATTGACGTCAGCAAACAGCTTCTTCCTGCAACAGCTGCTTGTCCATTTTGGAATAGACAAAATTTTCGCTCAACCAACGAAGGTTTTCCGTTATATACTACCTACGTACTCTTCTTCTTCTTCAGGGTGTAGCTTTGTTGTAATTCCGATGATTTTTTTTATTTTTTTTTTGCTGCATTTGACACATGTATCTTTAATGCGACAGCGGCATCTTCCCTCATTCAAGAATAGCGAGAACATGGAGCGCGACGCCGAGTGTGTTGGAGAGTGAGATTAGACCGTTTCACTTATTCATTAGGCCCTATGATAGATACCGTAAGTGGCTCGTTGTCTCGTGCTGTATGCATTTAGCGCCGGAGACGTCTCCTCTCCGTTGCAGCGCCACTTCTCTTTAACCTAGTTATAGTCGATGCGCGCATTTTTGCAGGCCGAATAATAGTAGTAAAAAGAGTGACTGGGACTGAAGAAGTCGATGCGCCAGAAAGGAAACAAATGACCGACTTGTCAGACGTCATTTTTTGTTTTGTTTCGTCAAGCCATTGTGTCTAGCAGCTCCTCATTCGTATAGGCCTACAAAAGGAGATGTAGACTCTTCGTCTTGAACGTCTTTTGTTCTATGGAGCACGTACTGGCAGCAGTATCATGAGAACGCATCAGAGAAGAGCTTGAAATGCTCGCCGTATACCATGCGCCTTGTCCTTCTTATTGCAATTTGCTTCCTCGTCTCTCTGTCAGATGACTCTTGACATAGTGAAACAAATGGTCAAGTGGGGAAGACAAAGCCCAAACAACTGGGAACCATTATTTACCTGCTGCTGGTGGAATCAAAAAGGGCCAAAGGAGCACCAGAAGAGCCGAGGGAGAAGGAGCTCGTATTAAAAGAGAAGGGAAGACGAGGGTCGTCGAGGCCAAACTTGTAGATCGAGAAAGAAGAGAGTTGTTGTTTGTTGCTGCGTAGCTATAGTACGTAGGATGGGGCTCGGAGGAGCGATAGTGAATAGCAGCATCGCCCCGTCATTTACCCGGCAGAGCGGACGGGGTAAAAAAGCCAACAACTTTCGTGCTATAGCTCGTCGTCGTCGTCGTCGTCGTAGTAGGCATTCGAAAAGGAGCTTTCCATTTCCGGAACTGAGCTTCCTCGAACCGCTTTATTGGCGGAAAGTTTCCCTCAAATCCCAGCCATTGCTCGTTTCTATATATATATTGGCTAAAGTCGGAACGTAGAACATGTCCACGAATCCCACTTGGGATTCGCCATGCAGGCTCCCAACTCAGACTCCAGTTTCTCTAGCGGCAACTCTGGACACAGCTAAGATCGATCCGCAACTTCATTTCTGTACTCGCGACCCAGATGCATAATCAGAACTGGAGATATTCATCAGCCGCCGCCAGCTGGGATTCCCCGTTTTTCCACCCTTCTACTCCGCCCTTTCGGGTACTATCGATAAAAGGTAGTAAGTAGTAGGCTATATTTAGGCTACGTAGTAGTAAGTCTACAACTACTACTACTACTACGTCTTGTACGTGGAATACAGATCATCCGTCTACTAACTAACGTGGATGGGGAAGAATAAGAGCATGGAGCGAGACCCTGAGCTATAATGGGGCCTCAAGTGATTTCCGACGACTTGGACATAATAAGTTCAATGGTGTCTAACGAGAGCCAGAAGAAGATATAACCGAGAAAACGTTCACAAAGAGCTGTACCAAGCTGTCGTAGATACCTTTCCGGTCAACGCTCCTTCTTCCTGCTTTCCGCCAAAGGATCACGCACACAGTAAGATGCTAGAGGACCAAAGCTCGAATTCCCCGGTCCCTGGCGAGAACAGTCTGACTGAGAAAGAAAACCGTTGGGACACGTAATCTGACTCATTACTTGAGCTGGAAACTTGTTGTTATTTTTTTTTTAACGAAGATGGTCATCACTACTTATATAGGGAGGTCTGTTTGGGTACGAGTCGAATAGATTGCCTAATGAGGATCCAGGGAAAGCGAGAAGGAAAAATGATGCAACGAAACTCAAAAGCCTCTCTTGAAGATTTCCCAAGCGACCAGGTCTCTCGCCTTTGGTCCTTTATTGTTTCTTCTTCGTCTTCTTTTTCAGGGTAGAATTCCCAGCCAAGCGTAACAATTAGATCAAAGAGCAGCTTGTAGAACGGTGTTTAAATTTGTTGGGTTTTAGACGTTAAAGGCCGACTAATCAAAATACCATAAACCAATGCCAAAAAGCAACCAAGCCACTTCATTCTAAATCAAACTCTTTGGCCGGTCAACAACAATTTCGGCCGAGCGGTCGGCCGAGAATCGGACACCGGGAGAGCGAGCCAAGTCGATTCTATCGGGTTCTTGACGAAGGAAGAAAATATACGAACGTCTAAAGTCTATTAGAACAGCGATACGTTGCAGTAGCCAACAAAAGCGACATAAATACACGCGCCCGCGCGTGGATTCAATTAGTGTTTCGTATCTGAAATAATTTGAAAAGAAGGAAAGGAAAAGCTGTAGCAGCAGTAATTTGCAGCAGAGGGAAGAAGTGGGTAGCGCCGTATTTCAAAATGATTCGTCTAGCGCAGCTGTCTGATGAGTGCGCCTGAAGCTCTCCATTATCGGTCCCACAGAGAGAGAGGAGAGTAGGAGGAGATTCGGAGTGGTAAACCTTTCTATTACACAAGAGCAGAGAGTGGAAAATAGCGCCATTTTCTCGCTTTTCTGACTTGTAATTTTATCCGACGTTGTTGTCGTTTGGTATCGGGTGCTGCTGCTGCTGTTGCCGCCGCTCCAGGAGAAACTCGATCGCCGGCACCCACGTAAAGAACTGCAGCCGACACGGACGCGTCGCAGTGCTACAATATAAGGATAAAATGATAGAAAAGCAAAGTTGACTTTTCTTCTTCTTCTTCTACTTCGTTTTTTCCTACTTTCACGTGGCCCGTCACATGAATAATGCAACTAGCTCTGTCTAGTACACTATGTGTACGCCCATACACGCCAAAGGTTTCAGGATCGTGTGGCCTTGTTAGACGCGTGGACCCGATTCCCTCCGCTGACCGCGCGCTGAATGTCAAGAGAGACGGAGATACAGTACATACAAATCAAACTCTCCCGGGGACGGTACTAGGAGGGCCGTCGTTGCTGTCTCTGCAAACTTTGTTTCACTCTCAATTCGGTGACGTCACTGACAACATCGGCCATGTAGATGACTAGCTCTTCTTTAATGCTTCCCTTTGTTATTGCTATCTGGAGTGGAAACGGATAGACACGGCACACTCTAAACTAATTACAACTGAAAACGGACGTTGACAGACGGAAAGGAAATCTTTTCGAAAATTCTTGACACTAATCCGGTCTTCTCCTTTTTTTTCTGTGTTGTTGTCAAACGGTAACAGGAGGTCCCGGCAACCGGAACAGCTCTCCAGCAACGACGACGAGGGATTTGGCCGTGGCGGAGACACCGATGAGGAACTTGCCTCCGGCCGATGCGCTTGTAGCGGAGATCAGCCGTTTACGTGAAAGATTGCTAATGCTCGAGTCGGAGAATGCCTCGCTAAGCGCCAAACTCAACCGACAACAATGGGAGGTGGAAAATCGTCTGGCCGAAATCGAGATGCAAATCTGCGGAGCCGGTAGTCCCGTTGATAGCACCACCGATGACAACGAACGCAATTTCGAATCGGCTATATAAAAAAGAGGGGATATATATATATATATAACAAGAAAAGAAACAAACTTAACAGTGTTTGTCGTTCAAGACAACCAAAGTGTCGCAATGGAAACAACCGTGCGCGGCGGTTCTTCTATACACTCCTTCCCGATCTCTTCGTCATTGTTCTTGTGTACAAAAAAATATCGCATTTTAAAAAACACTAAAACTACAAAACAAATCTCCTTTTGTTGATTGACCTAATAGTGTCAAGTGAAGTTTGCAAATTCGAAATGTTTCTTCAAAGGATCGTTGTTGTTTCAACCAAGTGCAGCACAACAGCAGCAGCAGGCGTTGTCCAGTTTTATCGTTTGCATTGTGCGACTCCCCGTTTCTCTGCGCCGCATCCGCATTAATGGCGTTATGCGGGCAGCTCGTTTTTTTTTGTTTTAAACTCCGGCTTTGTTTGCCGGTTTCAGTTTCCCACGGCCAACCTTCATCATTCCCCATATTCATGCATTTCCAAAAAACCATTATAGATGCGTTCCAGTCTGCCTTCTTGCTTTTCTTCACTACATCCCTATCCCTATTTGACACGCAGTCTCCCACTCTTAGCCTCTACACTCTTTCCTCTACCTTCAATAGATCTTTCAGCTCTTTTCATTTCTTTCTTTCTTTGCCATACACTAAAAAAAAAATTAAAAAATTGTTATCCATCCGCCGCTGTCAATACGTAGCGCCGCCAGTCGTGGAGAGTTCGATACTGTACAGTTTCCATTCAGATTGTTTTCGCCAGACCTTTTTAATTCTACTTGAAAGTTCAATTGTCACTGTTTCACTCCATTTAAAACAAACCACGAAAAATGATGAGAAAACGACAGAATACAAGAAACGTTGGATAATGTTATGAAAGCGGCCGTTTCTTCTGCTTGTTGGAGTTGCTGGGACGCCTTTTAAGCAGCACGTACGGATTCCTTTTACAGTACGTCTCACTAAACCACGGGATGTAAAAAGCTCTCAAAAGTTGGGGGGATCTGAAAAAAAAAGAAAAAGTCGCAAGACGCAGAAAACTTTTAATACCCTCTAGTTCCAACGTGTGTTTTACTTCAAAGTTTAGTTTTACCCAGCGCTGTCGAGGAAATCGACTTGGAAAATAGTCTCCCATTCAGTTGCCATTTGACTATATTGAGGTTCACGCTCAGTAACCTGACTACTTTCCAAATCAACCAAATAATGGCACTCTTTCAACTCCGCCTGAAATGTGTAATAAAGCGTATAAATATAAAACGGCGTCAATATGGCATCTAGGAACTTTACATATCGCGTTGGCTCTTCTTTATTGAGGTCGTTCATGTGCGGCGGTAATGTCCAAGTCCCGTTGGGAGGCGGATCGAACGGACGTGGTAGTTGGCCCCGAAATTCAGATGCGATGAACAGCAACTTCATGCTGGAATGGGAGAAAAAAGAACGAATTGCTTCGTGTTCAACAATCTCCCTCGGTATCGCGGATTATACTTGTTAGGAAGGAAGAAGCTGGATGGAAATCGATGCCATTCTTTACCAATGCAGACGTTGTAGTTGTTTGTATCTCCTTCTTTTTCCCACGATAAACGATTTAGCTCTAGAAACACGTCCATGGGAGCATGATATCCTGTTTCCAACATCAAAAAAGGATGCGTCAAACGTGTGAAACTAACCAGACCACACCCTTGTAAATACCTCGATATTGGCCGACAACTCGGCTTATCGACATGATAGATGAAGAAACTACCAACGCCAGCGTCAAAGACTGGGCAAACTTTTCCGACAACTTTAGTGCTCTGACACATGATTCGACACATGTCCAAGTCATGGCTGCAGCCAACCCGAACAGTGGGTAAATCGGATACAAGAATCTCTCTTCCTGTCAATGACAAAATTATTTTTAAAAATAATGATAGTAACGATTATGGCAAAGATATTTAACCTTGTGAGGCTGAGTAAAGAATATGAAGATCCAAAGATAGAATGGTAAGAGTGTCATGTAGACTGAGACAGTCTGATGTCTCATGGGCTTGAGTTTTCTTGTAATCAACACAGCAGGCAAAGCCACTAGTCCCAAAAGGAAGACGACGTTGAAATTGAGAAACCCGTTCAAGAAGTAGAAGGTCCATGGAGACGTTCCGTACAAATCGGGCCCGTGATCAGAAAATATGTTGTACAAGACAATGTTCAAAGGTGCTATTACTAAGCGACCATAGTAGTACGAGTCAACAAAAACTGTTGGCACCTAATATTGAAGAAATCAAATAAAACAAATATTAATTTAATAAAATATAGATCCCACAAATAAAGATGTAAAATTATTCAAGGCGAGCGTGACGGACGTACCAAGACGACGGCGAGTGAGACTAGGCACCACCCGAAAAACATCCGCCATCTCTTTTTGATGAGTAAAATATCAATTGCGATACCGACTCTGGAAAACAGAAGAAAAATGAGAAAATGTAAACTAATGAAATTTTAAATAGTTTGCGTGTTACCCAATTACACCAGCAAAAGGCCAACTCAATAAGGCCGACAAAGCGGTTGTAAGAATGGCCAAAGGATATTGTTGTTGAAACCATGCTCCCATTGATAGGAGGCTCATGTACCTGATTCAAGGTAGAAGTTTTAAAACAACATTTTTTTAACTGAAAAAAAAAATATAGTACATTGAAAACGTTGATGGCAGAAAAGCTGATGATGACTGGAACATGCCGGCACTAAAGAGAAGAAATACAAACGTCAAGCGTCCAACTTTTGGTCCAAACTGTTGAAGAACACCTCTTTAAAATATAGAGACATTAGAATCAGAGGCATTTTAAACTGGATAGGTTTGTGTGGTGTGTACTTGTAAAAGTATGTCTCAGAAGTGGTTGAAGCAAAACCAAGGAGCCATCTTAAGAAGTAGAAGACTAGAACTTGATTAGACTGAAGAATAAGACCATAAATCCAAGCTGGCAGGGCATGTATAAGAAGGTACATGTATGAGCGCAAAGCATATACAGGAGAATATTCCCATGTTTGAAACCCAGAGCCAAACAATAGATAATGTAACTAGAAAAATAATAAACATTTAGCATTTAGGAAACTTTATGCAAGGTAAAGAAACTTACAGGTTCCCAATAATTGTATGTTTCATCACAATCTGTGATGTTATTCCAAACAGCAGCACACAGCCGGGCAGATGCTAGTGCTTTGAAAACAGTTTGAATATTAGGTGACCAACCATCTTTTGCATCCGCTTTAACATAGTTGTTTTCTTTGGTGGACCTGATAAAATCATGGAAATTAATAAGGCGCTAAAATGTTGAATTCTGGGAAAAATTCAAAAATTATTACAATGCTGCTCTCTCAGGAAAATGTTGGATAGGTGGATCACCTTTTCCACTGGTTTTTCGGTTCTGACTGAATTTTATTTTGGTCCTCGGCGCCATATTTGCGATTGTACAGATTTATATTAGCTGCAAACAACAAAAATCCTTAAAGTAACTAGTTTTCCATTTTTGAGTTTTTGACGTTTGACGTATTTCGTCTGCAAGCTAGCCCAACGCTGGCGGCTGGCCTGACGCTGCGTAACCTGCGTTCGCACTTCGCATGTAAATCTGTTTCTGCCGCCAGAGGCCTCTAGAGTCTAGACCTGCTCAGATTATTTTCGAAGTTTGTTGGCGAAAAAAGGCGAAAGATCCAATGAAAATAAGATTCTAGGTGAAGTTCGATTAAAGGTGGTCTTCATTCATTTATCTTTGAAAATGAAAGAGACTCCATTTTTTACTGTTTTACATTTTACCATTATGTAAAACATAAAAAATTTTTTTCAATATTTCAGATGGCGAACGCAATGCCAATAGAGCGTCTACAGGCTCTTGATAATGTAGAAAAAGAAATCGCAAGCTGCATTCAAAGTGCTGGTAAGAAAATATTCTGAATTATGAAGTAGTGGATTTTAATACATTCTATTGCCACAATGAAGGACAAGCTCTCATGGAACTGAGCAAAGACAAGGCTAGCATGAAACAAGTTGAAAGCCACACGTCACAATTTTTGAAAACCTTAAATCATGTTGAGGGGGAATTATCAAAGCATATTAATTACTTGACACAAGTGTCAACTGGTAACATTTGAGTTTTCTTGCTTCTAGGTTCAGGTTTTTAAGATTCCATTGTTTTTAGGCCAACCACATGAAGGCTCAGCATATGGTTCTTTAAAAATGTATAAAACTGCTAGGCATAGACTTGAGCACACCAGAACCAGACTGCAAGATTTGGAAAATCTTAAAAATAGAGCTCTGGCTTCCACAGTTAGACCAACATCAGCTCAAAATAATCCATGATTTTGTACCATTGCATTATTTAAATGAATTTTTTTTTAAATCAAGAATTGTTGTTTCTCTTCTCTCTTGCAAGAACTTCTAAGAAACAAACAAATAATTTATTTAAGCTAAGGAACACAAATTGTAGATGCCGAAAAAATTCCATCAAGTCTTAATAATAAGCTTACTAAAAACTGAAATTATTTGTATTCATATGTTACATATGAATACAAATTAATGAAATTCAACAAACTTTAATGAGTTTTCTCAAATTTTTTGAAGTCGGGATCTTTTTAATAATGTATGTCGGGAGAGGACGGATAGATGTCGTTCTCGTTCTTAGAAAACCACGTTCGCGGCGATTTCAACAGCGCTCACGCCGAATAGAAGACGGATCAATACTGGAAGGACGTGACCGCTTGCACACAGTTGCTCGCCGGGAACCTTCGAGAAGAGATACCTCACGTTAGAGTGCGTTTATTTATCTTAATTCCTGCTCAGGGATTCTTTTTAAATGTACTCGTTTTTTTTTTCTTCCAGAAAAGTGCATGCACATGGCTTTTATGATACCAGTGGTTCGTAATGATTGGGACGTGTGGATGGGTTCCGGGAAGCCTCGCCCGTCGGGTAAAAGCTCACGTAATGGACAGGTAAGTTTTTCCCGTGTGACGTGAATTCAATTAGCAAATAAATTGCCCAAAGAAGTGTTTCTATTATATGCTATTTACGGTCCTAAATTAGAACTCGTCATTCAAACAAGCGCTGATTAAGTTTGCGAAGCCACATGAAAGTTAACCAATTTCTCGAAATTGGCATAATAAAGGCTTATTATGTCTTGCTCTGCAATCATCAGTCATATTGGAGTTAAGTGAAATTGGACAGACACGATAAGAAGTGACAAAGATTCAGGTGTTTTAATAGTCAGCGTAAAGATGTTACAACGTGTCCCAGTTATATTTTTTATTTATGTTCTTTCATGCTGCGTATTCGTATGTTGCACCAGTAGCAATCTATATTTATGAATGACTCCGAACATTTTGAACTTCTTTTAGTTTTCAAGGAAAGTGAGGTTTTCAAATTGCCAACGTAAAAACCAAGGGCCGATGTGTGAACGAAGCTGCGAAGTCCCTTACCACAAATGTGAACAGTTTGATCGGAGTAGCTTTATCCCAGCTTTATCGATTTTAGTCTGAACAACGACCTGGGTTTTCCACTGTATCCGCGCCATACTTATTTTTCTCCCTTACAAAAAAAAGATAGAAACATCTCGTTACGTACGCATTGCGTGCAACGTTTAGATCGATCGAACTGTTAAATTCAATTTCCATTTATTGTTCGACGAAAGGCTTAGCTGCAGTCATTTCTTTAACAAGGCATCCAATCGTGGCAGCTATGCCAATTGCTCATATATTATGAACGATGTCTTCTTTTTACGAAAGGCTTAAGTCATCCTTCACGTTATTAAAAACTTGCCAGCGTAAAGTTTCAGTTCAACTGCATCGTACTTGGAAAATGAGGGACAGTCTTATAGAACCCATAGATTCACATCATGTCTTTTATGAATCGATAATGAAGGTAAACGACACGACTAGCTCCCGCAGAAAGATACGCCAAAGTTTTTGCTAAGTTGTTCTGCTTTTCTTGTGAAAGAAAAATTACTTCTTTAGCATCATTATTATTATTTTTTGCCTTTTCCTTATTTATCTTGCTACCCTGCACCAGAATGCCGAAAGCCGCTCTGACGATACAAGTTTAGCAACGACTCCCAACCCTAGCAGTGGCATTTTTCTAGAAAGTGCCCATCGGAAACGAAGTCTGGCCATTGAGATTCGCAACCAACAACATCTAAGATTCAGTGGCGGTAGTTTGCCTTCCAGCTTCCAATCGGCCCACCTCACTCTCCCTCTTAGCGGAGCTTCTCCACGATATCGACGACCACGGAGCAGCACGCCACGGTTCCATTCAGTACACAGTAGTTACCGCATTGGAAATAATCGGGTTTCCGAACCGGAATCGCCACTTTCGCCAGCCAAGGCGGACGATGCTGTGACCGCTTCCTTGCCCGTCAGTTCAGAGGTAACTTCCGCCTCCGTTAATTATCAATGTGCGTCATGGGAAATTGATCATTCAAAATTTGTTTTCGAAAAAGGGTGTTTCCCCTCCGACAAAAGTGGGTTCACAGAATTCATTGCAAAAGTTCCATACGCGCTTGGTTGATCGTCTCCGCCGGTCGCTACGACTTCACTCTTCATCCACATCCGACGGTGGCGGAGAAACCTGCGATGGAGACAATGGAAGCCGGGCGTCGTCATAACAGAAACCAATCATCCTCAAAATTTGTGACGGTTAATATCACGTGATGAAAATCAATCGGAGAAAGAAATCTTGTGACTTGTGATGTCGAACGTGGTTTATTCCTAAAATGTTTTTCTTCCTTTTATATTCACATCCCTATGCCCCTATGGGAGCCAAGTTGCTAAAGTCACGATGATGCCATATTGTTTTTCTTCCCTGAATCAAGCAAGCCTATACGTTTGTTGACTCAAAGTTGACAAATACTATAAACTCTGAGATGTTCAGAAATTTGAGATTCTCCTCATAGTGGCGTGCGCAACTGCGCACATATATAATGCGCTATTACTGCCTATGGCAATATATTTCGATGTTTGTACCGGATATTTTCAATATTTATACTGTTACTCATCGTAGAGTTGGAGTGACGTTACTCTAACTCTATGTTATATCCAATGAAATATTTTGAGCATCAAGCTCTTAGTTTCCCATGTTATTGCAACATTATGTAACCTATCATCTTCACTAGCAGGTGTTTGGATTACGAAACCAAAGATAAACCTATATTCATCGCTCTCACCAAAGAGCTATATTTTATCTCTACCCATTTGACTGAAAATTTGCTTTGATAATCACAATGAATCTGTTGCTGCTATGCAGACATAAAATACATGTATGAATATGAACCATTTTTTTAATTTTTTGAAACACACCTATGAAAAGTCATTACCGACCTCACAGATCCAGCTGACGAGTGAATTAAAAAATTGGCGATGCGATGCCAAAATATAAAAGAAGCTCTCGAGAGCATCCTGCATAGAACTAAAACAAAAAGATTATTAAAAGACCTAACTTGATAATGAGGTTTTTCCTTTTCCTTATTCCCATCCCACCTTTTTAAAAAACACGTTGTAGACTAGACGCCACATGACTTGGGAGTCATTTAAGCTTGAAAACTAGATGGCGTAGCCGTATTGTATAGACTGTAGAGACGCCATTTTGAGGGTTTTTGACGCTTGCCGCTTCAACTTTGGTAGAAAATTCAAACCGGCAAAAGAGAATTCCCATCCTTGTTTCGATTGTCAGAGTGCAAAAATGCCCCTGAAAGACCTCGACAAGCTTACCGTTGTCAAGCTTCGTGCCGAGTTAATAGCCCGAGGTTTGGACTCGAAAGGTAATAAGCCCTTTCTGGTGGAGCGACTTCGCTTCGCCATTGAGCAAGAGGAGCAGCACGGAGTAGCCAGACCCGAAATCAAAATGTTCACCTCCGAGAATCAATTAGGTGACACGAGTATGGACCAGGAACCCGAAATGGAAGACGAAGCTGCTGGTGAGAATGAAGCTGATGAAAGCTTCACATCTAACCCCAACCAAGTGGGCAATGGCTCAAATGGCACCACAGAAGGTATGTGCATACTTTTTACCTTTACTGCATTTTTAACTAATGTGTGATGTGTGTATCTCTTGTACTGTGCAATAGTCTCACCTGATGCATTGAACAATGGAAATCATACAAACTCTGCTGAAAAGCCTTTGAAAACAGAAGAAACCTCAACGGAAGCTCTACCTGAGCTTCTGCCCGTAGATAAATCCAAGCAAATTTCTTCTGTAGAGACACCCTCATTAAAAGATGTGGATGCCAAACAGGAAAGTTGTGAGGAAGTAGATAACAGTACAAATTCTGCCCTTGATGACAGTGTAATGGCTGTCTATGGAGGGAAAGATGAAACTTTTATGGAGAACAGCACTCTTGACCAGTCAGTTGACATGTCTGCTGATCAAACAAATCTAGCTTGCAATTCAACCTCAAATTCTAGTACTCTTGACATTAAAGAAGAAGCAAGTTTGACAGTTCAAGACAACAAGGCATCTTTGTGCAATAACGAAAAAGATGCCTCTGCTCAAGAGACAACTGCAGAAGAACCAGAAACAGGTTCAGATGTTGCATTATCTCAGGATAGGGATGACAAAGAAGAGAACAAAACAGAAGTACTGGATGCAGATATTGCATCTGGGACTGGTATAACATCTGGGACTGAGGAAGAAAAGAAAGAAGACAAAATGGAAGTTCCAGAGGAGTCTGAAGGAGTTCAGGATAGTGTCAGTCCATCCAAAGATGGAGCATCAGGAGACAAATCAGATAGAGGAAGCAAACGGCAAAGAGACAGGTAAACTATCAACATTTAAATGTTCTTAAACTTTTACTATATGTAGTTTATTTTCAATTAGATCTTCAAGTCCAGCTAATGTAAATAAAGTAGCGGAAGGTCCACCGCCCGAAGATGAGCCTGAATTCGATGCAAGTTTGGTCCTCCTTGATTGGTACAATTCAGATCTCAACTTAACCATAAGCAAAACTGATTTCGTCACTGCTTCTCCTCTAACGGAATCGGGGTTCGCATACATGTGGGCCGGTGCTCGTGCAACTTATGGTTTTGAAAAAGGAAAAGTTTGTTTTGAGGTTAAGGTAAGAACAGTTTTTAATGGATATTTTGTATTGAACCAGATGCTAATTTTCATCAATGTTAACAGGTAGTGGAAAATTTGCCAGTTACTCACTTAGAGGAATCGGAACCAAACCATCATGTTGTTCGGGTCGGATGGTCAGTTGATTCTACAACGTATCAATTGGGTAAGCCCATTGTCTATTTTAATTAAACGCAATTATTTCCCCAAATAAAATGCAATTGACATTTTTTCCCCCTTATAAATCAGGCGAAGATCCGTTTTCATATGGCTACGGAGGTACCGCAAAAATTTCTCAGAACTGTGAATTCAAAGACTATGGGGTGCCTTTTCAGTTAAATGATGTCGTTGGAGCCTATTTAGTAAGCACAAACAGAGCTTAGTGATCGATAGATGGTAATTGATTGTTCCTTTTCAGGATGCTTCTGACGACAAAGAAACATTGGAACTATCCTTTACCGTGAATGGTGAAGCTCAGGGCGTGGCATTCACTTTAACCAAAGAAGAACTTAATGGTCGAGCCTTGTTCCCTCACATTTTGACCAAAAACTGTCGATTTGAAGTCAATTTCGGTCAAAAAGAAGAGCCTTGGTTTCAGCCAATGGAAGGCTACGAGTGGGCCAGCAAAATCCCGGTAGAATCTCGCGTTCGAGGCGCTGTTACACCTGCTACTAGGGCCGAGTGCCAGATGATCATGATGTGTGGTCTACCGGGAGCTGGTAAAACAACTTGGGCCAACAAGTTCTCCGCTGAAAACCCCGATCGGAAATTCAACATTTTAGGCACAAATGCGTTCCTTGATAAGATGAAGGTCAATGGACTGCCTCGTCGGAAAAACTACAGTGGAAGGTTTGTAATTATTAAATGTAACTGCAAGTAACATTAGTCGATTATTATATTTTCTTTCATTTGTAGGTGGGAAGTTTTGATCGAAAAGTGCACACGCTGTCTTAACATTTTACTGGAAATTGCTGCCAAGCGGCGGAGGAATTATATCCTTGATCAGACCAACGTTTACCCAACAGCACAGAAGAGGAAGATGTCTTACTTCTCTGGTTTCAAGCGGAAGGCCGTGGTGATTGTTCCTTCAGAGGAAGAAGCAAAAGTTCGAGTGGAAAAGAGAATTCAAGAGGAGGGTAAAGATGTACCTGACTCAGCCGTCATGGAGATGAAGGCGAATTTCAAGATTCCATCCGTCGACGACACATTTGCTGAAGTCGAGTTCCCCGAGTTGCCGCTGGAAGAGGCCCTTAAAGTCACTGAAAAATACAGCACCGAAGCGAAGGCAGCTGGATACGGTCAGCCATCCCCCAAACGACAACGTCAACAGCAAGGAAACCGCAATAAAAACGATCGTAACGACAATCGACGTAGCAATCACAGTGGGCGCGACAGAAATCGGGATTCCAGAGGGTCAAATAGCCATCGCAGCTCTAGCTCACGTTCTTACAGAGATAGCCGAGATGACCGACACCGTCCACCACCTCCTTCTCACTGGAGAGGTGGCGGAGGTGGTCCAGGTCGTGGTGGTGGCTGGAGTAATCGGGGACCTCCTCCGCCTCCATTGGGCCGAAACGGACCTTACTCTCCTCGTCGAGGACCTCCTCTTCCTCCTTTGCCTCCCGTTAACCGCGGAGGATGGAATGCACCATTACCTGATAGACCATATCCCGGAGGCAGATCTGGTGGCGGTGGCGGCGGCGGAAGGGGCTACGATGACCGACGCAACGATCGTCCTTCTTACTCAGCCCCAAGGCGAGAAGGAGGGCCCACTCCTTGGATGAATTCTCCATCAATGGCTGGTGCAGCTCCGCAAAGAAGTTCGTGGGGACATTCACAGTCCTGGAACAGCAGCAGTGGTGGTAGTAGTGCATCTTCATCCTATGGTCAACCTCAGCAGTCATCTTACGGAGCTGGTTCAGCTTACGGTGGATCAGCACTATACGGATCAGCTGGAGCTGCTAGACCTAGCGGTGGTGGTTACGGAACCACAGGTGTTACCGCCAGACCAACGAGTGGTAACTACGGGTCTACATCTGCAGCCGCGAGACCTGTAGCAACACCATACGGTGGTGCCGGTATCACCGGATTAGCACGCCCTGCGAGCTACGGATCCAACGGTCCAGCCAGGCCAGCCAGCTATGGCCCTACTAGCTTGCCGGGTAATCGGCCTGCTAGTTACGGCTCGGGCTCTGGATCCGGGACTGCTCGTCCCGCCAACTATTCTAGCGCCTCAATTAACCCATGGTCACAACAGCAACAACAGCCACAGCAAACTGGGTATCAGTATCCTTACAATCCCAATCATTCGACGTACAGTGGAGGCAAGTAAACTAGCACGTTTCGTTTCGTTTTGTGGTCTTCGTTTTAAACATTTTCCTCACTTGCAAAATGTTTTTTTTTTTTTTTGTCAGTCCCTTCCTTAGTAATCTGAAGTCTCTCTTCTTCGTATTTGTAACTTTTCATGAAACAAAAAATATTCAGCCGTCGGCGAGTGTAATTCATTGTGAGAAACTTCATTTCAGGGTTTCCGTTCTTTTTTTTATTTTTTAAATTTGTTTCTTTCGACGCCATTAATGATGAAATACACGGACATTTAACTAAGTTTGAGCTGATGGAAATGTACGACTTTGGCTTGGAAGATCTAGCGAATAATAATGTTCATGGTTCATACATAACAATGGTAAATTATAGAATTATATTATGTATCTGGGTATTCGGTTTTTTTACGAGGGTTTGACACTAAAGTTTATACTGCCGCCTGCTGAGGCTTGCCCACAACAGCCGTAAGTCTCGCCAGCAAAAATTGTTTATCTTCAGCTTCGAGTACTAGTTGTTGCGTGAGAGAGTCGACAACGGCGCGATGAGCCGCAGCTTTAGAGCGATAATAATAAAGAGCAACCAAAAGAAGAAGAATAGCAGGGACGAAGAATCCAGCAGTACCGAAGAAGAAGAGGATATTTTTCAACGTATCCGACAGCATGTCAACCTTGTAAATAAAAGCAGTTTGAATAGAATGAATGAATTTGAAAACAGATTGTCTACTGTACAAGTCTTTAATTACCTCATTGGATACTGCTGACCAAACGGTACCAAAACCCCGGAAAGGTCCACAAGATACAGACGGTTGCAGAGAGGTAACGTGATAACCAAGTGGGAGCACGCACGCGATAAAAGATACCAACAACACGTTCATAAAAAGAGACGTTGAACTTGAACCTCCATATACACGGTTGGGTGGGGACGAGTATAACAACAGGCTGAAATATTTGACGTAGAAAACAATGAAACATTTGACTGTAGTAATAATTGGCAAAATTGGGCAGTAGAACATTCCCAGCCAACAGATTGACTGACTGTAAGTAATATCAAGGGTGCTTCCGACTAGATTGAATTCGGGATAAGCTATGCAATTGAAACGGCTAGTGGCCTGGATCGAACGCCGGAACATCAACGCAAGGGGGAATTCCACAAACAGCGTCATGATTATGGTAACGAAAAAATCGAATATGCACAATCTGTAAAGTTGTTGGCCGACATACGTTTCCCTAAATATAAAAAAAAAGTCAAGAAATTGAATGATAAAGCGATTATAAATTCTTTTACCAGCACATGGCATCTTGCTGCTGCTTTACTTGTTTGACGTTACACGAAGAATCTGACGAACTAGATTTCTTCAAGCTGCCGTACAGAGTCAAAACAAGTACCAAAAGAGAAGCCAATCGGAGCATAACGGTTCTCACTAGAGTGAGCTTAATTTCAAAAGTAGCACTATATCTTTCGAACCGAACAAAGGCTCGGAACAGCATGGGTACTAGGAAATTAAGCGCAGTAATGACAATCGATGGAAGGAATCCAATTATTAGAATTTGGAAATCTTCGACGTTTTGAAAAGAACCAGTTCCTTGACCACGTTCTTTCCGATATGTCTCGGAAAAAATTGTCACTAAAAAAATTATATAACCAGATAGACTCAAAGTTGCAATAACTAGAAGGTTCATGGCAGTCCGCAAACAAAAAAGATCAACTTTTTTTCGCACAGTCCTCATTGCTTTCTCGTTAGCATAGTTTTTATCGGCCAATGCAACACGAAAAGCTGTAAAATAAAAATTGAACCAACGACAGATATTAATATTAATTTCCTACTCGGAAATTAGCGGAAAGCTTACCATGAAGAATGGCTTTTTTCTTGAGTTGGGCAACTTTGGCACTGTCAATACAAAAGTCCCACGACGAAAAAGCTATGTCAGAAAACTGATGAAGATATGATCGACCGAGTCCAACATTGTCTTTAAATCCCGCAGCAACAGACTTTGCTATGCAAGTCAAACTGAACAGCAAAACAAAGTACACCACAAGCTCATATGCGAGCGCGAAGTTGTAGACTTGATCATCCCCCCAAGAGAGGAAGGCTGGTTGATAATAGCCGTAAAAAGCAACAGTAAATTCCAGCCATCCAGTGCCTTGCACAGTGTCCTAAAAATTGAAACAGAGAATGAAATGTGAGTCAAAGAAAACGTTCGTCAAAAGAGAATATGCTACTTGAATCAACAGAAGTGGATCGTATGAATGATTTGCAATGGTATTCATAACTGACGAACGATAGTCAAGCCAGCAATTGTCACTCCTTGCAACACATTCACCATCACATGAAGACAGGTTGCTAGGTCGATTACATCCATCTAGTACTGTCTGCGGCGGATCCAGAACACTAAGATTAAAATTTTCACAGGTTTCCAATCCAACCCCCCATGGAACCAGAATCAGGGTCACCACAAATAGTGTAATGAGTAAATTTAGTAGCATCTGCCATCTGATAAGGAGGAAATATGACGCAACTCCTGTAAACGATTCGAAAATATGAAAACATTTGCGATTAAAACTAGGCCTATTATATATTTTTCTAACCTGTTCCAAAGTTGGCTTCGATGGTACGGACTGTGCCTTTCCATGGATACAAAAAGGACAAAAAGTGTGTAGCAATATAATGGAATCTATGCCAGAGCTGTCTTCTTCGGAAACGAATCAATTGAAAGCCATAAATCCGTAGATTTTGTGCTACCTAAATAATAATTTAATTTAAATGTAATCAACCACCAAGCTAGCGCTCCAATAATAATAACGTTCCACAAACTGACCTTTAACTCGGCTTTTAATCTTCTCTTTTCACCCATAGTTATCGGAAGAGAGCGGATTTGCTGCATTTTTTGCCACATTTCTTCTTCATTGGGTAGACCCTCAGAGAGATCAGGCATCATCCCCAATTCAACTTCATCAGTTGGAGAATTTCCATACCGAAAAGTTGACATCCGTCTGGTTCTAGTAGTAGTTTTCCCCCATGTTCTAACATCTGGAGGCAAGGTAATAGGTGAATGAGTGATGGTTTTAGTTAATTAGCCATAATTTTGTATTTGTATATATTACCTATAGTGTTAGTTCTTTTACTGGGAAGCATAGTTTCCCATGCCACTTTTTTGTTGTCATCCTTGACTCCATCACCTCCTTCAGCACAGGTAGACATGGTAGTATCAGTGTCCTGAAGATGAAATGATTCCTGGTGAGACTTTCCTTTTCCTTCTTTTATGCCATTTCTATTTCCACCAAGAGGTACACTGCGGGGTCTATCTCCTGAATGGCCAGAATGATTGCTTCTTCTGTCAGCCATTGTCTATTGACAAAGTCAAATACTATAGTTAGTCAAACCAAAAAAGTTGCTAGTCCAAGAAAAGCTGAACAAACAAAAGACAAGGATTTTTTCTGTTAAACACATGAAGATAGTGTGTTGAAACCATGGTTGAAACATTGTGTTGAAACATGAAGGACTATTGCAAAATAATCCACAACACATAATGCTATTACTTCAATACAAACCTCAACATCCCGTCAAAGAATTATTATGGCGTGCAATACTCTCCTCTGTCCTCCGTCCTTCTTACTTCGTCCGCTTTTTTTTCTTTAAGCAAATGGGCTACATACAAATAAAACTCTAACATGAATTATCTTTATTAAAAGCGAAACAAAAAAGGTAGTACCATATTCTTATTAGAGTTTCACAATTTACCCAAACAACTATCACTAGTAGGAGAAACAAACGTCAAAACAAAGATGACGAACGATCGACGGACGACGGGATTGTCGCTCGAAGAAACGCAGTAAATAATAGGGAATTCGCTTTTGACCGAAACTTTTTTAAAAAGCATATCAAAAAAAAGAGAAAAAAAAACTAAAAATCTTTTGAAATCATAGTTTTAAGCGAAAAAAATCCCCCACTTAGATATTTAACTTTAAAGTTTCCATTACTTAAAAATGGGGAGTGGCCTATTTCGTCTGCTGTGACGTCACATAGCAGATACAGACGACGCACTCAATACTTCAGCCCATTACAGTTTAGACTTGAAATGCCTTGACTGGGCATTTTTTATGTTGGAATCGTAGCCGGATAGAGAAAACACGACAAAAACTTTAGACAAGTCGTTGCGTCTTAGCGCTGTAATCGGGACCTTGGTCTTACGGAAAATCAGACTGTACACACAAACCAGACGAATGAATTCGATCCTCACCGAAGGCATGTTACGTTGCCGGGTTGAACAGACGCGGAAAGGGGATTTGTTTGGGCTAATCTGGCGGCTCGAAGAAACGCAGTAAATAATTATTTAAACCCTCAAGTCGCGACGCACTTAAAGGCTGACAACTCAAATATAAGCTTGTTAAAAATTGATTTTGAAAGAAATTTTTTGGTGTGTCTAACAAAAAAGTAGTTCTATTATTTTAAAAAGAGAATCAAAAGCTTGAAAAATAAAAAGTTGAAGTAGTTCTTTTAAAAAGAGAATAAGCTGTTGTACGAAAAATGTCAGCTATTTGCTTCTATTAAACTGGAAATGAGAGAGACTAGTTACAAACTAACTTTCGTACTAATGTTTGCGACATGCGTCAGACGGGGTTTTCAGAGTTTCATAATGTTTTTAGTTGTTCGGTGTTAAGGATTTTATCTATCTCCCGTTGTTCTGCTCTATTGTGGTGGTTTAACGCGTTCCGTGCTCTGAATCCCCCGTTTTTAGATTAGTAATTGGACCGCTCATAAAACAGACAGATAAAAAGTTATTACCCGTATGCTGAAGAACCCAGCATTTTGGCTTTTGCAGCGATTACGTTGCCTTAACAAACTCAATGCTACGGGTCATTTTAATCATTGAAATTGAATAGTCTTCTTTACTTGTGAGCGGGCATCTATTAAAGTTCCCGATAGTGTCAAAATGAGCCTAAACACCTATAGCCGATTAGGAAAACACTCGTTACAAAGGGGCACTTTAAAAACAATCAATCAATCAAAACACTCGTTACAAACATTGCAATGTGTGCAATGTCTACAGTCAGTAAAATAACTAAGTTAAACGTATTAGGTAATTGAAGAACATAAAGTCGCGATCAATGTCAATTGAAAACTGAAAGTTTGTGTATTTGAACGTTCTGTGAACTCAAAATGGCCGGTCTGCGTACTTTTTCGCAGTTATATATAAAGTACTTTTTCGTAAGTTATATACTAAACAACGTAAAAAGAGATCAAATTTGGATTTCGTCACGGGCAGAGGGGTCGAGATAAATTACAAATGATAGGGCATTGAAGAGGTTGGAATTTTTCATGTTGATATCCAGATTATACAAATCAAGCATTAAGAATTGCAAAATCTGCAGTTTCCAGTGGTGGATAAAACTCTTCCTGTGGAAATGCAAAATAACAATTAGCAACATCATATTTATTTACTTTTTTGTTGTTGTCTTTGTTTTAAATCTCATGCATACACACCACAAGAATTGCAACTCCTTCTCTTTCTCCTCCTCCGATTTTGCGGACGAATTGTAACCTCTCCAGTCAATTCAATAATGGAGATGTTTCTGCTTACGGCCGATTCTTCACTTGACGAGTCAGAGCCACTTGAG
This sequence comes from Ceriodaphnia dubia, assembly GCA_022539655.2. Taxonomy (NCBI): domain Eukaryota; kingdom Metazoa; phylum Arthropoda; class Branchiopoda; order Diplostraca; family Daphniidae; genus Ceriodaphnia; species Ceriodaphnia dubia. Next base: position 765,240 of record JAKUCG020000249.1, read on the forward strand.
AGGACCACCACTTCTTCTCTGACCGGGAAACTAAACTCACGGAGATTGCGTAAAAGGATAATATTAATCTAAACTGAATGATCCTTCAGATCTAATCCCTAAAATGTATTACAAAATCAGCTTTGACCATTGTATAATTTAACACACGATAAACGAAATTAAAAATGCAAGATAGGTTTTTAAAAACTAAGGTTAACGTCTAGAACCAATTTGTGATAATCGTGCGCTTCTAGCTACGTACACTGCAGAACCAACGTTATTAGAATTGGAAATTTGTGGTGCTGGTGCAATGGGCCGAAAAGTCGCTGGTCTTGTCGCCGTTGGTGGACGATTTACAGACGCTCGGGTTCGGACTGCTTCTTGAACTGTTTGTGCATTACCCTGTGGGACACTCATTCGCGCACCTGGTGGCGCGGCTGGTGGCGCAGCTGCACCTGCAAGTGACCCAATACATTATTACACAATACATTGTTATAGTTTATTTGTAATTCCGTTGGTAATACTCAATGTGTATAGCCTACCTGATCGCCCAGGAGTTGCAATGGTTCGACGTGGACGACCTCGACCAACAATGGACCTATCCACGACTAGGGCGATGTTATGTCCGCGACTAGCGTTCACGACATCAGATTTCTGTTCAACTGGTTGTACGTATAACTCCTGACGTTGCTTCACTAATTCTTTCCTTCTGTTTTTTAACTCTTCCGAAAGTGAACAGACCATGGCATCAATCATGTTGTCGACCAAAATGTTTTTGCCTTCTGTGGTAATTGGAGCTCGACAAATTGGACATTCTACTTTGTTCTTTTTCCACTGATTGACACAAAATTGGCAAAAGGTGTGCATGCAGTTCAAAACCGTCGCCTGTTTGTTAAAGTAAATGTAATCATTGATGTGGAGCAATAAAATTTGTTTGAGCCAACTTACGAACACAATTAGCTCCGAACAAATTCCACACTGGAGCTCGTTTTCCATTATATTTTCCATTTGACCCACGATATCAATGCAAGCTTTGTTAGATGCCTGTTGCTGTTGCTTATTGAGCTCTTTTTGGGCGCGCAACTCTTCGCGTACTTTTTCCAGCTCTAACTCGGCTGCACTTGGTTGACCGGAAGCTTGTCCTACATTTAATATCACCTATAAATAGTTTTGAATTCGATAAATTAAATTTGTACTACCTTGATCCACGACCACCACGATTCCGTTTCCGGCACCACCTGCTTGTTCTTGCTGAAGAATCTGCAATGATTCGTACATCTCGAGACCAATAGCGGCTCGACTCTGTTGTAACAAGAAATCCTCATCAAACACATTCTATAAATAATAAAGAAATTTATATGTACTTGAATATCGGCAACTTCTCTTTCTTTCGCGATCAATTGAGCTTCACGCTGGGCAAGTTCTTCTTGCATTTTCTTGAGCCGTAGTTCATCCTCGCTGCCTTTCTTTTCATACTGCTTCATTTCTTCCTCGATTTTCCGACGAGCCTCTCCCAATTCTCGTTCTAAAAACTGATGTGATTCCTTTATTTGGACCAACTCATTTACTGTTGCTTCTCTAAGGCGGCTCTCTTCTTCTAACCTTTCCTAATGGTTATTTGTAAAATTTGTGAGAATGTTTTTCAAATACCATTTCAAGGTTTATGCACTTTACTTCTAGAATTTTCTTTTCTCTTGTGAGTTGTTGGACAATAAACTCTTTTTGTTCAATCAGTGCCTGTTTCTCCACGTTAGCTTTGGCGACACTTTCCTCAAACTCTTTATTTTTTCTCTCACATTCAACCTGAAACGGCAATACGATGTAATACTAATTATGTGGGTAATTCTACTGTTTTATTTTATACTTGAAATTCTTGTAAACTCTTCGACATTCGCTCTTCAAGAACTTCTTTTTCTCTTTGCAATTCTGTTTTCTCCAACTCCCCTCGAGTGACTTTATCTTCTAATTCCTTTTTCTCTTGTGTAAATTTACGTTCTAGTTCCTTTTTGGCAGTCTCCAAATGTTCGTTAAGTTTTTCCTGCTCTAGCACCAATTTTTCTTTAAGCGATGTCTGCAGTTCTAGTTTCGCATCCAAGCTATCACTTTCTTCAACCAGAGTTTTTTCAAGAGATTTCTTGGATCGTATCCATTGTTTGAAGGCTTCCGGAGAGTCCTTCATAGTTGGATAATTTCGATCCGCAAGTGGACGTTTGAACTTTTTCGCGAGTGGCTCTTCGGCTGCTCCGGTCACTTGCACTCGGAAAGCATAGACAAATTTTGAACCAGCCCCAAATTCGACGGTATCCATATTTTGGAGAAGAATTTCTTGGTCTTTAGGCAATTGGACATGGTTTATGGCAACTCCGTTCATTCCCTAAGTCCATTTTTAAAATGTGATAATTGTTTTTTAGAATTGTAGAATAGTCCCATACCACACTTTTGACAGTCCACTCATCATTTTTGAACCTGAAGATAGCGTGCTTTCGGGAAACTAGTAAATCGGCGATTGTATAACTATTATCTTTGGCTCTACCTACAGACACCTAATTTGAGGAAAAATCAGTCACTTCTAAGGAAAATGAAAAATAAATTTAAGGCCTCACCTCCTCACTATCCAATGGTATACATTTGTGATCACTACTTGGGCCCATCCTTCTCAGGAAGGCTACAGGGAACTTTGACTCCATTCCACCTAATTAAAAATAATATAAACATAACAATTAAAAATCAGCAAATGTATTACAAATTTTTCTAAAACTATTTAGGAAAGTTGATAAGAACATGAAATCTGATGGACGACATAACAAATTTAAGAATCATTACAGTACATTTTCACTCAAACCAAAACATTATTTTGATGAATACAACAGATTCTTGGGTCTCAAAATTCAAATGCTATATTTGAGTATGGAAAAGTGCACAAAAGAAAAAAACAACTGATGTTTTCAGTATGGTGTTGAAAACACTTTTACCTGTTTTGTTTTTCCTAATCCCCCCGGGTTGAGTACAATTGATTCTTCAACTAACTAACTGGATATGCACCAATGAGAAAAATGCAATGTATAGACAAACAGATTATATTTTGTTTAGAAAATGGGTTTAACCATAATGACGTCAAAGCCCGGTTGTTAAGAATGATGATATATTTCAGCGACACAATAGCCGATAACTTAAGCAAGAACAGACTCGTCAGTCATCTCCCCTAAAGTCTCCCCTTTCCCTATTTTTGAAATGAATGCTACGTTGCCTTTTCGCAGTTTTGCTTTCAATTAGCCCTGGGTACATAACTTTATAGTACCTGTACCTGTATTGTGCTCTATTCACATTTAAGTTTTAGTTGCATTCAAATTCAGATCTCTTAGTAATCAATCTAATGTAAGATTTACCTTAAGAATTTTGATGTCATCACTTTGACACCTTCTACGTTTTCAAAATCAGTTCGATCTATCACCAGATGGCACCATCTCCTTCACACACAGTTCAGCTCCCGAATCAAACAAGTCAACATGCCGCCGAATGAGATCCAATACAGCGACAAATACACCGATGAGAATTTTGAATACAGGTAGCCCAACAAATGCAAATTATACTTATAAGAATTTATTTATAGAGAAAATATTCATGAACAATTATTTCTAGACATGTTATTTTACCCCCGGAAATGGCGAAATTGGTACCAAGAACACATTTAATGTCAGAAACAGAATGGAGAAATTTGGGAGTTCAGCAAAGCCCGGGCTGGGTGCATTACATGGTCCACAATCCAGGTTTGAAACAGTTAATATAAGGAAAACTTGCTTGGGCATGTTTGGGCAAACAATATGACATGTCATTTAGATTTGTTGACTGCAACTGTTATTTCAGTAATCATCAGTCATTACATATCTTCATTTTTACTTGGGAATTTTGCTCAGATGTATTCTTGTTTATTTCAAAATCTCTGAGATTGGATTTTTGTTAAGATTATTCTCAAAGTTCAAGCTATGAGTTTTCTCTAGTGCCATCTAAATTTCCTCCCTCTCCTTTAGGTGTCTGATTTTGATGTAGTTTTACTCTTTTTACATTTCTTGTAGTATTTACGTTTTTTATGGGCGGTTCTTATGAATTGTGATTTCAAAGATCTATTAGCTATTAGGTCAAAACGACAGGACGGCAAGAAATAGCGTTCGCCCTTGTCGTTAATCCTGTCGTGGTCTTAATATTACCCCATCATCTGCAAGTTTGAAATTTTGTAGGGGAATTTCCCTATGTATTCTGCATCTTCTAGCTTTGAAAATGTAGTAAAAATGTAGATTTCACTTACTTCTATTTGTTCTTTCCTCGTTATTGTTAGTTGAATCACGGTGATCAAGTAAATTTCCAAATCATGACATATTTCTTCCCTAAGTTGAGATGGTGTTTATTTTCCTAATCGAAAATCTGTTGCTTGTTGTTCAGTCCGATTTTTTTACTACGGAATGTTTATTGTTTTGTTTTTAGAGCCCCATGTTCTACTATTCCGGCGTCCGAAAGAATGACAGCAGCATGAAACTGCAAAAGCTATTTCCCCAGATTTTTCTACTAAAATAACTGACAAAATGTTAAATTCCTCCGTTTAATTCACTGCATACGTTAACTTCTAATCGCACCATGACAATAAAAAACAATCCAAATCAACTAACTAAACCCAAGTAATCGTCCATAAGCGTTCCGATAGCAAACTAGAAAAGAAAGAAATATTTAGTAGATGCACTGTTCTTAAATAACTATTACATACAATATCAGTAGCGTCAACTCTCAGGCCAACGATCTTAATACGGATCTCGTCATCCTGCTGAATGACAACGTCCTAAAATCGGGAAAAAATTCCATTACAGATGGATTGCATATATAGATGTTATAATTCTTCCTCTGCAGATATGTTTTAAATCACATTCTACAAGATAATATCTTACTTCATCTTGAGTTTTGTAGCAAGGTGGGGTTGAATTAGGATCAAACTGCATATCTGAAGGAATGGACTTTAAAAAAAAATGTTTTCAGGTTTTTGTTTTAAATATGCAAATTACTAACTACTTACATGTCTTGAGATGAAACAAGACAAAGGTCCAATTTCTGTAAAAAGTCCAACCTACAAATTGGTATAATTAATAATCAGCCATGAGGAAGTTATTAACTTACTAACTATCTTGAATATTGCTGTACCTTGTTAACTTGTGTTACTACTGCATCCAAAACCTGTCCTTTGAATGGCCGGAACACAATTGCTTTGTATTTCACAGGATAGACAACAAATCCTTGTCCAGGTTGTATGATTCCAGCTCCAATATTATCAATTGTAGTCACAGCAATCACAAATCCATACCTAGGTTTGTATCAACATGTGATAACTAGTTTCAAAGTTTTGGAGAAATAAAAATAATGCCATACTTTCCAGTACATGTTCCTTCTACTTCTGTAAACAGTTTCTGTTTTACAGTTTCCATCAACTGAGGACCAAAATACCGGGGATGCAAGAGAATCTCGTGCTCTAACGCAATCTATCAACAACCCACATTTGGTCACTTGAAACGTGTTCTTATTAGCATTAGTACAAAAAAATGATCTCTTACGTGATAGAACATGTTTTTAGTTGTCTTTCACTTCTTTTTGGAAGTAAGAATGCTTTTTCCTTTGCGGTATAGTTATTTCCTTACTTTAGAATTACACTGCTGTTTTGGGAAATTGAATCTGTAGACAAAAAAGTACTAAGCAGCAACCCAAAACAACCGCCGCCTTCTATTTATCGATCGATATAATCAACCAATAATCGATATATTGTAAACTATTTAAGTTTCCGGAAACTAACTTGTGAAGTAAAGCAAAAGCGTTCGCACCAAGTAATTTAGCAGTTTCCATAGAAACGTGAATGAGTATACCGAAACAATCATTGGGATGAGTTATATTTAAATAGAATTGAAGTTCGTCACGAACAGATCCTCCGCAAAGCCCAGCCCCCCCTTTCTCTCGATACCGGAAAAGTAGGTCTGATCTGAACAACAAAACGTCTGTAATTAACACAAATTCATCAATGGCCTTGAAAGCTAGTTTGAAATCGGTGAGTAAAAAAACTATTTAATACTAAAATCCTTGGATTAACCTTCGATTGTGTAATTAGAGGTGCCTGCTATTAAACCCCTATATAACCATCAGCTATAGTGTGCGGTTGCGGTTTCTTTGCGGTTTTGCTGCAGAATCATAGGCAATCTACGTGGGTTACATGCAATTGGAGTTCAACAATCCCTGCCATTGTAAAATGATACTCACGTCCTTCCCTGGGGGGGGGGGGGAATTTGCCCGTCTTATTTCCACGTTAATTTTGATATTTTGCAAACAATGTTGCAGAAAAGCATTTCTGGAGGTTTGCAGAAGTGAACCGATCATTGTTGAATTTGTGAACGGAAATAAAAAACGAGTTTTTGTCGTTGGATTTTTTAAACGGAAATGTATCTACATAATTATTGAATAAAAATTACGTCGTGAAGTACATATCTGTCTAAAAACGTCGGAAAACATTCTTAAACCTGTACAGGAAACATGATAACTTGATAAGGAAGGCCGGAAGAGGCCAAACCATTCCCATTGCTAATTACGAATGTTATCGGGGCATTTATACATTGTTCTAGCAGCAAGTTGTAATTTTAGGAAGGCGGGAACAGTCAGTAAGTCCCACGTTAGTTACACAGACACAGATTCAGAATGGGTTGAAACTGGGGTAGGCCTACCGTATAGGAGTCACCAAACCGTTCGTTCTGTCAAGGATAGAATTGAAAAATAATTTAGCAAAATTTGTGGGCAGTTTTCGCCTTTTTCACTTTTTCTTATACGGTACTTATACGAGCAATCGCGTGAAACAAATAACAGGATATCATCACACATGCCGGAAACACGCGTCATTTTCCAAGCGTTTAATAGACGTATAGCGTGTTTTTATAGATAGTAGAAAAAAATTGATACAGTCGCAACTATTCTAAATTCACAAAAGCATAGAATTGTATTCAACAAGTTTTTTTAAAAAGACACTCCTCTTCTAGTATCCCAATCCCCAACACATTTTCTCGTTTCGTTGATGAATGATGTCTTCATCTACATATGACATTGAGAAGGCTCATGCGGTTTACATGCGGTTGTACGCTACGGCAATTTATGATTGTAAAAATAAAAGCGGTACCAACATCGTTTGACTACGTACGCGAAGCGCAAAATTAAGGCTACAAAATGTCCACAGTTGAGTTACAGCTGGCTTTAAGCAGTCTCGGGCCATGGAGGGAAGATACAGCAAACCATTAAAAGACAACGACTTTTCTTTATTCCCCTGAGAACTACGTTTGCATGCTCTTCCTTTATGGCCTTCAGGATTCTGGCGTGACACCTTCCGTCAAGTTTCGCGGATGCCGCTATACCGGTTATTTTACTTTACAGGCGCCGGGCGCACCGGTCGTGTTGAACAAATCCCCTTCAGATGACTTTTCTTACTCCACGTAATGCTTCTGCAAAAGGTGGTTGTGACTACGCTGTCATCACAGAGGATATATTAAATTTGTGATAACATCCAGTTCAGGGTATTCGTTTGCGGCATCTTAAATAATAGGTAATGTGGCTAAAACAATTTTCGAAATTCGTTTTATCGGCATTGGACTCGCAACTATTCGTAGACAGCGTTAACATTTTTTAAAGTTAGGTACCGTAAACCATGTTACAAAAAACTGGGTAATTCAATCATACGCCACGATAAAAAACAAAAACACAAGAAATGTGACCTACTTGGACTTGCCTTTTTTCAAATACGTAGTACTTACTTATTTAAATTACTAGCATTCCTAGATTCCTCATGGTCGTCAGATGAGTTGGCCAAGCGCAAACTGTAGAAGCGAGATTCAAACGATAAAGGTTTAACAGAAATTTTTTCCACGAAGCCCATCGAATAAAGATAAGAGGCATCAATTCAGATGTTCGGTAATGGCGAGTGTGGGTTTGGCCGGGTTTGGCTGTCGATGAGGTGAACGGTTCAAGTCAATACGAGACGCACAATGGAACCTGTTTTATTTTGTAAAAATACTCCCCAGGACACACGGGTTGGAGCCCACCACTTGCTCAATTTCGTCATTGCCATTCGACAGAGTTATTTCCACAGCAAAAAAATTCTAAACATCAGCTACTTGCCTTCAGCTTTTGTTAAAACCGGTTTATGCATTAGGACAGGCAGACCAGAGCGACAGACCTTGAGATTTTTAATGCCCTATTATTCAAAGATCAAAATGTTACCGGTTTCAAATTTGAATCGTTTGGAAATGTATTATTTATTTTTATTCGTGGCACACATTGTAAAAAAAAGTCATAGAAAATATGTGTACTAGTCATCATAATATATTATAGAAAGATCGCACCTGCTTTGCTATGCAACATAGCTAGCAGGTGGCGTGAGCGTGAGCGGTAAAGTGCATGGTGCGATGCGGTGCAGAGCATAGGTAAGTAAAGTGCGGTGTTTCAGGAATTTTGGCATGCACGCATTATAGGCATTTCACCAGTTACCACTACTATACAACTCTCGAACTCTGCCCTGTCCGTACCTACTAGGAGTGGTAGTGAGGGGTAAAAGTGGGTGCCTGATGTAATTAGTCGATGTATCATTTTGTTATTGACATAAAATCATTTGAAAAGAGATTATTTGGTCAATAAGGCAAAATAGTACCCACAGTGCAATATGCATAACTGTTTACGCTATCCCCTTTGCATTCCACATGGAATCACTACAACTGTAGTTGTACGAGCTGTCGTGGCTCAGAACGGCAAAAACGATGAATTTTTAACGTTGATTACGTACGTTCGTTGTAACGCACATTTATGTGGGACTGAGGTCTCTTGTGTCGAAGAAGCATAACGAAGAAGGGAGTTTTTTTTCTCTTTTGTGGTAGTTATATGCCTAGACTCTCGCCTATAGACCTATTTCCTTACTTTATAATTTGGGACCAGAATCCCGAACTTCTGGCTCAAATACAAATCCAAAACAATTATTGTTGGCGGAAATTTTCAGGTAATTATCTTATATGCTACGGTTTCAAAATTTTTCTCCAGAAACCATCTTAATTTGTGACTTTCCATGCTATGCCCTGCTACCAAACCCCGCAGTTTACCCTCTTGAACTCCGCACTCCGCACTCTGCGCTTTACCGATACTGCGTTAACATTATATTGTTGTGACTAGCGTATTATTGACTGGGACTCTTGCCCTGGGTCTGCCATAAGTGCAAACGTGCCGTGCACGGACAGTTCCAAATTGAACGGCGTCAAAACAGTGTGTCAGGAAGCGTGTGTTTTGCTAGTAACTTAATTGAGATATCAAATAAAGAATAAATAATCAAGGAAATAAAAGCCTTTGCATACGTATCGTGTCTGTTGTTCGTGTGACTGCAAAAAAAGCGGTGAAAGATCAACTGGAGACGTCATTGAAACCCTTTTTTCCAAACAGTGAATCTACTAGCAAGGAAAAATATGCGCGAATATTCGTCGGTGGGAAGGAAGAAGTGATGAGGAAATGTTTTCGTCGAATTGGACTGTTTGCTTGTCAACACTGTGTTTAATTTTGCTAATACAGTCAGTTGCAAGCACTTCTGTCCCACAACCAGAATCAATCAAGTTGAATGTTACGAGGAGACTTCAGGTATAGCTGGTGAAAGCATTTGGGTTCAATAGCAATTACACACTTCTTTACATCAATAGGATAGTAATAGTTTTATGAGATCACTAAGAGGGAATATCTATGGAGACAGGACAACCACTTCACCATTTTCTCAGCATAAGGATTTCATTATACGCCAGTTTGATGCAGCAGGTAATTGTTTTTGGCACCTTATTGCTGATGCTAATTGATGATGTCATAATTACACATCTTAAATCTCTGTAACACTCAAGAATATAAACCAAGAATGGAAGTGGTGGCTGTTGGACTCAATTATGATAATGAGACGGCCACGCTGCGCGTCTCGGTGTTTGTGGGCATTCCAACCATCAATCGGACGCAACATTCAGAAATTTCCGAAGCATCTGCATTGATGGAGAACTTTACTAATTACGAAATTTATCTGACGGCCTTGTCTGACGATAATTTATCGGAACCGCCTTCCAGCTGCTTAAGTGACCCTTTTTTACAACATTCTCGTCGAGAAGTTTTTGTCGGATGCCCTCTTTCGAATGGACGTAACACATCGATGTCGGACTTTCCCACTACCCCCGGTACTGCAAATCACGTATCTCCCTCTTGGGAAACTTCCTGTGTCGACGTGAATTCCGTACGTAGTATAAATATTCAAGTTCATATCGATCTCAGTTGTCTAACTCATCTTAAATTAATTCTAAAGAACAATTTCACTGTTGTATTTCGTCACGTCTATTCTGCCTATTACTGCCTCCTGATTCAGCCTCAAGCGGGTATACACACCCGTAGAACATTTACTCGAATGGTGCATTATCAAACAAATAAAACTCCCGTTGATATTACTAAATGGCAAACTACAATTGACCTCCAACAAATGCCCAGCAGGTACAAGATTTCAATCGTGTATTCACCTTTTTCATAAACAATGCCAGTTTTTTCCGTTTTACCGAACACCTTTTATCCAGGCAATGCATTTCGGCAGCTTTCACTTTGCCAGATTCGTCGTACCAAATTATCAGTCGACAACTCCGAGTCGACCTAATGCAAGTATCTGGTGAAATGTGTAACGACCCAAATCAAATTAAACTCATCTGGTCGGAAATTATAGCTATGGTAATGAAAACTTACTATTCTGAAACTGAAAACAGTTTTTGACGTTCAAAAATGTGGTAGGAACCGGGGAAACAGGCTGCTGATGTCGAATTCTTCGGGAAACCCCCTGGGTTGTACTGTGTCGTGGTGAGTTGCTTCTTAAGTTTTGGTCTTCCATCATTGGATTGTCTCAATGTTTGTTACGTCAGTTTTATTACGTCTGGTTATTACGCAATTCGATTTATATTTGTACACCATATAACATAATTCAAAGGAAGTGGTAGTAGCACGTAACCGTTACGGTTGTTCAACAACATTGACGTAACAAATTGTGCGTTCCGGATCCGGATCGCTGAAAGAATTTGCGCCACCATATATGTTTAGTCTTTCATTGTGAACACTTGATATTACAGGTGGTACCATTAGATGAAAGATGCGACGGAAACAACTTTTGGAAGTCAAAAGGTGGTTCATGTGCTCGTCATTCAGCCAAAGCCGTCCAACTACAAGGTCATTATTGTACTGTTTGTTGCTATGGGCGCATTGCATATGGCTACTTGTGCACTGTGCCATTGCCCCATTGGTTATTCAGTCAAATGTTCCAACAAGGAAGATTCTGTGTCGCTTCACATCATTGCAATTCTTATTTTACTATTATTTCCTTACACTTTCCTTCTCTAGTTTTCTTGAATTCTTTTAATAATGGTAGTCTTAACTGAACTCGGCCTGAAAAAGAAATGTTACTAAAGTTACTTACTTTTCACATTGCAGCCCCATCATTAAACCGAGAAAAGAATGGAAGTAATAAACAGGCAATGGTGCTCAGAACAGTCGCAATGGATGCTTGGGCCACGTTTATAATGTAAAAAAACTTCCACTATAGTTTTTACATTTTAACAATTTTAATTGTTTTGTGATTAAATTTTAATGAAATTAAAGTGTTTGCGCGACGGCGTGCGGTCTAGTACTTGCCTCTCTCCTGGGTGTAGTGGTAATGTACCGGCGCCGCCAAAAAAAGCAACTTCAACGCCGACAGAATCAATTATTATGTAAGTGCGCTTGTTTTGCGCCCGTGACTTACGATTTTGAAACAACTTAATGAAAATCTGATGCTGCTCTTTAGCTTAGGATTAGAATGCCAAACAGTGATTTTGCTTTGTTACTTCCCTTTAAAGCTGCTATGTTTTTTCTATGATCTCTTTCGTAACAGTGGAATGGGGACCGGCAGCCCGGGTTTCACAAACTGAATCTGTCGTGGCCGACGTAATTGATGCAAAGCACCTGCCCAGTTCCATGGAAAAGGATCACGCCCTTGTTGTTTCTGATCCGGTTCTTAAAGTAAAGAAAACCCCTCTCCTTACATCCGTCCCGATTTCGGTTTTGCTGCTTTATCGCCGAGACGATTTGCAGATCGCCCAACGTGCAGCTGACCTTCGAAACAGGTTACAATCTGAATGCGGTGATCAACTAAAGGTATGAAGAAATCCTCATCGAAAATGGGAATTTGTGTATTTTGTGTCAATATTCGTTACTTGTCCACTAATTATTTTTTATGCAAACGATGCAGGTGTACGATTATGGAGATGAAAGCCAATGGGAAGAAATCGCCCTTGAAGGGTTAGACTGGTTGCCGAATCGCATATGCAGAAATTCTATGACCAATGATTTCGTAAAGCGCGTCATCGTCATTCACAGTCCGTTGCAGCCAATATGTCAGATGACGAAAAACGAACAAGAACAAGATGAAGAAAACGATGAGGACAAGGAAAACACGAGTCCCTTGCTGATCAACGAAATGTGTGATTCAGTAGAAAGTGTCCAAAAGATACTCAAATTGCAACCACGAGAATCCTTAAGCAACAATGCAGACCAACCCTTGTCGATTGATCAGGAATTCTTTTATGGTATGCAACTTTTGTTAGGCTGTATGCGCGAATCAGGGGACGATTGTACCAATGCGGGATACCAACGAAGTCTCTACAGCCGTGTCTTCAACGTCCGGTATGAAATATTGATTTGGTGTGATGCCGTCATTCTTTAAATAATTTATTTTATCGGTTGTCAGGTATACGGACATCTTAGATTCAGCCGAAACAGACAATGAAAATAGAGTTCTTGTCTATCCGAATCTCCAAGTGGCGCCGTTCACTTGTTACTTGCTACCTGGGCATTTCAATCAACTCCTGCAGCACATCACAGCACCAATATAGACAAAAGAAATCTCGCCCATTTCGCATTTTCATCGTTAATTAGCGCTATTTCCTGATACCGATAATCTCTGGTCAACTTTCAGCTCTCTGTCGTCAATGCTCACTGATACGTTTGCCGATTTTTAAAATGAAAGCGTTTCTTGATCTTTTGTCTACATTACGACATTAATTGCCTGCATATGTACAGATCTTTGTTTTGTGTGTGCTCATGTTTGTGAAAGAGCGTTATTTGTTCGATTACTTGAATGTTTTTCTAAAACTTTTGTCCCTTATTTTCTGTTGCGATTCTCTTTTGATGAATGTCCGAAGTGGGATGTTCCATCTGCCATTAGCTGCTATTGGCGTATTTAACTTGTGATGTAGTACCTTTCGTCAGCCATATTCGCATTTTTACTTCCTTCTAATTCTCCAGAATTCCAGAATTCACTTAAAATCATTCCGCATAATGCTGGAAGAAGTCCAGGTTCCAGCCACATCGTCGATATTCTTCTCCAGTTACGGTGTCTAACATCCGTTACTCAAGTGCGTGCACTGCCGTGGCCCGGCCAGTGCATTATCGAAAGTATATTATGCCTTCAGGATAATGTACTAACACCGAACGAAAATATTCTAGGAAAAGGAATACAATTTCAGACTCATTCTTTATATCACGTAATTTTTCTTAATTCGTCTGGGGATGCTGTTCAGTTCAACCTGAAGGATATTTAAACTGCCGTCTGTCAAGTTTAGTTTGTTGAGAACAGACATGCCAACATGTCATTGCAATGGCGCTGATTTTAGACTTAGTTCAAAATGACATTTCCTTGAATAACGTGTTGAATTGGCTTGATCACGCAACTGTTCACGAGGTTATTTTTACATTATTCTTGCATAACTACAAGTCCTTTTACCTAAAGCTAATTTATTTTCCATGGTACAGGATCTCAAAGAGCTACTGATGAAGAATGACATTACAAATATCAACAGATATTCTTTTCCTTTTTTATTGGTCACTTTTATCAGAGAACAGTCATCAAGGTAATAGTTAAGTCCTTAGTTTTCAATAGCTTGTTCCACTAGAATGCTGTATTTGTCTTAGGATTTTGAAGCTGCACAATATTGGCCCACATGAAGCGAACATTTCAGCTTCACCAAAAAGAGAAATTTTACTGCCTACTGTGAATAATTTATCCCTATCAAGTCCAAGTCCAACCTTTAAAAATTCTGGAAATTCACAAGAGACAAGGAGAATTCGCAAGGTCACTCCTCAGAGGTTGGACCTTTCAAGTGATTCAGCTTTTCCAAGTCTTCAACAATCAACCCAGATAAAAGAAGTCCCAAAGAAAAGACGGATTAATCCTACTCAGCTGCAAGAGAGCCCTGTTTCTGTCAGAGTACCCCTGCAGTTTGGTTCTTGCTCAAAACCTAGCCCACCTACAATAGGAAATGCCTTTAACCAAGCAAAGGAACAAGTCTGCCACAAAAACCTTGATCAAGAACGAGCTCTTCTTAAAGAAAGAAAACAGCAACTTACAATTCCAACCATTCCTGACACATTGACCACCAGTGTGCCCAAGAGTTGGTCTTGCATTGAACCAGACATTGCCCTTGTTACCCAACAGGCTGAGTTAGACCGCCTCAGTGCCCTCCTTTCCTTCTGCCTCTCCCACAATTTAATATCATCTTTATACAATGAGATTCAATTTTTAATCCAGTTGCTAGTGATTCGCGTGAGTCCTGCAAGATTAAAGCAAACTCAAATTGGTTCTAGTTTGCTGGGTAGCGTTCATAATTGCGTTTATTTATCAGCAAAAACTCTAGAAACGGTAGAAAGTGTTTGGGACCACCTCGATCCGAGTGTTCTTCATCAGTTGATAGACAACCCGAGGTTGGCGATCTTTTCATCTAAATGGATCAATCAGAAACTTGTCCAACTTGTCTCTTCATCAACTGAAGATCGGATTCCTCTTCAGAGAACAATAGCGAATGTAGCTTTTCAGTCTGACACGGACAATAGGTTTAACTTTGCCAGCGATTCATCATTTCAAGTCTTCCGCAAGCAACGCGATCAGTTCTGCGAGGTAATAGTACAAAACTAGACTTATAATATCTAACAGTTAATTAATGTGTTTTTGTTCCGGCAGGTGTGGCAAATTTGGAAAGTTAACAGCTCTGTTCCTAGCTGGAATATGAATTTAGCGTTACAAAAAATGATCCAATCACTGGTGGACCTACGCAGGGATAGTGTCAATTACGCACACTTGGCACGATTATTCCGATCACAACTGTTGAACGTGGCACAGCTGGTAAAGCCCATACACACCGAAGAAGAAGCTGACGGCCCTCTAAGTCAGCTTCAGTCTTCTGATCCGGATAAACTACGGCGACTGAAAGAGCGACTTATAAATCCACCCGAAAGTCGACAAGCACGGTATGTTGGAGGCGAAAACGATATCAAAATTGCCTTCGTGGGTGACCAAGAATTCTTCCGCGATTTCATCTTACTTGCCGCCAGTCCAGCATTCAACGAACATTTGAAGAATAGTCTTGTAGCCGGCATCGAAGATCTGTCTCGAAGTGAGGAATGCGACAGTCACGCTCAATTTGCAGAAACGGTTATTGCTCTGCAAGTCATGGCCAAATTCTTAGCCTTTCTTAATTTTTATCCGTATACATCCGCCGACCATTTACCAGAGCACATCTTTCATCATTTAAGCCGATTGCGTAGTAGTCAACGAGAACCCATCGACCTGCAGAGCCACATGGCAGAAGCTTTTCAAAAAGGTAGACTGGTGCTAGTTGTACCCTGGGTCGTCACTTACCTTACGCTGGCTGACCCAGTGTCGCTTTGTCTCCCTGGCTTCCATCCACTACTGTGTCGTCTGGTTTTCACCTATCGCAAGGCCGAACTTGCTCCCGCTAACTCCTTCTTCGTGCGCATTCTACTTAGTTGGCTCTTTGATCAACCAAATTTCCCACGATCGCTGCTAGCCAAAACGGACGAAGAACTTCTAGTCGAATTACGCCAGTATTCACTTGCTGACGACCAGTTGCCACAACTGGACCAATCTCAACTTGTCGACTCGAGCTTGATACATCAGTGCTGTCCGTTTCTTTGGTCCTGGAAGCATTTGTTGACTGAGTTTGCCTCGTCTGACGCCAAGAGTAGTGGCGAAAAGGCGGCGGCTAGCCGCAAAATCACACCAGTCTCTGCCGAGGAAAGTACTCCGTCTCCAGTCAAAGCTTCGGCTGTCAAGTCTTTACAACAATCACTGGAAGAGAATTTTTTCCACAACCAACCGTCCTCGGTTAAACGGACGGTCGAATTTGTGGCTGAGCGGTTAGCATCGAATATCGTGCGTGACATCCGTCACCAGATTATACCCCGCTTGGCTTTAAGCGCTCAAGCGGATCTTAGGAGTTGGACTAAAGTCGACGATCCCCCACGGCTGGAAACTTTGTGCCGGAAGCTCTGCGTCGACGTCCGAAACGAAGCAGTTTCTTCGGCTGCCTCTGCAGTCGCTTCCCTGGACACTACGCTGGCCGCCCTTTTGCCCAACGATCTACTGCCTCCAGTCAGGAAAGTCTGTGTTGTCATAGCTTCAAAGCTTACTCATGGGAAGGTCCTTGACTGGATTAATCTTCACGTTACGATGGGTAATATTCTGCTTGTACAATCTATTTAGTAAGTTGCTGTTTAGTGACGTGTCCGTTTGTATTTCTTTCAGTTCTTTTCAAGAATGATTTGGAAGTTGAATGTGCCAAGTTAGAAAAGATGCCTCGGAGAATACCGCTGCCGTCGTCAACACCGCTCGCAGCAACGAATGCCAAACTTCCGGTTGTTCACGACGCTACCACTCAAGCTCCTTCCTTGTTAATTGGCCAGCTTAAAACGATGATCCGACAAGTCATTCACGATGTCGCCAAAGTGACTGCGCAAGATGTGGCTACTTTACTTTCGCATACGGAAGGCACCCTACAGAGACGTGTTGATGTAACCCCAGGGGTCTCCAAGTGTCTCCAGCAGCTGACATTTGAATTCCTCTTCATTCTATGTAATACGCACTAATAGTTTTTTTTTATCTGGACCGACATTTTGGAATCTTTTTTTCTAAATATTATCAATGCATTGAATATATTTTAGGCGTCTTTCAACCGGAAAGTGTCGGGTCGGATGCGATTGTAGCTTGGGTCGATTTTTGGTGCCGGACCTATTCAGCCAACGAAACGGTTTCTCCCGAGACTGAAGAGCCACCACCAGGAGCGCTAATCTCTTCGTCATTATGGCAAGTTTTAACTCCAAAGCAGCTGCTTTTGTTAGCGCAATCAACCTCTCCCCGCGATTCGTGGAATCACGTTACCACTCTACTGCTCCAGTTGCTCAAGAGCGGCTTGGTTCGCTACAAAGACGTTCAAGAGCAAGCCGTCGCCGTCGTACGACAAGAATGGCCGCAGGTACATACCTTGAAGCAAGTTTGTTTTTACACGAACGTGTCCAACATCACTAATGAATTCGATTTTGTGGTTTTTCCCAGGAGTTGTTGGGGCGATTTGCAACTTGCGTTCGCGACATTGTTGATTGGCATCGGAGCCAAATGAAAAAGGAGAACGTTTCTGATGAAGCGGACGGTGAGAACGCCAACAATGACGACGCCCTACTAAGCTGGCTGTCTTGGTTCTGCTCCCAGGACGACTTGTAATTGACTTGATAGACGCGGACAGTTATCTGTCGGCGAGTTGCGGAGTGGGGCGAGTCTCGAGATGTGAAGACCAACTTTGCTATTTCTCATCAAATTAACCTGAATAAGTTTGTCGTTGCAAAATTACACTTGTGTGAGACGTCATCAGCTCGAAGACTCGTCATTCTAGTTTTGGCCAAGACAATCTGACTTAAAGTGAAGTTGCACTCGGCCACCGGATTGGCTGGACTGATTCACTCGACTAGATCAGTGAACGGTTCCTCGTTACGCATTACAAGTTTCAGTGATTTAACCCAAGTTTGCCCAAGTAGCAGCATTAGGCGCCAAGGGAAAAATAAACGCGTGGGTGGCTGGAGGGACGGAGGGTAGAGACGGGACCCGAGAGAACTTTTAGGGAGAGAGGAGCTGCCTGTCTGTTTTGTGAACGATTTCAAAATTCAGCCTTTAGTATGCTTCGTCGCTGTGGGCTCTGGCTGTGAACTTTTAAGAGCTTTGCTTTATTGCGCTTCTTGTTATACCTAACGGGATTGAATCCTTGTCATGCAGTGCATCGTGTTTGTTTTCGAGCGAGAGAACCCGAAAAAGATAGAGCCAGAGTCAGTGAGCTGGAAACGAAAAATCGCCCGAGATAACGAGCTCGCAAGCAAACGTACCATCTTCTTTGTTTTCGATTGGATCCTGCTGCTCCTTCCTCTATCAAAACCAGACATTTCATGTGTCTCAATCTTGAAACTGCATAAGCCTCCGAGAAGTGTACGTAGTTTTTTTTTGGGTGGTTAGGCGGAAAACGGGGAGCTGACGAACTGACGAGTAACAAAAAATAAGAGGAGGAATTTGGTTAAACGACCACGGAATCAATTCCGCAAAGGAGGGAAGAAGACTCGCAACATAACAAGACGTTCATCCTTGAATTATTAAAAATGATGAGTTAACAACGTCGAAAAAAAATTTGTTTTATTCGATCTCCCCATGAGGTTCATTCTCTCGATGGCTTCCAAATTGGATGGGAAAATGGAGGCTTATTACTACGAATGAAGGGCGAACGTGGAAAGAACTCGTCTACTAAATCAAGTGGATAGCGCGGATCGAAATGAGCGTATGGCCGACGTGTTAAACAGTGGGAAGCCCTGGGAATAAATACAAGAGACGAGCAGTTGATTCGATGAACCCTAAATTGAAGAGAGATAGGAAATATATAATCATCGTCATCAAAAGAAAAAGTTTGCAGGACAACGCGCGACCCTGTGCGTATTTTTCTATATACAGGACACGCCATCTGGACGTAGGCGTGCTCAAGAGGCAGGCAGCCGATTCTCTCTTCCACTTGGCCTTTATCGCGATGATGGGAACTGATAGGGCATTATGATCAACTATGGTCGATATAACCTGTCACATTGATTATTTATTTACGCGAGGTGAGGGGAGGTGCAGCAGGGAGGAGGACTTCACCCCTCATCTAACCAATCGTTATTCTTCTTTTTTTTCCTCCTGCTGATTTAGATGTTGGATTATCGTCCTGAATGACGTACTCCGGAGAGAGAGAGAGAGATCCAATCACCAATGCGGGTTATTTACTAGCAGTTTTGTGCTCAGCAGGAAGAGGAACTCAGACAACAGGCCGCTAACTCGTCTTTTAATCACTCGACAATTGATTAGTAGCTACATACTTGATCGTCACGGGTTAAAAGCGAGAGAATAATAACGTCTAGCATTATAACAACACTAGGGTAACAATCTCAAATGTCACCGGAAGCCCGTCCAAATGACGCACCATCTAACGAAGCATTCAAAGTTAGTTCACCACAGTCGACATCTTTTCACTCGTCCTCCGTTCCCTCGTAGGGGAGAAAAAAATGTAAATTATTTCCCAGGTGCTTCCGTGCAACTGATTCAATCTATTTTTCATTGGCAGTGGGCGTATCTCTACAGTACACGGGGCGCACGTCACAGTCAAAGAGTTTCATCCACTTGTGTTCTGTGGCTTTCAGCCTTTCAGGCATTGCCAATGCCATCCATTTTAAGGATTCGCGTAGAGAGAAAGAGACGGGAATATTTCTATATCACGGAGCTGGCACGGCATATGCTCTGGATTATAAACGAGGAGTCTAGTCAGTCGTCGTCAGATGGATGTGGGTAGGTTGGATGTATAGACTGGAAGTATCAGGACAGAAACCGGGGGACTGAAACAAAGTTGCGGATTTCAAAGAATCAACAAGAGCAGCGTCAGCGGCATTTGGTGTCCTACTACAACTCCTTCTAGTCGTCGAGGAGGGAAAATGATGGTAGGTGGTTCAAATATAGGCAAAGCACTCGACGGAGCAGCAGCATCAGCTCGCGAGGGAGCCGAAGATGCTTGAACATGGAGAGAGATGATCGCAAAGCGCGTGCCACCGTCTCTCGTCGGAGGATAACGTGTCCTCTATCCGGAGCGATGGGCGCGCGCTGTCAGACAGCGACGACGCACTAAACAACCCCCTCACCCCGGCTGCACACCACTCCTCTTTGCTCATCTATAATCCCGCATGTTTATGGGAGAGCGGTCGAGGAGAGAGAAAGAGAAAAGGGGCACGCACACCAAGGGTGGACCCTCTTGCTAAGGATTTCCACCTATTCAGCCGCAACTTTTGGCTAGTAGAGCCGGCCATTGTTTCCGCCACAAGATGCGAGTAGGAGGAGGATGTTGCATTGACAATCGAGAGTGATGCGCGCCACTCATCAAGAAGCTTGGACTCATTGACAAGTCGTTGTCGTCATCACTGCCCTTGATTATTTGCCTTGGGTTTTTTTTCGACCGGATTGCGTCCAGCAGGCCCATCCGTTGATGTATGTATCCAAGGATCAAATGACCGCTAGGATTAGAATACATTGAGGGGGACAAGAGGGCGGCGGCCTGAGAACAAGAAGAGATCCTTTTTTCAAGTTCTAACCCCTCTCTCTTTTCGTGTTGTCCACCACTTGCATAATATTAGAGGCCAACGGCGTTTGATGTATGTGCGGACGCGATCGGCCGGCCCCGGAATTGATAGGGAACCCGGGTGCGCGAAAGGGAATATATATAAGATGCATCGAGGCGGATCGGGTAAATGGCATTGAATTTCGATCCAACAGTTCGTCTTTTTTTTCTTTTTTTTTCTGGGGGGTAGACCTCTTTCCTTATATAGGGTCGTATGGGTTGTAGGTCCTGTCTAACGTTATAAGAGAGGCCCTCCGAGTCTATATAGATTAGATATAGTAATGCCTCCGTCGTCTCTCCACTCTTGGCTCACTCTCTACGTCTTTTCTTCCCGCCCCGGTGTCGATGGGAGTCAACTTTGATTGAACGATACGAGAGACGAACGAACCTTGTAGGACGAAGACGAACCGCCCGCAAAAATGAGATCGGGGGGAGATGGAGCATCGCGACTGCCGCATCGAAAAGAATATAAGAAAGACAAAAGTAGCAAGAAAAGAGACTCGAGATTTGTCAGACGCGACCGAAGGAGGATCGATTATGATAATAGATGCGTATACCGAGTTCGTCGTCTCTTCCGACTTGACGTGCATCTCTCTCTCTCTCCTTTTTCCGGCTGCTCTGGTGACGCGAGACACAACACAAAAAAGAGAAACCCCCCTTAAAAGACGGGATGAAGGAGACTGCTACAGGATTCATCGGTCTCTAATGGAATATTAACGTTGCTGGTCGACTTGTCGTTGACATTTTTTTTCTCCCCTCTTCTTTTTTTCTTCCCTTTTTTTGATTGTTGATCCGTGACTTATGAATCGTGATCTCCATGCCCAATAGATATATGAGTATCTAGTTGGCACCGATCTCTACCCTTATTCGTCGCTTGATTTAATTGTATCGTCATTTACTTTATTGACTCATCGGTGGCGTTCCTTGTATAGACGTCATAACATAACCTATACGCCAGTGTATAGATAAAGGCGTAGGCTGTAATATATAATATTTGTGTTGTACTAAAAATCCCTCTCTCACTTTTTTTTGTCCTCTCTTTCTTTCTCTTTCTTCTTATTCTTCCGTCTCCGCGCGCGGTCTGATTTATTATTCAGATACAGACTGCCGCACAACTTTTGCCCTTCTTTTCCGTCTTTTCTTCAACGCCGCCCGATGTCATTATATTATACATATAGGATATTTTCCAGGACGCTTTATTTATTCTCACTGCGTTATGTGCAGCACGATGCGTCGCGGCAACAGCAGCCAGTCGTAGCTGATGCGATATGAGTGAGTCCTCACACTCCGAGCCGAGCCGAGCACTTGGTATCCGTCCATTTTCTAACCCTTTTTTCCCCCCTCCTATCGTGTAACCTTTGATGAAGTACATCATTGTTGTATAGTTTGTTGATACAAATACGGGCATCAAACTACTATTGAGCCCTTGATGCCCGCGCCTTCTATCTATACACAGGCCAATAAGAATAAGCTGCCGGAAGGTTTTTTCCTTCTTTTATTTTCTTTTTTCGGTTCTTTGTTTACTTTCTGGGTGTCTTATATTGTTTCTCTCTCTCTGTCTTTCTATTCCCTTTTACTTTTTATTAGCCCTTTGGTCTTTTTCCCTTTGCAAAAGGCCCTTGCGTGCTGGTTGTGTGATGCGGTACCGTATCATCATATATATTGAATCGATCGAACCGTAGGCCTCTCTCTCTATATATATTGAACGAGATTTTGACGACGGCACGCGAATCCGATTTTTTTATGAGGCCGGTAGTCCTCTTATCTCGCCGGTGTGCTATGAATTCGGCCTATAGTTTTATACCCCGACCCAATATAAATGCTCTTTTCTGTCGATTCCCTTTGTTTTTGTCTTCTGTTCTTGTAGTACCCGAAGAATTCGACCGGTTCACGGGGAAAAAGAGTAGCCTAGTAGTAGCCCGGCGTTTCATTATTCAAATGAAATGTTATAGATAAGTATCGTCGTCTTCTCTTATAGCTGTCGTACTAGAGTCGTCAAACGGGCCATCGACAAGGGCTAAGAACAGGGCAGAGTGAGCCCCGATGTTGTTGTATATGTATAGACGCCAGATAAGAGGCTGGATTAGATTTCACGAGCGGCGCGCGGTAGCAGCAGCGGGCGCGGGATAGCAGCTACCCTTTCGGCCCGTTTAGATCTCTTGTTATTCTTTTTCTTCGGCTTGTTTGATGGTATAAGAATCCCAAGGAGACGTGACGAGAATGAATCGATGGCTCGGAAGAAAAAATACAAGATGTACGCAACCGGCACTGCTTCCGCTTATCCGGACGCGCACCGCCACCCATCGCCTTATTTATTTATTTATTTATTTCGCATTTACGGCTCCCGCTCTTTTTTATTTGTCTATTTATTTCTCTATTGCCTCAACACTCGTTACCTAAATCTAGTCAATTATAGCTACGCCAAAAGCCGGCTCGCGACATGCCTCGTCGTCTTTACAGACATTTCCCCTCATCATTTATAATACAAGAAGACACGATACGTTTAAACGTCTTTATTGGCCCGCATTCAGCCGTCGGCCTTGTTCCCCCCCAACAGTTTACGTAGTCTACTGACTAGCCGACGGGAAACAATAGCACCTTTTTGCGACGGAACACGACGGCAACCAACTCCCGCCCAAAGGGAGCAACACGCATCCGTAACGTGACTTTTGTTTTAATGAGGACGCATCCGCCAGGGTCGAAAACCCCACACAGCAGTTGTGGTAGGTGGAGGGGAAGCCCTTTTGCCTCGAAACGGATGAGGATTCCGCACACACTGGTGAAGAGCACAAGATTGCCGGGCGGCTAATGTTGAAATGCGCGGGAGCCGGCAGCTGGGCAGCTCGCCGCGGTCAAAAGGCCAAAATCCTCCCCCCTCCTTATATATCTCTGACTATTGTCTAATAAGACTGTACACACAGTTGTACATATTATATTTCAGCGGTGGCACTATAGCACTTGGACGGACGGCGTCCAGTCGCCTTCATTTACGGAACAAAAGGGCACTACATGGTGGTGGTCGTCGTCGTCCTTTCGTCCGCTGGGGTCGTTGGAAACCCGTCGATGGAAGCCGGAGTAGTTGTACATACGCACGCACGCACTCGGTGCAATTAAACGCTCGGTTGCTGGTGGTGGTACAGACCATTGAAACTTTTTTTCTTTTTCTTTTTTTTTTTTATCTCCTCCCTCTTTCGCTTTTGTCCGTCTCCTTGTTAGTCGTAGTACCTCAAACACGGTTTTCCTCGAGTCTTTCAACGTGAAAGACCTACAACTTTCAGCTGCCTTTGGTCGACGCTTCAAGTGTCGCTTCGGCATCCAGTTCGACGCCCCTCTTTTCCGATGACGACAAGTTGTTTTCTACGTACGTAGTATATATATATATAATATAAGGGGGGGGGGCTCTCTTCTAGTGCCGCCGTCGTGGCTGCCGTCGGGGGTATATTTCGAATACCGCAAAGAAGTTTTTAGCCCGGCTGCTGGGCAAAGTTTGAAAGGGAGAAAGTTTCCCGCGCGAGCGCAGGAACAACTTTGGCCGCGATCGTCTTATTTCTCTCTCTCTCAGTCTTGCCTTAAGACTTAATACGCCCTTTATGACGCTCTTATAGGCCCTACACTCCACAAACTCTATATAGACAGCAAGGACTGTTGGTCCTTCACCATCCATAGCGCACGAGTGTCTCTCTCTCTCTCCCCCAAACAAAAGAAGATGGATTGAAGGAATCCTTGCATCGACGGCAGGATAAGCTATTGCAACACATAACTGTTGGCTAGAACTCCGGAAGGATGCGACAAAAACAGGATCAAAACTATGGACAATCCGAGACAAAACATTCACCGTGATATATGACAGTGCTTGAATGTAGAAATATGTTCGCCAATGTCTAGAAGTCGCAAAACTTTTCGCCAATTCTCGCTATTGAGGCCAGACGACATCGTCGGCTAAAGAAATATGTATACAGACACTATTCTGCCGTCTCCTTTGTCCAAGTACCTTCAGAAACGTAATACTTGTATTGGTACCGACGCGTCATGGACGTCCTTTTGTGCGGCACTTGAAGGAACTGGAAATAGAATGCTCGTCGCTTTCTATCAATAAGAAATGGAAAGAACAAATAAACATTCAACGCCCAACTGACGTAAGCAGATCTTTTTACCAAGTCACCAGCAATTCCATCAAATAAGCAGAAGTAAGGAAGTCGATAGAAATCGAGGAAACACATCGTGTAAGGGTCGCGACGACAACACAAGTTGTTTTAGTTTTGGGGGCAAGTGCGCGGTGGAGCTAGATATCCTTGAGCAGTTCGCTGCCTCGCAAAGTTAACACGATAAAGAAATCGGAAGACTTCGTTTTTTTTTCTTCCGTCTCCGTCAGGAAAGATATCGTGATCGAGGTCCCAAAAGTTCGAATTCCCAAAAGTCTTCCGCTCTTCTTTTAATCAAACATATACATTTATTGATGTGTTCTATGTGTACACGGGTTCTTCCCCGGCACTAGCCTCTATTGGGGAGTTAGTTATATTATAGTACTAGCGATGGACAAGACGCCGGCAAAAGCATTAGCGCATTCGATCGAGTCGCCGAGGCTATGTACTACCGACGACGCTGCTGCCGGATGACGAGTGAATTATTCCACACGCCCCGCCAAAAAACTTGGCCAGCGTCGTCGGTCGGTTCTGTAGCTACGCTTATGGGATTCCCCATCAGGCCAACTGGCCCCTTTTTTTCTCTTCTTTTCTCTTTTTCTTCTTTTCTCTCTCAGGCTCCTTCTGGCTCCTCTTCCCGTGCCCATAACTCAGTCGGACGACGGTGAATTGGGATCTTGGAGGCCTCCAACTTGTACGTTACGGACCCCTACACACATGGCCAGATCAAGATATGATTGCTGCTGCTGCAACGACTTGTACGCCGTCCAAATCGATGGCGCACGGATACCGCGCGCGCGGTGGAGAGAGAACAGAGGACGAGACAGCACGCGCCATCATCATCCGCATTTCGTGATGATCCTTTTGATTCTTTGTCATCATTTTCTTCTTCTTCTTCTTCTTCTTCTTGTCTGTCTCCGTATTAGTCACCGATACATTTCTTTGATTCTCCGGCGGACGCCTTTCTCCCCTTTGTTGTACTCGCCCCCTTTTGACTTTTCTACAACTGCCGACGCTACAGTTTTTCGTCGGAACAAAGCGCGGGATATTTGAAGACTCGGTGCATCAGTTGGCCAGGAACAGACGGACTAAATCCCAAAAGTTGCCGTCGAAATTGGGGAGGACTGTATAAACAATCAAAGATCTCGGTTGTTGTTGTGAAATAAAAGGGTTAACGTAGTAGCATTCCCTTTGAAGGGATTTGTCGTCGCGATTACTGATCCCAACGAATATACAGAGAGGGGGGAATAAGAGAGTAGTAGCCGGCGGATCGTGCTTGCGCTTCTGCTTGTAAATCTAGGCCTTTACTAGTGGAACAAAAGGAATAAGAAAAAGGAAATCTTTCGGATAGGAACTGTGGGTGGTGTGTACACGATGATAGAGAGAGAGAGAGACCACGGGCTCTGATCAAGTGGTTTCGGCTGTTGGAGAAGCGATCGACATGCGCGAAATAGCCTCGTTATCCAGCTGCGCGCTCTCTCCTTCCGCCTCTCTCTCTTTCTATTCTTTATTTTTCCTTTTTTTTTCGCCAACAACGGTCGGGAGATAAAAGGCCACTCGTCGTAGCGCACAATATACTACTAGCAGAACCAGCTAGAGCAAGACCCCTCCCTCGGCCAGCACCAACACGCGGCTCTTCTCTCTATAGCCGGTACTGTGCTCCGTGACCGGGCTGCTCCATGCCGTCAGCATATATAGAGGAGGGTCGACTCTGTCTGCCTTTCACAGTCGGTCCTCGCGAGGGCTTCGAACAAGTTGCAGGGTATTGAGGTGTAGACGAGTGGATGCTCTGCTGGAGAAGTAGAGAGCACGCCAAGTAGCTTTGCAGCAAAGGTACAACGGCCCGTCAGTACAAGAGTCGCTTCTCGACAGAGTGCACGTGCTTCTTCTTTTCTTCTTCGTTGTTGGTGGTGAATAACTCGACACCGACTCAAAACCAGAACCAACAAAACTGTTTCGTGTGTTGTGAGCGAGGGCGTTGTTGTATATCTTTTAAGGTTCGTCAAGTTCTTCCTGGTAGACTTGTCTCTCTAATCAACAACTCGCCAAGTTGGCGCAACTTGGTCAACTTTCCTAGAGAAACAAGTAACCTCGGTTGAGCTGACACGGCTGTAGAGTACGTACTCCTCTTCTGCACCTGACGGCTAAGATTTGCCCCGAATTTTCATCCCGTCAAATAGGAGAGTTTCTAGCGTACCGTACTACTCCCCTTCTTCGTGGAATACAACTCGTACTAGCTCCCATCGTTCTATCTTTCTTTGATTAACTTTGGCCCAAGCAGTATATAGCACTGGCTCCTGGTGCTGGTGGGAGGAAATCTCGTTCGCTCACTTCCCCTTTTGCTTTGCTTAGCGTTGCGCCAGCATCACGCTCAGTGAGAGAGAGAGAGACGTAAATGATTGCTCGTATCGAAAGTTGCCTTTCTTACCGACTAGTTGGTCCCGATTCCCGACCCGATGAATCCCCTAGAGATTCGCTAATGAACGAGTAACGGTTCACATCGGGAAACTCTCTCCATCTTCGTTCTTCCTCGCTCTCTCTCTTTTTTCCCCTCTTTTCCACGTTATATCTCTCCATCTTTTCTACTATAGATATAAATATATACTTCGTACATTTCTGTCTCTACTCAATCCGCGTTTCTGGCACGGTTTTATACCGGGCGAAACTCTCCCGCGGACGGCAACATCCGAATAGCCAACCGCCGCTAATGGGATTGAACCATCCAACGTTTGTCGAAAAGCGCCAGAGTGTTGCTGTGCGCGCGCGCTTCTGTGTTGTTTCTCCACCGTGCTGCGTTCGAGTGCGTGTTTGACCGCCCTTTAAATGCTCCGTACAATACACTCTCTCTGCGTACTGTACACAGAAATATCCCGAGCTCATATCACCCAATAGACGAGCTGCTGGTGATACCTGACAACTGGCGGTTACCAACAGTTATCCAACTAATACGTACAAGGAAAAAAAAAACAAAATTATAGTGCTGTCGATTCAACCGGTAAAAACCTACAACCGCCATGGCGCGACAAGCCCTTCTTGTCGGTAAGTTGATTATTCCACCTTTTCCTCATTTTCAAAAAAGCTTCCGTCTATCACCGTGTGCCTAATCGGTGGTTCACCTGCCTACGCGCCTCGTTCAGCGCAAACTTGACGATCCTCTTGACGTTCCAGTGAAGCGTCTACACAAGTTTTTTCCCCCTCTTTTCATCTCTTTGTTTTTTTCTTTTTCAACTGGAGAGGCCTGAAAGATTAAGAGAGATAGAGCGCGATGTCTCTGCAAAGTGGAGCGGACCACAAGTGACTTTACATGCGTGCCATCATCAATGATTTGATCGGTTCTAATAATATCGACATTGATGCTTATCGCTAATCGTCTCGTCCTCTGGAAAATCATTTGCGTCACGCGGTAAAAGATGAATGCGACCGATTATGCATCGTCCAATGACTGCGGGACAGATTTATTTATGTTGAAAAAAAGGAACCGATTCGGATATACCCTCTGCTTCCCATTGCGGCCGGAATCGAGAAAAAGAAAGAGTTGTTTTTATAGTTTCCAGAAAAACCATGAATGTCGTTGATATTTGTGGTATACGTATAATAGGTTTTATACGGTTCGGTTGGAGAGAAAAGGATATCGTTATAAAACGTCTTCATCGTTTCTTTTTTTGGGGAGGAGGAAGAAAATGGCGCGTTATTGTAGTTCCTGGAGCCCTGTTGCTGCTGTCGCCGCCTCCGACCGGATTCAAGGGCCGGAAGCGATGACATCAGTCTTGGCTTCTTCCTTTTTTTTCTTATATTCCTTATTTAGTTTTTTTTTCTCCGTCTTCCAATGCCGGCATTAGTTTCTCTGCAAAGTGTAATGACCGACCGCAGAGCCGCCTGAGCACTTGCACTGTGGCAGCGGCATCAGTCCGAATAAATAAGGGTGAATTGGAAATGCCGAGATTTTATTCCGAAATGGAATAAAATCAAGTGCTGGGGCAGGAATCGACGGAATAGCGGGAGGGAAGAAAAAGAAAAAGAAGGGAAGCGCCCATTGCTTCCGCCATGGCTTCGAGTCGGAAGTAGATATATCTATGGGCCAACACAGCGAAAAGGAACTCGGCGTCTTCTCAGTCCCGAGATTCATCTTTCTCTCTTCTTCTACGACTATACTTGGAAAAGCGGGAGAAGAAGAAGATAAAAAAGAAAAGGAGCCAAAAGAAAGATGAAGAAAGATGAGAATCGATGCGCAAATAGCGGACAAAATGTCGGAGGGCCGTCAAAAGAAGAAGCTTTGCTACTGGTAGTAGATATGGTGATGGTTTTTGCTCGCTACACTAGTTCCTCTCTGGCCATCAACGGCCAAGACCGAAGAAAAGAAACGACGTCAAAACTAAGGCAAAAACGCTGCTCCTCCGTACTGATTCGTCGTCCCTTTCCTTTGATGTAATAGAGAGAGTAGTACCCGGACACCGTCGAGGTACCACCTACTACTAGCACTTCTTGTATCTCTTGGTAACTCGACACATCCCCTTGTACTTTTACCCAGCGTGATTTTCTTCTTCTCTCGTCCCTTTATCTTCTTGTCTTGTATATACAGCGGCCGTGTTGGGTGTTAATGATCCAACAAGACCCCAACAGCTCCGTGGCTCCCACAGTCCCCGGCCACTCCATTATATACCACCACAACGCCTAGAGGGGGGATGACGACGGGAAAATAACGACGACGTTATTCAAATAAAAAGAGAATGTTGATGATCTGAGAATAGAGAAACATCAATCAATTATAAAACAAACCATTACATCCATCTTTATTTTTTGAAGCAAGAAAATTTGTTGATGAAAAATATATACTTTAGCCCGTCTGATAATGATGGCCATTAGAATGCGGACGGATCACCGTCGATCAGTCTCTGACCTCTTTGATGCCTCATTCTCTTTTCCGTAAATCCCCCCCTCTCTCGTGTCGTACCCGGTGCTACGTATCTTTTCTCTTTCTCTCCAGGGACAACAGCGGCGGAGGGATACGCCAGTGGGGAAACGGTGAAGGAGAGTAATGAACGAGGCTTGTCCATAATCTGAGCGACGTTTCATAGTGTACATCCGGGTTGCACGTGGTATTAGTAAGAGGCCTAGACACGCATCGAAGATGGCCGAGTGTCGATAGCTAAAAAAGAGGAGGAGGAGGAATAGAGACGCACCGAGGGCGTCGGGCGGCGCCGTGAGTCATGCACTCTCTAAAATGCAACCAGGGCGGCAGAAGCTAGGGACGACGACGGGGCAGATCATTAATCAAGTCGTCCTATCTGTCCAAAGAGCATTGATCATTCCTCTCTCTCTCTCTCTCCTGGATCCTCTTTTCTTTTCTTTCTGCCGATCTTTTTAGAGCCATTTCTAGGTACTCTTTTTGTTTGCTGTTGTTGTTGTTGTCGTCGTCGTAGGCTTAGACTTTTTGCGCGATGTATCAATATAAATCCATTACTGCGTCTCTCTCTCTGAGTTGACCCGCTTTTTGGTCAGTGTTGCTTTTATTCCATCTAGGAGACAGTTGGTGTATTGTCGCGATCCATTGCGCCGTCTCCTCCTTCCCCCAAAAAGAGGAAAAACAAAGAGGAGAGACGACGGAGCCCGAAAGCGAGCTCTTTGGAGCACTTTGCACTCTTTGACGTGATCTCTGTAAAAGAGTTGCGAGCTCTTATTGAATTCCCCGCCGTCGTCTTCGTCTTCTTCTCTAGACCGGGGGGTCTACGGGTTCTCTCTAGAATAGACGACAGCAACAGCAACACCCACTAACAGCGGCCAGCAGCCCGATAACAGCTAGGGCGAGTGCTGGTCAAATCCGATACCAGCTCCAGTCTTTTTTTCTTGCTGTTGTTGTTGCGCCCACCCATTCTTCTTCCGTCCAGCCTTTTATCTGACTACTAGATACTTTTAAGGCGTGCTGTGTTCTTTCTACAAAAGAGAGAGAGAGAGAGCAATTCAACTGTTCTTTGTTGTTTGACGTTTCGTGTGATCTCGTTTGTTGGTAGTTTCTCCCTCCTTTTATATATAGGAACCTGGGCCTTCTTCTTTTCTTTTTTGTGATGACGCAGGATATGCTGGTAGCAACATTCTAATTACGGGTAAGGGCAGTCAAAGGGAGCGAAACCTGATCACGTCGGATCTGAAAATTGATTGATGAACTTCGGGGCAACAATTTTTTGCCTCCCCTAACCCGCTTCATTAATGACATGATGGACACTAAACACAGGCAGTAGGCCGCCGTCTCAATTCTTCATAGTCTTTTCTTTCCTCCTCCTTCGTCGAGTTATTATTGTTCTCTCTTTTTTTTCTTCTTCCATCATTCGTTAATAGCAGCCTCTCTATGCTCTTGAAGTAGATACAGCAGTGTAATGTTAGCAGGAAATGTGTTTAGTAGTGGAATTGGGTGTATAAGAGCACTGCTTCTACTACTACCACTCGGTCGGTCGGTCGGTCGTCGCACTGATAGTCATAGTTAGTGATAATGTATAGTGAAAGCATCGTTTCCGTTGTTCCCGGGGAAACAATTAGCAAGCGCGCAGTAGACTATGCCACGCACACGCTCCCGCTCCGTCCTCGCCGCCGCACGCGCCCGTCTCTATTCACGGAGATACTCAATTAGATGATCAAGAGACGAAAAAAAAAAACAAGAAAAACTGAAACCCAAAAGTCGCTATAGCGCTCCTATGGCACTCTTTCCGTCCGTCAGCCGTCACACAAGAGGACCAGTAACCATCACAATCTCTTCAGTCTCTTATTATGGTTGCTGCTATGTTCTTATAGTTTTTTCTTCTCTTCTTCTTCTTGTGTGGTATTTCTTTTTTTCCTTCTTCCGCTCTACGTCGTCGTTTTTGTGTTGACGTTGATATAAACACATCTCGGGAGCATCTAGCGCGCACACTTGCTGCTTTGTTTCCAGTCTGGAGAAAAAAGACGGCTCTCTATCCATCTCCGAGACGCGGTCTCATTAAGTTCCCTCCCTTTCCAAGTTTGACTCTTCGCTCTTTAGTCTCTAGATAGAGCGCGAATCCTTCACTGTTGTTGTTGTTGTTGCTGCTGTAGTATCTTCCTCTGTCTTGTGTGTTGGTCCCTATTGCGCCATTGACGTGATCCTTTTCAATTGCTGCCGCCTGCGGGGACGGGAGCGACAAGACGACGGGGGAGTTTTGGGAAGCCTGGGTTCCTCGGAATATGCTAAACGCGACGGAGTCTCAGTTGCAACATGGAGAGGATCCGATGGAGCAACAGAGCACCGGGGCCAACGAACGTTCCCGCGGGCGTTCGCTATCGAACTATCGCCGGCTTTTGTCTTTCATTTCCCTATATTATATTTGTTTGTCCAAAGTCAGAACCCGAAAGCTGCTTTGAGTTATTAGTTTGTTCTATCCTCCCACGCGACTTCATCTCTCCCGCTTTTTCCAGCTAGCATATCTATTTGTCCCGTCGTCTATGCAAAGTCGTAGGTGATCTCTTGTCTCAATAATCTGCTCTCGTACTGCGCACTCGAATTCTTCGATCGTTCCCAACCGATCGTCAAAACGGGGGGGGAGGAAAAACCCTAAGAGATTATATCAATTCCAAGTGGCCGGTTCTTTTGAAGTTCGGGAAGGAGAAAGAATCCCGCGGGACACGACGAAATGGAGGCGGCTACTATATACATACGTATATATATTCTAAAACAATAAACGTCATCGGCCTGTGTTGAATGGTTTAATAGTTTCGCTGCCGGCCATCGTCGACTCTATAGGCCCATCAAAACCCGGTTATAACGCCGCTCTCAACGGCTCGGTCTGTTGCTGGCGCTTGGGCGTTGCCTCCCTCTCTCTCTCTATAATATTACTGGCGTCGTTTCCGCACTTGCTGGTCTGTTGATGCTGTTGCCAGGTTTTAATTGCCATTCGCATGGATATGAGCGAGCTGTCACTTACTCCAAAGTGCTAATGGAAAGTGGGATCCGAGGGCGGGAGCTTGTGTATATACATAATATACACGAGTCGGATGTGTATAGGCAGAGCAGAGGAGCGAGCGCCGCGTATCTAAACGGGCACGGCAGAGCTGCAGGATATAGTAACAGATAAAAGGATAAGTCGCGTTCGCCAAAGGCACCGAGAGAAATTCAAATCGGGAACTCGCTGCGTTCGGTTCTCTCTCTCTCTATTCAATCGACGGACGGGTTTAGTAGATGCCCGTTGTCTCTACACACAAAAGGACAACCGGCAGGGCGTCGCCAGCGTCTCCCTTCTCTACGGCGACGCGTCAAAATGACCCAAGGAACGGCAAAAGAGCCTTCTAGAGACTTAATGAGGCCTGAAGCGGCTGTCGGAGGGGGACGTTGCTCTCGATCTCGACTTACAGCCGAAAGAGAGAGGGAGAGAAAAAATCGTCGTCAAAATTAATGGCTTAGGTCGAATCGAATAGACGTTTCTATATAAGAAACTTACCTGCACAGATCTCTCCTCCGTCTATGTTTCAGTTGGAGAGACGTTCCGTACAGTGATTGCCACCGGGACATGATTTTCCTGTTAGGAGTCGGATCTCATCGCTCTCTTTCCACTCTCTCTGTCTGTCTCTCTATACACGCTGCTCCATTTGCGATGGTTTTGACTCTCTGTGTGCGCGCTGAGAGATCGAGAGAGACAATGAGCGAGAGAGAAGAGCATCGCCGATTGTCACCTAATTGCCTGTTGACACTACGGAGAAAGAGCCAGCTAGAGAGAGGGCCAGTATTGGTCTATAAGGAGAGTCAGCGGGATCAGGTAAGGGATTGGCAGGAGGCAGCAAAGAGAATTGATGAGAAAAGAGCCGAAAGTACGGAGCCAGAGGTTTGAGGGAATCGATAGACGTTGCTCTGTTCAATCTGTTTTTCGGGAAAAGGGGGAAAGGACCTGATTTTCCCGTTCTGTATGGTACGTACTATAATACACTGGCTCTCTCTCTCTGTCTGCTGCTGCTGCTGCAGGTCCCTTTCTACTCTTTATCCATGCATCGATGAAGCCGAAGAGATGAGAGAGCAGCGTCGCGAACGAGCGGTATTACGCTAGAATGACCTTATCCACGACACGCGTGGGACAGCATCCGACGCTGGATCGTGTTATACAAGAACGAGATGGGTTGTTCCCCTTTTATACGTTTTCATCCCTTTTTCTCTCTCTCTTTCTCAACTCTCATCACTCGGGTTTATTCAGTTGTTATGAAACAAATAATAAAAAATAGAACCGAAACGGAGAGAGAGAGACAACGCCGGGCCATCTGTTTCCGTATGACTGAGTCAAACAGAGAGACGACGGCGGCGGAAGAGCAAAAGAAGTCGATAGAATTTGAACGGGACAATTGGATTCGACTCTGAGGAAAACAAGAGTAGAGAGAGAGAGATACGAGGATAACAAAGTCAATTTTCCACCCCACATTTTCCACCCTCGATCCATCCATTCATCTCCCTTTTTGGCCATCCATCGCCGCCAATCCGCTCTGAGCGCGCCAAAGAGGCCTAATACATAATAACATTGGAGCTGACAACTCTGCACACAACCAGTTGAAAACACCCAGAAGAAAAAAAAGAAGTCAGGAGGGGCGTCGGGCGACGGCTTGGGGGAATTTTCATCCGAAATTGTCGGGTCCAATGGACCGTTTTATTGGCACACAAAAATCCCTGATCCTTTTTCCCGGGGATTACGGCACACTTATAGCGACAATTCCCGATTGGAATATTGTCTTTGCCGACGAGCAAGGATTAGACTATATATATATATACGTACGAATGCCGACGCTACCCCTGCAAGACTAGATCGCAGTATTGGCTGCGCCCATTGTGTTGCGCCATCAAAGAAAAGAAACGTTGCCCGGTTCAATGTCGTCGCCCATTGGCCCATTACAGCACAAAATAAGCCATCGATTTTTCCTGTTTCCTTCCATTGTCTTCTTCTTCTTCTTTTTGCGCTGCTGCTGCGCTCCGCTCCGCTCCGGGTCGACAAGCTGCCAGTCAGCGCGGCCTAGAGATAGACGAGGTGTACTATGTAGCCATCAGCGCCCAATATCTGCCCCGAACCAACTTGATAAATTATTCACCGCGCACGGCGGAGCAGCAGCATCGACTGCTACTACGCTCCTTCCTAGTATCGGCCGACGCGCACTGCCTCGGTTCACGCGTTTACTCACATACATCTACGGGACTCATTGAATATCAAACGGAGCAGAGCCGAAAAGGCCATGCCCCGCGCGGCCGCGCCCATTATACAACCCCCGCACAGCAGCAGCGGCGGCGCACCCGCGGGAGAGACCGGGGCTACCATCAAAGCTCTACGTATTAGACACGGCCATGTACTGTATTTTGATGTAATAATCGTATTAGGTTCTCTCTCTCTCTCTGTTGTTGTTGTTGTTGTTCCATTTTTTTGGTCCGCCATGATGGGAATGCCCGATGTCGAGCATTAGCTCCAGCGTTTTTATTATTAGCGGACAAGAGACAGAGCTCGGCAACAACAGTTTGATGCCTAATCATATATGCAGGAATAAGCGACGACGATCCCCTTGTATTGATTGAATCGACACACGAATGGTACTCGGCCAGCAGGGCAAACCCTCGAGCTTCAAGTGCACTCGGCAGCACACAACCATCATACCAGTAGCTAGCCTGCTACATATTATTAAGCTCCCGCTGTAATGTCACGCGTGTTCTATCGATTTATCGACTTATTCGATGAATCTCGCCGCTCCGTTCATCATTGTCGGGTCTCTAGCAGCAATGGCAGTATCACTTATTCAGTTGGCGTTTGGGGGCCAAGTGATTGGCTCTATCATTCGACTATACTACCAGAGGGGAATCCCAACAGAGACAGCAATTCACTTCCCCAAAATAAACCAACTCTCATTAATTATTGGCGCAGGTATGATGACCTTCTGGTTGCTGCTGGCGTTTGCTCCTACTTCCGGC
The DNA here is from genome assembly GCA_022539655.2 of Ceriodaphnia dubia. Taxonomy (NCBI): domain Eukaryota; kingdom Metazoa; phylum Arthropoda; class Branchiopoda; order Diplostraca; family Daphniidae; genus Ceriodaphnia; species Ceriodaphnia dubia. The sequence goes on from JAKUCG020000249.1 coordinate 800,897, forward strand.
GTGCGACTGACGGGCTTCAAGATTCCCAGTTTGGCCATGTACGGAAGCGACGTGGAGCTCGACTGCCCTTTCACCGTTCTCAACCGAAAAACGCAGCTCTACTCCGTCAAGTGGTACCAGAACTCGGAGGAATTCTACAGCTACATATTCCAGGAACGTTCACCCGTCATGACTCACCCGCGACCTGGAATCCGCGTCGATGTGAGTAAATTCACTCTGATTCTTGACTTTCTTCTTCTGATATATATACGTATTTCCATTGCTGCTTAGCATTAGAGCCAACAGCATCAGGAGCAGGACCGTCTAATAGGATATGGCAGGGACGGCAGATGGTGATGTCGTTAATCATCATCGCCGTATAGAGCGGAGATTAGGTGAGGGGGAGGACGCGAACTCTTCATATATCGAGTCATCTCTCCTTAATACTCTTGTTCCCGCTGCCACCGCTGCCTCTTTTGATTCTGCCGTTGTGTTCTGGCACTCGTCATCTAGTACAATATATCCGGGGTCCAGTTCATCCGATCGGAAGTTTCCTTCCGGCTCGATTTGATTCGGTTTCGTAGATCCGTAAAGCTGATGGCATCGGCGTAGTCGGCGGCTGATATCCTCGTCTCCTTGCGGTGTTTGAGTCATTAGCGCCGGTCGACTTGTGTCTTCCCCTCAGTGAGGAGACGATCTAGTAGTAAGTAGCCGGCCCCGCCGATGTGCTCATCATCAACCCCTCCGTCCTCAGATTTTATCGATCCGCTTTGGAATACACGTACACTACAGCGTAGCGTAGTATTCGAGTCAGTCGGCGGCGACCGCCACAGCCAGCACGGTACACCCGATTGAATTATGGAACCTTCTCTTTTCATCCAAGTGCAGAGCACCATAGACACACACATAAGGATCACCTCCCCTACTACGTTCCTACCCGTGCTATCTATCAGAGAGGGGTTGGGGGGGAAAGTAGAAAAGATTGGGAAGGCGCAAGGAGGAAGAAAGGGAAAAAGGCGGGATCCGCAGTGCAGTATGCCTTTAAACAGTATTGATTGGAAATTGTTTGGTAAAAAATAGGTTAGACGAGGCGAGAGAGAAAAGGAGTGAGAGACGATGGGTAAAGAGAGGGAATGGAGATAAAGAAGATGGAAGCGAGACGGACCATTTGTTGATGAAGTTAGCCGTCTGCTGTTTCGATACTACTGCCGGGCTGCAGAGTGTGCACCCGCCCACCGTTCCGTCCACCCTTCCAACCCGCTGCAAGTTGCAAAAGAGCTCGAGCGCTGTCTCACATATCAATAATTGAAGAGGCCCGTGCGTCGAACGATGGCACGGCAGAGGAGCAGCCCATAAGGGAGGGTGGAGGGCGATAAGGCTGGCGGGCATCACGCCGGCCGAATGGGGAAATGCTTTTAATATGATGGGAAACAGAGTTGCGTGAGTTGAAAAGCGGCCGGGCAATGTTACCACCGCAACCGATCGCGAGAGAGTACGACGACCGAACGTCGTAGAGACTCCGCCCACCATTTTTCTTCCAATTACGTCACTTGTAGCTCGGCCCACGTACCCCCCGATGAATACAATGTTCAATATTTTTAATTGATTGGCCTCGCATTTAGGCAGCAGCAGCAGCAGGAGCCTTGATGTTGTTGCGGGATACCCTCTTTTAAATATCGAACCTGTCCTCCTCCTTTTTAATGAAGATAATCGTTCAATTAGGCAGCCGAAACGGATGGTGGTTAGCGATTCGTTAAGGAATTGTTCTCCCCCTCTCTATTATTATTGTCCAATCGACTTTGCATTTTCATCAAATGCCTTTTACTACAATAGTCTGGAAAAAAAGAGGCCGTTTCCGCTCAACTGTAAGCTGTTACCCGAAACTGACGAGTTTAACTTTGGCTCGAGTTAACTGTTACCATCAAAGAAAGGTTCCAAGTCTAGTCCCGTACTACTCCTCAAGTTATGTCTAGAGCCGGGCACGGAAGTAGATTCATCATTGGAAGCGGTTCTCTTCTCCGGTGAGATCAATGGCCTCTCGATGCCCCGCGACGAATCAAACCGAGAAAACGAAGTCAAATCAAAAGGAGGAGGGAAGCGATTAGGAGCGGCAGAGAAATAAAGTTGGGCCCCAAGTCTTCCAATGGATTGGGCTCAGAGTTGCTAGATGACAGCACCCAAAAACTATTACCCACTACCCAAGTTTTTCAGCTGGCGTCGTCAGCAGTAACGGCGCGCAACTCTTTCTAAAGAGATAAGTACGTTATTCAGTTAGTTAGGAGAAGCTGGGTTTCAATTCAGAGACATATCGGACGTCATCAAACGAAAAAGGGCGAGTGGGCGCGAGAATGGGAGTCGGAAGTAAACAAGTTCCCCAGAGTTTTCGGTCGACTCGACAGTTTTTCGATTACAATTGGCACCCAACGATCTAATCATTGTCAACTTCTTCTTTCTCCACTTGTTTTGCCCTCCTGTTTGCGGACGTCATTACAGCTGACCCGATCCAATACCACTCGAGTGACGCTCAAATCTGTCGACTTTAACACATCGGCCACTTTCCAGGTAAAAACTTTTGAGATTCATTCGTCAAAAAAACTTGCCCATTTGTGCATTCTTTTTTATTGTTTTCCTCCCGGCGCCTTTTTTGTTGACGGGATACTCCAAAGTTTTCCGTCATCTTCATTCTTCTTCTCTCTGCCTTTTTCAGTGCGAAGTATCTGGAGACGAGCCCTACTTCGAGTCTGTTCGCCGTACAGCCAATATGACCGTCATCCGTGAGTGTTTTTTTTTTTCTTCTTTCTATTTGCTGATGCTATCATTCAAAATATATGTAGTGTTCATCGTGGGCAGCAAAAGCAGGAGCAGCACTTTACCATCTCCTCCGACTTCCGTTCTAGCTCTATATTTCATTTTCAAACGGCCTTATCCTCTCTCTCTCTCTCTCTATTTCCGTTACTCGTCACTTTGGCTTCATTCCAGCGACAGTTTCAATGAAAATTTCGCCATTTGCCTTTTCGTCTCCCTTCTTTTTTTTCTCTCTCTCTTTCTCCCTCTTGAATCCGCTCCCTTTTCTTGGCCTCGTCAAATTGATTGCTCTCAGCTTTCAAAGTTATCGACATACCATATCCCCAGCCCGGCGGATTCATTACGCCGCCGACCGAGAGCTAGTACTACTACAGTAGTAGACAACTCAACTACTGGTAGTACTATAGGACTGGTATAGAGAGGATGACAAGTAATAGCAGCAGCAGCCCTATCTGGGAGAAAAAAAGTACTGGGCTATATAGTGGCTGTTACGCAGCCCGCCGCGCCATCCGCCAGTGCTGCTAGAAAATTTCTATTCAAATCTTGTGCAGTGTCGGACAAGAGATGAAATGTTAATTCGATGCAGATGTCGTATACACTGTGTGATGCTGGTGGATGAGCTGCTTAGAGCCGCCACCTCATCTGGAGACGAGCGCTTTTGTGCGTGTCGGTGCGTTTTTTCCCTTTTTTCTTCTTCCGCCTAGATTCCCTTATCTTCTTTTCTTTCTTTTTCGCCTTTTTTTCTTTTGTTGGGCCGATTACCTCTACTCCCGTCGTCGCACCCCGGCTCTGTCTAGCAGTAGTACAGAGAGCGTGAAACTTCCGACACTCACAGGCTCTCCCGTCGCCCATAATACATAGACGACTGTGTATGTATAAACTGTATCTATCGGGCCGGGTCCGTCGATGTTTACAAATGCGACTCATTTCCTCTGCTCCTGGTTTTCTCTATCTTAATCTTTGAATCCCTTTCTTCTTTTTTTCGACTTGGTGTATATATATATATTCTTTATTCTTTCCTCCCTCCTCCTCCCACTGCTCCTCGCCGTTCTCTTATTATCGGTGCTGGTCTTCTACTCTCGTCTCTTTTGTCCGAAACTGTCTGACTCGTCTGTCTGTCTCTCGTTGTTGGCACGGCGCGTGACCGAAATTGGGCATGTCGACGTCCGCACGTAACAGAGGTTGCCGAAGACGGACCGCTCATCAGCGGCCTGCGGGATCAATACGAGCTGAACGAGCAACTGGACGTTAATTGCACATCGCCGTCCATCACGCCCAACATCGGCGCCCACCAGTCGCGGCTCGTCTGGCGACTCAACAGTCAAACGGTGCGTATATACAATGCGTAGTTTCTTATATATCTAGCAAAGAGCCTACCACAACCAAAGAAAAGAAAAGGAAAAAAAAGACTATCAGATAGATAGATTTGATATTTGGCCTATTCAGACGAACAATTCGGATGCGGTTATCGCTTACAGTCCTCTACGTGGAAGCGCCTTTTCAACTGGCCTAGCTGTTACTAATATGTTGCGAACATTTTCTGGAAGGAAAAGAGGGAACAAGACCGTTGTGTGTACCGTAGTCTATAGCCTCTGACGTCTTGATCCATCATCATATTGGTTATTCAAAAAAAAAAAAAAAAATGGAAGAAAAGAAGAAGACGAAGCCAGCGAGGAATAGAGAAATGAAATAGAAGATGGAAGACGAAGGAAGTCCCTGTTTCCTGTTTCCTCCGGGGAGATCCAGCCGCGCGGTGGGAGGATTTATTCATGCTCGGAAGCACATCAGAGTGGCTCCACCCAACATCACCGTGGAAATAAGGCGGTGGCAGCAGCAGAAGCAGCAGGAAAGCCACTGCGGAATATATAGGGCCGGCGGTGGCGACGGTCTAAGTGTATCAAGAAAAAGAGGAGAACAAAGTGTCCCGCTAGCTTCGTCTTCTTCCATGTCGTATGAGTTCGGTGGATTATTTGAAAATCAAATTTGTGATGCCTATATAAGCCCGCACCCACGCCGCACGACTAGACAGCCAAGTCTCTTTCTCTCTCGACCCAATATATAACGCAATACGCCAATTCTTGTTTGCTTGCTCAGGTGGACGGCCAGACTGTTCAAATGCAATCGGCCGATCCGTCGCTGACAGTCATCAACTTGCGCTTGATCCTGACCGAGCGCCACTTTGATCCGAAAACGGGATTGCTCCGTCTCAACTGCTCACTAGCCCTCGGTAAGCCCAACGCCATCTTCTTCAACCGGAGTACGGAACTTAGCGCCGCGCTTATTCATCCGACCACCGTTCTCGATCCGCGGCCGACGCAACGCTCCTCCAAGAGCAAAGACTCTCGTTCGGCCTCTTATTCTTCAGGTAACAGACCGAGAAATTCCCTAATGTGCCTTTTATACCATTATCTATTTGGTCGTAAGGCAACGTAGTATTTTTTTTACCCTCTGAAATTTGTATCACACTATCACCGTAAAGTGGCGCCAAAGTTTTTAAACATTTATCGTACGGAGACGCCAAGAAGTTGGGGCAACGACGAGCGACTCTAAAAGGATTTAAATATTTGGACGCTGTCAGTTGAGTGCCGTGACGCAACTAAAGGCTATTAGGTCTATACTGTACAGAACTTTTTTGGCAAATATAAAATACAGAGCGCGTTCCACGCATACTGGAACGTCATAACAAACGAATTTTAGTCATCATAACCGTCTAAAATGAAATAAGTAACTGGTGCTTGACTTTGGGTTGACACAATGTCTTTTGGCGATTGAAAATGTCAATTGTGACAAGGTCAAACCTCGCCCAGTCGTACCATCACGTGACTTTTAACAATTTGTTGCTTTTCCGCCGTTGGCAGGTGGTCGACGCCAGTTTCACCTTTCGCTCGTCACATTCCTCGTCGTCATTCCTTATACGCTGTGGACGTGGTGCTGATAGCTGTTCATTTCTATTTCACATTGCACCTTGTAAAACTCGTTTGCTGTCGCGACTGTATACACTCACACAACTCTCCACTCAAAAATGTCTCTTTAATATCCCGCGTTTATGTCCAACCCATCGTCTTCTTCTCCTGATGTATTTACTCGGAATCATTATTTACGTTTCCTACTTTACCCCATCCCCGAACCGCATAGCTTTTTATATATTATAAAATATATACAAATATAAATATTTACACCCAAAGAATCCCACCCAACAAATTGTCAGGTGATGTTCATGTTCGTTATGAAACCAGAAAACTTGATGGGGCCACGACAGACGGTGAACCGCGCGGTGGACAAAAAAGGGAAATGATGTCTATAAAATATAGAAACGGTAAACGACGATAGTGTAATCCATGTTTTCAAATTCGAATGCTCTAAATTCCTTGTTTCTCGTTTTCAATGAATGGATGATGAAGTGAGAAAGAATTGGGCGTGTGCGTTGGCGTGTAATAATAACACTTTGCATCTAAATGATCCAATACATTTGACGGTTGACGGTGCTGTAACAATAATTATAGTAACATGGTAACCTTCTCCATCAGCCAAACAAAAAAGGAGAGGAACGACAAAAAAAAAACAGGTTTTTCCTTAACTTGTGTGTTTTTCTCTTTTTGCATTTCCTTCTTCTTTGAGCTGAAGAAGAAACGCGCGTGAAAGGGCAAGAAACAAAAGGATCGGTTCGGTTTCTCTCTTTATCTAAGTCTCTCCAATTCTTTTGCCTTAGCTACTCCCTTCGTTCCTCTTCTTCCGACTCCCTTTTTCCTCCTCGGAAACTGATTGCACACGCTACGACACCCCGAACACAGATCAAACCCTTTTGCCTCTTCCCGCGCCGACGTTCTCTCCCCCTTCTTCGTCTTCTTCTTCCACAAGGAAGAGGGAAAAAGACAACGAGTGAGAGTGAGAAGGAGGGAAAAGACAGTCCGAAGAGAAGAAGACAAAATCCCCAGCGCCGGCCGAATAACTCTTCCAGAGTGGTTGAGACGCGCACAAAACACAATCCGATTATGTACAGTACAAAGAGCAAGCCAGGAGGAACAAGAAAGCAAAGCGGAAAATATCTTTTAAAATCTCAAGGACCAAAAGAAAAAAGCAAAAGGAAAAATTAAAAAAAAAGATGACAATAATAAAGGGAGAGCAGCACAGAGGAGAGAAAAGGACGAAAATGCCTCTCTCATCGGGAATACATCCAACTTTTCTTCACGCACCATGATTCATAGGATAGTTGAAGAGACATTTTGTGATCGCCGAGTCAAATGGAAAAGGCTATCGCGACTGGACCCAATAAGGGAATCACACAAGAATAGCGCCAGGGAATCACGAGCAATAGCGCCACAATAGAGCAATCAGATTTGAAAGAAGAAGAAAAAAAGTGTATGGAGGCTAAACTATCGCCTTAAAAAAGAGATATTGATTTTTAAAAGAAAGGCCAAATATCGGCCCTTTTTATATTGTTACATTTGGGAGGGAGGATGAGGCGGCGGAGGGGCAAAGAGCGACGGAAAGGGTTAGCTCTGTCGTTCACTCGGCGATTGCAATATAAAGGTGGGTCAAATAAGGTTGGTTTGGTACGGCGGACGGAAAAAGCGAAGAAAGAGAATCACGGTCCTTTGTGAAGCGATTGGGCGTTATTGGTTTCGTCCGTCTCGTCCGATTCGGCCAACAGCTGCAAAAGCAAATCGTGCAAAGGCTCGAAAACGCGCCGGTAGCCGTTGGGCGTCAGGTGGAGATAGTCGTACATGTCCAAGTGGGAGATGGTCCCGTCCGGCTGGACAAAATCTGGCGCGGTATTGACCAGCTGGACGCGTGTCATCAGCATCAGCTTGTGGGCCAGCAGCTCGTTGACCTGAGCGTTTCGCTCGCGCAGCGGATTCACTAGATGGCCGCGTGGAAGCAACGACTGCGCCACCACCAATCAAAAAACGGGGAAGAATAAGAAGGCGTCTTATTAATTAGCAAGCGAACAAGACTTTGTTCCAACAGAAACTTTCAGTTCAAACGACGAAAAGTTTGGCGGACAGAACAATGATTTGCATGTACGGCGTACCATGACGATGATGTGCGCTTGCGGTTGCTTGTCTCGAATCAGATGAACGACGGCCATGATTCCATCCGCTATCATGTCAGGAGAGTGGCCGTGGTTGTTGGTACCCACCAAGAGGACGACTACCTACAAAAGACAAACAAAACACGTGCAACGGGTTAGACCAGCGGAGCTAGAAGACGAGAAAACTGGCGAGCAAAAACAATAACAAGATTAAGAGCGCGTAGCAGATGCTTCGATCCATCATCTCGCCAGCTCCTATAAAGCCTACGCGCACACACCCCACACACGGTATCTAATAAATAACCCAAAGATCCTCCTGGCTTCCGTTCCTTGTTCTCCGCCGGAGACTGCGATTCTTCCCAGATATTTCTCCGCAAACACTCACACGCCCACCGCTGCTGCTGCTGCCTTTGTCTCTAGTCTAACAGAGAGCGAGCAAACACCACTCAGCATTCAATACGATATAGGATTTTTTCTTTTTTTTTTCCTGTGTTTTCGCTTCTCGTGCTGTGCTACGGAGAAGAGATCCACGCCGAGACCTGTGTGTATGCCGTGTCAATATGAGATGCGGCAGCAGCGGCGGCAGAGGAGGAGGAGTAGGAAGATCTAAAGAAGAAGAAAGGGCCCGGTGGAAAGGGGAGGAATAAATAAATATAGATCCGGTCGGTTTCCAACGTCTTACACCCCGTGCTGTATGCACCGCATAGAAGGGCAGTAAGTCTACGCCATCTTCCATCCCCTCATCACGACCAACATAATCACCACTAAGGAATAAATTGGATCAACGCTTGACTAACTCGCAAAAGCGCCATGGCAGACGTGTAGAAATCGTTTTTCATTTAGTTGCAACCAATGGAAAATGCTCCTAATCCGACTTAATAAAGACGCGGCATGTAATGTTGGGTGGACCTGAATCGCAAAACGAAACGCAAGGCATGGAGCACCAGCAAGCATGTCGTTTGATGCAGAGTCGCTGGCCGAGTCAAAACTCGAAACTTAATTAGCGCTCGGCGCACACGTCCCTAAGCGAGTTGGTTGTGTGATTGACGACAGAAAGTTTTCGTTCTTCCATGTAGAGCTTTGTCGACTCTTTGGCAAAAACTACTACAGCAAAGGGAAAAGCGACTAGAGTGATGACATTCATGGAAAACTTGGACCAATCTATCGGATCAAAGGCTTCCTCTATTCCTAAAGCTCTCGTAAGTCATACCCATTCGCGTTTCTTCCTCTTCATCCGCCGTTTTTTTCCTCCTTCCCTTTCTTCTTCTTGTATACACACACAAACACTCTCTCATCGTCTACCATTTCTTTGCACAACAAAAATAAATAAGGCGAGCGCTTTTATCGTTATTAGTCTCTAAGGCACTAGACAGCCGGCTGGAACAGAAAATGCGGATTGTTTTTCAACGTCTTCTTCTACGAATTTCCCTTCGTATTTTTACTCCTTTTTTTCAATTTTAAACGCGCGATCTGCGAGTTTATTGCAAAGCTGTTGCATAATTCAAGAGACGTTTCGTTTGATCCCTCGACGCGACGGAGCGTTCAACGATAAGACTGCACGAACGACGAAGAAAAATGCTCATAACTCGGGACTTTCTTCTACTTGATTTTCTTTTAAGTAGTGTTTCTCAAGTGTCAAGCACCAAACAAAATCAAACAACATGACAGGCAAGCCATGCCACTCCTTAGATCTCTTGACATTTACTTACTCACATTAGCATTCATAAAAGGCAGACTTACCTTAGGTTTTATGTTGTCTAGTTCTCCATTTGAAAGACGCCAGAGTACATGTTGCGTCTGATCTCCACCTATGCCAAAGTTTAGCTGAAATGCAATGAATTAGTATGCGGTAATTTATAGAGCAACAAACATATTTCCATACTGGGTGTAGAGGGGCAAACATGGTTTCCCACATGTCTGTGTAGATCAGGTGAGAGATGAGTGAGTCACCCACAAACAAGATTTCAGGTTCTCTCTCTTTTGTTTCCAAAACAAACCTTTGGTGCTGCAAAATAGAAACACAGATTCCATCAATAAACGAAAGGCGAGTTTATGTGAAAATATTTTTACCAAACTCATCCATCTGTTATCCCCTTGGACATCTTCAACTGGACATGGAACGGCCGCTTCGTTCATCTCGAAGAAAGATGGAAAAAGGCTACGAACTATCAAACAATTTTTTCATAAAGACAGCATTACAGTGGCCATACGTATAGCCCTTGATAAATTTTGTAGGATGTGGAAGGGGAGTACACGTCGCCGTTCCGGTACGTCTGGTTCGAACAACTACCTGTACCTGTCAAACTAAAAAAGGGAAATACTGACGATGTGCACCCCACCTGGTGATTCAATTGTTGAACTATTGAAATGTTGTCTGCTTCAACGTCGTCTGCAGCTTTGAGCAAAAACAAACCGGTCACCTGAGACTCTGAGAGGCTCCGTACCTACGTGACCTCAGCCAACTGCCCGACTGTCCTCTTGTTTATAGTCCTTAATTTAGAATTATAAAATGTTTGCGCGACAATATCGTTCGTGGTGCATCTTGGTTAAATCAGTTAATCGTATAGCGGAACCGGCTGTTACGTTTCCAAAAAAAGTCATTTCATCTACCTCCTCGTTGCATAACAACCTTTGTACCGTGTCGAATGGCGCATCGGACAAGAATTACAGAGGGAGAGATCGCTATCCTATTTCAGTCAGTATTGGTTTGTCTGGGCTTTTAAGTGTCCTTAGTAATGGCAAAGATGAGGATGAAAATAAGAAACCACTTAGTGGGGAGTTAAAAATTATTGAAATGATTAAGTTGGCAAAACTTTCTCAGGAGGTATTTACATTTGAAATGCAAAGTACTTGAAAACTTAAATCAAGAATGTTCTTTTACAGAGACAAGAGTTCAAGAAATCTGAACAGTTTCTCCATTTAGCACTGAGGGCGGCCTATGAAATTCAACATTATCAAGCCCAAAGATATATTATTGATGACATGGCTAACAATGCATATGAAGCAGGAGACCTCAAGAAAGCAGAAAAGCTATTCATTGATATGATGAGGCACTTGTTGCAAGATGGAGTTCAACAAGATGACAATTCAATTATCCATATTAGTGCAAAGCTTGCAAACTTGTATGCAATGTTTCATGACAAATTTAAAGCACTTGATGGATTCCACTTCTGCATTAACCACCTTGAGAACAAAATTAAGAAGGGTGCTAATGATTTCGATACTTTAGCTCTTTACAGCTTAATTCTCTCTTGGTTTGGAGACTTTATCCATAACCAGGGAGATTTTACTCAAGCACTAAATCTGTTTCAGCAATCCCATGCAATTTCAGTCAAAATTAATGGGGAACACCATCCACACACCTTACTTCAACTTAATAATATGGCTGCTTCTTACACCTTAATGAATCGACTAGAAGATGCTGTAGACTGCCTCAATAAGGCCCTAATCCTAGCGCGTGAAGTGAAGATGGACGACGGATTGAAAGACCTCCCCTACTATTTCATCAACTTGGCCAATGTGTACTTGACTCAAGTAGAAAAATCTTCGGCCGATGCAAAGGAATTGCTAGAAATGGCCACTAGTTCCTGTGAAGAGGCTCTGAAGTTAGCTAAAATGATTCGAGCAAGAGATGCTACGTTAAAAGCCAAAAAATGTTTAGAAAAGATCAAACACTATCAGAATTTATGAATCTCGCCGAAGAAAATGTGTATATCGAAACCTAATTTGAATTAAAAAGTCAAACTGTGAATACATAATGGTGGAATGGCGTCTGTATAGTACAATGTTCGCTTTTGCACGTCTGGAGTGGGCAAACTGCAAAAACCAATTTCGCCTTGTAATTTAACGTTGTCACGTTTAATAAACTGACGTTTACCTTGTTTCTTTAGTTGAAGGAGGTGGTAACACTATCGGCTTGGCTGGCATTTCAATGCGTTTTTGGGAGCCAAAAAAATCTGTGATAAAGACTTTGTTGGGATCCCGCAGGAAAAGGTCGCTACGATAGCCAACGGTTGAGAGGCACAGATATTTTGGGCAGACTTTTAGCTGAAAAACATATGATAATTAGTGTAGTTTTTATTACTTTGTCGTTCAAAAAACAAAACAAAAAAAAAACATACAAACTGGCCGAGAGTTTGATTGCTCGTGGGTGTAACGTGCTCAAGGAACTCAAGGGCATAATAAGTGTAGCGATCGATGATGTACACGCCGATGGCTGGATCAACGTGATGTGAGAGAGAATCTTCTCCGACTAGACTACTACCAATCGCTAAGACGTTAGGGGAGTAAAATTTCTGATATAGTGATGCAGCTTGGCAGGTATCCACAATAAAGAGCATTTCATGGTATCTGAAATCCAAAATATAAATAAAGTAAAATACATGTATTTCTCTGCAAACAGAGATCTCATACCTTTGTTTTTCCCACATCTGTTGAATTGCATCCGCCAAATCAACATTAGTGATCTCTTCCGAGTCTTGGAATTTCAAGAACCCATCCCCACCATGCCCAGTCAAATATATAAGCACATTGCTTCCTGCATCAGTAAGCAACTTTTTTGATCTTGGAGTTGAAGTTGCTAGACGTCCAGTGAGGACCCGAATGAAGTTCTCCACTGTTACCTGTAACAAGAAAAAGCTACTAAAACTACAGAATCACATGAATCTTATTTCATTCATACCTCATATCCTCTATAATCTACTTCAACATCATCTCCATATACATCAATTTGTTGATTTGCATTGTTATAAACAGCTGCAGGGTGGGGATTCCGGGGGTTGCAGGCCATGTCATCAGCAATCATCAGAATAATTTGACTATCTGGTATTCCTAACCTTTTTACACTACGGTATATTGATAAAACATTAGCAACATGTCGATAGTTGAACCAAAAACGCGAAGTATCGACTAGTACAGCCCAATTACTGGTGTGATCCCCAGAAGTAAGAAAATCAGCAGCTTGTTCATCCTGTAAACAATGTATCCAAGTTGAAACTATGAACATTTTACGACTATCAAGAGGTTAGATAACGCTCTTACCAAGCTGCTAACATATGGCAATAACAACGCTACAAAAAAATACCAAACTGTATTCGGCATTTTTGAGTTCTTACACCGCATCCACTTTTGACTTTTTTCCAAATTCAAACAACATTGAAGCAGACGAATTTTCCAGCGGCTTCGTGTTTGTCGCTAATGTCGCATGTCGCTAAAGGCCTTTAAAAGCCAATCGTGAGAAATCGGATAAGATACGATAGAATCTCTATTTTACAATAATGTATTCTAGAGCTTCGTAACAAATTACATTTAAATCTATTATCATTTTTTGGCAATACTTAATTAGTTTCGGAATTTTTAGGAAACACGGGAATGTTGATTGGCGCGATTCTGTTCGTCGGAACTTTGAAAACATTGCTCATGGCTGCTCTCTTGTTGGGAGCAAGATAATGAGGTCTGAGCAGGACCTCATCGCTGTAGGAACGAGTTTCTTTATTCATGATACCGTCAAGTGGCTTCGCAGAGGAGTCCGGTAGCTGTGTCATCGAGGACGTGCAAGCGACGTCTAATTGTTTCTCCTCTTGATTTAAACTGGAAGCTCTCGAGCCGTGCAAAAGTAGCCTTCTGGTCTTTGAGTAGGGTGATACGGCCTAGAGAGAGCATTGATTTTCTGGTGTTCAATGTACCATAGCGTAACTATAAGGACACTTTACCTGAAGAACAGTTTTAACTAGTTTAGGTGTGGGTGGCTTAGTCGTAATTATGGGCTCGCTAGACAGCTGCTGTTCCGAACTCTTCTTCACCAGTTTCCTTTATAAACAGTTGCAATAATCACATACTTAACACAATAAATAAAAATGTATAATAGTACTTGGCTTTTCGCTGCAAGATTTTCTGGGCCTCTGGGTGATACAGCAGCGCCTCATTCAAGTCGCTTTTACTCAAAACAAACAGATTGGAAAATCCCTGAGATCTTTTGTTCAATGGACAATCTTATTTAGTTGAGCGTGTTATCCGCATATCATGTTCTATTTTTGTGCCCGTTACCTGACATCAGCCATCCGGCGGTTTCCTCCACCGACGGCCAGTAAACTGATCTCCCCGAACACGCTGCCTTCACCCAAAGTGACCAACACTTTATCATTATCCGGTCCCCCCATAACTTGAACTTGGCCTGTCTTCACGATGTACATCTCTTTCCCTACTTCTCCCTAGTGTAATGGGGAAATGTTCGTTACCTACACTGTTAGCACTTGCTAATATGACGTCAAAGTTCAAACCTTCTTGCAGACCAAGTCTCCTGGAAGGAAGAGAACGGGCTGTAACTTTAGCACTAAGTCGCGGATCAAAGCGGGATCGCAGTCTTGGAACAACTGGACCTTAGAGAGTGTTTGGACATGGACGTTCATGGCAATGTCCATCTGCATGTTGTGAGGCAAAGACACCAACGAAGCTTTCTCATCTACCGGGCAATTGTTTTGATTCCGTCAGTTAGTTTCAAGTGACACGAGAGTTATGATGATGTGAGGCGTTATTCACCCAAAGTCTTCTGCGCAGACCAGTTGTAGGTAAACCACATCCGTACACGGTCTTGGATCTTTGGCGGCAAATTTAAACGGTTCATTAACTGGACCGTGCGGTCGAGTCGTTCACGGTACTCGGTTTTGCTCTTTTCAGCTGCTGCCATTATGTCCCTAATCTGCCACAGGAGGAAAACAACGTCGAAATAAAAGAATGGTTAACAAGCTGGCTAATAAAAGATATTGTAGCGTCAGCGATCCATAAATTCGTTTCACACCTGACCAATGATGGCTGCGCAAGCGAAGACACCAATAAGCCAATTGAAAATCATGAATGTCCGATCAACATTGTTGGCCGGCTTTGGGTTCTTTCCAATCTTTGTAGCGGTTTTCATCGCAAAGTAAAAGCAGCGCATATATCTGTTTTATTGTATAGAGATTTAAATTACCGTCAATCTTATTGCCATCCATACAAACAATTTTGGGGAGGAATAAAACTTACGCGTTTCCCTCTCCTTGGAAGACGAAGGTATCACTCCCGAGGCCGATCCACTCTGAATATGAGAAATAAGCACAGGCGTTCAGGTGGATCAAGTAGAGCATGTAGAACAATGTCCGTCCGATGCGGATGACAAAAGGAGATGGCACCATCATATCGACTCGATCGAAGAACTCCCAAAATGGCAGAATCTTGTCATTACAAAACCAACAAGTGTTATTAACATGAAACACTTGTGGTAAAAATAAAACAATACCCTAATCATTCGAGGAAATCGTAGGAGGGAACTCTCAAGACCAAAGTAGAAATACAGCAAATCGAATGGTGTCAGAGACAGAACGTCAATCTAGGACGGATTATCTAAGTTAAGAACCAATTCCCGCTTTAGTGCATTGCGATACGGAATAACCAACCTTTGAACCCAAACTGCTGATATAATTTCTGCGACATTCCACTACGTCTTCGATCCAACTGCCCTCATGGACGAAACGAAGCCTCGGTCGAACGAGAAAGGTGTCAATGATGTAGACAAAATCAGCAACATAGTCAGCAATAAGCCAGCGATGGATATTGGTCTGGTCTTGATAAGGAAACGTAATTCTGAGCGGAACGCCCCACAAATTGTACATGAACGCTGAAGACACCACAAACAGCCAAAAGATGTAGACTGTGCCTGTTATATTATTAAAGACATTGGGCAATGCTATAAATTCTAGTTGGTGCTTGGCGACGAAATGGCGGTGTTTTATGCCACAGAAATGGCCGATTGACTTTGCTTACTTTGAGGGTGGAACGTGCTGGGGATGCGAAACCGTTGCGCTACATTTTTCACCGTTCCATCCGGCACACTCGGCGGATCATGGCGCAAGCTAATGGGCGGTGGCCGAGGTGCCTCTCCTCTCCCTTCTTCAAACAAATAGTACCGCTTCAGTGAGAAGGAAGACAAATGAATATACTTACAAAATGTAAACAACACCTTGATTTGATGAATCTGTCGTAGGTGTCGGAGGCTGGGCGATTCGTTCTTTGATCGCTTTGGCGCGATCAGTAAAAGCGCTTACTAGTCGCTGGATCCGTGAGGCAATAAAGTGGCTCTTGTCGATTGTAAAAGTGCTGCAAGTTTACGAATTATCAGTACGACTGATAATGAAACTTAAATCTAGGGCGTATCCGAGTTACGTTGAACTGATTTCACTGGCGGAATAGGAAGCTATAGAGGCCAAAGAAGGCCGCCGAATCCATGGCGTTGTGGGGCCGTCTCCTACATCTTCTTCTATGGAGATAGTCGGAATCAAGAGGGGTCTCTGTTCTTCAGACGAGCAGTAGGTCGTGACCGGCGCTTTCTCCTCGCCATCTGACACAAGTTGTTTGTTTTTTAAAACTGGAATGAGATCAAAAACAGTAGACATCATCTGGTGAATCGGTAATGACTGACGGACTATACATCATTCGGTAATGAGGAGGTATATTTTCAAAGATCAACAGAAAACATGCTGTAAAAACATCCTCGCCCAGCTTTAAGAGATGGTCAAGTCGTAATCCCGATAAGTTGGGCTCGATTTCTTTGCTCACTACTCTACTGCCCCAAAGTATCATCTTGTTGATTACAGTACATGATGATCCATCCGACATCAGCGGCAACGAAAAAAAAAATCTGCCTCTTTCTCCTTCACCTTGTTGCAGACAAGAAAATGTTTTTTACTGAATTTTTCGGCCACATGCTGCGGTAAGTCACAGTCGAGAGAGCGACCCATTCGCTGTAACGAAGACGACCAAGTCCAATCTTGCTTCATGTGATCCAGTTCGTCCGCATCCGAGCTGCCTATGTAGGTCGGCAAAGGTGGCGGTGGCGATTCGGGCTGAAAGAGAGGCACAACTTGATTTCCGTAGCCCAAGTTGTACTCGTCTTTGAACATGTACAAAATTAGGCGTTCCTTTTTAGTTAACTTGTCTCATCTCAAAGACGGGCCATTGGATCCATTTACAAAAACAGGAAGATTACTTACTAACACTCTGGGGTCTTGACATGACGAATGGGCTGACGATTGCCAATTCAAGGGAAAATACTGTGTTTAGAATTCTTATCCAGTTTAAATAAGAAAAATCTTAACAAATGAACTGTAATCTATCATTCAGCTGGCTCGGTTGCACGGTGAACTGTGGCAAAGCCCGCTTCTCGCACGGACGCAAGTCCCGTGTGTGTCAAAGGTTGCCAATAGCAACGAGAGAATCCGACCTCAATCAACAATCGATTTGCGGCGATCTCTCTTACTCCCGAAACAAAGGCTTTTTCAATGCGGGCAAAAGGAAATGATAATAAAAAAATTGGGCCCAATACTTGTCTTGTTGTCATTTTGTATTAGTCAGTTAGTCAATCAATACAATCAAGTCGTTTAAGATGTCATCGACCAAAAAAAAAAAGATAATCGTCTATTCAGGACTAATTCAACATGGAATTGCGGATATAGTTGAGTATGGAACGACTTAAGTACGTTACGCTTGCTTCCAAAATCAATACGGGGGCGTGGTGGGTAAAAACCACAGGTGGGGAGGACAAATGTTTTGGATGCAGGGCCGGTTGTTTAAAGATAGGGCAGAAACAGAAGAAGATCTCGAAGATGGCATCCAAACACTTGAGACTTGGCACACTGACGATGCGATTCACAAAAATAAACCAGCAGCTGCTGAACATCACGTGACTAGAAAAAGAAGGAAAGAGAAGGAAGGAGAAGGTTTCGGTTGCTATATAGAGGTTCGGTGTCTAGTCCTCTTTTTCTCGAACATCTGTCGAAAGAAAAAGAAAGAAAAAACCAGCGCCGTTAATATTTTGGTCGTCTTAGATTGTGAATGGGTCTCCATTCTTGAAAATTATTACTTTGCTCATCTTCAGATGCGTCCATGATATCGGCACACCACATAGAGTAGCAGATGAGGCTGAGGAAGCCCAAGGGGAGTCCAATGATGACGCTGGTGAGAACTGGGTTGCCGTACCACATGCCGCTCAAAGTAGTCGTTGCTTCGTAGTACATGCGCATTGCTCGCGCCATCACACCCATGCCGCCGTACGCCTAATTTGGTTAGTTTATGGAAAATGGAGGGATTGCGTCACTTCTCTTTACACCTCACGCAGCGTTATTTTTCTGCTCGAGTACCTGAATATCATTCTGGAGGATTCGGTTGAGGAAATCCGCTAACGTTTCTGGCGTCACAATCTCCATATGCTGTTCAGGAACGTGATGAAGGTAGTTGGTCGCATTAATGACGATCAAACTCGGCAAAGGGAGCGTGGTCATGGCGATTGAATTTGCCAGTTCAGGAGATCCAGTCCATCCAAAGAGAAAGTTGCTAAAAATAATCATGAACGATTTACCATCGCCTCATAGTACTGAGCTGTAAAATTTGTTACGTACTCGTGATAAATGTGGTGGTACGTATGGGCAAACAGTTCCACAGCTTCTTTATAGCTAGAAAAATAAACAGATTACATGTTGAAAATAAATTGTCTTGAACACGCGGCGATAGAAATTAAGTACTCTCTCATGGCTTTTGGCATTCTTCCGACTTTGTCCACTTCCGTAACGACCATAACGATGTATTTTCTTATCTTCATTACTTGGTGAAAGTTGCCACCACTGATTTCAACTACATTGGGGAACCTTTCATGATTGACCCAGTCTCTCAAATCGCTCAATCCGGGAATGGAGGCGGCCGACTCGTTCTCGTCGCCCTCGACACGATTTTCCAAAACAACAGGTTTTTCGTTTTGGTAAGTGTAGTGTGTGCCGTCTTTGAAAACCATTATAATCGGAGCGCTGCTGACATCGTCTACACCAGCAGCTTGAAGTACAGAGAGCGAGACGGAGTAAAAATAGATGTACGGTTGAAATTCATACGCTGTCGTGTTGAACGCATCCTGCACAGAGTAATGTTTCGCCTGAGGACTTTTCACAAAGAAGTGGCGCTAAAAAAATGGTTACCCAAGTAGATCCAGCATTGTCCCCAACATAAAGGAAAAAATTCTGCTTTGAGTTGATTTTGTCTTTCATGGTGTTGGAGTCACCAATGACTTGGATGGGAGGTAGAGCCATCCGCTCAGCATAGTCAACCAAGTTTTCTCGAGATCTCTCTCCCTTGTAGTGGAAAGTCTCTCCATTCTTCATACTGTCACAGGAATATTTGTTATTAAGAAGAATGCCTTTCAATTAGGAATATAAAAGATATATTACAATATCAGAGTGGGAAATCCTTTCACTTTAAATTCCGAAGCCACATTGGGGAACCGAGTGCAATCCACTTGAGCAACCCTTACAACAGGAGGGTATAATGACTGTGAAACTTGGTTCCACACAGGCTCAAGTTTTTTGCAGTGACCACACCAGGGAGCGTAGAACTTTGAGAATAAACAATGCACAATTTTTGGTTAGCCTACAACTTGTTTCCTGTTACATGGCAAACTGAAAGTCTAACTTACCATGACAAACCATGCTCCTTCATTGTGGACCTCAAGAAACCTGGAGAAAAATGTTCAATATTAAGCCGGGATCGATAAACGTCAACTCAAAAGCGTCGTTCTTATCACCTGTCACTAAGTTCTAAAACTTTACCGGCTCCGGTCGGTAAGTTGTAAATTATGCACAAAAAACCTGTTGAAAATTTCGAAATGATGAGTTTCAAGTATACAGCTAAATGGAACACATCCACAAAAATTTAAATTACCGAGAGCAAGTCGAAACCAGTCCATCTTTGCTGTGTTATTTCAGACCAGACGTCGTCCAACGAGACCTGTCAAACAAACACAATTGTCGTTGTTTACGCGGAACAGTAGATGGCGTGGAACCAACACACATCCGCACTCCGCATTCTACCATGGCAATTGCCGCAAAGGTCACTAGCAATCATGCTTGTGTTAATACTCAACTTGTGTGGTGTCTCATCAATTTGTCTTTTGCTTCCTTGTTGGTGATACTCGTTTTCATAGTAGCTTCATTCGAATTGAGATCACCCTTCTGTTGCGCCGCCCGTCAAAAAGTGGATTGTCACCCTAATTCTTGGAGTTGTTGGAAATCAAACCAGAGAAGGGAATTGGGTTAAGAGAAGAGAAGAGGTATTTTTTTGATGAAGCTGAAATGGTTACGTAGTAATACCAGAGTAGCCACAAGAAGCGAGTTCCACTTAACACCCGCGCCCAGGTAAGGTACCGCGTGCATCTCCATATGGTTTTGTCGCAGCAGCCTATCACCTACTGTTACTCTACATGTTCCACATTTATACGCAACAACCACCCGCTGGAATTCCATTTATTAATGGCACGAGAGAAATAACGAATGAAAAACTAAAACAGAGTACTGCTGTCCACTAATGGTCGACCGAGGGAAGAGGAATTCAGGTGGCGCATTCCTAGTTCTCACGGATATAATGACGGTTCACCAGACAACCGTGGCACATACATACGTCTACCATATCGGCTCACCAAAGAAAAAAATGAAACAAAAAATGAAAAAAAAACACGCGACACTACCTAGCTAACATCGTAAAAATTGTTTCTTATATATTTCATAACGATTTGAGCGCTAACGAAGCTGCTGATTCTGTCGGATTCCGTTGTCACGATATCCAGCCATTACACAGTTGTGCAAACACACAGCAACGCTTATTGTTTGGGGAGAAAAATTGATTCATGATGACGGAACTCCCCCCCCCTGTTGTCCCATTCGATCTTCTGTTTGTGTTTGAGCGGTTATTCTTTCCGGTGTACTTCCGCTCCAAGTTCACTTCCGACAGGGACGAGCTAGGGTTCCAAATGTCCTGACCCTCTATACAAAGATATAATCCGACCGTATATGTATGTATATAGATAGATTCGCTAGATATCATCAGGCCGAAGCATCACCAATTCAAAAATTGGGCGGCTTTGCGTCCAAAGAGTAATAAAAAAGAGAAAACAGCTCAACCGGAACGAATGTAAAATAGCCTTCTATTATAGTCGGCGAGTCTCCAACTTTTTCTATATACAACGCGCACCGAATAATAGAATTTCTCTTTCCGAAACAATTCGGAAATGATGACACGAGCAAAATAGATCGATTAGCGATAAGTTTAGAAAGCGCGCGTCCCCAATCGTTCACCGAATCAGTATCGTTCCATCACAAAAAAAAATCCTTCGGCTGTAATCTGTTTGCTCCTTTTTCTTATTTCGGTCGATCCGAGACTTTTCTCCCCCTCTTCTTTAGAAATCAAAAATAGCTTACAATCTTCCGTGTGTTTCTTACAATGGGTCGTCATTTGGCGTCGTAGGTTGGTGAATCGCCGGCTGCTGTGGCTGCGGACCGATTCCAGCGCGCCGAGAGTAGACCGGTACTAACAAAATGTAGCACACCTGGCCGTGCGGGACTTTCAAAACAAGGTGCTTTCGACGCCGCTTCCGTCAGTCGTCGTCCAAGTAGTCGCCCGAGCAGTCGATGGATAGAAACCTCTCGTCGCATTTGTATCAAGAGACGTGCTACTCTTCCATTGTTGGATATTTATTTTCGTCGCCCTGACCGTGTTGTTTTTTGCGTTAAACAGCGAGTGAAATCCCGTGTTTCAATCATGTCGTTTAAGAAGCAAAATTGGGGCTGGATGCGGCACGTTCTAACCGCACTCTCCATTCTCATCTTTGTGAGTGACTGACATCAGTTTGTTGTTGTTTTCCCACAAAATTTGAAATTGCTTTTACTATCCTTCTTTGTTTGTGTATTAGTTCCTCGGATGTATCGTTATCGGTTACATGGCCTGGGTTTTGGCTACATCGACGACAGTCAATCGTTTCCTGTCCGGAACTTTGGTATGAAAGTGTTGACTATTTTATTGACTAGTAAGCATTTGACGATTTCTTTTTTATTTCTATTGCATCATGATGCGGCCTTTATCACGCCGTTAGATATTTACTTACGTAGTGATCGCGTTGGGATTCTTCCTGTTCGTCAATGGATTGATCGGATGGGTCGGTACCGTCAGCCAAAGTGTTTGGCTAGTTCGCTTGGTACGTTCCGATTCGATGCCTTGTCAATGACTCGGGCAGTCCGTTGGTCATGAACCAACAAAAAAGCACTGTTTTCTTTGTTGGTTATGTTGATGTTCTTTTCACTTCTATATTCAGTTCCTTGGTGCTTCAGTACTTTGCATCTTGGGAGAAATTGGCGGCATCATTACACTCAACATTGTTCAGATCCAGGTCAGTTTTTATTTTGACTTTACGTCTATCTTTGCATTCGGCTAATCTGTTTCCCATGTTTTTGCATTATTTACATAACGACATAACCGAAACAGATGGAAGACGTCGTGGAACACGGATGGCTAGAGCTCAATCAGGGCACTCGTAATTTGATCCAGACAAGTGTAAGTGACCTCTTTTATACCCGCGTGTTAATCCATTTAGGCAACAAGTTTGTTGTTGGCATAAACAAGGCAATCGTTCAATCATTGTCCGTCTATAAATTTCCCCAAAAGGAGTTGCGCTTTCTTCCTCTTAACACCCGGTTGTCGACAGATTCCGTGAAAACGGACGGCCGTTTCATCAAAGCGGTCAGTGGGGCGGGTGTACACAAGTCGTTGCAGGCTATAGTTGAAGGCAGAGTTGCGCTCGGTTGAGCATCCCGCGCGCATCCGAAAACCAGATGGCGTGTTTTTTGTCTCTTTCTTCTCAAACGAGCGGCCTACTTCCATTGGTTAAATTGCTTTGCGCCCGCAAGTAAAGTAGGACCTCCCTATCTTGAATTTCCTTAACTCTGTTTCTGGCATTCCGATGACGAAATATTGTCTTAAAAACAGGTTTCAATCTCTCGTCGTTCTCGTAATTCTAGAGATCAAATACTAGCCAAAAGGCTTTCCCTCCTAGCTTTTTAAACAGCCCTCCATAGATTCGCTTGTAATTTCTTTATGTTTGGATGTCCGTTCTTCTTGTTGTTGTGTTTCTGTTTTTGTTCTTTTTCTTCCTTTTGATCTTGACTGCAAAGATTTTGAACGAATTGGTTGGCTAGTTAGGAGAACGGCTAAAAGCGACATTTAAAAGAAGAAAACCGGTGCTTGCATTGTAAGCGCAACACTTTATAGAGCATCAATGGGTTCTTTGGTCCGTTTAAGATTTTTTTTTAAGGTTCGCGTGCGGTCTCTTATTCCGTCGTTTATTATGTCCTTGTGTGAATGCCCGATTCCACTATTCCTTCTACGCCGAAACCGGGACACCCCATTCTTACACCGTTGCGTACTTACGAAGAAGAGAAAAAAAATATATTAGAAAGAAATAGTGTCTAGCAGCAGCAGATGTGCGTCTCTTCTTACGTATTCGACCAATTTCAAAGTTTTTCTTTTATTTTACCGAAAGTTCCCACTTTGCTTAGTCTCCTTCTTTAAGATACTAAATCGTCCCTCTTGCTAAAATGTGTTATTGCTTCACCCGACCGGAAAAAGTTGGCTCACTTTGCCAATTTGCCCACGCTCGATAATAATATTACGATAGAAAGACACCATAGGTGGGCATTAGGTTGAAAGAGAATTAACCGCAAAGGAGACAAGTACAGTACTGGGCAAGCGGCAACTCGTCAACATGTTGCTGTTCATTCCCAATTTATTTTAGAGTTGGGCTTTTTCGAATCTAGACAGCGACGGATGGCTTGCATATGCTGTCCGCATCAAGGAACGTTAGACGAACTCTTGAATAAATCTCCTCGACGATCCGATGAAAACCACAGCGGAATGCCAGATGGCGCGCTCCTTTACGCATTTGACGCTCGTTATTTGATTATCCGATGTGTCTTGTTCCATTTTTCTCAATCTAGATGGAATGCTGCGGATTCTCCGGACCGCAAGAGTTCGCTTATTCCACTCTGCCCATCGATGATTCGTGCTACGAGCCGCATTCTGAGGACAACTCGACCGACGACCGTAGTGCTTACGCCCGCTCCGACTGGGACGAGACTACCTTCACTACTCCTCACATGCGTCTCAAACAGGTGCTTCATTCAACTCATTTTCATATTCTAATCATCATGCGACCCATATTTAGCTTGACCCTTGGCGTTTCTTCATCTTGGGCAGTCGTTAACTCGTACTCTATGCATATGCTGAGGTATTTTTGTGCTGACCTAGTTCTACCTCAACTATGAGACACGAGTTCCTTCTTTCGGGTTCTTACCGTAGAGGTACCGGTACCTAACGAGCAAGTCGTACAAGGGACTTTTTTTTTGCCGAGTCCCATTAAAGACGTCCACCTAAAGGTGGCTATTAACACGTCTCAAATGACTGATGGAGGCGCGGCTAAAGTCCGTCGCATCTGTTAGACTCATAAGGAAGAAATCCTTCAGGCAAAAGGTTGAAAGAGAAAAAAAAATATGAAAAAAAGCCCCACTTCAACAGATCGCAACGAAATTGATGTCGCCATTCGTCATAAGTTGCTGCTAGTAAGCAGGAAACCCGTAGCGGACAGAACCGTTGATTTCTTATTTTAACTTCTACTAGCTGTAGTAGCTGCCATGTATATTCATGTATATTTACATTTTATGATGTGATTTGTCTTTTTTTTCCTCCGACATGACCGGGACAAAAATATTCTCTAAAAAAACAGATTGGATGCGGCCAGAAACTCCACAAATGGGTGAATATTACTATTTTTGTCGTTTGTGTTCCTCTTTAGCGGACAGGTTGTTGACTGTTTTATTCTTTGTGCTGCCGTCCGTATAGTTTGACGAGAACAAAGTCGCCTGGGTGGCCGGATTAGCCACGATAGGAGCTGTCGAATTCATGGCGGCTGCCGTCGCTCTCTTCATCCTGCGTCGACTCCAGGTACATCCAGTTTGTTAATTACGCCAACATTTTCGGAAACATTTGTTCTTACGCCATTTCTCTGTTGTGCCGTTACAGACCAGTTTGCGTCCACGAACCCTTTCGCGCAGACGTTTACGCCAGCATGAGACCGACATGGCCAACGATCCTCTTCCTTCTGAATTGCCTTAAAAAATTGTAATCTCCAAAGACGTTTCAACACGGCCTTCGCGTGCTGAAAGTATCGATCCATCTTATTGCTATTTGTCTATTTTTCGAGAGGGCGCGTCGCGTGAGGCAACGTGTTGGCCAATCATCATTTGGTCTGCTATTATATTATTTATAAAAAGAATATTCTTTACAAAAATCAGGGGAAATCAGAGGAAAGAGAAAGAGAGGGATATCTGATGGAAAAAGGTGGAAAAGGGCGATGCCGATGATCGCTCGTGCGGAACCGGTTTTTCCGGAATGGACCAAGCCGAGTTCCGGCCGTTGTTGCACACAAAAAAGTGTCTAGTGCACACTTGTACCATTTTCTTCTGCTCATCACTTGTAGTTGTCATGAGAAATACAAAAGACAAAACGAATCATGCAATGCCATTTTTTCATCATTTTCTCATTTAGTATTGACCACATTTTTTGGATTTAATTACACACCCCATTCACCGCAAATTCACATGACCTAAATAAAGTAAATCCGCATGGAAGCCATACACATATCAATCAGAAAAATAACACTCTGGTCCCCCAAGTAAACATTTCCCACGACCGAGAGAAAATATAATTTCAATCCCACACGCTTGTTTCTGTCGTAACTAGGAATATAAGTTCACATTATTTTTTTTTTTATTTTTTAGCCCCAAAAATTGATACGAAGACACTCGAATCCCTTTCAACATATTTGCGCAGATTAGCAATAATAATGCATCTGCTATATCTGACCTCTTAACGATAAGTCACTTTGATATGGATCGTACACGGAGCGTGTTGTGTCACCACCTGGAACAGTTTTACCAAAAGATAACACACACAGCAAAAATAATACATGCACGTAAACCCTTGAAATGTATCTCAAAATCTATCCTTGCCCATTACGCCGGACCTCAATTGATCCACATAAAAAAAAAGGGACTTAACAATCATCACCATGGTTTTAGGGGAGAGGAGCACCGAGTAAGGTATTGAAGAAGAAAACACAATGAAAAACAACAAAAGGAATAACGAAGACCTTGCTTTTGCACAGAAGGAGGTGATTGGGAGAGGGGGTTGAAGGATGAATAGCTTCTGAAATATTCATCCCGCTTTCATTTCCTTACATTCCCGTTCCGAACTAAGGCGGAACAGTAAAAGCAGTGTTGACCTACTCACGGCGGGCCTTCTTCTTCTTCTTAGAGCTCTTGTTCTCTTGCCACGTGTCTGCTTTCAGAAACAAGAAAATTATTTTTATTGTTGCTTGGCTTTATTTCAATCTACAGAAGCTTCAATACCTTCAGAATCGTCTCCAGCGGCAGGTACGATGGTCTCGGTAATAGTAACAGGGACTGGCTTAGCCTCGACCTTTTCTGCTGATTTCGGTTTGGCACTATTGGCGTTGTTGTTATTCTTCTCCTTCTTTTCGTCAGCAGCCTTTGCGACAGGTTTCTCATCGACCGGTTTCTTCGCTTTGTTCGACTCGGCTACCACAACTGGTGGAGGCACAATAGCGGCTTCTTCGACCTTTTCTTCCTCTTTCTGGACAGCAGCGGCAGCGTTGCTCACCTCTTTCTCGATGATGATTTCGTTGCTCTTCTTTTCGTCTTCCTTTTTCACAGTTTTCTTCTTCTTATCGGCCTTTTTGCTAGCCTGGTGGGTCGGGGAGGTAGCAGGACTAGCTGTAAATTTCGAAATGAACTTTTTAGCCTTTCTTCTTAATTTTAAAACATTTTGTTGTTGACTTACCATTAGCACTATCGGTAGGCTTTTTCTTCTTCATCGTCACTTCGACCCATTCACCTATTGAGCAACGGAGTTAAGCATACCAACATTAACAAATGCTGTCAAAATGCTATATACCATCATCAAAGTCCACTGGCTTGGGCTCTTTCTTCTTCTGTTCTCCACTTTTCTTTTCAGCTTTAGTGACTTCCACCTCAGCTGTCTTGGGCTGATCAACTTTAGCTGTCTTCTTAGGTGACTCTTTCTTGGCAGCAGCCTTAGCAGGGGATTTGGGTTGAGCAGCAGTGCTCGGCTTCTTGGCTTCTCCAGTTTGATCAGGAGAGGCAGAACCGTTAGCAATGATTTTCTTCACCTGAATGTGTTAAAAACATGAGAATGAGCAAATGTCATGTGAAAATTTTCATTATGATGAATTACTGTACCTTTGTCTTTGGTTTGACTTGCTTCTTTTTCTTGTCTTCACTAGCTGAACTTCTGTCGAATGTGGGTTCAGCAACGGTTTTGAAACCAAAAGCAAACACGAGTATAGCTAATATCAGCACCCCACCCACAGGCAAAGCGTACAGGGAATGGGACAGGAATTTATCAACTTCCATTTTAAACATTGGTAAGGGCTGAGCTGAGTAAGCTTTGGAGAGTTAAGGTTGGAACTGAATAACCACTTCAAAATGGACACTTGACGTGGATATGGGGCGGACAGTTGCAGCGGAAGGGAAGCCGATCGCCTCAAACGAATTGTCAAGTTCGTCAAAGGAAGCAAAGTCAACGGATCAGGCACAAAGGAAATGAAATGTGTAGGGAACCTGTCATAGTCGTCTTAAGTGTTAATCAATGGACGGGAAATGAATAATGTGGAAAAGAAAAAGAATAACAGAATCCAAAGAGTGCCGTAACGCCTTCCGACTTGTCGGAGGTGGATCTGTCACCTGTTGAATGCCGCACTCTGTTACCACGGCCAGTCGCTTTAGGATTTCTAGCATGAGCACTCACTAGCGCCCCTAGCGGCCAATCGTGCTTTTTCCACTTCCATTTTCCTTTTCCAGACCAACGTGCTTATGGAAGAAACTGGGGAGAGGAGAGCGCTGTCAACGATGCGCACGGCTGGTCAACCAAATCATGTTTCTCGAATGGGCAGAGGTGGCCGGCCTTGTTGGTTTAAAGTGACGCGACTGCTGACACTACTTCCTTAACTACGCCATCTTGTGAAAAGTTCATAAAAACTGTTGTGGTTACCGAAGCCCGTTGCGGTTACGCTTAAATCTCGGATCGACAAATATGAGCATTCTTGTGGTTTCGTTAAAAAACTGTATATTATTGCGAAAAGAAGCGCTCTTTTTTAAAGTGTGCAACAAAATGTTTGAAGAAGCCGAACAAAGTGCAAACTCATGGCGGACGTGACCGGTCAGTGAGAGGATGCCAGAGACACAAGATCCAAGGCCGTTTTTTTCTCCTCCAAGCTCTGTAAGGAAATTAAGAAACAGGTTTCGGTCAGTTACATTCCATGGAAAAAAAAAATAGAAAGCTATGTTGTTCAGATCCAGTTCGATAGTTACCTGTTTAAGAATGGAGAGACGGAAGAGAATATCTTGCTTGTCTTGTTCGGAGCAAGGTCTCTTTTCTTTGATTTGAAGGTTTTCGAAATCCTTGTCGATTTTGGTATCATGGTCGGTAGAGGTGTAATTTTCCCACTCGTGTTTCTCACTAGAGGATGGGGAATCCCCATTAGTATTTATCCGGATCTTCTTGAGTACAGCGGGGACAGGCGGCGATGACATTAACCTAGACTGAGCTCGAGTTGGTGCTACGGGCGGTTGAGGTATCGTACCCGGTTGGATCAATTCCCCATCCGATTGAACCAATTTGCCGCGATTGTAGTGGTGGTTATTGGTAGCTGGGGGTTTCTTGTAGTAGCGACTAACTGCAGCGGCCTGGAGGGCTTCGTAATATCTTTCATGCGGTTCGGCGGTTCCGCTGCCAGGTAAAAACGGGAAGAATATATCTCCCATCTCTTCCTGGCTCCTTCATGCGCACACGGAATCGACGTCGGTCAATGAGTCAATCACGCATGATGACGGCTACCTTCACACCATTTCCCAAGGCATTTCCACATTGCTCGGGGATTGGGGCAAAAGCAACTATCTATCTATCGTAAAATATTTGTAAGTTAAAAAGGCGATACACCTTACCCTGAATTCTCGCTAGACGGCCATGAACCGTGAAGTTGTTTCTCCAGCAGGAGTTTCTGCCGACGACGAAGACGTTCTCGACGACGCTGAAGGAAACGGGGATCCTTCTCCGTTTGGCTCTGTATCACCAACGTATTCAGGGTAATATTAAAGACTTTTCCCACAAGTCGTTCTGCCAAAATGGTTAATGTTTACTTGATATTTAGCTTTCGTCCTATGAGCGTTCCATATCGGGCGATTAGCCGTGCTGTTGGACGATTGGCTCTTGATAGCCTGCATTGACATTTGCGTCTCCGGACGTTCTGCAGCACTTTCTTCCGCTCCCGGCGCTATTCTCGGGCTGTTTCTAATGATTATGTATGAATTCAGTCGCCTCGGTATGAATGGGATCAAATATTTACCGAGACTGCCGGGATCGAATATTATTATCATCGCATCGACAGACGATTTGTAATACTTGCTGTTGTTCCGTCTGAACTTCCGCATCGACCAACAATGAACGAGAATGTAGTTGCGGCCCTGGAGTCATAATAACTTGTCGTGACTCGACCTGCTGACGTTCGATTTGCTGCGCCGGCGTAGACCTACCTTCGACCGCAGTCGACGGGTCATCGTCCGTACATATTGCAGGCACCGAGCGGCTTTGCAGGGCCTTCCTACGAGCCATCTTCTCGGCTAGGGCTATTTGCGTTGCTCCGGCTATAGCTTCCTTAACCGCTTCTAAACGTCGTTCCTCCGCTTCCTGAAAAAGGAGGGTAAAAAAATGATCGATACATACTTACAAAAAAAAGTTTTTTTAGTTCTAGTTGTCGATGACGGACGTCATGCGATTCAAAATGATAAGGAATCACAGGAAGAATATAGCAATTACATATGAGCATGTGATGCTAAGCTTACCTTTTTCTCTCGAATCCGCTTCTGTTCTTCTTCCATTTGGCGTTTTTCGGCTTCCAAATGTCGTTTAAGTTCCTCTTCTTGTCTCCGTTCTTCTTCCTCCCGTTTCTTGCGTTCCAACATCTTTTGGTTTTCTTTTTCGGCCAACTTGAGAAGGAACAGAGTTAGTCGGTGAAGATTTATACAAACACATTTTGAGCCGTGTCCGAACGCCGCCATCAGTCCGTCTCAACTGCGCCTTAAGAACTACCGCATGTTGGCCAAAATTCGTACTGTCTAGGAACATGCAGTAGTAGGAATGGAAATCGACTGTCTTATTTTTTGCTCTTGTTTTTTTTTTTCTAGTTCTATTTTTTTTGTTTAACTGGCAAGGGGGGCAATAACAAATAGGATAAAAACACAGAAGAAACCACTTTGTCTCGCATGTCCGCATGGATATGGATCGCGCAGGATTGCGTGACGCCGGAAGGTTTTCCGTCATGATTTTCTCAACCGTTTATACTAGGGACAATCCTTCGGGTCTGCCAGTATAAGTCATGGATCTTGTTTCCGCTACTGCTACTATTCCTGCTGGCCGGCTATATATACTGTATATACACACAATCTATTGCGATATATAGAACTATATAACTACTCGTTCTGTGACAGGTCGTGCTGTCGCATATTACAGCACACAGCAGCGCGAGCGGGGAAAGCCACAAAAGGAATCGTTACCGTGGCAACTTCCCCTCAACATTCGCCAGTAGTAGCGGCAGCGGACGAATGTCTTTTTATATATATACCGTGTATATCCAGCGACCTGGCTACTTCAAGTCGGTTAAACTTGCGCATACATCCAACGAGAGCCAGACAACAATAGTGATATCGCATTATCGTGTGATCCACCCATCACTCAATACTATTTCTTAAAGGAAGGGGTTTTGTGTTTGTTCGCATAACAATTGAATATCGTTTTTCAGCTTCTCTGGCATATGCTGTATTATCAATCAAATTTCAATCTAGATTACCTGCTGGAGGAGTACCCGCTGGAGCTCATTGGCTTTGGCTCGCTTCTTCTCCCGTTCTGCTAATTCGGCGGCATCGACGACGGCATTCTGTCCGCGCAGAAAGCTCGGACTGGGAGAGAAAAGAAAAAAAAGTCCGTTAATACATTGTTCACTCAGCCTTAATGATAAGTGGAAATCTTCTTATTTAGCAATTACTTACGCCGCATTGGTTATGCAGTGTTGGGTAGCGAGCGCGTTGTGACTACCGATACTAGAACCGTCGCCCAAGGTCCGGTCTGATGGATCGACGTCGTCAGCCCACAGACACGTAAGATGCTAATCAGTGTCATTGTTGCAAACTAATGCACATATATACACTACTGCTTTTATACCCACCTGACATAAGAGGCTCCGTCTGAACAAATGCGTTCATTGGTCGGGCCACCCACCGAGGCGGAGTCGATCTATCGTAAATCTGAGGAAGACACTGTTTGCAACGAAATTTAATGTTTACAGCCAATGCAACCTCGTATGTATGCGTATCTGAATTACCTCTGGATAAAGATCATACGGCACGGTGCCATCTTGGACCCACTTTTTGCGTTCGAGGAATTTATAGTCGGCCCTAGCCGAAATCATGTTAGGACCGCCGTCTTGATGATCGATGATTACGGAAGAGGTCTCAGGCGGCAAGGGCTCAACCCGACCCCGAGACGAAGGCAATTGACGACGATGGTGAAGATGATAGTTAGCTGCTGATGGATCGATGAGGTGATTATCGCTATGGTAGCCGGAAGTTTCACCGTCTGTGTGGCTAACATGACGATGAGATCGCCGAGGTGGCGGGGGCGGGGGTGCCGTTGCGGGCGGCATTTGAGCTTGTTCGTGTGTCGACCAGTTGAGCGGTGGGAGATAGTTGGCGTTTCTGATTATTTATCAAACAATAAAAAAGTGTGGGCGATGATGTAATAGGGTCCAGACGGAAACGGACAGTAAGCGCACACTGTGACTATCGGTCCGCGCCTTTCATTCATCTCATTTCTCTTGCGGATAGACTTACTTTTTATTCTCGACGGGAGTCAACCGTGACTCGCTCCGAGCCGATGTACGATGCCAATTCAGTGGCGCGCCGGCCCCAGGCCGCCCAAAGGAGGAGGTGAACCAGTCTTCCTTAGCTTCCTCTGTTGGAGAGCACAAAATGTTAAAAGAAAGACCGATTTTGAAAATTAACTGACATATACCTATAAATGCGATTAAAGTTTCTTACCCCTTTCCCGAGCCCACTGTTGCCGCTTTAACTCCATCAACGATGGTTTCCCAGCCATGCCGATCGTATAGCAAAGAGCTTTGCGTTCTAGCCTGGTATATGCTATGTACCACCACCAGAGACCTGTGCAAACCTGCACGGCTGACCAAACCAAACTGTCGTGTTTGCCGGAAATCCAACAACTAGATGAGGGCTGACGAACTATCAATCGATATAACTCCCCCGCCGTCACCAAGGTAACTCCCTTACCTATTCTCTCATTTGCTCTCTTTGCGTAACTGTCGGCCGACCCTTACGTGAAAGTTGTTGTCGAAATACGTATCGCTGATGATTGTCGACGAAACGCACCCTACATCACGCCGTTGTATGACGAAATTATTCGGATTCATTCTCACGTTAACTATTGTTGTAGGGGGGCCATAAAATCGATGATTTTATTTATTTTGTGAAAACGAGGGGTTCCGGGGTCGACGATTGCATTGCTAGACCGTTTTTAGTTAGTGGACGGTATAATCATTCACGAGCTTGATCTACCCGTCGATCAGGTATAGTGTTGTTCACTTTTACCCCTGTAGTGTATCATGTTTCCCCACAATTACTTGAAGGCATGCAACATCATTCAGCCCGTTGTGTGCGCATTCTCACTTTTAAACTAGCCTCACTACTGGTAGGCCAGTCACGGAAGGATTATCAATCAAGAAACTGAACTTTTTAGAGCGCTTCACTATATTTTTGTATTTGTCAAATGAAGTCATGGTGTTCTCAGCACTTTTTGTTCCGTGATTTGCATAAATGGTTAATAAACCCTTATGGTTATGCCTTCGGTCTGAGGATCGTAGATCGTGAATCAAGCTATTTTATTTTAAAAAGTATCATTAATAAGGTTGATTTCATGATTTGGGACTATGGTCACTGGACATATATCAATATCCAGTAGCAGTATGGAAACGATTTTTGCGATACCCATCCGCCACTTTATGGCATTTTGCGGATTAGATATATATATATATATTTGTTTCTCGGCTGCCGATTGCGAAATGTCCGAAACGTTCGGTATTTTCTACCGAATACCACGGCATTAATACTGTCCATCTATTTACAAATATATTCTCTGCGCGTGATGATGTATATATATGTGCTTCATAAATAAGCTCCCCCCCGGATGTGATGAGAGCCGATACGTCTATTATTTTACCGAATGGCACACTGTTTCATATTGTCATGTTCCTCTCAATAAGTTGAATCGGTTTTTTGACTAATTAACAAAATTGTTTTAAACCTTTAAATTCAAATTTTTCATGAAATTTTTAAAGGGCTCAGCTGTGACACTGAGCCACATATTTTAAATTCATTAAAAGAGAAAGTACATATTTTTTAAATTATTAATATTTAGAAAAATATCGTTATTGAGCCCTGAAAAAATTTCATTAACAAATTTGAATTTAAAGTTTCAAGTTTATTTCCCCCATCGTCGCCCCAAGAAGTGCTTGTCGTAGTCCATGGTACTAACTCTCCCCCCTTCTGCCTTGTATCAAGAGTAAAAACGTGAACGTGAGTAAAAACGTGAAGATCAATGTGTGTCGGCACTTCCACAAATTTTTCATAATTGTGTACTCCTCAGTGGCCCATTAGTAAAGCTTTCTAACCATACGGATGAGATCTTGGGTTCGATTCCCGACGAACTTTTTGCTTTTTTAAACCTACCTGGTACTTTGCAGAATCTTGCTCTGATAATTTACAATCGATGATGACTTCCGCTAAATTTAAAACAACACAACGTGTTCCAACCATTTTTATGGATGTGACTAAATTTTTTAAGCACATGGTTTGAAATTGCCCCTTATTGAACCTTATTACTTATTTAAAAAAGCTAGAAATGCAGCCAGGTCACATCAGTGAAAACGCGCTATTTACAAATCATTCCTTTCCCATAAAGCGCAATTTATTCAGGCCGGTTAGAAGTATTCAAATATTATTAAACCCTTTTTAGAGAGCAAAACTTGGGATCAAGAATTATGTCAAATATCCCGCTCCGAAAGCCCATAGTTCTTGGCCGGTACTGAGATGGCGTCACCAGCGATGATACCCCATTTCAGTGGGCTGAAGCGAGATAGGATGATTCCCTTCCATAACCAATCTAGTAGGCCATGCCAAAACATGGTCAAATACAGCTGCTACTTACGGAGCTTTGCTTCACCCCAAATGCAATACTGTATTTCATACGATCAATGTAACGAAGTAACTCTTCAAACTCAGATTTGCGAAAGTGTTTCTCAGCATTCTTGTAGTGTGGTGTATACGCATCAACAATGACATCTTTACTACAGACAAGTCGATTTGATGAGCCACGAAACGTGGGTTTATCAACCATTGGAATGGCCTCAATGATAGCGCCGACTCCATGAGTTCCTCGGCTTCTTTAAACAGATGTTTAAACAGCCACGATTGAGTACTAGTCCGCAAGTTTGTTTTAGTCCGCATGGGACATACGGTCCTTCAAAGCCGAAAAGTCTAGAATTATAAATATAAATATTAAGTTAAATTTTGATGCTTATTGGCTGTCGTGTATACTCCTCTTCGGACATGAATATGTCCAAATCCCCAAAGTATGTTGATTTTGGTGGTCT
This sequence comes from Ceriodaphnia dubia, assembly GCA_022539655.2. Classification (NCBI taxonomy): domain Eukaryota; kingdom Metazoa; phylum Arthropoda; class Branchiopoda; order Diplostraca; family Daphniidae; genus Ceriodaphnia; species Ceriodaphnia dubia. Next base: position 835,423 of record JAKUCG020000249.1, read on the forward strand.
TCAGCATGAGGATCGGTAAATTTTGTATAAGTTTATCCGACGAGTGGCTCCCTGGGCTGTAAAGATAGGCACGTATGTCGTCTTTTTCATAAATTTCCGAAGTATTTTTTTCAACAAAGCAACAGGGTTCCACGCTGATTTTGTTATCTGAAAAGCATGTAAATGGGCTTGGCTGGTCGCACATGCTGCATGTTTTTCGGTCAGCGACGCTGTATGTGGGTAATTTTTCTCCTTCCTCTGTTAACAAGGCCATGTTAAAAAAAAACGAGTTAAGTAATGAGATTTAAAATATCTATGTATGTATCCCTGAGCCATCAGAATCAAGTGTGTAGGGCACTTTTCTCCCGAAGCTTCAACGCTGGTGTATATGGAAATATATTTTCGTTCTTTTTAAGCTTTGGTTCAGTTTTAAAATTTGTCTCAGTTGAAAAATTGCGCTCGGAGCGCGATTACACTTACGTTTATTTTCGAAATAGTTCTTAGTTAATAACAAGCGCACTAAAAGCGTGCTTAAGCTAGCGCTCACTCAATTTTAAATCTCACATCAATGGAAAACAGGCGCGCTCAGAAGGCGCTTACAATTTTTAAATTTTCTTCTCACTTTAAAATGAGCGCACTTGCCTTTGCGCTTAATTTTAAAATTCATCTCAGTTGACAAAAAGTGCTCAGAGTCCGCTTACCTTAGCACTTGCTTAATTTGTTGAAATGTATTTAAAAAAGTGCCACATACTTACTTTTAGCCTAATTATAAATCTCCTGAAATTACAAATCCGAGTATGCTTGTGGAAGTCCATGACCATAAGCAAACTTGTGAGTATTCCTAAATAAGGTAAATTAAAGATAATGATTTCCAGAAGTTGCAACAATTCAAGCATGACGTAAGGCAGACTGGTGTAACGCAATTTTTAACCCGGCTTCAACGCTGGAGGATTCGATTGTCATGAACAACGTTGGCGACTCAATTCATTTGATCGCCATGAATCATCCAGGACATGGGGCTTGCATTCCCCAACACTGGGTATGCAAAAAATACTGGGGCGCAAGCTTAAGTACGCTCGCTTTCGACTAAAATAATTTTTTATTTAAGCGCAAGTGTAATCGCGCACTTAAGTGCGCTCGTACTAAACTGAGATACAATTTTAAAATTGAGGGTAAGTGTAGGTGCCATCTGAGTGCGCTTGAACCAATGATTCAGAAGATCCAACTTATATTTTCCTAACCTGTCTTTTACGAGGTACAAGAACGGAACTAAGGTAACTGCAAGTTTATATAAACTAATTGCATCTTGTTTGTAGAATACAGTATTCCTTTCCAACTTTTTTTCATCGTCAGGCAATACAATCCTTTCAAATAATTGCCTATTAGCAAATTCAAATTTTCATCACCATGAAATTGTCCCTTTCCCACGGAATTATACCTTACTGCTGTACTCAAGTTGACCTCAGCAAACTGTCGCAAAAATTGTTCTAAGAGAACTTTATCCCTGAGGGTTAAATTTCATTGCCGCTTATTTTTATAATGAGTTTTTTGTAATCTTTTAAAAGTAGCTTTCAATCATTGGAATAATTAGTTACAAATCATTGCTTATTTTCAGTTACAAAATTTCGGCTCATTACTTAGTTCTTATTTATAAAAAATGATAAATAGAATTTGACAGTTGCTGCACATGGAGGCTCGATAGACTCTTCAACGGTTACACACATAAATCTTTGAATAAGTAAAATTTATTACTCTAACATTTTTCTAAAGCATAGGCTAGTTAAATGTAAAACTCATCGGTCTTTTAAATTTTCATTTTGAACTGTCAATGTGTGTTTCACGAACTTCTTTGCCGTCACTCAACGCATTGTTGTCGTCTGCTGTGTCTAACATGAATGCTGAATCGTTTTCAGACTTCAGTCGCATACAACGCATGTTTATCAGCAATCAGATTCTGGGTTAGTTGCGATTGATGTGCTATCGGTATTCTTGTGTACTCGTAGCTATTTGGAGTACTATTTCAACATCTTTTAAAATCATGGGAGTACATGGGGACTCGAGCAAGCAGCAACCATAGAAATGCTTCCACATTTGGGACACTCGTCTTTACTCTTCAAAGAGGTAGCTTGCTATATTGTCATTTTTATTGTTATACAATGTTTTCATTGATGTTGATTTGATATATTTTAAAGAAATCTGTATTTGATAGTTGGTTCCCATGTGTGAATGTTGACTTTGATGGGAAGTGTGGTTATACGAGGAAGCAGCAGTATGCAGACCATGGCCCGTTAAGTACTATGAATACGTACTCAAAAATGCATGCATATTATAGAAAGGTTAATCCTAGTTCTATAATAATTGTCCTATTTAGTTTCTGACGATTTTTTTTTCAATATTAGATTCGGGGAACTGGTCACACATTCTTGGCATTGCTTGGGCTAGGAAGTTAGTACCACAAATGGTCTTTTCCATGCCACTGGAACGCAGTTGTTGGAGACAATATATACACATTATACCTATTAGGTAAATTCTGTGGGTGACGGTGTATTTTTGTATAAAGATATGTACTCTTTCCTTTTGAAATGTTAATTAACAGGTACTATTTTACAGGCCAAACCCAAGGTTTCCTACTTGACCAAAGAAGAACATTTGGTTGTTGAGGTGATGATTCCTTCTTACATTCGAGTTCGAGTGGGGTCAATTACGACGTGGTGGCCACTCGACTTAAACGTCTTAGCGACCTAAACCAATTATTGAGTTGGTTGGTACACCATTTTGTCATGCATTCCGATATAAAAGAGTAAGTCATGAAAACTCATGAATCTATCTTATTTGGTTTTCTTTCATCCGTTTTGTTAAATTGTAGTGAAGTCAACCTCACCCTAGAGATGCCCCCGGCCGGATTTTGGTGCATCCCGTTTCCCTTATACAACAATTGACTTGATCTCGGTGTAATAATGGTTATTGTCAATGAGTACATATGGAATGGAATCCTTATTCGTTTAGTCTTTGTTTATCTCTTAACGGAGAGAGTTGAGAGAACATCGAATCATCAGCCGACTTCAGTCCGTAAGATTTAAAGGTTTTTAACAGGTGTGAAAATAGGATATCTTTACGGCATGCGCGTTCCGTTTCCAGTTTTGAATTGATACGATGCGTTGCCGCGTACAATGGCCGGCAGACGAGATGGGCGACAATATCTGCGACGCGTCGGCCGACATGTCAAACGAAACTTCCCTTTCAAACATGGGACTTGTATGTGTGGTGGCTGAAGCTTATGGCAATTTATTCAATTAGATCGATAATATCGAATTCTTTGTATCCACACAGTATGGTTTGTATCGGTTCAATATTGTTAAACAGCATCAAATATTTTAACATTCAGTTTAGTAACGTATGCTGTACTTATGTTTAACGGTACTGACTCAACATATTACCAGGGTTGACAAACGATACAAGACCTTGCTTGCCTTTAATGACATGCTAAGACATTTGACGATTGGCGACACTCCACACATCATGATATGCGCAGACAGCGTAGTGATCGCTAAGCATGCGCGTTCCCCTGTATGAGCTTATTATTTAACAATTCTGTTAGTAGTCTACATATAGAAACAATGTTATATGTTGCCTGAGTAAGAACTAAAGAAAAATAAGGTAAAATTCATCTTTACGAGTAACTAGTTGTTTAAATGATAGCGCATTAGCAACAAGAACAGAAGATCAATGATTCGAATCTGACTGGCGACGTAATTTTTATTTGTTCCTTTTTATATCAAATATTCTTTAATTTCGATTGATCCCTTTTTCAAAGAACTTGAATCAACTCACTGTCAACTACACAATGTCGAGAATATTTTAAGGAACTGAATTGAACGGAAGTTATATGAATATGAGGTGTTAACTTAACGAGAATTTAAGTTTTTTAAGGTTTCACGAAATTTTTTATAGTTGGCCTGCTGTTAAGCCAAATTGATAATTTCCTCCAGCAGTTAATGTCTTCGCCAGAAATCCCATTTGGATGATTACTTTCTATGATTTCTTTGGAAGAACTTTATTCCCTTCTGAAGTAGTCATTCCGGTTCAAGTTTCTTAATTCCCTTACTTAATAAAATTCCAACTTCCGAACACAGATCTTTCAGTTGACGTAAGAAAACATGCGGTAGAAATGGGCATTGCAGTGACTGTTCGTAAAATGCAGGGGCAGATGTGCGAACGTATGATCGTTGACTTGAACGAAAGGCCATTTTCTCCATCTTTTATTTCAGCGGGCTTTACGTTGCCTTATCCCGAGTAAAATAAGTTTGAATCTAAGGTTTTTAATGCCACTGCCGCCTAAATAAAAGACGAATACATAATGTACTTTGAATCGCTACTATATTTTCACTTCTTTATTGCCCCTTTAACAAAACATTGAACACTAGCCCGAAGGTATATCACCGAAGGGATCTTGTTTTGGCGTTAGGTGAGAAAATCCATTGTGATGTTTTGATTTTCTAATCCTTCGGTTTTGCACAAATAAAATATTTCAATTTCAATTGGAAAACGTTGATCCTAGCTTACTTTTGAATGAAGTCTAAGATTCCATTTATTGAAAAATCAATCACCTTACGCTTCACTAAAAAATCAATTCCCTTTTGAGGCTTTATTTTAAAGGCTTCCATTCCTAATTTTAAATACGTAAACTGTCAATATCGGAACTCATTTCTCTTGGAACAGAAAATACACTCGACTGACTTTACACACAAGGATACTAGAATGAAAAGTCTAGTAGAAGAATGCATTTAATTTCAATTAAAAAAACATCTAATATTTTTCAATAACCAACACTTTTAGTATGCAGTAGCATTTTACTTTTCTGGGCTGAAGGGAGATAGGTTCATTCCCGCCTTCCAAGCCTTCGACTTCGTACGAACGTCCGGTTTCTGGTACGTTATCGCCGCATTCCTCAAAGCCATCCACGCACACTTGAAGACTGAGTGGGGTATGGGAACCCCACTTGCAATACATAGGCAAATAGATAGACGGCTTTGAGGGAGATTTTTCGCTTTTCGAGTTCTTGACAGAATTCCAGCTGAAACAAAAAAATTTAAATATAATTTAAAAATTTTTCAAGTACAGGACCCACACAAAGTATTTGCACACCCTCCCCCCCTGTTTTGCCGGTTTTAACACGGGGCCTTATGGCGGTGTTTTTCTGCTCCTATTCTCCGAGTTCCCATACTTCCCAATTTTATTTTAAAGACATTGGCTTAATCCGCATGCCTCTGATTTTTTTCAGAATTTTTCGATCATGGGATCATGTGGCAAAAGTATCGTTAACAATTATTTGAACGGCCGCTCGTCCGCCGTGTATTCTTACGGCCAAAAAACATTTCATTTCATGTCATATCTATGGCGGCTAGAGCTCTATGGCTAGAGATAGGCGGGGAGGAGGAAGGGTAAGGAAAATCGGGCGGATTTTCTAAAATTAATGGAATTTTTTCTGTTAAAATTCCTAGCTGCTGCAAAAATATTCCTATGCCAATTATTTTAATATGTACGCGTAGAGTTTGGTCAGCTTTATGTTCTTTCCAAAAATGAAGCTTAACATAGATGTCCCCGCGTTTGGAAGATATGACAATAGGCGCCATCCATAAATTACGTAACGCGATTTTTGGAAATTTTTGACCCCCCCCCCCCTCGTTACGCATTTTGCTATACCTAATACATGGGCGGTCACACATTTGAAGACCCCTTCCCCCCCCCCTCAACGCGTTACGTAATTTATAGATGGTACAATATGAGAGCGCACAAGATGCGTTTGCGTTTACACACCCATTTGCAATAATTCAAGAAATTTACTTTAAGTAATTGGCGCTGAAAAAGCGAAAATAAAGGTGGATTGTTCTTGCCTCTTTCGCGAGCCCATTGCTGCCGCTTTAACTCCATCAATGAAGGTTTCCCAGCCATTGTCGTAGGTAGGATATATGTACCACTACTAGAGAACTGTCAAGCCAGCACGGCTGACCAAACCAAACTGTCGGTTTTGTCGGGAATCCAACAACAGATGAGGGCTAACAAACTACGAATCGATATAACTCCCTCGTCGTCATCAAGGTAACTTCCTTTTTCCTGTTCTCTCGTTTGCGCTCTTTGTGTAACTGTCGTTCTTACTTTTAAACTTGGATCTCTGAATCGCTTGGCCAGTCACGGAAAAAGCATCAATCAAGACTTCAAGAAATTGCACGTTCACAGTGCATTATAATTCCAAAATGTCCAATAAAATGTGGTGTTAGTGGTGGAATATATATCAATGGTTTTTCAGAATACCATTCATCGCCAATTTTTTAGTTTGTTTTAGATTGGCAATTAAAATTTAAGTTTGGTCGGGTAATGCGGGGAATATTAGCTTATATATCGCGCTTGACAATAGAAATGTGGCAACAACCTTGTCAACTTAAGCATAATGTTTTGGTTCTTTACGTAACGAAGTGATTGACTGAATTTCAATGCAATTATGGCGAGAGTAAATTCCCAACTAGCTCCTCGAAAATTCCCAGTTTTTTTACTGTCATGTGTAGTACAACAACATGTTTCAATCTTCTTAAAATGATTACGGAAGAAGAGCTTTTAGACTACGAAACTCGTGGGTTATTACGAGGACCAATGTGGGTTATCACCTGCTATTACGGAAATAAAAATGATGTTGCATACCATCAAAAGTGACCTGCAGTGCGTAAATCATTCGAGTTTCGATTTTCCGTCTCAAATCTGTTCTGAAGAACAATGTGACAAAAGAGAGGAGATTGCTAGGCTTGCCATTAGACTATTGTATCTTAGGAAAAGAAGAAACGTTTAAAGAGAGGGGCAACTTAAAGTAGCCGAGTTGCAGAAAAGAAAGGCCGAATTGAAACACGACACGCCACTTGCATGTTTCATCAAGTTCATCGAAAATAATTGGAGGGACGAAGACCCATTGTGCGAAGATTTCCATTTTGACCTACATTGGACAAACATGTCGGAAGAAAAGAAAGAACCGTTCCGCAGATTGTCCCAGGAATCAATTGACAACACGGAACATAAAAAAACAGTGATCCGCAAACAAATTGCTTCAATCAACAAGGATACAGGAGAGTCAATTAAATTCGAAGAAGACATGGAACAGTCGTTTCTTCGAAAAGTGGCACCAGCAATGAAAACAAGTTTAAGTTTTGAAAAGAGTGGATGGTTTCCATCAAACTATAAAGTAGATGCAAACTCCTTCTCCTCACTAGCCGAACGTGGCACAAACTAACATAAAAACATATTGTTTGAACTTTGAAGACTAGCTGAACTTACGTTAAAAGTCCTTTTCAAAATGTCTGTGAATAAAGCTGTTTATTGAAAAACAAGTCGTAACTTAATCAAATTTAAGCCTATTCTTAACCATATTTTATTTGGTGGGGGGACTAATTCTTAGGCTTCGTAGCCCCCCCCCCTAACTCTCGCTTAACTCTTGAATGGCAAACCCGGATTTGCTAAAAACAACTTAAACCAATAGTTTAGCTATAAAGTGGGAAAAACGATTTAGCTTGGTTTTCTTTATGGTTTTCCTACACCTTCACTTAAAGTAACATTTACTTCTCATCCCTTTTGCCCGTCTTATCGATCTGAACGACAAAATGGATGTAAATTCTCCCTCCCAAACCACCTTGGACAACAGTTTATGGCTGTCGATATTGCCTTCTATTTGGAGGATGACTCGGACAGACTCGTCCTCGTCGGTGGCACAACCCTGTCTCTCGTCGTTATGATATCTGTCTCTCGGGGGTGACATCTATGGCGGGGAGGAGGTATCAATTCATAAAACCGCAATACTAGCGCTGATGCGGTTGGCCAAAACAGCTCTCGGTTGCTTCCCTACTAATTTCTATTGGGTGTGTAGGGAGTCTGGTCAGCGCCACTCTTTTTGTTCATATTCAGTTTCCCATGGGCTTGCCAATCTCTCTCCATCTCTGCCAACAACACGACTTGACGACAACTAACAGGTAGACAGGCAATTGATGCGGAGCCATAGATGGCAAGTTTGACTTGGTTAGTTCTATATCTTTCAGAATTGCATGATCTTGTCACAATTGCATGATCTTGTCACTATAAAGTCGACATGGGCGGTAGTAAAATAGGATGTTGTCACCTTGTCGGGTCCCTTTAAAATTCGGGAATGGCCCCCTTTAAAAATGGGAGGTCCTAGCAAACCAACGATTTTTTGCTGAATTTTGCGGCAGCCTATGTCATCAATTCACATAAAAAAGCGGCAAAATAGGCAATGATTATTTTGTAAGAAATTAGATTTTACCGGAAAACAATTACAAGCCGTGTTTTCTTGCAGCGGTGGCGCTGTTTTGGGCCGCAGCAATTTAAACTCAAATAACCCGCCCCGCAATCCCCACTCGCGTATTTATTCCAGTTTTTCAGACAGCTCAAAGAAGGAGTGATGGCACTTTGAAAAGCAGACGAATACGTTTACGTTTTCCTTCCTGCGTTTTTATCGAACAAAATAAGTGCTCTGACCCAGTACAACCCGTTAAAATATTTTGTCGACCGAAATTGAAATATCACTCCCGGGTTCCAACGGGTCGGGCGTCGGGCCTTTTGATTTTCCATTGTATTGGCAAATCACGGGGCCTTATAAGTAGTCAATGGCAAATCAAATGGCGGTACTCATCGCTGGTTCATTAGCTAATGTAGCGAATGTCTTGGTACCCATGCCGAGGACAAAAAAAAGGTTGATGTGGCATTCGGCCCACCGTCAAGTTAGGGCCTTAGTCCTTACTCTTACTCCGATTTTTGCACGAGAAAGGAGTTTGCGTTGCATTTTGCTTTTAGGCCGAGTAGGAAGGCCGCCGTGAATGGGAGGACACCCGAAATGCCCATGCCAATATGCAATTCTTATGTAAAATACTAAGGCCATCCTCAGACAGCAGTTTTTTTCCTTTCTTCGGCAATCCAGGCATTATTTCAGAAATATTCAACTGGCATGAAGACATTGGCTACCTTCGACACTGGCTACCCATGATGGGGGCGACACTTGCTACCCTGACACTGGCTACCTTAATAAAAAGACACTGGCTACCCAAATAAAAGGACAGTGGCTACCTACATTCGCTACCTTCCTATTTTAATTTAAATGTTCCCAATGCAGATAATCAGGCCCTGATTGCCTGTAGAAGGCGAACACCGAACCGGAAGACGATACCTTTTGAGGGTATATGTGATCAATCCGGCCCCAGCCATTCCGACCCCCAAAAATTTTTTGCCGGAACGGCTCGCCAAAACAACCCTTCCGGCCCAACTAATATTCCATCCCTCCCTCAAAAATATGAAATCTAGACGCAATTTTGCCAAACGCATCAAGCTTTCAAGTTACTATTGCTATTTGGACTAAACATTTAAAATCCTGTAGCGCCACCAGTACATGTTTGGCCTTTGTATTTAGAAAAGAAACTTCTATCTAAACGGCTGGGGCTGAAAAGGTTGGGCTCGGAATGGCTCTGTTCACCTGCCGTTCCGGCCTCATGTTTTTGAGGCCGGAATGGCCGGGGCCGGATTGACTAGCAACCCCTTTTGAGAGCAAAAGGGGTGAACGACCACAGCCCCAAGTCCTCGCTTTTGCCTTTTTTTTTGACAGGGACACCCCATGACCCTGACAATGCTGGTATACTACTTGTACGTCCGGCTGGTCACAAGCATTCCGGGCAACGGGGGTTGTGGGCTTTCCCTTTCATTCCTGCCGGAGTGCCGGACACGAGCAGGTCGTTCTTGCCGAATGAACAACAATCAGCTGAACCTGATTGTGAACATCGGTTTGAACGTGCTCGACTGCTCGTGGACTTGGATTTGATCGTGGAAGAAGAAGAGGAACTATCATGCCTGCTGAGCCCAAGGTGCCATTTCCCGCTCCACCTTTCCCTTCATTTTACACGGTCATGTTGAATGGACATCTCGGCGTCCCCTTGGCATGAGGCCGACTGTGTGCTCCCTTCTCCTTCCCGGCCGCCGAACTCGTTTGGATGCTACTGCGGCCCCTGATATCAGCAATTATCATACGTAGCCGAATAACCAGCTACACATGATATGCGCAAGATATACCGTTGGGATGTGACAAATATTTTTACTAAAATAGGAAGGTCTGAATTGGGAATATTTAAATTAAAATAGGAAGGTAGCGAATGTAGGTAGCCACTGTCCTTTTATTTGGGTAGCCAGTGTCTTTTTATTAAGGTAGCCAGTGTCAGGGTAGCAAATGTCGCCCCCATGGGTAGCCAGTGTCGAAGGTAGCCAATGTCCGATTCCCATTCAACTTAATAGGCATTAATTGGTGTACAGGATTGTAGGACCCAGTTTATTTCGATTTTAACCGTATGCTTTTACCCGTATGCTTTTACCCGTATGCTTATACTATCTGTTTGCTTATAGGCTACTTACTTGCTTTATAAAAAAAGAAAGGGCAAATGAGAATCGTCGACGTGAGTAAAATCCTCTTAACTAAAGTCCATAACGGGTTCTAATGGGGTCGACAAGCCTTCCCTTCGGAACCAAAGACCTAGTTTCACTGCCTTGCTCACGGGAATGGATTTCCTTTCATAGAAGCTGGAGGGCAAATACCACCATCAGTCACCTGGTTATTATATGTTTAGGTTCCGGGTCCTCCGCATTGAAAGGTCTTGTTTCAACTTCAATTTAGTCTGGAAAGAGAATCCGTGGTGACCGGCTGGTTAAGCTTAAGATCCAATCTTTTAGCGCTATTTTTTATATCATCGGTTATAAACGCGTGACGAGTTTGTCCCAAGGTTTGTCCATCATGTCGATGCACTTTAGTAGGACAACATCAACAGTTTCACTAGCTCCCTCATTCCTGGCAGTGGATAAGACCGCACCTGATGCCAATCGATTTGGGGATTGCATTTTTATTCTTTTACGGTACGTCAATTCTCAAACCATATGTGATATTTAAAGTAGCTTATTAGTTACCGTTTGTTGTCATCATTTGACTTTTTCAACTTTTTTTTAGGTGGAAGGGAAGCATCTACAAATTAGTATGGCGACACTTAGTAGCTTTTTATATACTTTATTATTTCCTTACAATTTTGCACAAGTTCATCCTTGACGAAAACGGAAAGCAGTAAGTTTACTTTAATTAATGGAAGCTAGTGGGCGTGTTTCAACGAAAAGACTCAATAATTCTTGTAATTTCTAAGAAGATTATAATTAGGTAGAAATCGTAGTTCTTTTCTAACGAAAGACGTTATTTTTCAGAACATTTGAAGCATTAGCAAAATACTGCGCGCGAAATACAAACTCTTTCAATTTGATGCTTATGCTGGGATTTTTTACGTCAACTGCTATGCAGCGTCTCTTTGCCATGCAAATTACGATGCCTGGAACTGCTAAAGTCATCACCAACTTTGTCATGTCAATTAAACCAAATATGCCCGAGGTTAAAATCCCTTATAACTTATTCCTTGTTGAACATATTAAGGCATGCGCCATGTTAAGGCATACTGCTTTCAATAATTTATAAATAACACTTTCAAGGGCCCAATTATCGTTGAACAATTCGCACGTTGGACAGTATTATCATGGATTCTAACGTTCCGTATAGTAAGCAAACCATTTCGATCTCGGTTTCCTAATATGATTTCACTTCAAACAGCAGGTGAGTTGTTAAAATTTAAGTTTTAAACTACTCTGGGTATATAATTCGGTCTTTGGTGCGCTAAGGAATCCTTCGAGAGAAGGAGAGGGTTATTTTAGAGAAAGTGGAGACCGAGGGCAGCAAGACACCCAGGGCACTACTGGTCATCGATTGTAACGAAACTAAATCCAATATTTTACGATTTCTGCTCTTAATGCTTGAGTCCAATTAATGTAGGGATGCTACTTTTACTAAAGGAAACGTCAATTCATAATCGTTTCTCCGAAAAATCGTCCCATATGAAATTAATTGAAGTGGTATTAAAACCATTAATTTATTATAAATAATTAATCAAAATTTTGTTATACTTAACAGGTATTGAATTTTAAAAAATCGTGTGGAAACACTATCAAGGTACTTATTTAAATTATTTTGTAATGCCGATTAATTGATAAAATGAATCAAGGCGCAGACGCTGCCCACGGCACTAACACCAGGCTTATAGCGCAGGCGCAACACCAGATGTCGTCTGCTTGGAAGTAGCACCTGTGCTGTAGGCCGGGTGTTAGTGCCGTGCGCAGCGTCTGCACCTGTTCAGTTTTGCGACACTGACGTCATAATAGTCACGTGATATTATGCCAGATCCTTTTTTACGATGGCGGAGCCTTTTGAATCTTTTATCACAAATATCTCGCTGAGATTTTTAAAAAATAAGGAACATTAATGCCATTTTAATAAGCATAAAAAATTCTACAGAACTGATACATTTAGTTTTAACCCCTTTTGTTGTTTATGCTTGAACAGTTTGGAACGCAGAACATTCCACACGCGCTCATTCAGGTATACATTATTATGAGATAGTAAATTAACTGCCATTTTAATTTAAATTCTCTTAATTAGGCGGCAATAATAACTGTTTATGCTTTTGGATTTGTAACACTGATGGCCCGTAATTTTGAAGAAGTAGGCAAAGACGGCTTCGCACTAGGCATCGTTTCTTTTTTTCCCGCAATCCCTAGCATTCAGGTTCGGTGCAGGTTAAAATTAAAGTTAAATAAATACATTACAGTACATGTTTCCCTTCCTTTAGTTTTTCATTTTCCTTGCCTGGCTTAATTTTGGAAGAGCCGCTGTCAATCCTTTCGGAGTCGATGAAAATGACATAGACGTTAAAGGTCTTCTTGAAACTCATATCGAGGTAACCTAACTTTAATTACATGCTCATTTATTGACAAGGTTAATATCCAAAAAAAACTCAAACAATTGACGAAACCCAACAGGATTCAATTCGTCTGGCGAAGCTCTATTCTCAAAATTTGGAAGACTTTTTTCGGGATATGGTTAGTTAATTTTTTTAAAGCTAATAATACTTATAATAAGGAATAAGGCATTTTCATCTTTTATTTCTGTACCTTTCAGCCACAAAAACCATTTAATGACTCATCCCTAAACGCTACTGCTATTTAAATGCATTTAAACAATACCAAATGGCATTACGAAAAGTATACTCGTTTGAAGCCCCAGCCTTAACGTGATCTGTCGTATAAAAGATGAAATTTCTTACCCAATGAAATGCATTTAGCTAGTGCCGAATAATCGTGAATCATCTATATCAGGAATATTTAAGTAAATAAACACTTCATTATTCAGGTTACTTTTCTGTTGACTTGTTCTTTTTGACTCTCTCTTTCTCTTGATTGCTTGTTCATGGTACGATCTACAATGCAACATCTAGATATGGCAATTTGGTCGACTATGAAAGTCTGAACAACGCCAATGTGTCTGTCAAAACAATACTATCAACAATACCTTTTCTCGGAAAAAGATAGTCCTTCGTCAATTAATCCTTTAATACATTTTGAATGAACCAACAACGTATGTTGCGAACAATTCGGAACAACTATAAAGTTATTACGAAAATTGGTAGATGTACAAACAGCTAAACAAAAGGAAAACACGTTCAAAAAGATTTGCAGTTTACCTGTTTCCGGCGCTTTCTGGCGCCAAAGTAAAAAAAAAGTGAAAAATTGAGAAATGTCTGCCATCTATAGGGGTCCCAGTACATTGCGTAGAACGTTCGGTTCCGAGAATACCGAGATCCGTGAAAACAGTCAAAATCAAAACAAACAAGTGAGTTCATATTTCTCTATGAATGTCCGTTCACAATTTGTAACATTCTATATTAATAAGTAGATAAAATTTATTAAACATTAAGGTAATACACAATTTATTTTTTGAATTGTGTTGTGTGTTGTGTTGTGTGTTGTGTTGTTTCAAATTGCCTCATGCTAAATTGTTTTAGATGGATCTACCGTTTGGAGCACCGCCAATACTTGTTGAACTAAAATCCCAAGTTCAAAATTATCTTGAAAACCCCCAACTGTTACCTATCCATGATCTGGAAATGGTACAACAGTATTGGAAACATGAAACAAATATCAGTCAACTATGTCATGCTGCTGTGATGGCCACTCCAACTACGTTATTGGTTGAGAGAGACATGAACACTGGTGCCTTGGCAGAAGTTGTTGAAATTATCACTCCTCATGCAGGAATGACTAATAAAACATCCATGTCATTACAGAGGATTCCTGGTATAAACATTGCTCATGTAATTCTATTTCAGGTTTAAATTCTCATATGCTGTTACTTTATAGGCCCACCAAGTGAATGGGTTAGAGGCAATGCAAGCAATGTACCTTTTTGGCCTGGAGGTTTAGAGTGGAATCCAACTGAGACCATGTCAGATTTGCTTAAGATAGATGATCTGTTGGAAGAGTTGAGCTTCAAGAAAGGTTTATTTATTGCTTTCTATAACAACACTTGAAAAAAAAGAATATGTCATCATTATCTTTAAAACTTAAAATAGACCTAAAAACTGTTCCTCCTGGTTTCAAGAATGGAATGAATTTTGGGTCCAGTGATGTCAATCTTAATCTTGCATCTTCTCTCAAACCAAAGTCAAAACGTCACAACTCTGAAAACACGGAAACAATAGATGAGTCTGATCATGCCTCCGTTATTGACTTGGCTGATCTACTCAAAGAAAAAGGTTCCATTTTCAAATGGATTGAAGAAGAACTGCTTCCATCACAAGAAAATAAAGGTATAGCTTAAATGGTTCTCATTTATATTTTCAAATGTTTTGATAGAATTTTTTTTGTTTTGTTTTGCTTTGACTAGCTTCTAAAAAACCAATCATCATGACAGAAAGCGAGAAAGATGATTTCGACGACATTCCCGTAGTAGACATATCTAAAGTATTAAGCCTGTCAGAAAAACAAAAATTAAAATCGACTGAATGGGCGGAGATTATTGATGTATCGTCTTCACTGGAAAATTTCAACGATCTAGTGCCCAACCCTGCGTTCACGTGGCCATTTGAACTGGACAGATTTCAGAAACACGTAATACTTACTCTTAAACAACGCTATGCAGTCCATTATTAATCGATACTACCCTTTAAAGGCCATTATTCATCTGGAGAAAGGGGAGGACGTCTTTATAGCTGCCCATACTTCGGCAGGAAAAACTGTCGTAGCTGAATACGCAATCGCTCTGTCTCAAAAACATATGACAAGGTGAGCAAGATTATATATTCGTGGAGTTAAATTTAAGGTAGTGCTTTAGAGCATCGTGAATTGGTGTTGTTTTTTTTTAGAGCGATCTACACCTCGCCTATTAAAGCCTTATCCAATCAAAAATTCCGAGATTTCAAAACAACTTTTACCGACGTGGGGCTTTTGACGGGTGATGTTCAAATCAATGCCAAAGCTACCTGTTTGATCATGACTACCGAAATCCTGCGATCGATGCTCTACAACGGTTCCGACATCATTCGCGATTTGGAATGGGTCATCTTCGACGAGGTCCATTATATTAACGATAGTGAACGTGGTGTGGTCTGGGAGGAAGTACTTATCCTGCTTCCGTCGCACGTCAATATAGTAATGCTATCAGCTACAGTACCTAATACGTCGGAGGTAAACATTGCTCTTAAAGAGAATTAGTAACAAAGAAAATGTGCTACTATCTTTTCTGTTTTTTTTTACAGTTTGCCACTTGGGTTGGTCGGACCAAAGGACGCAAAATGTATGTAATTAGTACACTAAAGCGCCCAGTGCCTCTTGAGCATTACCTCTACACTGGGTTAACTGGCAAGAGCAAAGATGAACGCTTTCTGATTGTAAACGCTGAGGGAGCTTTTGTCCCAAAAGGGTAAGAGTTTTTCCTTGCACCTCTTTAATGATTTCCGCAATTTTGTTATCGTCATGATTTTACATTTATTATTTTAGCTATATGGCTGCTATGGAAGCTAAGAAATCCAAGGAGAAGGATACTAAACCAAGTGGAGCTGGAGCCGGAGCTGGAGCTGGCAGAGGGCGGGGTGCAGCACCGAAAGAAGCTAGCAGACCTGCTCCTGGTGGAGGAGGGGGTCACAAATGTATGACTACATTCTTGGTGCTGTGTTATTTCCCGAAAATAACAATTATTGTTTTTCATAGCATGGGGTCCACCGCAGGAAAAGAATTTGCTGATTGCTCTTCTTGATCATCTCAAGAAACAAGACCAATTGCCTGTGGTTGCATTCACTTTTTCGCGCAATCGTTGTGACCAAAATTCCTCTCTACTGACTTCGGTTGATCTAGTGACAGCTGAAGAGCGTGGACGCATCCACCAGTTTTTCCAAAAGTGCGTCTCGCGCTTAAAGGGATCCGACCAAAAGCTTCCGCAGGTTTATACTTAGCAGGTTTGCAAAATATTCACCAGCTGAAATAACTGATTTCATTCTGTAGGTTACTAACATGCAAACCTTGTTGAAAAGAGGTATTGGAGTTCATCACAGTGGTATATTGCCTATTTTGAAAGAAGTTGTAGAGATGCTTTTCCAGGAGGGACTAGTCAAGGTTCGTTTCCATTATTATTTGTTACCTATTGTGGGGAACTGAGGTCTGAGTTGTCTATTTAACCCTTTCATTTATATAGCTACTCTTTGCCACCGAGACCTTTGCAATGGGTGTTAATATGCCGGCTAGGACTGTTGTATTTGACACCATCCGAAAACATGATGGAACTGGTTTCCGCAACCTACTTCCGGCGGAGTATATCCAAATGGCTGGTCGTGCTGGTCGGCGTGGTCTCGATACTACTGGCACAGTAATATAATGAAGTTGAATATTTATTTTCTAATTAATCAATATTTTTTCCTTCAAGGTTATTATCCTCTGCAAAAACGAAGTACCTGAATCGAGCGAATTGCATGCAATGATGCTGGGTCAGCCTATGAAGCTGTCATCTCAATTTCGCGTTACCTACTCTATGATTCTTAACCTGTTGCGCGTTGAACATTTGCGCGTTGAGGATATGATGAAGCGCTCCTTTGGCGAGGATCACCAGCAATCAAAACTGGGCAAGGTTCGGGAAAAGCTGCAAAGTCTTTACGACCAAGTTCAGCAACTACCTCCGTTGGCTTGCGATGTCTGTACTGACATTGAGAGTTATTATAACAACGCTGCTGCATATCTTAAATTAAAGGTTTTTGTTTTACTTTCAAGCACTTTCTTTGTTAGCCTAACTGAATAAAGTGTGTGTTTTTTCAGGAGGATATGCAAGAAAGCTTACTAACGCATCCAAGTATGGTGCGAGAAATGAATCCTGGTCGCATTCTGATTGTCCAACATCAAGGACGCTGCAACAAGCTAGCCATTCTTTTGTCCATTGATTCGAGATCAAAAGAAAAAACTTACAAGATTTTACTACTTGTCAGCGGTGATTGTGATTTGGCTGGGAAAAAAGAAGACTCGATTTCGACAAAGTTGCTGGGCATTTCCCAATTAGAGAAAGGCTTCTTCTATCCAACATCAAAAGTCAATCATGCCGTTGTACTTATCAAAGCCAAACAAATTTGGCAAGTCACGCGAACTCAGCTCAAGATTGAGGCTGACAAAATTGTCGCCGATTGGGATAATCGCCAGATCCCTCGTTTCCGGTAATCCTTAACTTTGGATATCTTCTGTTTATTTGATCAAATTCCTAATTAAAACTATTTGGATCCTTGTAGCGATAACCCACCAGGACCTAGCTGCACTTCGGCCGTTCAGGAATTGTCACGCATGTCGCAGGCCTCTTCAATCGAAATTATCAATCCTTTGCAAGATTGGAAGTGGACTAACATGGATCTGGTCGGGAAAATGCAAGAATTGTCCATTCTGCTCAACCGGTTAGCCGCTGCCAGTTGCACTGCTTGTTCTCAGTTTGAGCAGCATGTAAGGTTTTCTTATATTCAATGACGGTGAATCCAGTTACCTATTTATTCTTTTTCGAAACCGCCAGTTGGAGCAAACAAGTGCTTCGATGAGTGTTCAAGAAGAAATGCAGAGGACACAGTTCCTCTTATCTGAGGATAGTTTACTACACTCGGCCGAGTACCATTCGCGCCTTGAAGTTCTCAAAGAACTTAATTACGTCGACGCCAACGGGACTTGTAATTGCAAAGTTTAGTAATATGTATTTGCCCAGATACTATTGAATTTTTCTCATATAATAGTGCAAATGAAGGGTAAAGTGGCATGCGAAATGGGAAACCACGAGTTAATCATCACTGAGCTTGTATTTCACAATGTTCTGACGGAACTTCAACCAGCCGAAATAGCTTCTTTGCTTTCGTGTCTTGTTTTCCAACAGAAGAACGCAAGCGAGCCACAAATGACGCCCGTTCTAGAGAAGGTTGTTCCCTTTTATTTTTGTAATCAGTGGATTTAACGTTATTTGGATTATTAGGGTCGTCATCGCATTCGCGAGATTGCCGAGAAGATAGGACGTACGCAACAAGCGTGCGGGCTAAAAGAAGCTGTAGGAGATTTTGTGGACCAATTTAGATTTGAGCTTGTGGAAGCTGTGTATGAATGGGCCAAAGGAGTGGTAATAGTCGCCTAAAATAATTTTTTATTTGGATTTTTATGTTAAATTTAAATTTTTCCCGTTTAGCCTTTTGCAGAAATTATGGGATTGACAGACGTTCAAGAAGGTATGATTGTTCGTTGCATCCAACGACTAGATGAAACACTAAGGGATGTCCGAGACGCTGCCCGTATCATCGGTGATCCAATTCTCTATCAGAAAATGGGAGAGGCGTCTACAGCCATCAAGCGAGATATTGGTATTTATATTTTTATTATTATATTTATATATTTATATTGGTATTTATATTTTATATTCGTCTAGTCTTTGCCGCCAGCTTGTATACCCAATAAACGGTTTAGACTTCATTCGGAATGCACAATCAATTTTATGCGCAGTCTTGGTGACAAATCCAAATCCGAAATTCAAAAATATTTCTCAACATTCTAAAAATAAGTTGAAAAATTAGAGTTTTCCAGCCAACATAACGTGTGATATGAGTAGATCCTTAAAATTCATTTTTAACCCATTCAAAGCGAACTCTTGATGACAGAAAACTTGACACCTCCCTTGTCCAAACGCTCAATCAACGACGTTTTAGCAAATGCCGCTCCAGGAGGAAACACTCCACCTCTAAAAAGGAGGGAAAATAAGCGTGAAAATTTTTTCCAAAAATAAAATAAAATAAAGAAATCACCCAGGAGGTAATTTGTCAGCTTCGCGAAGGATTACAAGAGCTGCCTGAACCATGCATATGGGTGTAGCAACGTAGCCGAATTCAGGTCCCGAAACTGTCACTACCAACTCCTTCTCCGGACTATCTTTGTGTATGTCCGTTGGTTCGGCCAATTTCTCACTCCATCCTTTCCCAGCTAGCGTAATAACAAACGACGTCCCGTCCATATCTTCTCTTGAAGGGCCTTCGTGAGAAAATGCGCCGAATGAGAAAAATTTCGGGTGCTGAAAAAAGAAAATAATTCAATATTAGAAAATGATGATAATAAAACTGTGGTCATGAATCTCGTGATACCTTTAACAGCAAACGCCGTCCACATTTGAAACTAGCTAACAGTCCGCAAATGGTGGTCGTTAATATAGTTTGTAAAACAGGTATTAGAGAGGGAAACTGGACGTAAGCCAACATTTGGACGGGTCGCTTCTTCTCTTTTTCGTAGAAATATCGTTGAGAGCGCATCACAACAGAGCGATCTGAACCAGGAAAGGGTAGACACCACGTATTAACGATCGGGTTGTGGTGAATTGTTCCTCTATTTATAACAAAAATTGATTTAATCCTATTTTTTTATTTAATTCAGTTTCTTAACAAACCTTGATTTGAGCTTAGGTTGTGTATTCGGTAATCGCTGTGGAAAGAGTTTAGTGCGCAAAGGCTTCAGCTCTTTGGCGTAGGCAAACCCGTATATAGCTGATTGCCAAGTTGCATAGTGTAGATGGAATCCCTAGGAACATTTTTTAAAAAAAGCATGCTACATTAAGCTCTAGCTTTCCAAATAATTTAATCGAATCATTTAATCAATCAAAAGAAACGCACTTTTTCTGCCTTAATTTGCAGGTAACTTTCCACGGAGTTAACTTGACCATCAAATTTGTCTTCTAGAAAAACAGTCCCCATATCTGTTGGGATGCTGTCAAATCCACAACACCCCACAACATAGCATTTATTTTCCTGGGCAGGTTTGTTATAGTCCAGTTGTATCTTCTCTAAAAACTAAAGGATGAAGAAATGGAACAGAAATAAATTTCTAGCAACTTTTCTAATTCACTGATGCATGTCCTTCATACTTGAGGTTCTCCACTGATGTCAATATGATTTGTACCATTTTCCACACAGGCTTTCACTACAGCTTCTCCATAAAACCTAATTGCATTGAATGTTTAGAAAGAGGAAAACTAAATTTTCATGTGTTTTTGCATCATCCAACCTGTAAGGTCCTACACAATTGAGGACAATTCTTCCTTGTTTAGCCATCTCCCCAAGAGAAGCTGAATCACTAACATCCGCCTTTATGATTCCAACATTTTTTAGAGATTTGCCTGAAACAATAAAACAAGAAATTCGATGACCAGCAGCCATTGTACGTTACGGAATCTAGACTTCCGCCTTTTCACTTACCTGTTGATTTTTCGACGTTCTCCAGAATCGTCTTCATTTTTTCCGTGTTGCGGCCACTAACGGCCCACGTGACGTTTTCTGCGTCAGCAATTCGTGCTATTTCTTCAGAAACATATTGTCCGGTGAACCCAGTTGCCCCAAAAACGATCAAATCGTACTGCCGTGCTGCCGACATGATGTAAACAAACTGGGACAACCTTGCCTGAAACCGTAGAGCAGCAATTGTAAAATTTGGTTCGTCACGCTGCCTTTAGATTAAGATCTCGAAGCAGCGAGATTACTGTATCGCACACTAAAGGCTGCAGTATGTACACAATCTGATTGAATTGATTTTATCCTGTTAACATTGCGTGCGATCCCTATACGAGGCGCACATTATTCTAACTGTCCGTCGTTTTCTTTTCCAGCCAATTTGACAGGAATGTTGTTTGGATAGCGGAGCTCCATCTAGCGCACGAAAGTCTATGTTGCTACATCCTGCTTTTTAAAAATCAAATCAAAAAGGGAAAAATGTTAGGCGAAAAGACTGTAGATAAATCTGTAATTGCGTAATGAACGGTAATTGTGATATGAATTATGGAATGTCCTTTAGGTTATGTCAGAAACCAATATGTTTGTATTTTCTACTCGTAAAGAGTGTGCACAAGTAACAAAATATTCAGTTAACTTTGAAAGACGAGGGATACCTTGTTCTGAAAGCGGCGTTTTCGTTAAACCATTCCGCGTAATTTCAAAGTTTGAAATCCAGCAGTTTACTAAGCTTCCTTTTCAATTTCAACTGTTTTGGAATAAGATGTTCATGCACGAGCAGTCGTGCTGAACTGAGTTCATGAGGGGCAGATGACAGTCTAACCTAATTATTCGAATCTAATAAATGTATGTAATTTAAAATTAACTCGCACACGACAACATATAAGGCGAATCGTGTATCTATATGGCAACCTAGGTTGCATAAGAGGTTTCGGTGAAGCGAGACAGAGGGGCAATAACTTATAATTTGAAATAGTAGAATTGATTAGCAAATGATTTCCATCCCCATGACATCCGTGCGTGTCTCTACAGAAATCGACCGATCATGATACTTGCGCCCGTTTAAAGTGCAACAAACTAACGTGGAAGTCTCTCTTAATAACGGATATCCGGGAACATCTCTATCCTTGTGTGACATGACAGGGAAGCGCAAACAAGCCTTCAAAAATTCCAGTTTCTTCCACCGCTGGGTCGCCGAGTGGGGTGGGCATCATTAGCGCTATCGTTGTCTGAGACAGATGCAGAAAGGGGGTTTTAAGGGCTCTAATTGTGTTTCTAAAGTATTTTCATATCCCCACGAACTTTGCATTTGAAATGGGAAGAACTTCAAAGAGCTGATTTATCAATTCAAGATGCGCGCTAAGCAGTTGGACTACATAGTTTTATTCTTTTTACGTAAAAAAACGTTTGCCACGCATGCGGACAAACGCAAAACTTCCTGGGTTTTTCTCGATTTCTTTCGAGGTGACGCAAAAACACAAGCTTCGTCATCAGTCAGTCGGTAGACAAGCGCAAAATGAACGAATTTACTCCCCAAGAGCCAGAGAATACTTCCTCCTGGCAGACAAATTTCGATTTACCAATTATAGGGCAACAAGTTAGTTTTTTCCAGGAGTTCTACCGACTCTCAGTTGTCGGCACTGGTTTACTACTGAATTTCGTCGTTCTACTAGTGGTTGTTTTTTCGAAACAGTTACGTTATCCTCGTCACATCTTTTGGGCTGCCATTTCATTGGTTGACTGTCTCTTTTTAGCGGAAGTTGTTCTCGAATTAGCCGTCGTTGTCGACCACGATCGATTAGCCTGCCAGTTTTTCGTCCTCTTTGCTGGCGTTGATTACTCCATCTTGCTACTCTGCTTGTCGCTTGCCGCATGCGACCGGTTCCTGGCCATAACTCGATATCGTTGGTATAAAAAGCGGGTCACCCTTCAAAAAGTTATATTATTGCTCGCCAGTGCTTGTGGGCTTACTTTTCTCATCTTCACTTGTCCATTTTGGGCGGGATACAAATCAATTTACAACTGTACAGTCAATATGACTCACGTATTCTGGATGTTCACGTGGGATTTACTTTTGGGCATCATTTGTGTTATTCTTGATGTGACGATCTACGTGAAATCAAGAGCCATCATACTCAGCTCTCTGCCAAATCAGCAAAAACCTATCACGCTCAGATTTGTTAAAAACAACTCGGCCCGACATTCTGCAGTAAATTCCGGTAAGGTGACGAAGATGATGCTTTTCTCACTATTATTATTAATATGTATTGCTAATTGCCTATATGGCTAAAAAAGATTTTGAGTGAGAAATCTTTCCATAATTCTATTACGGTATTAATGCTTCTGTGTCTGTCAAACTGACAGAACGGCGCTGCGAATTGCAAAAGAAAGGCGTCGGACGTGATGAGACGTTATTTTCGAATGTGGTTCTTTTTCGCTTTTCTTTGACATCTGCTGAATAGTCTCGGAGATGTAAACATTGAAAAATGGTTTGAAATGGAGAAGATCGTCTCGATGGGCCGCGGACCGAAAAGATATATCCAACGTAATTTGAGAAAAAGTGGTATGGCGGATGATGCGCAGGATGAATAAGTCAGTCAGTTGCATATCGGAAATAAGAATCCACCTTGTATAAGAATCGGTACAAAAAAAAATGTAAAGTGGATATATGATATACTAGTGATATGATAACGATGCGGATAAGGAATAAACCATAAAGGTATTGTGGATGTCTCTCGCTCGATGTAATAGTTGGCCACATATTTTATTGATATGTTACTAACTTATTTTAAAAATGAGTGTGGGGAAGTAAAAACCCTCGTACGAATAATGTTAACTCAAAACCGGTTGTATTTCACGTGTGAACTGAGAAAAGGAACTGCTATCAAAATAAAGGGGAAGATGGACGAGTGGATAACTCAGAAGCGAATTTGTAACTGGGCCTCAGCCCTCAAGATAATACGGAACATTGGTGCGGGCTTCACCCGGACAGGGGAAGCCCCTTCTACATTATGTAACATTCATGACAATATTAAATACTACGATCAACGCTAGAAGTCACGTTCCACAATGAGTTAACATTTTGTTTTAACAATCACATATTTCGAATGTCAGGCGGACACAGTTCTTCGCCGCCAGTCGCTGCCGAATTTCCAAACATACGTTCGTTTCCGCTGAGACCCTACGTCAACGAAGACGATGTCAACGCGCAAGAAGAAAACGGCGATCCTCGATTACCGTCTTCCATGGACCAAACTGGCACTGAATGTTTCGCCTGGATTCCAGGACGTCCCAAAATTAATCGGCTTGAAGTCCGGGCTGCCCTTAGCATGTCTGTCAACGTCTTCCCATTTTGGCTGTGTACGTTTCCAGTCTCTTGTCAAGCGATAGCATTTTACTGGTGTATGCGACTCGAAGCCGACTGCTACACTACGATTTATCAAAACAGTTCGTACTTGCGTGAATTGTTTATGCTCCATAGCATTTACAATCCGTTAATGTACATGATAACCAGCTGTGAATTCCGAAAAGCATTTTTTCATATCTCCTGGAAATTGGGAAACGAATTTAAAATTACGTATTGGCTTACGCGAAATTGAGAAAAAATAATTGAAAATAGGATCCGAGCACAACTTTCAAGTTTGAAAACCGAAAGCATTTAGGCTAATGCCGTTTAGAAAAAAACATAAATGAAAATACACAAGATTTTCTTTTTTTAAGTTAGAAAGAAAATTTGGATAGTACTCGTCACCGGCTCATCAAGTAATGTGTGAAATGAATATATTTTAAATGCGCATTAAGGCCTACTTCTTCAGCTGGTTGGTCTGTTGTTGTTTCCTTCTTCTTTTGAAGCTTTGTATTTTCTCCCGTCTCTTAAACAATGGCGAGGATGAGATCAAAAGATTGAAAATACTCGAACATCTAGAATAGGCTACATCCAGGCTACATAGGGTTACACGCGATTTTATGTTTTAAATCATGCAAAGAAAGTTTGGATACTCGTCGCCGGCTCATGGATTGTATGAAATGAATAAATTAAATGTGCATTAGCCCTACTGTTCTTGGTTGGTTTGTTATTCTTTTTTATTTTCAAGTTTTTCATGGGCTTTTGAACCAAATCGGTCTGAAGCAGCCTAATGATGTACAAATTGCTTCTCCCAATGGGGGCGACACCATTAGGCCTTCTGTTTCGCACGGTACATCGTACTGTTTATCATAAAAATAAGTTTCATAATGTCGTGCTCGGATTAGGAGTTAAAAGCCTGGTTAGTATTTAGGATAAAAACATAAAGGGTAGAGCGACCGTTTCATCCGACTCTCCACGACAGGCTACTAACACTACGATACGATACGCCGGCTACACTACGAAATCTTAAAAAAATTAGCCCTAGTGTGCCCCCCCCCCCCCCTAAAGGTTCTTTCAGACTGGTACCTTTTATTTCTGTTTTGAGGTCCTTATGTCATCATTTTTCTTAGAAAGTTATTAGAGTATAGGCACATTGTTCTTTGCAGGAAGCCATGGCGGAGCTCCTAATTAATGCCCAAACGGCCAAAAACAGTCGTAGCATTGTATGTTGGTACCTTGGTAGCAGCCTGACGAACAACATGCAACTCCCATACGTATTTCAATACACATTGCACAATAGTTGCCATATCACTGTTACGCATGGCAATAGATTTTGCGATAAAGAGTTCAAACCACCTAACATTCTTTCAATTGTGATAGCCCATGTAAACTTCAAACGATGTATTTTATTTATTTTTTTTTTTGTTTTGGTTCCCCATCGCGCTGACTGCGAGTACAACAAGAGGTTTGAGGGGGTTTCGGCCGAGCGGAGAGGGATTACAAACAAAGAAAAAAAGTCACAGACCACTTTTTTTTTGCGAATTGGAGAGCACCAAAAAAAAGAATATATGTATAGCTGACACTAAGTCGAAGGGAAAAAACCACAAGTGAGACTTTGAGATAGCTAATGAACCCACAACAAAAACACCAGATGAAGTACATCAAAAATGACTTCAGAGCGATTGGGACAGGGATTGACACGCACGCCAACAAAAATGAACACCCGTTCCCAAAGTAATGGAGACGGGACAAGAAAATAAAAGATGAATAAACAATAATAAAAATTTTGAAAATAAAACGTGTTTTAGCAGCAGCAGAAGTGACCCGGTTTATCACATAGCAGCTGGTGTTCACTGTATAATAGCACCTCTAAGTAGCTCATCATCCGCCATCGTCGATTAGAGGAAAGGAGGAGAAACGCAACAAAAGTCCAAGAGTTCTTCAATAATTTAAGACCAAAAAAAATTAAAAACAAACAAGACATGGTGAGTCCATATTGCGAAGGTTTGGAGGGGGCTACAACCGGCGAATGGAATAGAGTCGGCCCAGTCGAAACAAGCTCAATGGCTCAAATGCATCAATCAGCAATGAATTAAGATAAGTCAAATCGGCGAATAATTTTTCTGAATCGGATTCAGGGTGGATAGGTAGGTAGCTAGGTAAGGAAATGGGATTGACTAGAGTAAGTAAAGAGCGACTAGAAATCATTGATAAAAACCCAGACATCATCAGTGCTGTGAACTAGAAAAATTGCAAGTTGCGTGATGTGAAGCTGGCAATCGAACGGGCATCATCGGTCAGAGAAAATAAACCGATAAATCGTCTTTAAGTAGTCGATTCGCCTTTTCAGCGGCGGCTGTAAGAGGTGCCGTCACGGAAGGAGACGGGGCGATAGCGACGCAGCCTGCCGTTCGTCAAGAAATAAACATAAACAAAGAGATCGATAAGTCACGTATTCGTGGCAGTGCTTTAGTGCGTGATGGCGAGATACATTACCTGGCGTCGAGTTCGCGAAGAGTGGGCGGATTGCCTGTTGGGGGATGCGGGGTGTAGTGAAAAGGGAAACGACTCGTCGACGGCACCAGAGATGGCGAAGAACGGACCCGGCTGATTTCGTAGGAGCTGTTCAGCGAAGAGCCGACAGATGATTGCGGCGACGGCCTCGACCGCGAGTCCAGGTACGACGGATGCGACGAGTAGGTCGTGTCGGGAACGACGGCGACGCTGCTCCGATGGCGCAACGTGGGCGAATGATGGACGACCGTCAATCCCGTCATGTCGCTACTCTGAGGCCGGTGAGATCGCCGCCGCTCGAACTGCAAATTGAGCTGTGAATTATCAGACACGTATTTCTCCACTCCTTGTCGCTTCCGGCGGCCAACCGACGTCTCCTCGTCCCGGTCGCGATCGTAGCGGTGCCCTTTGCCGACCGACGAGGATGAAGCTGCCGCCTCGCCACTCGCCTCCTCTTCATCTCCCCTGTCCGTCTGAGCCGCTGACGTCATTTGTGACAGGTAGCCGGAAACGAGGCGGACGGCGTGCGAGCGATCGTCTTGCGAGTAGCGTCGCTGCTGCGGTGGCAAGTCGGCCGGCGGAGGAGAGTGGCGAGGAGTCCGCATGCGGCTCGACGCCTGAAAAGCCGCGCTCAGGTCGTTCAAATTGATGACGGAAATCTTGCGCCGTTCCTCGTCTAGCTGCTCGCTCAACACTTGATAGTCCTGTCGAGTCCGCTTGTTGCCTTCTTCATCGTCGTCGTCGTCATCGTCGTCGCCATCGTTTTTGTCTCCTTCCTCGTCTTCTTCCTCCTCCTCGTCCTCTTCATCTTCGTCCTCCTCTTCCTCTTCTTCCGTCTCTCCGTCGACCCGCCGTCCTCGACGCTTCGCCTCTTTGATATTAGCACCGTCTCGATAATGCTCGAGATCGAGGAAAGCGGGAGCGGCCTCCAATTGCGGAGGCACCGGAGGGACGACCGTGCCGATCCGTCGTTGGTTCTGCGGCGATCTCGAGCCTCGAGTCGACGAGACTCGCGACGTTTTCTCCGGCGAGTGCAGCGACTCGTTGTCGTCGTCGTGGGCAATCACTTCCAGCCGTTCCGTCTCCGCATCCAGTCCGCCTTGTGCAGTTAGAAACGTTTTGCACGTTCCGGCCACCGTGATGCCTTGCAGAGCCGTGCGGAAGGTCGTCTCTTCGTCGCCGGTCGGCTGGGCGTCGTAAAAGATTGAGACTTCCTCGCCGCCGGCGGAGACGGCCGTGGCAGCGGGGACGAAGCCACCGGCGGCCGAATGGTGAGTGGAGATGGAACCGACGCTTCTCTCGGCCGACGTTTCGACGCCCATCGTTGCTGTGGTCGTCGCAGTGGCTGTGGCCAGGTAGAAAGCCGGTATCGACGTCTCGACGTTGGGCTCTCCGTGAGCGTGAGCCGAATCGACGACGCGGATCTCCAGACGGCCAGCGACGGCTGGCGCTTCGCGTGATGCATCGTTCTGCGAGTCGAGCGATTTGGACTGTTGGGACAAGAGAGCCGAGCTCGTTTGGCACAACATCCGGGCGGGCAGGCTGTACTTGCGCTCGACTTGGTCAACGTCGGCTTCGGGATCGACTCTGGCCGAAGGGAACGGATTGGATCCTCCTTGTTTGACTGCCACGTTCCTCATCACGTCCACAGCGTAGACGCAATCATCAAAGGCCGCCTGCTGCAATCGGGGCGGTTCCAAGCCGGGCCGAATGTGCGAAGAGAGCTGAGGATTGCTCCACGTCCGAGGCAATCCTTCCCTGGAAAGCAACAATGTAATGTAATGATCCAGACGAGAAAGCTAGTTAACTGGAGCACTCACCGATTAGAGGCCACTTGCATCGTGTCGGCTCCTTCCACGTCCAGGCCGTCGAGGGTGGAGCCTTTGACTAGTTGAGTCTCGCCATCTTTGCCGTTGGGACGCTCCGACGGTGTTCGATTCGCGTGTCGCCTGGGGAGCGTGGTAATGCACAGGGCCGTCTGACCCGAGGCGTTCTGCTGGCTAACAGCTGACGAGCGTTCGTTGGCGAAATACTGAGCTGCTCCTGCAAAATCGTTGGCCGTCGCCTGCTCGCCGAGCTGATTGGGACCGGTAGCCTGGAGCATGATGGGCGAAGTGGGAGCAGAGCCGTAGCCGAACATTTGCTGTTGCAGCATAGCCACACCGAGCCGGGCCAATGCTGGCAAATGCTCGGGGCTCTGTAAATGCTCGCCTTGCAGTTCGTCGTCCGTTTCTTCGGAATCGTCAAATTGCGATTTCCACTGAGATGCCAAAGTCAATCCTGTATAGTTGGCCGTCGTCATCAAAAGAAAGAAGAGATTTTTAGCAACGTGGATTATTAGTAGTACGCTCTTGGGATCATCGATCCTTACCTCCGCCAGCTCTCGTCATCTGCTGAAGGGCAGAGACATTGTCGTCGTCCATCAAAGCACATTGAGTATAAGAAGTATCTCGATCCCGTTCGCGATCCCGATCCTTAATCTCCTTACTGTCGCGGACGCTGACCCGCACTCCTCCGCCTCCGCCGCGACTGCTTCCCGGGCTGTGATTGTGGGCGTGCATGCTGTGGAAGCGCCGGAGATTGGTGCGTCCGCGGACGCCCTTATTGTCGCCGCCAGCCGCGGAAGGCGAGCCCACGGCGCCGGCAGAACCCATTCGGACGACCGTGGTTGACGCTTGCTGGGCGCCGGGCACGTCGCCGTCGGCCGGAGTATTTGGTGACTGGGGGACGCTGTGCGACGCGACAAAACTGCGAGGCGACCTTCCGCCCGTCACCATAACGGCCGGCATCGATGCCGAAATGGCCAATGGAGCAAAACCCGCTTCCGTTTCCACCAGGCCGGCGCCCGATTGCTCTTGGCGCCTATCGCCCGCATCTCGGCTGTCTTCCGTCTCTGCCAGCGAGTCAGGAGTGGCGGCCGTCTCCGCCGCCAGAGCACGTCTCGCCTGGCGGCTGTCTTGGGTCAGCGGCGGTGGAGCCACGACGTCGGCGTTGCCACCTTCCAGCTTCCGTTTCTTGGGCGACTTGTCCTGGGCGTTGGCTTGTGCGCTTTGTTGCCCGTTGACAGCGGCCGGAGTTTTGGCGGCTCCGTCTCCGGCAGTGGCTTCCTTTTCGGGCGAAACCATCTGGGCGGCCTGTAGGGGTGTCCTTCGATCGACGGCGGCCGGCTGGGCTGCCGCCGAGGCCACGACGACATCGCCCGGATGCATGTTCTCCTGATTAGTCAAGCCCAGACTGGCGGCCAGAGGATCTTCACCGAGATTCTCCGTCGTGACGTTGGCCGTTCCCGCATTGTTGACGATGCGCTGCTGAGGCTTGGACGGGACGGCGGCCGATGACGAGGACGTTGTCACCGACTGCGGCGCTTCCGCCAACTTCTCCCAATCGTAAGGATCGCAGTCGCGCACTCCTCGGCGTTTCATGCAGCGCTCCAGCACGCCGGCCAGCATCTGCACAAAAGGACAATGATGATGAGGAAAACCTACGACAACTTTCCCTATAGAGGCGACGATTACCGAATAATCCGGCTTGTCCACGTACTGGAGAGACTGGATGTGTTCGAGGAAGCTCCTAAAATCCGACGGCAGGTGTTTCAGGAGCAAACGATGATCGTAGCGCTCCTTCATCAAGCCCACCTTTGTCCGGCAATCAAGGCAGAGAGATTATAGCGAAAGCGGTTCAGAGTGCCGGAAAACTTGTGCGGAAAGCGGCTTATATTACCTGTTCCTTGTCTTTGATTTTCCTCCAGGGAAGCTGGCCGTTGACGAATTCGACCAGCATGTAGAACAGGGACCAGAGGTCGTCGTGTCGGCCCATTTCCTATCGATTAGAAGCAATAGTATATAGATTTGCAGTTGGTCACAATGCAGCAAAGAGAAAAGTAGTGGGAAGCAGAGGGCAGTGTACTTTGTTTTTATGGGCATTGATCGATGCGTAACGGACGGTGCCCCGGAAGCCGGCGGCGGATCGGGCCGGTCGTACGTCTCCCGACGCCGTCGTATACTGTCTAGCCAGACCGAAATCCAGCATAAAGACCCGACGGCCCGTGTGTTGGACGCGGCCCATGGCAAAGTTGGACTAGAACCGAAAGAGAAATCGATGAATCGAGACGGGCAAGGCGATGGAAATCCATCAGAAAATCGTGACTCACGGGTTTGATGTCGCGATGGAGGAATCCGACTTCGTGGATGCTCTCGATGGCTTTGAGAATCTGCAATCCCAGTCGGAGACTGGTCGAGAGAGAAAAGGCTCCCCTGGGCTGGGCGCGGCGCAGTTCGGCCAAGTTGCGGCCCTGCAACTGCATGACGACATAGTTGAACCGATCGTTGCGGCCGCATCCGATGAAGCGGCAGACGTGCTCTTTGCCTGGAAAAAAGGAAAACAAATGGGGAAAAAGCGGGTCACGCACACAATCAAAACGGACAAACACAATCGAGGGGGACCGATGACAGAAATCATCGGGCCAACGTGGAGCGCATCGCAATAGTCGGGGAGAAGAGCCGAGCTCCAGAGTTATCTCATTATCCAGCGATACGTGACAAGAAAGCTCACTCGGGAAACCCGGAACCCGTTAAAGTCATCATACATTAGCGTCTCCTGGTTAAATAGAGCCGGCTTTTCACTTTCTCTCCGAGCTGGGATAATCCAACAGACGAGATAGTTCACCGACACCCAGACAATTTGGGCAGGGCGGTCTACCCCAAAAAGCTAATGAAAACATCAAAAGGAATTAAGTGAGAGCGTCATGTGCGGAGCGGGGGCCGTTGGGACCGTTGCGTGAGGAGCGGTAAATTCCGCGAAAACAAACGAGAAAAGGATGAAAGGAGGGAAAACCATTGGCCTGACCGCAACAAGCTGGTCGATACGAGTGCGGTTGGGGCTCGGTCTTGGACCAAGGGAGGGGACAGTCGACGACCATCAGTCAAGTAGATGAGATAATTAGGCGACGAGAGTCGAGTAGACCTCTATGGTCGATATCGGTGATGCAGAGTGGCGCAACAAACCTTGGAGTCGCTTGAGGACGGCCACTTCCATTTTCAGGACCTGTTTCGGTTGCTTGGCCGACTCGAGTTTCAGGGCGACCAGTTCACGCGTCACCAAGTCCACTCCCTCGTAGATCTCACCGAAACCGCCTCCGCCAATCTTGCGCACCTGCGACCATGAATAAAAAGAGAGTCAGTTGTTAGTCGACAGTTATGTCTCTCTCCGCTTTTCAAAGCAATTGCCGTTATTACGTCATCGAAATCGATCATCAAGAGAGAAATCGAACCAGAAAGAAAGAGAGAAAGAAGGTGGAAAGCGTTTAGATGACTCATCGCCGGTCGTAGACAGAAATGAAAACTTTGAGTGGGGCCAAGACGGGGGACAGTCGCTGGGGTGGGCCGGTCGTAGGTTATATCCAGTACTCGTGGCCTCATTAGCGCTAATGAGCGTGCAATTTTCACAGTTCCATTACGTAGAAGAAATGAAGGAAAGGGTGTCCAGGTCGCAGACTTTTTGAGCGGGCGTGACGGAGACGCCGGCCAACACAAACCGGGACGCAGGGTATCGATTAAGTCGAACGCCAGGTACTGCTACCACCTACACTTTTTGTTGCGACTGCATGCCCGTCTGTTGACTGTTTTGACGAATCTATTTGGGTTATGTGTTGGTTTTGTTACCACAATAGACGGCCAACAGACAGCCGATGTAATAAGGTCATAATAAGGTCAGCGACGGTTTGATTGGGCGCACAAAAAGGTTTGCCGGGATTAGGAGCCGACGTGGACGTGCCGGTGCCAAGTTGGGCGCGCGTGGAAGCACAACTAGTGCAGAACAATCAAAATAAAACAACGAGATGACTCGAAAGCGGCGACGGGGCTTTCTGGCAGACGGGCAGGAAGAGGCGGATCACGTCAAGAGAAATCCGATGCATCAAGGTGTGTGCCCGTGAGTTTCCCCATTTTTTTATTTTTTTTGTTCGTTTTAATCCCCCCTCCTCCACTCCACCCGCTGCCATCTCGCAATCGCAGCTTGTTCACGCTAATTGTCACACGCCGTGTGACCTCGTTAGGACAAGAGCGGACAAGAGCGGACAAGAGACGTCACAGTGAAAGAACCGACTTCTAGGCCCGTCTCCTGGCCAAAAACGAATTTGCAAACTGGGTCAAGTTCGACGTCGAGAAGCGTCTCTTTGCGTCATATTCCGTCGGAAAAGAACCGGGACAATGGTTTTCCTGGATGTTGAGCGAGAAGTTCCATATTTCGCGACGACCAAGACGACGGGCGATTTTTTTTTCCTTCCCCAACCCACTCGCACGCCAAAAACACGTTGGCGTCTTTCTCGGGGGCCCTCGGGGGAATATTGAATCATCCGCCCAAGGTGGGCCACATAAAGTACTGACACGGCAGCTGCTGCTGGGCCGTGTTTGTGCCAATTTATTTTAACTGGCTGTTCCGTTGCTAGGAACGTCGACGAAAGCCACGTGCTGCTGCTGCTGCTACTGCTCCCTACTCCGCCTAACTGTCCTTCCCCCTCATCCTCTTTCTCTCCGTATCTACATAAACAGAGAGACAGACGGGCGGACAGACAGACAGACCGGAAGGCCTCGCCATCCACCCACTGAAAATTACCTAGAAAGGTATAGCGAAGAGAGATTACATGTTCCATCATTGCGTCATCACGATTCGA
This sequence comes from Ceriodaphnia dubia, assembly GCA_022539655.2. NCBI lineage: Eukaryota > Metazoa > Arthropoda > Branchiopoda > Diplostraca > Daphniidae > Ceriodaphnia > Ceriodaphnia dubia. The sequence goes on from JAKUCG020000249.1 coordinate 868,652, forward strand.
AGCCTTTTTTTTTAACCCTCATCCCAGTAATGTATAAGCTGGCCAAATGGATAGATGGATTGGGGTTCCCCATAAAAGAATGGGGGGCTTCAGAGGGGTTTTGGGGAAAAAAAGACCAGGTGTACATTGTTTTAAAGCGTATCTCTAGAGTGACACAATAGGAAGAGCAGGGGGATTGGGGCCCGTCACGTAAACGTCAACAAAACAACAAAAAAGACGCGATCTCCGTGTCAATAAAAAAGAGAGAGTGGAAAGCCTTACCACTTTCCAGCGTTCCTTGACGACATGTCCGGGTTGGAGTAGGTCTTCCGTGGCCATGGTGATGTGTCCGTTGGATTGCTTAGCAGGGCGGGCTACACATGGAAGTTGGAGTTGGTTCGGTCTCTTGGGTTTGCGCGTTTCCACCAAACTGGCCGCACTTTGGCTCTTCTGACTGTCGGCCTGGTCGTCGCTGCTGTGTTCGCCTTCGCCCGACGAACTGCTGCTGCTGCTGCTACTGCTACTATTGCTCTCCTGCTGCCGTTGACAGACTACGCTCGAGCTGGCTGCTGGACGTCGGCCGGCTCTGGCACAACCACCGCTGCTGCTCGACTGCGAAAAACCGTTGACTAGGAGGGAGAAGGCCGAGATTTTGATGCCGCCCAGCCCTGTTGTGGAAGCTGCGACCGATCTGACGGATACGGTTGTCTCGTCAACAGCTAGCGCCGCTACGTCTAAGCAGGGACTGGGTTCCGCCGAACTAGCCAGAAGATACGAGCAAGAAGAAGAAAAAGAAAAAAAGAAAGAAAAAGGAAATAAATAAAGAGTCAAAATACTGCGCAACCCAAAAAAGAAACAAAAATGGACGATGGAGAAACCAATGAAAACTCGGCTCCAGCAGACGCCATACGGGATCGCATGGTGATTCAGTTAAGCGAGAGCCGGGAAGCGTTACACAAGACACAATGGAGTATTGTCACGCGGACCGGAAAACGTTTCAAATCACCAGTCGAACCGGCTACGACTAGACCACCAAATTTTTTTTTTTAACTGTTGTTGCTGTTGTTATGATTCTGCTGTTACCGCTAATAAACCATAATCACTGACGGCAATAAAGCAGAGCCAATGAACCGGCCCACACAACGTTAAAAAAAAAACACAACACTATTACAACGGAAAGATATATATATATAAAATGGAAACAAATAGAATGAGGGGGTGCACCACTACCGGGACTTTTCTAGGTGGGTCGGTGTGAGGGGGAGGTAGGGGGGCTAGAAAAGAATGGAACGACGAGAGACAGGGGGCCGCCGAGATATTTTCAGATCGCGGTCATCAGCTTCAACAAACAATCACGACAAAAGAGAAACGAGAGAGGTTCATGTTTGCTCCACCATGACGGGCATATGGCCAAAAAGACTCACGCACTCTCACGCACACACACTCACAAGAGTTAGGTAGTTTGAATTAGATACTCGACTGTTGGTATAAATACATCATTTGAAAGACGACGGGCGCCAATTCCAGCATCGGCCAGAGAGAGATTTTCCCCGCAGCTAACTTTGTCTCTCTCTCTCTTCAACTTCCTCAAAGACAGAGCCCCAACCTTGAAATATAGACTAAACGAGCGACGTCGAGAAGGAGAAATACGATGCCCCGAGAGTAGTTGGCTCTCTGGCTGCTTTCTTACTCTGGATCGATCAGGCCTGCACCGGGCTCGGATGGGGCGGATTCAAGGTGTGTTTGCGAACGATTCCTACGTGCAATATAAATGAGGAAAGTCCGAAGATGTGTGTGTGTGTGTGCGTGTGTATACACATAAAAAGCCACACGACCGGTTCCTATTTTTAGTCGACGAGATCGCGCCGCTCAGACTCAAACTGTCTCTGCCACTTTTCTGCTCAGCAATGCTCCACCCTCATGTCTGACTGGACTCGCAAGCCCTGCAAGACTGATTCAGATCCATGATGCCTCGACACACTTTCCCTCTGAAAACGGATGCACTGAGAAACAAAAGAGAAATGGGTTTCGAGCTGTTGGTGGTGGTGGTCATCCGTCACCCACTTGACTCCAGCCCCTGCCACCACAGCCTTGCTGGCACACACAAGTTATCGCTTACTTATTGCTGGGTGGGGGTTTGTTTGGCTGGTCATGCTGCGGTCACATCACTGGCAAGAGGAGCACTACTAACTCAGAGAACACTAGAGCGAAAATACGATCCATAGTCCCACCCGAGAATCGCAGGGTGCCCTCCCAGCCATTGAGCGAATAAACCCAGGGGTAAGAAGTTCGCCCTGCAACAAAGCACGTACACAAAGCGATCGAGAACCTTTGCTAAATGGAAATCCCTGGTCCAACACGAGACATACCAAACTCACGACACTAATCTCGTCAAAACAAAGCCGACAAAGTGGGTCCCAATCAATTTCAACTCGTTCTTACCAGTAGTCGGGCAGAAAAGCAGAGAACAGTGCAACGCCATATTTGTTAGCGCTCGACGGTTCAGAATCTCTTTACTGCGGCTGAGCAGACGAAATAGCGTTTTCCAAAATCGATCCTAACCTATCGATACACTTTTCGGGCTCGATCCAACAAAAACAACCCAATTCAATCGTGTCGCTTCGTGATATCTAATCCGCGGCGAACGGTCGGGCGGCAATAAAAGGGAAACTTTTGAGAGTATAAGTAAGTGAGTGAATCACTTGCGGCTTTACCAATTCATTATCTCCCAGCGCATGTCGGCTGCGTGCGGGCGACTAGGAGGCTGCAGTTGAATGTAATTCGCCAGCGCGCGCACACTCCGGAAGTCGCCGTCGTTCCACACGTACGGTACTGCTGCTACGTTAATACTCGAATCGATGTCTCTTCCGCTCTTCCGTACTAGTCCCAATGAGAAAATGTTCAGTTCTGCGTGAATATCGCGTCACGGCAGCAGCAGCCCCACCGCCAACTGGCAACTGCTTCAACAATGAATACGTAGTAGTTCGAGTTCGCTTGCTTGCCGACCGACTACTACTGGTGCAGTCGGTACGATATTACTACCAGTGGTAGGAAAAGGCGCGGTAGGGAGCTTTAAAAGTGATCGCCAGCTCGGCTGGCCAGATCCTTACAGACTGAACGCTCGCTCTGCTTGGCCGTACACTCTTGAATACGGCCTCGTCGAGTTTTGTTTTTCTTCCCCTTTCGCTGGCGCTCAACACGTCACGACCAAAGCCCAAATGCTTACGTTTTGTTTTTCTCTTTGACTCTCCCTCTCTATATCTATACCGCGCCTTGCCTTTTTGCAGTACAACAGCCGAGCAGTTGCCTCCGGTTGCCTCTGACGAAAACTAGGACCTCTTGTTTGCCCGTTTGGATTTAGACCCTCGGTGCGCTTCGATGATGATCATCAGCATCTGCCCGTCGTCATTCGACACCGTACGTCTGTAAATGTTTGGTTAACCACCTGCAATCCTGCTGCCACCAGTAGGTAGTAATTGCATACCTACGTCTCCAAACCGCGACGAATTCGTTTATGTAAATACTCATCGGCGCGATCTCTCTCTCTCTCTCTCTTCCTCTGTACATTTCGCAATCCTAATAATAGCTCGGCCGTCTGTTTATTTGTCTGGATTCGCGTGCACTCCCTACGATACCGGCGCCCACGTAACCAACGGGTTGAAACGGGTTTATCTGATTTCAAAATCTTGTCCCCATTTCACAAGTTTCCTCCTTGACTTTTGTTGCGTTTTGAATCTCTGTGTCTCAACCGATAACTATGATGGAATAGGAGTTGATGGAAATGTGAGCCATCGCAACAGAGAAAAAGGGAGTCAGGAGCGTTGAGCAAAAGATCGAGTAGTGTGATGAGGAGATGGAGAGAGAAGTGTATTGTTTACCTTCCTCCTCTACCTTGTAAGCCGTCCACCCCGGAGTGGCGTGTGGAACAAACTTGGCCAAATCACAACATCTTTTCTTAGAATATAAGATGTTACTAAAAATATACTCGGTTTCCGCTCGCTTTGCTTTTGCGTAATGTATTCTTAAAGTCGGTGAGCCAGCACTTAGTCAAATGGCCGGCTACACTTGTTTTGTTTCGCCGTCTATCGACACGCCCGCGACTCAACTGATATATTTTCAAAGGCGAGGTTTGCAAACGTTTGTTTGAACAAACGTTTTCAAGCGTAACAATAGGCCGACTGCCATGGGGAAGAGAAAATAGAACACGGGAGCTCTAAATTCATTAGCCGAGTCATGCAACGTCGGTTTCAAAAGTTGATTTGGCGGGAAACTGTTTTGTCATCCGTCCGTCAATATCATCGACTGCTCGCCAAACCAAAATACGTACACTCGGGGCACTAATTATGGCTTCTTATTCCGGAAATTTAACCCAGTTGAGTGAACTTTTTGGAACGGCTGATACTATTTCGGAGACGGAAGATGCCGAGTTCTTGTCCGCTTCAGAAGCCGTAAAAAAACTCGAAGAGGTCTGATACCGTTATACGTGCCAAACAAGTCGTGCTAAATGTTGATCTTGTTCCCTTGCATCATTTATCTCAAGAGTTGGCTGAATGAAATGCTTTCTCCCGAGCTTTTAGCCCCACAAACAGAACTTGTTGACTGCCTTTTAGAACAGACCAAAAACATGGAGGAAAATCTGATGGCCATCTCCAAATCTGACTTTCGCTTTGCTCTGCATCGAATGGAGGTGATACAAAATTTTACAAATCCATCATAGAATAGCTCTAAAAGCCATTTCAGGTTGAGAGAATCCAATATGTAGTCACATCATACCTTAGAATACGACTGGAGAAGATTGAAAAATTTCTCAACTACCTCCTGAATAATGAAAACAGAAGGCAGCGAAATGAACCAAGCCTGCTAACAGAGGATGAACTAAAATTTGCACAAGAGTATGCCACTTGATTATATTCATGTGGAAGCATTTTACACAATTCCTTTTTCTTATTACAGATTGAGTTCCAATACAGAAGCTCACCTCAAAACTCTTGGTCTGAGGCATATGCCTAGCAACATGCGCGAAATTAATACCCAAAAGTTTATTACTGCCCCCAATAAAGACAGCTACGTTTTCGTTCGCGTGAAAGATGATGCGCCATCAGTACTTGTGAGTGATGGGACCGGCGAGTAAGTCAAACACACAAGCCATTATTTTTACAACGTACTTAAAGTGGATTGCTTCTTTCAATTTATAGTGGAGAAATGGAAGTGGAGTTGTTGAAAAATTCCCAACATTTGCTTCCTTATAGATCAATTGCAAGTTCATTGCAAAATGGAGTTGTTAGCCTTTTGTAAATTTTTTTTTGCAATTAAATAAAGAAAAATACAAAAAAGAAAATAAATAAAAAAAACTGGCGTTTCTAAAACAAAAGGTGGCGCTGACCGCTGAGGGTCTCCTTGTTATTCGAAACTCGTCTGCTTGTCATACTTCGGCAAGTTCAGTCGAAAGAGAGAAGGAAAAAGTTTACATCCTGTTGAGTCGAGGACTCTTGTTATTTTTAGGTTTGACAGTTTTAACCAGTCAACAAGAGAGTAAGCGTTGACATCCAATCCAATACTAAATACTGTTTCAAGGATGGCTGAAAACTTTGGTAAAATATTAGTTCTATCACGTGATAAAAGTAAGGTTACCTGGTTAGGTAATCTAGATTATGTCGATCGAACCCTATTATTAAAACCTAACGAAGCATATCTAATTACACCACGTATCTCATTTCAGAGTTCCTATTCAAATTCCTTGTCATTGGTAGTGCTGGTACAGGAAAATCCTGCCTATTACACCATTTTATTGAAAAAAAGTGTAAGGACTGTTTTTATCCCTTAAAATTATTTGTATCACATGTTTTTTCTCACATTCTCTTGCAAGTGATTTTTCATTAAAAACCTCTTACTTATTAAAATAAAATATCTCAGTTTTAAAGAAGAACTGTATATAAATTGTATGATTGTGTTTGTTGTTTTCAGTCAAAGAAGATAGCAGTCACACTATTGGAGTGGAATTTGGTTCCAAGATCATCACAATTGGTGGAAAACAAGTCAAACTACAGATCTGGGACACTGTAAGATAAATAAATCATAATTTTGCCAATAGATTCATTAAGTTTTTTTTCTTGGTTTTAGGCAGGGCAGGAGCGGTTTAAGTATAATGCCAAACCATGCAATTTCTAGCAATTACAGGGCTCTAATAAGTTACCTTGTTAACACTCTAAAGGTCCGTTACTAAAAGCTATTATCGTGGAGCGGCTGGAGCTCTCTTGGTGTACGACATCAGTTCGAGAGAGTCGTACAACGCTCTCGGCAACTGGCTAACTGACGCTCAGAATCTGGCAAATCCCAATTTAGTTGTTTTGCTAGTTGGAAACAAGAGGGATTTGGAAGCAGAGCGACAAGTTTCTTTTTTGGAAGCCTCTCGTTTTGCTCAAGAAAATGGTAATGACATTCTCTCTAAAAACGTTTCTTCATGAAAATATTTTCCCTTTTCCTAGATCTGGTGTTTTTAGAAGCTAGCGCCCTAACTGGAGAAAATGTCGAAGAGGCTTTTCTTCAGTGCGCCAAAACTATTCTTTCCAAAGTTGAAACGGGTAAGCTAGTCGAGAAAAAACTTAATTGAAGATGACATCCACTAATCTCGTTTATATTAATAGGTGAATTGGATCCCAACAAGTTGGGCTCAGGAATTCAGCATGGAGAGACGGCAATAAGAAGATTCCAACGACAGTCCTCTGCACCTGCGGCCAGCCCACCGTCCTGTTCTGGTTGCAAAATCTAACATTCTCACAGAAACCTTTAAAAGCATGGCACGCCTTCCCTTCCAGTGTAACCTCATTCAGAAACGGTCCATTTATATATATTTTGACAAACAGCGGTATTAATTCCATGTCTAAATCGGTGACACAAAGTGTAATACAGATTGCAAGTTTTTAACGTTTAACTTCCCAGTTGTCGCCTGCTTAATCTTCGAACCGGCTGTAGCCAGTACGAGTAGATGAGAAGAAAGTCAGAGCAGTTTTCTCCAAAGGCTCTGTCGGACTCTTGGGTCTGAGAATTAGAAGGAGTGGAGAAAAGAGCAAATTTAAAACGCCCACACTTAGCATCAGGCGAGGGAATCCCACCGACTCTACCAAGACACCGCCCAGCATTGGACCTTTAGATGAAATTCGGTCAGTAAATTTAGGTGGTAATCTTCACAACTGAAATTACCCAAACAATAGGCGAAACTGACGGCCGTTTGCCCAAGTGCGAATGTTCTGCCATAGGACGGAGTCAAACTCTGATGGTTATCAGCCAGAGTCGCTAGTAGTGGTACGAGCGATGCGTCCACTGCCCCAATTCCAGCTCCAATACCGAAATGCGGCCCAGTCAAGTAGATAATGGAGCTAGCCAGGGGAACCTGAAGAAATAGGACGATTCTTTTAATATGGATCTACAATTTGGAAGAAATTCAAATCGCATGCGATATAGTACCAGAGTGCAAGAGATACCCAACATGATCATAGAGAACATGGCCACTTTCCATCGACCGATACGGTAGGCCAGACCACCGAGGAAATGAGTGGTTATCAGATAACCGAGACTGTCTGGAATGAAAACGGCTCCCAGTTGCCAACGCTACAACCGGGAAATTTTATCATAAATACGTACGTCAGTAACTGTGAAATCAATTGACTATTCTACGTACTTCCGGTTTCATGGTTTTCAACAGCCAAAGAGGCAAACACGGTTCCAGCAGGGACATCACCGAAGTGGTGATGAAAATGGCTCCTACCACCACGCCGAGAACCAAATTGCGATTAGCGTATTGCTGGCACGATGGATCCGGTTCTCGATGACTGGGACAAGGTGGGAAATGCGCGTTGCCATCAATCGCCATCTCTTCTTCCATCTTCACGTGTTCATCTCCGTCGTATCGCAAGGTCACCGAAAAAGCGGCTAGAGTAAGCGGTTTCCATCCGGTGATTGCTCCGCCGTAATAGTAACAAGTTATTACCTAGCAACGCTACGGCTAGCGAAGTGATGAGCAGAAACGGGACGGCCTTGCCCGTCAGTTGATATAGAAATCCACCGATGGGATAACCAAGAAGGACTCCGACGGCTCCACCGCCCAAAGCTCGCCCGAGCGCCGCGCTCCGTTTCGTCTCCTCCTTGAAAGTTGACGCGACCAAACCGAGTCCAGCAATTGTAAAACACGCGGATGTGATGCCCTGCAGAGCCCTTGCGGTGGACAGGATCAGAAAGGATCGTCCGAAGGCGAACACTGCGCAAAAGGTTAAACATTTCAGAGAAGCTATTTGTAATGTGGCGAGTCGAGTCAAATAATTTACGAAGGGCGCATAAGATGAGATTGACGGTGCCAACAAGTAGCGGCAGCGCGAATCCTCTGCGCTGAGTGACGACGGCCACCAACGGGTTGGCCGCCAACTGGACGATGGCTTTCAAGCTCAGGAGAAATCCCAGTCGGCTGTTGTCGCCGACGTCGGGCTGGTAGCCCCGGCCGATGTGGATCAGTTCCGCAGAAGATTTCAAAAGATTATAGAGGCTCGACTGGGAGACTGAACCGTTGATGAGTGCCACGACGGTCGTCGCCGTCCCGTTGGCATTTCGCCCTCCGTCTTCAACGTCGTGGTGTACAAAATGCGGTAAAATCGGGACTGGACGAAAACAAAATCCCGTCAAATAAAATGTTGGCCTATTACAATGAGGATGTGGAAAAACAAGAACCAACCGACGGCCGTCAGCAGAAGGTTGTCCAGCAGCAAGGCAACGTAGACGCTGAGCAAAGCGCATTTCTCGACGACGTCACGTTCTCTGACGAACAACTCTTTCATGGCGGCTGCAGTGCGCTCTTACGGGATCCTCAGCACCCCGAACCTGCGCCCGATCCTTCTTATTTATAGCCATTGATGGCGGTCGATGGCATTGTCTGGCAGCCAGTCGATAACTCGATGAAGCGTCATCCATCGAACTTGAGATGAGAGAAAAATCTGGTTATCGCGCAAAGTTGCGGGCCAGCAGTGGCAAAGCACACGCTCGACTAGTCAACGAATCAAGTCTGGTACAGCTGATTCACCTCTTCGCGACCCGTGAATTAAGGTCGTTACGGTCGCTAAGCGTATAATCGAGTGTGAAATGAGAAACGCGGTAGACGCCTAGCTCCTCAACGTCGCATCCTCTGAATTTATATAAACTATATTTGTTGTCGCCATTGTTTGGGCGTTTTGGGGTCAGTAGGGAAACACGGGAGCCGTTGTCTCCTATTGTTCCGCCAGAAGCGCAGCTTAGTTTCGCGATATAAAGGGCGGCGGCGACGACGACGACGACTTCCGAAAATAGCGACTTGAATTGTATAATCCCGGCAAGGGCGCGGTCTAGTTGGCGGAGTCGCTAGCGCTTAGGGTTAAATCAAAACAAAGTACACTCGCATCTAAAAATCGCTGTGTAAAAATGGAGAACGTATTAGTATGGCCGCGTTGACGTTAAGCCTAATATATCCCTGCTGCTCTGCGACGTTCGTGAAGCAAACAAGAAGTGGATTTTCTATCGTAAACTACTCGTAAAAGATTCGCAAGTTTCGACCGTGTCAGCTCGGCCGACGACGACGTCAGAACCGTAAACAATAAAAGCGTCTTCGACGACTCTCGTCAGTTGACAGCAGCATCAGGTATATATTGGTGACGACCTGGCTGCCCTACAGCCATCATTCAAGGTGCTGTGCGTTCTTTGGCATTGACGGAGATCGCCGGCTATGCAGCAGCAGCTATTCCACTATTGCCCGAGCCAAGACGGCCCTATAAATCCACCAGCTCTTCTCATCCCACAGCAGCAGGGAAAATGAGGAAAGAATGCGATAACGAGGCTCTGGGCCGCTCGCGCGCCAAGAATGGATCCCTCTTTCTTTTTTGCCTAAAAATATAGGCGAGACTATATTTACAACGGAGAATTTGATCAATGCGCTTGTGCGCTATAGTACTAATGTGTACGGAATCTAACCACCTATCGTCTGCGTACTTCATTAAGGACAAAATAAAAACAGTTCGCCTATTTCCGACGGCATTACTGCGATATTTGCATTGCAGACCTTGGCGAGCTTTGAATTCGCTGCGAGAATGGAGCAATCATTTCTTTTTGTTGAAAAAAAGGAAGAAATCGTGTCGCACCGAAATCTGCTGAGGTCAGACGGACAGTCCACGCGTCATACGAGACATCGGGAATTTCCGTTCGAACCCCAATGAAACAACAACAGTTTATGCAATCTGTCGTCGTCTCGCCTCTCACGAAAGTGTTATAGCCCACTTATCCGTTTCCGTGTGAGCCGGAAACGACCAACCGGTGTGATCGAGTTATTATTGATTCTGTCAACATTTGAAAACTATATCGAAATCCAATCTGAAATTCAATTTGTCCTTTTGATTTATAGCTAGAAGCTTTGGAGTATAATGACTAGCGCCTTGAGAGGTATCGATTGAAAATCGCTTCGGTTGCAGACTTGTAGTCTCAGCTCGTTAAGGTCAGCTAACAAGTCGTTTTGATTATGCAAATGGGAAAAAAAAGGTTCTAGAAGGGAGACGATAAAGAGTCGAGTTTCCTCGACGGCTTCTAATGTTTTTGTTTTTCTCGCTTGTTGTTGTTTGTTGATGGCGTGCGCGCACGAGGAGAGTTGCGTCGCCTCTGGGTTTTTTCTCCAGGCGCGCTAGCGAGATTTGTTTTCTTTCTCCGGGTTCCTCCCTCAAACTATAAAGGACGTCGGGTCGCGCCACATTTCTTCATTCGATCACAGATTCACAACGAGCCAACAAGTCCACAGAGAAAAAAGTTTTTTTTTCCTGACCGCTGATATTTTGTAAACTCCATCGCGTATTCTCACCACGAACGAGTTCACCGAACGAACAGGATGCTCAAAGAGAAATTGATTCTCCTCCTAGTACTGGTGATGGTAGCCGTCACCCTAGCCATTCCAAGTAAGTTCTAATTCATTTTCAATTTGAATCAATACAACCAAGATTTTATTTAGTCAATATGGTTAAATTGTAACGCGCAAGTCATCAATGCCGAATAAAATAATCCTTGAACTTTGATCGTAGCGATGGCCTCAAAATGTGAGACTCTCTTCCGCTGCCTCCCTTAATCGAAAGAAAGTGCTTACACTGCGCGTTTTTAATGGGAAATGTTGTTTATAATTAATAAAGGACCCGATGACAGTGAAGAGTCCAAGGACGACGACGATGATGACTGCTCTCTGCCGGCCATCAAACCCGGCCTTAAGACCTCCTGCCGCGCCTTCTTAACCCGCTGGACTTTTAAGGATGGCGCCTGCAAAGAAATCACTTACGGTGGATGCGGAGGCACCAAAAACCTATTCGAATCCGAATACGCCTGCAACGCCAAATGCAACCGCCAAGGTGCGTCTCTCTTAACATTTTTCCAGCTCATCCGTTATCTAATTGATTATCATCTGATGACAGCTTTGCTTCGTGGGGTGGTCGCTGCTGCCGCTCCTTCGCCGTGTACCTTACCGGTCGCTGCTGGAACTTGCCGCGCTTACATTCCCAGTTTTTACTTCGATTCCACCACCGGCACTTGCAAATCGTTTGCCTACACCGGCTGCAAAGGCAACGCCAATAATTTCATCTCCATTGAAGATTGCCAGAAGACTTGCCGCACTAAAACGGCCGCCGCTGTGACTCTTCCAGCGCCCGTCAAAGGTCTATATCGCGATAACCCACTCGCCAAAACTGTTTTTAACCATTATTGTTTATATTGACCAACAGATGTCAAAGAAACCGGTTTGGCTGACATTTGCAATTTGCCGCCTGTGCAGAACACTGGCATTGCCTGCCTGGCTTTCATCCCGTCGTGGACTTTCAATGCCAAAAAGGGCAAGTGCGAAAGCTACATCTATGGCGGTTGCGGCAAAACGGCCAACCTTTTCAAAACGGAAGAAGCCTGTCAAGCAACATGCGGACCCACAGCTAGCAGTAAATTTTTGTTTTACATCACATAATCTTATAAACCAATCATTCATTTTTTGTTTTTATTAAAGAAACTATTCAGCCGGCTGATGGCAATCGAGATGCTTGTCTTCTGCCTGTCGCCAAAGGCCCTTGTTTCGGTTTTATGAAGCGGTACGCTTTTAATAAGGTAAGCATAAATGCATTTTGTCGAGGCAACGACTGAATTATAATGAGTGTTTTGGGTTGTCCAGGATAAGAATAGATGCGAATTGTTCACTTATGGAGGATGCCAACGTAACGGCAACAACTTTAGGACAGCCAATGAGTGCTTTGAAGTTTGCGGAGGAGCCCTGCCTAGTTTGAGTGAGTTTTACTTAATAAATGTTGTCGAGTTGAATGAAGATGTTGATTCTTTGGGTTGATTGAAATAGCTCCAGAATGCGAGCAAACGAGCTGTCCCATTTCCAACAAACGCTACTTGGATCGAGGATGTCGGCCAGAGTACAAGGGAAAAGCTTGTTGTCCAACCAGTTTCTCTTGTCGTAAGTGTCTTTTCTTGGAGTTTCTTCAATTATGAATTGGAATTTGGAAAATATAGAAAGTTGTTTATTCGATGTAGCTGATGATGAATCGGCTAAAGGTGTTTGCCACTACGGCGGACTCGTCTACCAAATAGGTCAGAAGATTCCAGCAGTGACTGAGGATCAGCCCTGCAAAACCGATTGTTTCTGTGTCAGCAGTATCGAACAGTAAGTTCCATATATAGATTTAGCTCATGATTGAAGAGATTTTCATTCGATTTTCTAATTTTCAGTCGCGATGGCGCCACAATCAAGTGCAGCGACACAGTTTGTCCCGGAGTTGTCCCACCACCCAAGGAAGGATGCGTCATGGTCACGAAAGCCAACACCTGTTGCCCAACTTATCACTGTCGTCAGTTTCATCTTTTTCATCTTTTCCTGAAACAAACAAAATAAAATAACAGCTGTTTTTCTCTCCATTTTAGACGACCATTCGTCAGAAGAGAAAGAAGTCGACATTTGCGTCCTCGGCGGTAAAGAATACACCAAAGGACAATCGATTCCAACTGGAGATCCGTGCAAAGTCTGCACTTGCGTCGAGGGATTCACTGGTAGGAACAGTGTCCATATGAATAAATTTTCAAATTATATTCAACAATTAAACGTAGGTTTGAATGGACCGGGTTGTCGTACCGCCCACTGCCTCGTCGAAAACCGCGTCGGTTGCGTCCCCATCTACACCGACAACATTTGCTGCCCGACAAGTTACAAATGCGGTAAGTTTGAAATTTTAGTGGCCTTTAATGGTGAATAGTCCATCATTTTTCATGTTTAATTAGCCAAAGAAACTCTGGGAGTCGAGAACAAGACTAGAATCATCCGGGTGGACGGCGAGCCCGGCAAACAGGGCGTCGCCACTCTGCCGATCCAGATCCCGGAAGGTAACCGCAGGAAATGGCAAGTAAAAGCGGCTTTCTGCCTCTTGCCCAAAGAGACTGGACCCTGCAGGATGTCGAATCCAGCTTTCTATTACGACAGTGATCAACTTAAATGTTTACCTTTCCTCTACGGCGGATGCAAAGTATATAATCCAATTCATTGAGTATTAAATTACCGTTACTAATTATTATTACCTAGGGCAATGAAAATCGCTTTGAAACTGAGCAACAATGTTTGTCGACCTGCCAATATGACGACTACGAAACAGCCGCTCCTGAATTGACCGGAAAGCCATCAGAGGAGAAAAAATCGCCTTTTATCAGTAAGAATTTCTCTCAATTTTAACGCATTCTTTCTAAATATCGTCTATATTTTTCCAGCTGTTGGACCTGCCGCCACACTTCCGGCTCTGGTTCCTAGTGGTGGAGCTAAAACTTCCGCCAGACCTCAACGATGCTCGATGCCAATGCAAACCGGCCCGTGCCGCATGTCCTTAGAAATGTTTTATTTCGACACTGAACAACAAGATTGCCGATCGTTCCTCTACGGCGGATGCAAAGTAATTATACTAGCGATATTCATCTTTACGACGCAATTTCTTTAATTAAAATGTCACCTCCAGGGAAATTCTAATCAATTCCAAACGGTTGAAGAATGTCGTCAAGCGTGTCGCGTTCAACCTGCTGCCAATCAACCTGTGGCGTCGATCGCTATTCAGCCGGCCGAAATAGCGAGTAAGTGTACAGGAAAACTTGCACAAAAGATTTGAAGACTAATTATCAATGACGTCAAACAGCCGCCAAACCGAACGTTTGTGAACTGCCTCAGGAAGTTGGTCCGTGCAGGAGTCAGATTCCTGCTTACTCTTTCAACGCCAACACGGGCGTTTGTGAGGCTTTCTGGTACGGCGGATGTCGAGGTAACGGCAATCGTTTCGAAACGGAAGCTGAATGCCAGGCTCGTTGCGTTCCCAACTCGACTCCGTCTTCTGTCATCGAGAAAGATGTTGACGTCACTACCCCAGCGCCGTCGTCAGGTATTTTTTTTAGTAAAGAGAATTCAAAACGAACCAGTTGGGTTCAACTGTTGTTTCTCCGAACAGGAGGTATTGCCAGCCATTGTCAATTGCCTGCCGATATGGGACCGTGTCGGGCTTCGAAACCTCGTTTCCATTTCGACGCAGCCTCCGGTGAGTGTCAACCGTTTAATTTCGGAGGGTGCCGAGGCAACGCCAACAATTTCGAGACGTTAGAGCAGTGTCGGAGTGAATGCGTTGCCGGCGTGGCGCAAAGTCCTTTGAAAAGTGCGGAACGTACTCGACTGGAGAAGAAAGAAGGTAGTAGGCACTGTCATTTCCCGTCGCCATTGTCATCTATTAATAATGCTCGACGCTTTCGCTCTTTCAGAGAAGCATGCCAGGTGTAAATTGCCCACCGATGTCGGGTTCTGTCGTTCCTTTCAGGAGCGATTCTACTACGACAGCGTCGATCATCAGTGCAAAACGTTCTCTTGGGGCGGATGTCTCGGCAATGCTAATAACTTCGCCTCGGCGGATGACTGTTTGGCCGCTTGCGGACAAGTGAAACCCGCCGCCGGCGTCGCCGTTGGTAAGAACCCTCTACACCCACGCCTTTTTGACATTTCATTCATATTTTTCTATTTATCCAGCTAGGACTTCCGTCGCTAGAGCCAGGGCTCGTTTCGAGGTTGAGGCGATAGAAAACGACCATTTTGAAATTGCCGCCAAAGATTCGGTTTGTACATTCGGCAACGAAACGATGAATTTGGGCGATCGACTGGCATCGGAAGATCCGTGCGAGGAATGCATTTGCTCCACTCCGCCAGAAATAACGTGCACCAAACACACTTGCCCTCCGCCACCGGACATGCCGGGAGCCATTTGTCAAGCGGTCGCCGTTCCCGGCCGCTGTTGCCCCGATTACGGTTGTGTTTCAGCTAATCCGCCGTTTATTGACGTTTGCGAGGTAAGTTCCAATGTTGAACTCCATTCGAATGATCGATCATAACGTAATTGTTTTTTATGACCGTTTCTAGGGTGTCGTTTGTCAGACGGGCCAACACTGCGAAGTCCAATCTCCAGAGAGCGCCGATGGAAGTTGGGTAGAACCCGTCGGTGTCTGTGTGGCCGATGCTCCGCAGTAAAAAGTCACCAGCTTTCATCTTTTATATTATCGTCGTCAGCATACTCTCTGCTTGTCATCATTGCCATTTAAAAAAAAGCAAAACAAATTTTACCTCGCATTATTTTCTATTGTTATCTTGAATAAATTTAAGGATTTCCAAGTTGCGTCAAAGATATCGTCTTATTTATTGGCTCTTCGTTTCTCAACCGGAAATGTCATCTAACCAACTTTCTACTTCTTGTGTCTGCATTGTTTAAGTTAATGGCGTAGAGTTTCAGGAGCTGGCTTTTATAAAGGTCTAACTCCTCCCCTTTGGGATGAGGATCTTTCAGTCCTTGGGAGTTTGGAGGGAAAGGATGGCGCATGCGTCATGACGTTACGAGGGGTTCATCTGCTCCCATGAAATGATCCGTGTCAGACCGTGAAGCTTTAGAGAACTGAATCTTCAATTGACTCCCATCGAATTAAGAAGCACTAAAGTCGCTCTCACTTATTCTGTCTATTAAACTATTTACTACGTAACTTACGAACTTGTGCCAACGCGCTACGGAACACATTTCATCGGACGTTTTGATGACTTCTCACTTTTTCAAGTTTGGTCCGTCCAACGCTAAACGAAGTAAGTTCGATTTAGATTACTAATACATTTCAATTCCTTAGTTTGGTTCCTTATTCATTGCTTACGGAAGAGGCTCTCTACTATCGTCGTTCATCTACAGGTAGGCAAAATGGCGTCGTTCTCCAGACTTCACTATAAACTGCAATTTGATATCGCTACGTTGCACTCAAGTTTTTAATTGAAAAAAATGAAAGACTAGCGAGTACGGCCGTGATTAATTTCCGTCCGGTTGGTTTCCCCGGTGTCGTTATCCGATACGCAACGTCGCGTTATTTAATCCGCTCTGTTACGTATCTAACCAAGCTCCCAAACTTCTCGGAAACGATCAAATCAAACTTTTAAATCCAATAGTTGGCATTTTGATGTGTCGCCGTTCCGCGTGCTGCAGCCGCCTTCTTTTGGATCGTTTTTATTTCGGGTGATTTATGGCCGTCGCCACAAACGCGGGGCGTGTAAGCTATTTACAAATATGGATGTATACATTACAGTGGCGACGGACTAGTCATAAAAGTGGAGAGATTTCAGCGGGTTAGAATATGACGCAGAAGACTGGGTTTCTCTTCTCATGTTGACTGTTATTCGTTTTCATTAAAAAATGACGCATATAAAGGCCATGTGACCCCTTCTCGTTTCTAAACTGGAATGATTTGTGATAGGTACTATAATCGATGATGGCGGGGAGGGACTTTGAATTTTCAAATATATCGCACGCTAAGTACACGGATTGAAATCTCGTCTGTATATAGAAAAAAGAAGTCAACACGATAGAGGGGGGAACAAATCGGGCGACGTTGGCTCGTCCCCTATTACCTCGGGGTGATCCTCTTTGCTGTAGAACGTCACCTCCTCCCTTTTTGTGTTCCCATTGTAGTCTTGACACTAATAGGCAAACTTAAAATATTGATTCCTTTTAAACGTAGTACGCTTTTTGAAAGCCTTCCTGTGTCGAGCATCTGCTCCTTCCTAAATGAAACAGGAAAAAAATAACAGTTTTTTAAAAGTGCAGTTTGGTAAAAAATTCGTTTGTTTTCTTTTCAAGTAATTTTGAAATTGAATCATTTATAACGGTAGATTTTTCTTTGACAGTTGACATGAGAATGGAGTCTAGCACGGAATTCAGAAGGACAGCGGCGATGGCGCCCCAAGAGTGTGGTGGTTGCGGTAAATTCATCACCGACAGGTACAATTATATTGGTCATTTATCTCAGCTCGACATCTCATCGTTTTCCATGATTTAAGGTACCTGCTGCAAGCTCTGGATCTATACTGGCATGAGGACTGCCTTAAATGCGGCTGTTGCGACTGTCGCTTGAGCGAAAACGGCTCGACGCTGTACACGAGAGCCAACTTGGTGCTGTGCCGAAGAGATTATCTTAGGTAATAACTGTGAATATTCTTCATTTAGTGATCTAAAATATTGATAAAGCAAGCAAAGAAGAATCATAGACCCTTTAATATGCCGGATTAATCCCCGTTGGTTGCGCTCTTGCGTTCCGCTGTTGTCCGAAGAGATTGGACCGAGTCGAGCGGGCCACAATAAATAATATCGGGCGCTATGGACCGAGGGAGAGCCGCTCGATGAGCGAAATCTATTCTATCAGTGGACGACCTAGGAGAGTCATTCATCATGTCCTTATCGGCGTGTTAGACCCTTGCGGAAAAGCGACGACTGAGGGTGTCTCCGGCTCCGCTTGGCTGCATTCCCGCATTCATCCAGATATATTTTCGAAACGAGCAACATCATAGCGACCTTTTAGATATAAAAGTCCTCTTTTGCTCCGTATGACCCGCGTTACACGGCCATAGCAAGTCCCTAACGCCCGTTTCTTTCCATTTTCTTTCCCTTGCGACTGCCGCTGTCGCCTTTATGAAAGGGGCGATTGAGTGGAAGGAAACGCAAACGGCCCTGGATAACTATATAAAAGACATGGGGTAGGAAGCTACTTGCATGAGGGACAGGATCGAGTTCTCCTTATCAGGCCACCTTCCGCTCGATTGGTCGTTTGTCGCTCTATTCGACCACGTCGGCGTCACTGTATAGCCTATACACAGACAATTTCCACAGCTTGGTTTCACTCATCTTTCGGCGCTAAATAAAAGCAATACTACTCTTTTACCATTGTAGGTTGTTTGGTACCACCGGCTACTGCGCGGCTTGTGGCAAAGTCATCCCGGCTTTTGAAATGGTCATGAAAGCCAAAGGGAACGTCTATCATCTAGAATGTTTTGCCTGCCAAAATTGTAACCACCGGTAAATCGAGTACCAGCGGATATTTGAGAAATGTCCAAATATATTTAAATCAAAATCTATATATTGATAATTGCGTAACAGGTTCTGCGTTGGTGACAAATTTTATCTGTGCGACAACAAAATATTGTGTGAATACGATTACGAAGAGAGATTACTAATGGCCAGTCTCGAGTTTCCCAACAAGCGACCGTCATCTTTATTAACACAGGTATATTTTTTAAACTGTTAGTAATTCCAACTACGAAGCTTCAACAATTTTAATCTTTATAGGGTTCCAATCAACCGCCAATGCTATCGCCTATATCATCGTCAGACGGGTTTTCAAAATGAACGCCTCGTTTTATTTTCATTATTAAAATCGAATTTAATGGACATGTACAGAAAATGTTAGAATAGAAAAGTTGTGTCGAACACGCAGATGCGCAACTTTATATTTAATATAGCCTAGTCGGATACAGCACTTGAAGGATTATTTGCCCCTTGCGTACTATAAAAGACCTCTTGCGTGAACACTCTAGATTCAATATATTCCAAAGTAAATCACTATCGCATGTTGACAGCGAGATATTTGATACAGCAGCTGCTTTTCAAAGACTTGAATGCAATTCTTGACGGAGGACCAATGAAGAATCAATTTCACTCACTGAAGAGCAGCCTTATGAAGAAAAAAAAAAGGTTAGCGATGAATAGGACAAAATGGAGTTCATTAATACCTGATAATGCCATTGCTAAATCAACCTCAGTCTTTAACAGTTGGATGACGCCTTTGACTCCTTCTTCGCCACTGTGCGCCAGACCCCAGAGAGCCGGTCGGCCAAAAAATGCCTATTGACATGTTTATGTTTAGAAGGATATCGGTCGATGAATAGTCGGTCAGATTTGATCTATACCATTTTTGCACCAAGTGCTAGAGCTTTAATGACGTCCGTTCCTCTAGTGACGCCGCCATCGAGGAAGACTTCGCAACGTCCGTTGACTTGTTTCACTATCGCTGGGAGCGCGTCAATCTGCGAAATTCAATAGGTTTACATTAAGGAAATCGGGAGAAAAAACTATGTTGTGCAACCGTTGCTTGAACGCCATCAAGTTGACGACCACCGTGATTGGATACGGCGATTGCTGAAACGCCGTGTTGGACCGCAAGTTCCGCGTCATCAGCTCGCAAAATACCTTTTACCACAATAGGTAATTGCGTGATGCTACGCAGAGTCAAGTTCCATTGGAGCAAAAATTGTGTAATTATCTCTTTGAAATGCAATTGAGAGATTGTACCTTCGCAGCCAGTCGATATCTTTCCACGTTAAACTAGGATCGAACATCATTTGTGCATAGGCCGCTAAGCGAGAGCCTTCTTTCTTTTGAGTTTGAAAGTTGGACTTCTCGTCAACTTCATTAAAATTGCCTAATCTATGGTTAAAAAATTGATGAGGGTTAAGTTGAAAGTCACACTGAGTAGTATTGAGCGTACTTTAAGTGAGCTGGCAAGTCAAATCCGTGTTTTTCATTGACGAGACGGCGACCAAGCACTGCAGTATCGACCGTGACGACAAGGGCTTTGAAATTGGCTTTTTCAGCCCGTCGAATCAAGTCGATCGTGGCTTGTCTTATTGGAAAGAAAAAATATGTTGACATTAATCAAATACGTAGTTCGGAGGAAACCCTAACTTGTAAATATAGGCTACCTATCTTTGTAAATATACAATTGGAACCAGTTGGTTCCGTTCGGCGCTGCAGCAGCGATTTCCTCAATGCTGCTCGTCGCAATCGTGCTCAGAATGTAAACAATATTGTGGGCCGCGGCAGCTGTAGCATCGATAAAAAAGGCTTCATGTGGAAACTACATAACTTCTTTTTGTATAGTAAATTGGTGTAAACCTCTAGCTGTTGCGCATTCGCCATCGGGATGGGCCATTCGCTGCATGGCAGTGGGGGCTATAATAAAAAGATACATCATGTATAGTTTTGCTAATTGAATCATAGTTTAACAGAAAATTTACCGATGCCAAAAGGAGCGGAGACGCTGCATCCAAGTGCAGTAGTATTCATTGAACGATTCTGCACTCCTCGTAACATACGTGGCATCAATCGCCATCTGAAAAAAGAAAACAAGTTAATCCACCTTTCCTTAACTGATATGCGTTTCACGAGGAATTACCTTTTAAAAGCATCTCGATTGTCGCGCAAACTTTGCTCTTCGTCCGCTCCTGATTTATAGTATTCCAGAGCATAGGTTGGAAGCACTTTGAACGCGTGATTCTCGTAATCTTCCACAGAAACAAACTTAACTCCAGCCATTGTGAAAATATACTATACAGTCTAGTCGAGCTCTTAAACAATTCTAACGTCCGATGTAGACTGAGGAGAATTTGAGACGGAGGCCGCTGATATACTGCCGCTAGTAGTATTAACTGAAAAGTGAAAACCTGTTGCGGTAGAACAGGTCATTGAGCTCACGCTAAACTAGGACAAGTTAGATATCGATAGAGGTAAAGTACGATTTTCTTTATTTATGAGATACGAATGGGCGTATTCGAACTCCTTGTGCTTCCTTTCTCTTCTTTGAGCCTAAGGGAATTCAACCCGGATAGCAACAATTTTTTGCTTATCACTCTAGAACATGTGTCAACGATCAAATGGATTTACATATAGAAATTCGTAGATCATAGGGAGCAGGTACATTTACCCGACATTTAAATTTGAATATTTGTTTGTAATTTATACTAAAGACAGAATTGGATTAGGAAAATCACGTCGTGTATCAAGCGCAAACAAGATAGTATTAAAATGAAACCTCAATTGCCGCAGAGCAGCCCCAGAGTGAAAACTCAAGGGGCTCTGAGCTTGGCGCTTACCAATATAACAGTTCATTACAAATATTACGTTCATTTAAATTTGAACTTACTCGATTATTTTGTTCAGGAAAACATTCAGAAAATCTACCCATGAAACGTTTAATACTTCTACCTTTTTTTTATAGTAAATCATTTCAGTCAAGGAATAATTTTTCGTCGGCATGTTTGCCGTCTATTCTTATGATTTCGGTGCTTTTTAAAAATTCTTAAACATGTGTTGCAGTGCAAATTTCCGTTTTGCTTTAAATTCTTTCATACAAGTCACGGCGCCTGTTTAAATATTCGAAAAAAAAATATTTTCAATATTATCATGTCACGTGACTGTATTTGGCCAATCTGCCTCCAATTTTTGGCGCGTCAGTAGTTTCGTCTGCTTTCGACTAGTAAACACGTGTAGCACTCCAGTTCAGTCTTTAAGTTTAACTTGGATTTTCCGTTTGAAAAAACTTGGATTCTCTGTTTGATGAAGATAAATTAAAAGTAGCAATCTTGGTACCTACAAAAAATCCTAAAATGGAATGGATTGGCGCAGAAGATTTCCCCCAAGAGATGACAAGCAATGTCCAAAACTTGGATGCAGCACTTTCTGAAATAGAAGCAGTAGTGAATGAATTAATTTCTGTACCATTGACTGAAGCACATTCTACTGTAAGTTTCTGTGTATCCATTGAAGTATATATTTTTCCTTATGCTTTAAATTTATCATAAGATGAAACCTCTTGACCGTTCCAAATATGACACAGCTTCTGTTTACGCTGTCACATCTCTATTTTGGGGTAAGTTACAATCTATATAAATGAATTGAACAATTTACAAATTTACATTTTCATGCAGCATATATGAAAACAAAGGGTGTTGATCCTAAAGTGAATGGCTTACCAAAAGAACTTGAAAGGGTTAAAGATGTGGTCAGTCGAGCAAAGCAGATAGCAGACAAAGCTTTTGCACCCAAAGTAGATGTATCAGTTGCAAAAAGATTCATCAGAGGTGGTCTGTGGGAACCAAAAGATGGCGATCGAAAGGAGGATTCCAATTTAAACAATCAAATAAATGAAAAAGGTACACCAAGTAAACCACCCCCTAATAAGCGAATTAGATTTGATGCTGAAGGCAATATGGAGTCTACACAGTCGAACAGTGGCGAGAGATAGCAATTTGATGAATAAATTACTGCTTTTCTTTTCATGCTAAATTTGTTCTTTATTATTGAACGCGCCCTTTGGGCGTATGAGAATTTAAAAAGAGAATGGAATGGAAATATGAAGTGTTTATTTTCTGTGTTCGTCATCTTACATCTTTTAGGCATTTGATAATCATAAAACTTCGGAAGCCGCTTGAAGTCTGGATTACCTGACTTTCAGTCTTTTTTGCGGAATGCTATAACAGTTACGTTATGTCCTTTCTTTCCTCCAAATTCGAAAACGGGAGTTGGAAGCACACACAAAACGTGATAACCTATTTCAATCGAATTACATTGACGTTTTTGTACTCAATTGCCGTACTATCGTACTATCTTTCACATACCTTTGCAAATTCTCTTCTTTAGTTCATGTTCAGTATGACAGCAAGTAGCCATCAATAAAATTCCGTCCTTTTGAAGAAGTTCACGGGTGTTCTTCAAGTAAGTTTCGCAAAACTTGTCCGGCTCATTTTTTACGGTTGAAACGGTATCGTACATGCCTTTGTCTAAAAGAAGCTTGTACTTCGAATTCAGTGGTGAATCTTCTTTCTCAGAAGGAACAGAACCGAGTACATCGCAAACCTTAAAAGCAAGTATCCAACGTTCACATAACGGTAAAACAAAGGTTTGTAGGAAAGCAATTAGCATACCTGGAGTTTAACCTTAGCGCACTCCTGATGAGATATTTCCGTGGCCAGTTTGATGGCGTTTGGAGATTTATCTATCCCGGTAACGTTTGTGTATCCTAGGTGATACTATTTAAACCGAGAAGTTGCGAGTTCGGAGACGTGGAAAACATAAAAAATATCAAAATTTACCATTTGAAAAATAAGGGCTGCGTTTCCGCATCCGATATCTAGGATAGGGTCGTCAAATTCGATGTTGCTTTTTATCCATGTTAAAATCGCCTGAACCACTTCTTCACTGCACCATTCGTCACCTATGTCTCCATGATCACAAAATGATTCCAAGTCCTTCTCATACTGCTTGTCCATACTTTAAATAACAGATTGCCGTTTTTAGAAATTTGTACTGATTAAAGAAAAATAACTGCAAGGGCTAATACTTACTCGACTTCCATGATGATAGATGATGTGCGCGTAGGAAAAGTTCAGCTCAAACTGTGAATCGGGACTGCTATAAAACGACATCGCTTACTTAGATATATACGTTGATGATTACCATACGTAAGTTTAACGTCTTTAATAGGACTTTCTCACAATTTCCCTTTGGGATTATCATCTTGATTCTTCGGAACTGACCTTGACTGCATTGATTTGCTCTCCTTTTAAGTCCCTGCAAGACCGGCATGAAGACGAAGGACGGTATTTCTTTAAAAGATGTTAATGAAGGAAAATCATTAGTTTTTTTTTACCTCTGAGTAAAATACGTAGCCAGAATTGTATATTACCATTTATACCAGAGTTAATCTGAGTTCACAGCTAGAGGAGTATAATGTCAAATGGCACTCAACTCAGCAAATGGTTATTAATGATTAAAGCGGACCGGTCATTAGTTCATATTAGTGCAACACTAGCATTTTCACCATTAGTCACTTATCAACAAAACGTCAGTTTTTGAATTTATTTATCGCTGTCAAGATATTTTGTTTTCCATACAAATGAATGTAATTTTTTAACATTTTATTATTCTTTTATCTATTATTTTGTTTCATATCCAAGTTTATTATGTGTATCAAGGTGGAAGATTGGCTACGAGAAGTTTATTCTTCTCACAAGAAACCTGGAGCTACCAATAATAAACACACTACATACAGTGATGTTCCTAGTTTCGAAAAGAATAAAGTAACTAACCAAATCTTAGCCGATTTGCAAGAAATTAACTTAGCAGCCGATTTGCAAGCGGAAGAAGAAATTAGGTTGATGAAAATTCTTATTCAAGAGCATGTGGCTGAAAGTATTTGCATTTATATACTGTTCAATATTATCAATGGTGTTTTCACTGAGTAATTTTATGTAAGCTGCCAGATTGACCAATATTTTGGGTTCATTGAAGCTTGATTTGTCAAGTTTGCCTGAAGAGCTAAAACATCTGATTGAAATTGTTTCACAAGCAAATCAGCAAGCTCCAGAACTGGAAGAGTCAGCTGATGTATCAAGTAAAATAACGGATATCTCAGCATGTCAGACTCAGGCACTTCAGCAGCTTCAAAACCTTGAGAAGTAGCCAGCAACTAACAAATAATGTTATAATCCATTGCTATATTAACTTATTTTTTTACAGAGTTCAAGAGAGTTTAAATCAGATGAACATCAGTGTCAATCATGAGCAACTAGCAAGGAAAAAAGAGACAGAATTTTTGTCCAAGAAAATTAGTGAATATGCGGCACATATTCGTCATTTAGAGGTAATAGATTCTTAATTCTGTAAGGATTCTCAAAAAAAAACTCCCCCCATAACCAAACACTTAACATATCTTATTTCGCCGTATCTTTATTATAGAAAAAACTAGAAGCGGTGGATTATAACCCAGAAATCCGTCACGGATCGTTAGAAAAACGATCAAAAGAGTTGGCTTTGGCGAGCGAAAAACTATCGCAGCTAAGATCTAAGCTGGATGTTTACTCAGATCTAACTCCAGATTTAAATCTGGCTAAGATTCAAGTTCAAAATGTGAAGGATCAGCTCATGCAGCTCGAGTCCCAAATAACTGACAATATCTCCAATATAAATTCAAATTAACTTTTTATATTTCTTCTAATACAGGCAACATAAAACGCATGTTAATGTTCTTTATTTTAAAAACCATGGTGTTGTGTGAAACTAAGTGTTTAGACGAATTCACCATAATTCCTTGTCATCTTCCTTAGGAGACCGCTTAGAAAACGTCGGCATTGAAGACCGCAAAACCTCGCGACGAAAGTATTCGATAGCTTTCCGTAATCCATCTTCAAGTGACACCTAGTTAAAAAAATACACGGTCAAACTGGCGAAAGAAAGTTTTTGCTACAAATGTTTTAATTACCTTTGGTTCCCAGTTAAGGTATTTCTTAGCCCTCGCAATGTCCGGCTTTCGTCTCTGAGGATCATCTTCGACAGCAGGGAGGTATCTGACAGAAGTGTCCGCACCGTTGATGATAGACTTGATAATCAGGGCGAATTCTGCGTAGAAGCATTATGTTCTAATCTGCATTAAACTGTATAAGTAGTTGATGTCCTTTAACAGTACCATCAATAGTGCGCTCGATAGGATTCCCCAAGTTAATCGGTAGCGTGTAGGATGAATTCATCAAAGCAACTAGACCGTCGACCAAATCCGACACGTACTGAAAAGAACGCGTTTGCTTGCCATGGCCGTATATCTATATGAATAGAACACAATGTAATTGAGAACAATAAAAAACAATGTTCAAATACTGTTGAAAATTACAGTTATGCTTTCGTTTTGTAAAGCTTGAAGTATGAAATTTGAGACGACCCTTCCATCGTTCATGTGCATTCGTGGCCCGTACGTATTGAAAATACGAGCAACTCTAACTTGCACCTTTTCTTGCTTGGCATAGGCATAGCTTAGCGCTTCTGCAACTCTTTTGCCCTCATCATAACAAGCTCTTGGACCTGCGTGATTTTTAAATACTGATTTGAATCCATCCGCTTAATATAAAATAGTAAAAGAAATTACCAATTGGATTTACGTGTCCCCAATAAGTTTCAGACTGCGGATGAATTTCTGGATCACCATACACTTCACTCGTACTCGCAATAAGTATTCTAGCATTGACACGTCGTGCTAAACCTACCCGCGTATACGGATACCGCAAGCATTATAATAATTAGAATAGCGTCTTCAAATGGAAATATTTTTTTCCAATTGAAATACAAATTACCTAACATATTGATTGTTCCAACTGTGTTGGTTTTGATAGTTTTCACTGGGTTGAGCATATAATGAGGAGGGCTGGCTGGTGATGCTAAGTGGTAGATTTCATCAACTTCTATAAATAATGGATTGACTATATCATGATGGATAAGTTCAAAATTTCCATGGCCAATCCAATGTTCAACATTCCTCTTCCTTCCAGTAAAAAAGTTGTCTACTACAATAACTTCATGCCCTTCTTTCATGAGATAATCGACTAGATGTGATCCAACAAATCCAGCCCCTCCAGTTACCTAGATTCGATAAAATTAGTACAGAAATGTGAAACAAATCACTTTTAAATGTAGACTTACAAGTATTCTTTTCCGATCTTTGTAGTTGAGAAATTTAACAGTTGGAAATGTCTTTGGAACTCTAAATTCAGCTTGTTCCAAACTAAGCTCTAATTCACTGATTTTATTCTTCAGCAAGGTAATTTCAGTAAAAACATCTTTTTGATTCTTAAGTAATCTCTCCTCAGCTTTTGTCTTAGAATCCAAATCATCATTGCGATCCGGTTGAAGAAAATGGTATCCCACTGTAAAAAATAAATATGATGGCAAATAAGTGTTAATCCCACATATTCATTAAAAATGACCTTACCTAGTAAACAGCAAAGTAAGAGGCAGAATAGTGTTGCCCGTTGCTGGTTACCAACAAGGCTGTGGAGAGAATATCTCATTTTTCACAAAGTTTTGGGCTTTGCTATGTTTGTTAAAGACATGGTCAAGGACTAAAATAATCTTAAAACTCTATACTTGAAATGAACGAAATACGAAAACCAAATATCACAAGTGGCTTGATTTCTTCGGTACAATTAATCAGGTATTGAACTGAGTAGCAACAGCACAGCGCGTAAGTGTGGAATTAGCTTTAATCTGTCAAGAAAAGGCTTGAAGACAAGCTTTTAAAAGTTTCAAAGTCAAGGGTTCAGCGGCACGTAACGGTACATGACCGTAAAAATTTTTGTTGCTCCCGACTTTAAATGGCTCGTATAGCCTAGAGACTTTTGTAAACATACACCTGTTCCTGTATTTTTTTTGTTTTTATTTTAAGCAGAGGAGAGGACTCGAAAACATCGATGCCGGAGAGAATCGATCTTACCAGCAGACGACTCATCAGTCCATCGCAGACTTTTGAAGATTGTCATTCAACTCATGTAAAACTGCGTTTCAAAATCGTATAAATTCCTGTTCGAAATTCCTGTTCTTTTTATTCGTGAACAATTCTCTGTTCCGATTAAAAGAATGCCAAAGATCAGTTCATTAAAATGTTCCATAAGGGGGAAACCATCAATTTTGGTGCTATTAGTGCTGTTCTCAAGTCATTATATTCACGTCACTAACTGCCAAGATTTAATGGCCGGTACTCCCGACAGTGAATACGATGAAAAGGCTCTCAACACTCATAGGCTTGACAATCTCAACTTACTACTGTACACATTTTTGCTCATCCTCACTGTGGTTACCATATGGATGTTCAAACATAGAAGATTGAGGTTCCTTCATGAAACAGGCCTTGCTGTCATTTATGGTATGCCGGGGAAACTATTATTATTTTCTCAAAACATGGGTACTTTCTAGAATTTATTGTTGGTTTTCAGAGAATCAATATCCTTTCTTTAGGTTAATTAAAAGAATCCCTATGAATAATATAATAGATTTCTATGTAGATGTGTTGGGCTATCGTTTTGTTTTGTTTTCTACATTAATTGCTTGAAAATTGCAGGCCTAGTTGTCGGAGCCATAATTCGCTATACTGGTTCAAGCTCTGAAGTGAGGGTATTGCCTGTGGTTCCGTCATATGGAACACATTACAACCATTCAGTTCCTCCTGATGTTCTGTGGCTACAGCTGTCCAAGCGTGTACCATCCAAATCTTCACTTACTTATTTGAACAACCACACATTTGTTTACACTTTCAAAGGAGAAATCGATAATACGTCTCTCAACGAAATTGATCAAAAGGTTGAATTTTCGCGTCTCGCTTTTAGTATTTAACAAAGCTTTTTTTTGATACAGCTTCCTTTTAATACTAATTTAATTTCTCTTCAGGCTACCTTTGATCCTGAAGTTTTCTTCAATTTGCTCCTGCCACCAATTATTTTCCATGCAGCATACAGTCTCAAAAGGGTAATTTTTGCCATTTTATTTCTATATCGGAAGCCGTTAAAGGGCGTTCACGTTTGTGTACACCGCGAGAATCCGTACTTGATCTATTACTTAGCCAACGCGTGATGCAATAATCTAACCTTTACTATTGAACAATGGATCATGGCAAAAATGAAATTCTCCCCATGAACTTGCCCCTAAACGTCTACTTTGCTCTTATGTTTCACTGCAGCAATCGATCGTTTGTCGTTAATGTATACAATTATGAATTTTTCATACTTTAGAAATATTTTTTCAAAAACTTGGGTGCCATCTTCACTTTTGCTTTCGTCGGTACAACCGTTACCGCCTTCGTTACCGGGTAAATATGTTTCTTGGTGATGTTTATCAGAAAAATAGTTTTCTCCGATGGTGCTTTTTCCGACTGGCTATTTTTATGCTGCTCATGATTCCAGTTAATTTAATCCGCGATCGATTTATTATAGGTCTCTGATTTGGGGATTTATCCAAATTTTCCCTTATTTGGCGAAAGATTTTTCTTTTCTGGACACGTTGTACTTTGGTGCTGTCATTTCAGCCACAGATCCAGTGACTATCCTTGCCATTTTTTCCGAATTGCATGTCGACGTCAACCTTTATGCACTGGTGTTTGGTGAAAGTGTTTTGAACGATGCGATCGCTATTGTTTTAACAAGGTTATTTGAATAAGCTTTCATCCCAAAGTATCTCGGAGAAAAAATTTAATCCGACTTTTTATTGTACGCAGAGCCATTCAAAGTTATGCCGAGAAGTATAATCCGAATCATGGTGGTTTCGAAATGGTGGCCTTTTTCCAGGCTGTTGGCGAGTTTTTACTTATTTTCACCTCGTCACTTATTCTGGGTTCAACGCTTGGAATTGCAACGGCACTTGTAAATATTATTTTGCTTTATTCGAACAAAAGAATTCTGTAAATTTCTAACGGGTTGTTTTTGACAGCTTACGAAATTCACTCGAATTCGGGACTTTCCCTTGCTGGAGACTTGCCTATTTGTTTTGATGTCATACACAACTTTCCTCATTGCAGAAGCGACAGATTTAACTGGTATGACTTGATTCAAACAAGTTTAAAATGAACGCAAAGGTTCAGATAACAGGTTTTATTGCGTTTCATCTTTTATTCAGGTATTGTGTCAGTCTTATTCTGCGGAATGTGCCAAGCGCATTATACCTTTAATAATTTATCGGACGATTCTCGAGTCCGAACAAAATCCTTGTTTGAGCTACTTAACTTCTTGGCAGAAAATTTCATCTTTTCCTACATTGGCGTGTCCATGTTTACTTTTCCAAAGCATCATTTTGATGTGGCATTCATTTGCATTGCATTTGTAAGATGAATCATTTCGTCGGTGGCCCTGGGCAGTTTTTCTAATGATTTTTTCTACTCTGTCTCAAGATTGCCGTTGCGCTTGGGAGAGCAGCCAACATCTACCCGTTGTCATTTCTTTTGAATTTTGGACGGAAGCCTAAGATTAGTCGTAATTTTCAACACGTTCTCTTCTTTTCTGGTCGGTACTGGTGTAAATTTTTAATAGCTGGTCCATACTCATCCATTATCGATCGAAAAATAGGTATGCGTGGTGCTATGGCTTTCGCTTTGGCCATACGTAACACGATGTCGAAAGCTCGACAAACTTTTCTAACAACGACTAGTCTAATAGTCATCGGATCTGTCATTTTTGTGGGTGGTTCCGTGACTCCCCTTTTGAGCTGCTTTGGAATTCCGTAAGCGCGCATTTTATCTTACCTTATCAAAAGAAATACTTTACACATTGCAATATAACTTCATAGTGTGGGCGTTGATGAAGATCCAGACCACGCGGCTTTGCCTGGAACACCGCACAGAGTAATCCACCTTTCTTTTGAATATTTTTCTGATCCCACATTCGCGGCTATTCCCAACACGAAAATGTTTTTAGCTTTGGTTGCTTTTCAACATTGGTTCTTTTTCTTTGTCCTTCGATGGCTTGATCCCACGTTATTCGTAACCCTGCATGCTCAAACTCCCCTGCTTCCGTCTCATTAATTGATGTTTTTTTCTTGGTTTGTCACTCCCAAAACTGCTTGTTGCTCGGCTTTTCCCCTCCTCTAAAACCCGCAGAATTACGGTACCATAGCGCTGCAAACCCCGGTAACATCAGTTAGTTTTAAAACAAAGAGAAAAAATTCCTCGATGTGAACACTTCCCCATTTTATGCGCGAATCCTTAACAGGGTGGAGAGTTGGAAGATGGCGCGACGACGACAGAGCCCGCCCGACCAAGTAACCCGTCGGAAAAAGCGTGGCTTGCTCGCATTTGGGGGGGTTTTGACACCAAGTACATGAAACCTCTGCTAACGCATAGCAAGCCAACTTTAATCGACACACTTCCACCTTGTTGCCTTCCGGTAGGTTACCGAATTTTTCATAAGACTTTTAAAGGCGTTAGAGAATCAAATGAATTATGGATATATAGAATGTGTCAGAAATGTATGGAAAATGTGCAAACTTGCTCATCGCTACGCGTCTTTAAAAGAACTCTTAATACTTTAATACTCTTAAATACTGTGCTGATATTTTGACCGATTTTTAAAGTAATAATACATATTTCAAAAACTGGGCCAAAAAATACAGGTGGCTCGAATGCTGACCACTTCCGAGCAGTTACACCAGGTATGCAGTATTATCCCCTGTTGGAAATATTACATCGATTTCATTTCATGGTTGGTTATTGTTTTCAGGGTACCGGACATAGTGATTCGGACATTGAGCTATGCATAGACGATGTCGATAGTATTCGGAGCGGACCACGGGCCATTGCTTCGACGCAGCCAGGATTTCAAAGAGTAAGTTTAGATTTTTTTGTTCTTTTTATTTATTAAAGTTGTTCTTGACCTTTTGTTAGCACATTTCTGCTACTTGAGAAACCCGTCAACTTTTTTTCTCGTTATTTTCTCTCTTTCAAAATCTCTACATGTACTTGCCCTCTTTAGTTTGAATAATGCAAAACTTAAGAGTCGAGATGGTGGATTATTTCCCTTTCTTTCCAGCGAACCATTAAGGTCGGTTCACTGGATACACTTATAAGTTGGGAATAGTTACTTACTTCGGCGGCACGTGGAGAAATGTTTTATTCGTTACTTTTCTTCTTATTTTAATTTATTGAATCTATTTTTAAGTTAACTTTAGTTCTTTCATTTAATTTGATTTTATTTTCAGTTCCTTTAGTGAAGTTCGTACCCCGTGGATCGTTTATAGCACCGACACATTTATTCACTTCTTTTGTAGAGGTAGATTTGCACTTAGCAATTTCCCTCGAGCACTCTTTTGATGTACTCTCTCTCTCTCTCTCTCAAAAAGTATTAGACCGGCCTTTTCATCTCCGTAGTCATTTGATGCGGATAGGCCAAACGAAATTAGTTTTGATTTTTCCTCCCTTTCATCACTTGTTTCTTCCCTTGTTTCTCCCTCGAAAGGTTTATTTCGTCAACGACAGGAAAATGGCAATGGACGACGAGGATCGTCATTTGTTCTACCCAATCGTTTCGCCAGAGGCTCTCCCCTGCGATTCGCTTGGAAAACTCTTGCCTGGTTCTAGTGTGTGATGGCAACATAATTGAGATACTTATTTTTTGCGTGTCAATTCTCTATCCCGCCTTCCGTTTTCCCCACACATTTTCCAATTCCTTTCCAATTCCTTTCCAATTAAAACGCGCTCAAATCCTCTCGCAAGAAGAAGAAGCTATGGTGGAGGAGGAAGAAAAATTGATCCAAGTTTTTGTCATCGGCATTCCGCAGAGTTTTGCGAGGTGATGTCGAATATCTTAGCGCTCTAGTCCCAAGTGATGTTATCTTTTCTTCTGTTTTAAATGATCTATTTTCTGTTTCCACATTATACCCTTATGATTTTTGTTTTGTTTTCCGCGTGCGTATATCTCATGACTACAACAGCAAAAACAAATTACGCTTCAGTGTATAAATTAGGGCAATCCAGGTTTTTTAATATCTCTCTCTATGGTGTTCGTTGAAAAACAAATATAAAATGGTGCCATCAATACCAAAGGAACTGTGAATTGATTAATTTGTTTGAAAGGAAACACAATCACTTGCACAACATGTTCCACAATAATCTATGCATTACAAATTATATTTAACAATTGATCGAAGATGAATGATGAAGTTGTCTCAGCTCATCAAGCATGGTAGATATATATTTTCCACTTAATATTTGTCCAACTTCAGAAGAAAAATTAGATCTCATTATAAAGATGACACAATTAAAGAACAAAAATCTAGGGCGATAATTTTTCTAGGATTTAATGAACGTATTCAATTAGCGAAGTTGTCTCTTCTGTTCGACAAGTTCCATAGTTCTTGACTTCCCTCGCTTCTGGATGCTCACTTTTAGCCTTGGGACCCAAAAGACTTGATACGATGACCAAAATGAAAGGGACACCCACGCCGTAGATGAGAACCTGGGCGTAAAAGTAGGTGCAACCGTCGACGCATACCCAGCTGAAAGAGATCAGGGACGAACCAAATTAGTGTTCGCACTCGCATTCGCGCAGAGTATGTCGACGACTAAGATGACGTACCTGTGCAATCCCTGAATAACTGCGACGACAATGCCGCTAGACATCTTGTCGCAAAAACTCATGCAGCCGTAAACGAACGCCGAAGTTTCCTGATGAGATTCAAATTTATTGAATAGCCATATAATAACGAAAATCCGTTGAATTTATCAATTGGTAGTATACCGTGTTGCTATCGATGAGGTCGGCGGCAGATGTCAGTGACAGGATGACAACCATCGCTGCAGCTCCACCCATCATCGAGGCCAGCAGGTAGAATTGTGCGTTGTCCGAAGAAGGCGGCCCTAGCGACGGATCTAGCGCCGTAGCGTTTTCTGACAGATTCGTGTCGATAACAAGCCAGATGCAACTGATCAATCCCATCAGAGAGGCCATCCCGTATGAAGCCTGTAACGAGTCAAATATATATCAGGGCCATCTATTAGCTGTTAGGAAAAAAGAATCGCCAACCTTTTTGCCGTATAATTTGATGGTTATTTTTAGTAAACCGGAACCGAGGAGGCCGGCGATGTTCATGACTAGCGGAATCAAAGCTAACATCTGACCAAAATAGAAGCATAATACAATGTAGAAGTCTTTCGGCACGCTTCGACACGAAGAGAAAAGTTTATATACCTCTGAAGATTGTTGAGTTTCTTGTAAGTAAAGCGGCACAAAGACGATCGAAGTGTTGTGAGCCAGACGGGCTGCCGTGTACAAGATCCCCACCTGATAATTTATTAAAATCATGATCCTGTTTGCTATACGATCGCGTCGTGTTTTGAACTTTTTATGTTCTACGTACTCGGTAGAAATGCCAGTTGTAAAACCATCCCAACCACTGAACTTTTAACGTGGGTTTCACTGAAAAAGAGCCAGAATCCGTCATGACAGATTTATGCTCTAAGACGATGGGCTTTTCCTCGACGCCAACGTGGAAAATGACGGTAAAAACAATTCCAATACCGGTGATGGATAGGGCCAAAATCTGTTTGAGCGCAGAAAAAGGGCCGTTATCTTGTAATGTAGACAAACTGTCGTACAAAGAAAAGGAGAACCACTCGCCGTAAAATCAAAGCCGTTCTCAGCCGTCACTTGAGACATAAAATGACTGCTCTGCGAAAAGATGATGAGAGCGATAGCGTAGACCATAATGTCTGTGATGATATCGAAGGCAAATCTGCGACATTCAACCCATAAGTCCACCATTACTCTCAATCCTTTTTAAGCCTTTCTTACCTGATGATGTTGAGCTCGTCACGCTCGGCTTCGACGTGCGTCAGTTCGGGAATCATGGCCAGGTGAGAGATTTGAGCGGCGGCCCATCCGAATTGGAAGAGACAGACTAGGCCGATCAAGATAATTAAGTAGCCGATGCCGTTGGATGCCTCGCACAAGCCCATGCAGCCGACAAACATGAGCGGAAATGAGATGATGACGCATATGGAACCTGTTGTGAAGAAAACTCGTCGATGAAAACCATAATCCGACGACTTTAAAGTTGGCGAAACTAACCGACAAGATGCCAAATCTTTCGCTTTCCATAATTACACAACGCCTGCCCGCCTATGCAACAGCATTGCCCGTGATCGGATAAGATGCCGACCAGTGGCGTCGAAATGGCATCGGCGACTTGTCCTATGAGCAGGATAATACCGGAAAGGCCGCTGGGAATCTGTTGCGATGAAACGAGTTATATTTGAAAAGTTATTCTGGAAATGAAAAAGTCTAGATACCAGAAGGACGTATTGAAGATAAACGAGGAGATAACTGAACCACACACTAGCGCACAAATCATTGAGAACGTGACCGGTGCCGAAAGACAACTTTTGCCCCCAACCAATGGAGCCAGCGCCAGCTGCCATTGCTGCTTCTACTACTTTTGCACGATTTTGTCTTTGGCAAATGACTGTCGGAGAGAAAACTTTGCCAGACAGACGGCGGGCAAAGATGTTTCAATAGAGTCGCCGTCAGGTATTCAATCTGCAGTAGAAAACGAGGCAAAAGTTGGTCGGCGCAACTTTGGCACGAGTTGCGTTTCACTCTAATGTCTGAATAGTTCTTCGTCCTTTGCCGTCTAGAACCACGTCGTCCTAGGACAGGTAGACGGGCAGTGCAAAGGTTTCTTTCCAACATATAAGGAGGAGCTTAATAGATTCCGTATAATAGTTGAGTGGCCCGGCAACGACACCGGACGAAGGGAGAAAAGAAGGTCGGCAACAGCAGTCGTACGGATTCCGTTTGTATTCTCACAACTGGCATCGTCTCGATGACAAGCAGGAGGAAACCCAGCAGTGTAAACAGTTACATATTACTCAGAGACGGCGGATGAAGAAAGGTGTACAAGAAATAAGAATGGGAAGTAAATAAAGTGAGAAAAAAGGAAGAAGATAAAGATAGTGAAGAAAGTTCCAATATTTTAGTTGTGGGGGTCCTAATGAACCAACTGTCAACAGATACAATTATGCTCTGTGTAAAGTTTCACTAGAAAATAGATGCACGATATCCATCCGTGCGGACTCAAAAAAACTCAACAAGGATTTCATTTGCAAGCAGCTGATTATTGTCAAATAACACTGGACAGAGTCAGAAAAAAAGAGGGAGAAAAAAGGTGGGCAAAAAAAAAAACAACAAATAGGGACAAGCTGCCAAAAGCTCATTCAAATCATCTAACAGCCCGAATTTTTATTTTTTTTTATTTCTGAGCAAACAATTCGTCTATGTTGTTGTTGTTTTCGAGAACTACATCACGTAAAAGATCCTTGTTAGAGAGCACAGAGTTGAATTTAAATTTGTAGAAAAAAAAAACACTTTTTTTTTGTTTCAAATTATTTAAATGTTTGGGTGATTTTAGAAGACTTGAATCCGGTGATTTTCCCGATCGGCGCAGACGATGTTGCCGTTGGACATGACGGCGATGCCTTCCAGTCCCTGTATCGATTCGTTTTTTATCCGCACAGAGTGAATAGGAAAATAGAAAAGAAGGGCTCGTTAGACGATGGAGCAGCACAACACAGAAAAAAGTGGACGAGAAAGACATCCGAAAAGGAAACCCTATTGGTTGCTAGCGGGATCGGATCGTATTTCACATTTACTTTAAATTCGCCGTCGCCAGAGCCCCAGCATCCAAAGGCTTTGACGAATACGCCGTCGGCGGTGAAGACTTGGATGCGATTGTTTCCCGAATCGGCGACGACGATGTACCCTTGGTCATCCACCGCGACGCCCCTTTAAAAAAAATATATTGGAAACTTTAGTTGCGACTGTACAATTCGAGAAGATTGTCTAACAAGATTATACCAACCTGGGGAATTTGAATTGGCCTTCGTCGGCTCCTTCGGTGCCGAAAGTGGCGATAACTTTTCCGTTGACGTCGAAAACTTGGATTCGATGATTGTTCGAGTCGGATCTGCGATAGAGGGAAAAAAAGGAGCCGAATCGTCAGAATTCAGTGGTAACAGACGTCAGCAAAAATATAAGAAGAACTATTTACACAATGACTCGATTGGTGGAGCTGACGGCGATGTAGTGCGGATGTTCCAGCTGACCGGGCCGGTTTCCCATCGTCCCAAACTTGCCGACGAAAGTGCCGTCCGATTGGAAGACTTGGACTCGATGATTTTCCTGTTATTGTGACGGTACAAGAAGTTTGACAATGTCGATTGACGTCATACAACTATACACTATGTTGTGTTGCACAGTTATGGGAATTCGACAATAGTTTAGTTTATGGCTACCGTTCTAGTAAGTTTTGTTCATTTTGATTCCGCTCAACAAAACTGTGTACCGTACTGTGCTTTCCAGTTGTTTTCTTTTGTTTTTTTGCTTACGAAAAGTTTTTGTTCTGGTTAACTATTTAAACACCAGCAACAATAAAACTAGCCTAAACTAATCCAAAACGTGCGCTCTCCGCTCTGTACCTTATCGCAGACGTAGATGAAGCCCAGAGCATCGGTTGTAACTCCCCAAGGATAACTGAACTTTCCGTCGGACGTGCCCTGCGAGCCGAAAACACGGAGAAAGCGACCGGACGGATCAAACACCTGGATACGGTGATTGTATCTGTCCGCCTGGACAACCAACGGAAATAAGTTGATGGCGACGTCAAAAAACAACGAAAGCACTTACGATGATGTACTGGCCGATCCTGTTGATGGCTACGCCGGCAAGACAATCGAATTCGCCTTCGCCGTTGCCATAGTAACCAAACTCTTTCAAGAAGTGTCCCGTCGAGTCGAAAACTTGAACACGGTGATTAGAGCTGTCTGCTACCTGTGTGCATTATAGATGAGAACGGATTTCAGATTATTTATAGATTAGTTACATAACATGGTGTGTCTTGTGCACGAGACACGTTGCCTGGTTATGTATTTACCACGATCGAGTTGTCAGGACCGACGGCGACGCCACGGGGCCACGTGAACGATCCCGCTTCGCTTCCACGAGTCCCAAACTTGATCAACACTTTGCGTTTCTGCATGTATTGATGTCGAGACGAAGACGTAATGAGGCCAGACGATGGCGTCGTTTCTTTGCCGACATCCTCGGAATTCCGTCGCCCATTAGACGCGTTATTCCCGGAGACGCCGATTGACTTGGACCGGCTGAATCGCGAAGGCGGCGGCTGCTGTTGCTTGCCGCCGGCGGTGGTGACGTCGTTGGTATTCGACGAAGGGCTGCCGTCCCCTTCTTTATTCCTGGGGCCGTACTTGTTCTTTAAATAGCGCGCCCTGCGAAAATGAAATTTGGCGCCAATTTTGAAAATGAAAAAATGAACTTTTCCACTTGGATTGGATCGGATTGGATCGAATTAGATTTTCTCTTATACCAGGTGGATAACGAAGATCCTGAGCCGGCTTCAGCTGTGGGCGATGTTGGTTCTTGCGACGGAAAAGTCCCGGTATCCCCGACTTCTCCGCTTCCCAGCTGGCCGTAATAGTGCGGGCCCGCCGCGCTGCCGCCGCCAACGCCGCCGGCCATTTCTGAAGGCGTCGGCGTTGTCGGCGACAACGGAGGTGGTCCCACATCGTGAGAGCTCTTGCTGCGGGCAAGCCGGGATCGGCGATCCTTTAAGGCTGCATATCGCGACCTGCCGCTTGGATACCGTTCGTCACCAGCGACGACGATCAGCGGATTGGACGAAGCCGAAGCCGAGGACGACGACGCCTCGGCCGCCGTGGCCTCGTCGTCGTCCTCCTCGTCCTCTTCTCCGCCGTCCACCATTTGGTCGTCGTCAGGTGCCGCTAGCGCAGCAGAGCTCTTACTTTTGTTTAAAAAACGACTTTGATAGCCGCGGTAGCCGCGCGGATTCGACGTCGACGATGACGACGAGCTGCCGTAGCTCGTCGAGTCGGCGCCGTAGCCTCCGCTACCGCCGTGGTCGCTGGACAAATTGGCCCGCGACCTGTTGAGGTATTTGCTCGTCAACGGATACTTGTTCTCCATATCGTCGGCCAAAGCGGAGCCTGTCCGACTGCGGGACAGTCCGCTGGCCGCCGATGTGGAGGAATCCGTTCCGAACCGAGATGTTGTGGAACTAGTGTACGGCCGGCTGGACGACGTTGTCGTCGTCGCCGACGGGTTGGCTCGACTCCTCGGCGTGTAGGACGACGGAGACGAATCTGTGAGTGTTGTTCTAATGCTGGAACTGCTACTGCTACTAGGATGGGTCGTTGTGTCGCGAGCCTGTGCACTCCTGGCCAACAAAGGCCCGATGTCGGTCCGAGCTAATTCCCGATCCTTGGTGGTGCTGCTGCCGCTGGGAGCAGCTGACGACGAGGTCCTTGCCGTCGTCGTCTTTGCCGGTTTATCGGCTGAATCGGATTCCGACGAATCTGAACTGTCGTCGGAAGAGCTACTCTGACTATTCTCGGATCCCCTCGAGGCCTCTGCTGTAGGAGTGCCAGCCCGGCCTAAAAAACGACTCTGAAATCGGTGCGGGGCTGCTATTCCAGCTGCTGCTGATGCTGTTCCATTCGTTGTCGTCGTGCTGGGACTGCTAGTTGTGGCGCTGGCGCTGCTCGTCGAGCCGAAACGCGGACTTGTGGTTCCGCTGTTGACGTTGCCGAACCGGTTACGGGTCGTCGTTGTCGCCATGGAAGCCGAGCTGCTGTCGCCGTTGGCGCTGCCCGTGCTCGACTTGCGTCCAGTCGTCCCGCCGCCGAATCGATTCTTCAATTCGACGGTGGAAAAGGCGGCGCCGGTGTTACGGACGGGCGACGAGTGAGTCGACGACTCGGCCGACGTGCTGCTATCGGAACTCGATTTGGTGAAACGGTCCGTCGAGACGCGGCCGACTCGCCGACCCGCCCGATCCGTTGTCGACGAATCTTCGGCCGGCGATGACGTCCTAGACGCCAAACTAGATCGACCGTTTCCGGCGGGCTCGGCGGGCGTCGACGGCTCCGAAGACGCTCCGCTTTTATTGGTCAAAATGCCGGATCGCCTCCGGGTTCTCTCGTCCGATTCGTTGCTCGTTCCAGTCGGCGTCGCCGAGTCCGTTTTCGACGCT
Organism: Ceriodaphnia dubia; assembly: GCA_022539655.2. NCBI lineage: Eukaryota > Metazoa > Arthropoda > Branchiopoda > Diplostraca > Daphniidae > Ceriodaphnia > Ceriodaphnia dubia. The sequence goes on from JAKUCG020000249.1 coordinate 908,176, forward strand.
TCGGACGTCGTCGACGTCTGTCTCGAAGGAGTTTTACTCTGATCGCCGAACCGAGGCCGGTCGCCGGCCGATGTCGGCGTCGACGGCGTTTCCGTTTTTCTTGATGAGGCGTCGGTCGACGCCGCGGCGGCCGCTTCCTGTCCCTTGTTCTGTTTCTTGATCTTGGCAATCTCGTCCTCCTCGCTGACTTGGCGACTGGCCTGCCGCGGCGGAACCCGAGCCGACGGGCTGGTCAGCGACTGCGGAGCCGACGGCATCGACAAATTGAGCGTCGACGGCGGTGTCGGTTTCTTCATTCGCCCTTTCCTCTCCACTTCCTGGAGCCGTTTGATGACCCGAGGAGAATCGGCCAGCCGCGTAATACCACTCAGAGGCCCTCTGGCGGCGTCTTCGGTGTCCAGCACTCGCTGGCGCTCCTTTTTCTGCCCGGTCGCGCTACCTTCGGGCACCGTTTCCGCTTGATTGAAACGCACCGATCGGCCCGTCGGCTCGTTGTCCGAATCGCCCGAGTCGTGATGGCGCATAAAACGGGAGCGGAACCGAGTCCTCCGCCCGGAATCGGCCGGAGAATCGTCGTAATCTCCATAATCGGTCCGTCGCGAGCTGTCGCCGTAGCGGTCGGTCGTCCGGGTGCTGGTGCTACCGTGTCGCTCGCCGAAATACCTCTGGCGGCTGCTACCACCACCGGAGATAGAGACGTCGTCGTTGTTGTCGGAACCGTAGGCCGAAGCGTAGCGCTCCTCCGCCTGACGGAATTGGGCGGCTACGCGGTGGTCGCTCTTGCTGCGCATCAATCCCGGCCCGAGAGTCGGAGGCTGCGGCGGTTGGGAAAACTGTCCGCCGGATGAGGCTGGCGACGGTCCAGGGAGGATGGTGAGCTCACCGAGATTGGCCAAGGTGTTGGTCAACTGATTGGGATCCTGCGGGACGAAGAAGCGGACGCGTCGGTGGTAATCGCCCGGCTCCGATTCGAAATTGCGGATGAATTCCATAGTGCGCAGGAAGATGTCTTTGGTGTCCATGAGCTCGTTGTCGTCCCAGGCGACCTGCTGGCCGTTGGGCTGTTCGGCGGCGACGGTGACGTGCTTGTCGGCGAACTCGGAATTGGAGTCGAAATTGGAGATTTCGTGCTCCAGGTTGGCCCTGAGTCCGGTGAGCGCTTTGAGCTCTTTGGCCATGAAAACTTCGATCTCGCTCTTAATGGCGTCCGTCCGGTCTTTGAGCGCCTTGGACAGTCGCATGTAGAGGCCGTCCACTTCCTCGATGATGTTGAGACAGTTGGTCTGAAGCTGAGTCGAGTTCTTGTCGATGACGCCGAGGGCGTCCTGCAGACGAGGCAACGTCCTCCGCACCTGGTTGTTGACGCGGGCAATTTCCCTCCGCAGGATGTCCAGGTGGCCCTCTTTGCAGTCGGAGCAAACTTTTTTGTCGCAGTGGCAGCAAGGCGTGCAGTAGTTCTTCTCCGAGCAGACTCCGCAACGCTCCATCACCTGGACAAATCGAGTCGTTATACGAAGGTTCCCAGGTGTAAATAGATATTGACGGAATAGAGAGGAATACCTGGCCGCTGGTGGGATCGGGCAGTTCTCCGGTGATTTCGATGTGTAACTCGAGGAAACGCTGCAAAGTGACGTTGGTCGGGTACTGGGCGATGCCCTGGTAAGGGATGCGATGCTCTGCTCTGCATTCCGGACACTTGACCTACATTTGAGCGGAATTTTTTTCAATAGGGGAGGTCGAATGAGAAGAAAAATGTCTAGTCTAGCTATAGAGATGATTGGCCTACCTGGCGAGTGACGTAGTTGATGAGCCCCTCCATACAAGGCTCCATGCAGAAAGAGTGCTGACATGGCAGCAATTTGGGGTTGCGGTAGCGGTCGAGGCAAATGGCGCACGTCAGCAGCTGATCGAACTGCTCCATTGTTGTGCTGGTACTGCTACTGCTCGTTCCAGCGGTCCAATGAGAATCCGATCAGGCACCGCTGTCAACAGCACAGCGACGATCAAAACAAAAACAAAACGGATATTTAAAAAAAACGCCCAAAAATGTTGAGAGAAAGAGAAACGGACGTGGAGAATCGTTGAATATCGAAAGGGAACTGGGTGATTCGACGTCTGGAGCCGAACGAGTTTCTTTTTCCATCCCCTGTTAGCAGACACGACGACGCATTGCGTAGTGCTCTGGCCCCAGAGCAGCGGCAGCGATGAGCTGGCCGGTATCGCCGGACTTTTGGCGGCCGTCGACCATCTTTTTGAGTCAGAAGCGCCAACGCATGTCGTCTATAATTAGAACGGTGCCGTTGCCCTCGACTCTCTCTCTCTCCCTTTCCCACTAGATCTGATGGGGCGACGACGCCATTTTGGCCGTTGGGTAAACGCCTCCTCCACCGACGGTCCAGCAGCATCCAAAAGGAAAATAAAAATTTTCAATATGGGTCACGTCATTTGGCTCGTCCGCTCGTCCAGTAGTCAAACATTGGCGCCGATTGACGCATCGCCTAATTTCGGTCAGTTGGCGCTCCACCCACTTCTGTCCCCCCCTCCTCCTTTTCGACTAATGACGAGGCATCCGGAGTGTCAAAACACGGTGCGATGATGACGCACGGAACAAAAACGAAGACTCTGTTGAATAACTTTGCCCATGATGATCGCTTTTGTTTCTTTCTCTCCCAGCGCGCGGGAGAGTCTCTTTAACTGTCAGATGGCGCGCGCTTCCTTCCTTCCGCTCGCGCTCGACGATCCATCACGGACCATTAGACGATCTACGCGCGGCGTCGGCGGCGTCGGGGAGCGCCGTCTAAATATGGTCCGCGCGCCAAGAGATCGAAGCGGAGTTGGTGTTTTTTCTTTTTCTTTTTTGATTTATTTTTAATTAGCTTTTGCTGGTGGAAAAGAGAGAGGAGAGCCGGGGAATGAGCGCGTTCCTCTTCTAGAGAGAGAGAGGAAAGAGCAAGCGCGCTTGAAAGAGCATGAAGTATTTTTAGCTGGCGAGATCCCAAAACGGGAGAAGGAGCCCTTTTGTTATTCTCCCGCGAGGCTCCGTTGAGTCCGCGCTCTTTCCGTTTTCTAATAAACGTGAAGAGAACAAAAAAAAAAGATGGCCGGCTCACCTACCTACCTTGAAACTTGTTGACTGGTGGAGAAGGAAAAAGCAATCCGTAAAATGCTGGAAACGGCACGTCACGGCACTTTAGTCTAGTTCTGGTTGGATTCTTATCGCTAGAAGAAGATGAGGAACAATAATAATAATGGCGGAGGACGGATGTGCTGTTGAATTCGTTCTGGATCGTTGTGGCCGGGCTAGAGATGATCGGTCTGGCTTCGGCTGGACGGATCGCTCTCCATCGGGCGCGAGACAATGCTGCCATTCTCCAGTCATCGAAGAGCGGCGGCCGAGACCTTCCTCTCCAGCCCGGCCTGGGCCGGCTACTTGCAGCTACCGATAACAACTCCACAGCGGATCACCATCCGGCCCGCCGCCGATCCTTGACGACGACAGCCGGCGAAAACTTGGGGCTGTTTCTTCACGACGAAAAGCCGCACAGGTGAGAAACGCTGGCGGAGCCGGACACAAACGGAGGAACAAATCACGTATCTTTTCAGGGACAAACACCAATTGTTTTATTTTCTTTTTTTTTTTAAACCAAACTGAAGGGATTTTTTGAGTGCTGGACGTTCACATGTTGACGGCCGGAGAACAACTGTTGGTGAGAAGAGCCGAGTCAGAGCGACATCGCTCACAACTCGCAGTCTCCAGCGACTGGAAGAATGAGAGCTCCTTTTGCTGCCGTTCCTTCCTGCCTTCGACGATGTTTGGAGCCGAGACAAACAGACACAATTGCATCACTGAGAGCTGCCTTGCCTTTGCCCGTTTTTTCCTCCCTCCCTCGAACGAGAAACAAACACGACGGTTCTAAAAATGAAAACCAAACGACCTCGGCCGCCCCCGACTCCTCCAGGGTGGAATCATCGGGCCGTTTCGGAGCGCTTTTGGGTCGGTGCCGCGTGAATAAGCTTCCGACCCGTGCCAACAGGATCGTTTTTGTCCGAACAGAACCGCCAGCGCTGTCTTTTGCCCACATGTCAATGGCGGCTTAAAAGCAGCGCTAGAGCTCCAAGAGTCCGTCTCTTTTGAAGAGGGTCCGTTATAGTCACACAAATAACATTTACCCCCGCTCCGAAACCATGACAAATCGTCTTGTAAATAGAAACACGACTCTCCGACCCTCTTGACGTTGCGCGCGTTTGTTTTAGGCTTTTCTAATTCGACTTGATGTAGATATCCCCCCGGATGGCGCGTAAATGATAGTCAGGACGGGCACGACATCAAGACGGCCCCCCCCCCCCTTGACTATTACGAAGAGGGGGGCGAAGCTAAAAGGAAAGAGAAGATGGATGAAACTGTGCTATTAGTCCCTAATCGGCCGGCAGACTGCTACTGCTGCTGGTGGTACTACTATATCGGAGTAACATCTAATGCCCAGCCGCAGCAATCCCGTTGCCCTTCCGAATGCTTTTAGTCTTCGGAGCAGCGCGCTCCGCTGATATGCGACGCCCTGGGAAACAGTAATGGGTCATGCTCTGACATGTCCCTCCGTCTCTCTCTCTCGATCTCGAGTCCCCAGAGCAGTCTCGAGACGACCCAACAGAAATGCGCATCAGCAGTCGGACGAGAGTTGGTGCGTGTCGGCTTATTAGGCCGGACGTGTATTTGGGATTTCACAAGGAATTGTAACGTCGCTCGTTACTCGCTCGCTCGTCAATTCATCATCATGTTACAGGAGCAGCAGTAGATAAGACTAGCAGGCAAAGCAATAACAAAATACTCTAGGTACGACGATGGACGGATGCCATGACACCAAAAGAATCCTAAATAATGTCAATCTGGAGACAGAAAAGATAAAAACAACCCGAAAAAACAAATCGACAGGAAAATGTGTGTTGGTTATCTTCATACTAAAAACAAACGTTCGTTCTCTTCGTTCTTCTTCTTCTTCTTCTTTCATACAAGAGAAATTGAGACGACGACCACTAACACGGCGGACGGACGGCAGAGAATAAATCCGTCTACGTAGAAATGCCGATTTCTTTTGCTTTATTTTTCTTTTCAGGAGGACAATTCCTTCAGATATTCAGGTTCGTCCATGTAGCCTGGAACTTCCAGCTCGAGGAAGCGAGGCAGTCCACCTTCTTTGCCAGTCAGCCAGTATGTATCCTATTTCCAGCCGAGCCGGACGAGGTAGCCAAAGAATGAAAGGACGAAATACAAGAAAAAAAATTGAAAATCCTCTCGACGGAAGACGACGTCGACGTTAATAATAGACGAGACTACACACGACGCTGCTGTGCGCCCGTCTATTCTGTATAAATAACAAGACAAGACGTTTCCCACGTCTCAGGACTTACCATCATTCCTTTGCCCTGGACGACACAATAGCCGGCCGATTCCATTCCGCAGGGGGAGAAAAAGACGAAATAGATTTAGATAAAATATATATAGAATTATAGAGAGAAGGAAATAGCGGTGTTGCCAGCGGTGAAATTATCTACATCCTGCATACCTTGACTTCCATGCTGCCTGTCAAATCCAAAGCGAACGATATTTGCTTGTATAAGAGACTAACGTATGCGATTTTCTATAGAAATTTCAATATTGAACGAACCTCGAAGCTCGGTGTAGTATCCGCCTATGGCATCCAGAGCCTCTTTGGCGCTGTTGCTGATGTGGATCTTCATGGCTATGGAAATGCGTCACAATCGGGCTCTGTTATTCATCATTTATCGGAGAAAACGAGGGAAAAATGGGATTGAAAAAATATCACCTTCGCCGGTGGATTCCATGCGCGATGCCGTGTTGATCGTGTCGCCAAAGAGGCAGTAACGAGGCATTTTGGTGCCGACGACTCCAGCGACGCACGGCCCCGTGTTGAAGCCGATCCGGATGCAAACCGACTGGTTGGGACGGTGAGGGATGTGGAACTGTTTCACTCCGGCGATCAAATCCAAGGACATCGTGGCGATCTCACCGACGTGTTTCAAACCTATTTAATAATTGACAACCCCATTCGGCCAAATCCGAGCCATCAAATATTCATATCAAGTCCCAAAAGGTGTCTTATAAAACGTTACAACTACTACGACTGACTATCTCCCTCCGTGCATTACGAACTACTACATCAACTTTGGGAAATCCCCGTATATTACCATTACGATGCGGCAAGCCAGAGACGACCTAATGAAAGATTGAAAGAAATAGATAAAATCCGCAGTTTGATTCATCGATGATCAAGGCAAGTAGATAACTGTGTTGTATTTACCATGTAAGCGTCTCCGATGGTTTCCACCTTGTAGACGTCATAGCGTTCCAGTTTGGAATCAAACATCTTGTAGAGGGCATTGAGGAAGGCGATAATCTTTTGGATATTTAAATAAGAGATTAAGATCTGATGAGATGTCCGGCAATGGATCAAGTTTACCTCGAGCGGCGTACTGGCGGCCGAGATCTGAGTGAATCCGACAATGTCGCTAAAGTAGATGGTCACCGAATCGAAACTCTCTGCCGGCACCTGGACATTACCTCGTACGAAAACAGAGAGACATCAAGGATATATAGAGTCGCTTCATGCATCGTCAATTTGAGATGTACGTAGTAGGTCAAAGAGACCGAGCGTCTAGGGAGGCGCATGAAGGATATCCTACGTCTAGCCGACGACACACAATAACGGAGATAAAAGAAGAAGGAAGACGCAATCTAAGAACCTGTTTCCTCTGTTTGAGTTGGCGAACGACAGCCTTGGGCAGCATTTGACAGAGCAATCGATCGCAGCGTCTCCTTTCCCGTTTCAGCTCAGACTGCTTTGCGACGAGCCCGCTGGCGAATGTCTGCGAATAGAAGCGGAACAGAGTCAACACCGTCTAGAGGAAAGACGTCGGGACGGCAGCAGCCGACAAACCTGAATGGTTTGTGTCGAGTTGCGGACGAGGAAGATGATGAGCGGCGAGATGACCAACACCAACGTCAATAGACAGATGGTGATTGTTTGTGTTTGTCCGGCAGCTTCCAGGTCATCCTCCACCGACGCCCTTTGATTGACATTGGACATTCCAGTCATGAATGAGGAAGTTGGAGACAAGATTTTCAATGAAAGTCGCGGCTTACAGGATGTCGTCGCGCAACTTGTCCTGGTGAACACGCAGCGAATCGATGTAAAGCGTCATGTAGTCGTAGTAGGTCGTGGCGATGTCGTTGTCCGGATCTCGTTGCTCGTTGGCGTAGACCTCCAGCCGTCTGCCCCCGTCGATCCAATCACACAACACATGCAAAGGCCCAATACGCGGTCAACAGCCATCCAACAGCGTTCACGAACAACACGTGCCTCAGTCGGCACACTAAAAACTGGGAGATCTACCTAACCCGCTATAAGTCCACGTGCACTACATCCCTCAGCCTGTTTTATATAAGAAACAAGAAAAAAAGGAAAAATCGCTCTCTTGACTTTCTCCTCAATCAGCTTAGACAATCTAGCTGTAATAGCTAATAGATGGGCCGTAGTACAGTTGTTGATGATGAAACCACACAAGATTAAAGGATCAAACGGGCTCAAGAAGCCAATCTTTTGACAGTTGCAACAGGCCTCTTCGTTGGTTCCCTTTTTGTAAGGAAATTACTTTTACCGGGAACTGTATAACCCATTTGGTCGATCGATCGATCTTTCTTTTTACTTTCCCTCCTCTGTACATTTTTCAAATCCCCAACGTGAGCTCTATGTACTAAGGGGGTACTTGCGAAAGTCTTTGACCGCTCTAAGTAGAGCCCAAAAATTTTTAGTGTGCTGCACCTTTCCGTCAGATTGGAATAAAACGGGAAAGTCTCCATGAATGCCTCGTAATTGCTTTGAGACGACGTGGAAAACTGTTGAGTGGCGTTCAAGTAATCCTGTATACGACGAATAAGATACACAAAAAAAGAAAAAGAAAAAGAAAAAGAAAAAGAAAGAAAAAGAAAACAAGAAAAAGTGTTCATCTCCAGTGCAAATCAGCTTTATAGATCAACGATTCCCAACTCATCGTTGTCGAATATAAAGGAAAAAAAGAGTTGACGATGTGGAACCTGTGCCAAAGAATCGTAGCGGACAAATCGGGCGTAGTTTTCCAAATTAAGGTGTCCTTTGCCGAAGTAGTAAAGGCCATAGACTAAAGATCAAGCGGCAAAAGAAAGAAAAAGGCGCAACTTTAGCAGGCAAATTGGCGCGGTCGATTCAAATTCAAAGCGGTCAAATGCAAATCATGCTGCCGCCACCGAGTGGTAAATGCCAAGTTATTACATTTCAGATTCAAACTACAAATTCAATAGCTTCTTTTTTATTTATTGCTGAAAAAGAAAGAAGACTAGGCTACAACAGTGGCATGCGACGACTGCAAAACGGCCCGCGCTAACTCACCAATGGCGATGCTGAAATTTTCGATGGAGCGGATGACGAATTGGAAGGCAATCAGCAACCTGGATATAGATTTACAGAGAAGAAGCTTTTGCTAACAAATGGGCCAGCACCTCAATTCCTCGAAAAGCGTTGCAAGGGTTCGTTAGTCGTGTGTAATTGGGGAGGCGAGTACGGGCACAGGAGGAGAAGCGGAGAAGACGAGCGTTGCGCGGTTCTATCGATTTTCTCCACATGGGGCGCAAAAGCCACGAGCCAAAAAGGTTCTGGACGCGGACACGACGGGCGCTCTTTCCATCCTGCCGGCGTTACTCCAGCACTGGTAATATGACCAAGTTACAACTGGCCTACTTGCCAATGGCTGTTGAATGTTGATGAATTGTCGTTGATTTTATATCGTTGGGCACGTTTTCGCCCAGCGACGCATTGACAAGCAAGCACGAATCCATAAAGAGCCATAGCGCTGATCGTCGCGCGTCCCCACAACCCGCAAAAACCAATTACCTTCTTTTGAAGTTTGGTCTTCGACATGTTTCCCATTAAATTGTGCGGAGCAACGCGGAGGCGAATGAGCGCCGCCGATCAAAAGTGGATGATGCTTCGTTAAACTGCGCAACGCTATAACACACAACGAGTTGATAATAACGGCAGTGTGGCGCTCGCGTCTAAGAGAGCCCGTCACTGACGTCAGAGGACACAAGGACGAAGGGCGGGTAGATAGGAAAACAATGAAATATCGTCTAGTATAATAAAAAGCTTAGTCGTCTGGAAATCTTTGATTTCGGCAGAGCGAAGGCAACTACTGACTTTTGGCTTCAATGTGCATGAAAACGAATCAATAAAAGAGAGAGAACGAGAGAAAATATAATGTAGGCAGCGCCCTCAATAGAGAGATCTCATCGGAGAGATGAGACTGTTAGTTCCAAAACCAATAGAAAGCAAAATGGATGACCTCCAAGCGTTGGTCGTCGATGTTTGGCGGATCCTGCTCGACAGCTGATCGAGGATCAGGTCGTTGGCCACATTGTACCTAGATTTGTAAAATATGATAAGTCTCATATAACTCGCACTAGTAATGCTGGCGCCATATTTACCAATTGATCTCGCCAATGGCAGCAGTTTCCTTCTGATTCTCCGTTCGTTCCCTTTTTTTTCGCAGGCCACCCAAAGAAAAAGAAGAAGAAGAATGAGACGAGGAAAATTTCGAGATAAAAGAGACGATGGGTGTCGTCAATAACTTACGCCATTCCAATGATTCCGAATCGCTTGACGCTGCCAAAAAGGAAGAAGAAGAAGAAGAAGAAGAAAAGAATCTGAAATTTTTATTTGTTGACGAGGTGCAACCCTTTTAGGGCTCCCCGAAAATGAATTCGTCTTGAATAAGTAATTGGAAGAGAGCGTCTAATAGATCGTTCCTTTTCTCTCTTTTGTGTTTCCTTTTGTTTGTTTCTTTTTCTGCAAGGCTATACCCAGCTAGCGATGGTGGGCACGTTATGACCTTTGTCTTCCTCTCTCAATCATGCTTCATGAGAAACGGGATCCCCCCGACCGACTTTGTTCCCGTTGCTATATATTCCCCAGTTACAATGGCGGTCTGATCTAAAGTTGCGCACTATTGCAACAACGGCAGGCAGCAGTCGCCCAGGAGAAGGCGGAGCGAATCGTGTTACAAGGTAGTACGTACGCAGGAGGGGAGTCGGAAGGGATCGATAAGAAGACGGGGGATATCGTACCCGAGTAAAGCGAGATGTTCCATGAAATTGGCTTTGGATCCGAAGATGCTGTTCCACGAGTCCGACTTGAAGGCGAAAATGGCGCTGACGTTGCGCAGAGCTTCGTCAGTGTTGGCGAACCGGTGCGACAGGCTAGATCTGTTGTACAACGACGAATGGGAGGAGATGCTGATGATGTAGCCGTTCACATCACAGTCGCCGATAAGCGCGTCAATCAGGGTATTCATCAAAGGGACATGCCGGAAAAGAAAAACACAAGAGAAAAACCACAAACAAGATTCGACGACGTTGCCAGACTTGTATGACCACCGATCGGAGCTTGGCGTGTCGTTGTCAAAACACACAGTGTGCAAATACTCAAATAAACTACGAGACGAATCAAAAGTATATAATAGAGTCATAGCGTGATGCCACCAAAGTAATGACAGAGATGAGAATCAACTAGCAGGATTAGCCAAAAAATATCATACGGGGTTCTTTTGTTTTTTTTTTCTTATTGAAAGGGACATCAACAAACCTGCTGCCGGATGGTGTCCCCTTTATTGTGTCCTCTTGGCTATATTAGGAAAATGAAGAAGAAAAAAACAAAAAAAATAGCTTGACAATGCAGCAGCAGCATCTTCCTCTCATCAGCAAAGTCTCTCTCCACTGGGCGTCGACAATGGGGAGCTGCCGCCGCCGAGTGGCAGAGACGTCGAGGACATGCACAGACGATATCGCCGTGTCAATCTGTTGACACTGCTGCTGCTGGCCGTCTGATGCACAAACGGATCGATGACGACGCCTCCCAACACAAGACATTATTCAAGTTAATTCACTAGAATGCGGAGGAGGAGGAGGAGGAAGGCGGCAGTGTATACAACAGAGACCGAGATTTGATCTCTCTCGGCAACTATATCGGGGTCCCGGGCGGTCGGACTGTTTTTGGTTTGGGGGCTTCTTGCGACATTGAATAACGAGCCAGGCGGTTTTTTCTAATTAAGACAGCAGCGACGGCGGCTCGCTACAGCTGTGCGAGTTTTTGAGCCGGGCCAAAATGATATAGTATAATAGCGAAAGAAAGAAGTTTTCATGCGGCCAAGTCGAAAGTATAGTTTTTCATCGTACGGGCATCGTTATTTACATCTTCTTCTTCTTCCTCTGCCCTGGCAGCTAGCTCCCTCTCTTTCAGACTCTTCCATAGAAAGCATGGGCTAATAAGGAATAAATAAAAAAAAAGAACATCACGGCCGACGACGTCGAACGTGTTTAGGCGTCGATCGGCGAGGTGACGTTACGCACTAACCTGTTACCCTTGGTGAATATGTAGTGGGCAATTTCGCTGCGTTCGTGCTGCAGAGCGCTGAGTAGTTTACAAACCTCCACCGTTAGATCGATCTAGAGTGAGTCAGAGAGAGAGAGACGTGTGTGCCAATCCATCCGGAAATAGGTGGGGAAGCGTCGTTGTCGCAGAAGAAGAAAGGAAATGACACAAGAAAAGAAGAGAGAGAGAGAGAAGAAGAAAAGGGAAATAAATACATTTTCTCGTATTGGCAGCCAGTGAAAAGAAGAAGAAGAAGAAGAATAAAGACTATATAGGCTCCAATCGACGCTGACAGCATTGATTGGTCTAAAGCTCAATATAGTCGCAGTAGCGCGGCGCTAAAGGCGCGGAAATGGGAACACGCGGCTGCTGGTTCAGCTAATAAAAAATAAAAAAAGAAGAAACACCAAGAAGAAGAGTAGTATTTCGACGCCGGGGATATTCAGCCATCACTTGGAATTAAGTCCGATAGCGGATCGAATTCAAACTGATCCTGGCGCGGACCCTAGCGGCGTCTCCAATCCAATTTTCCAACTTTTCTTTTTTTTTCCACGGGGCTGGTATAGTGGTCTTTGCTTATTCACTTTGTAGTCGCTAGCTCTCTCTTTCTCTCTCTCTCTCATTCCTTTATCAGAACGCCTACTCTCTTCTCGGCGTACAATGCGCAACCGAGTTGGCGGGCGTTAAACGCTTCGAATCCGCTCTTGTGTGTTAGCTGAGCAGTTTTGCCGTTCGATTCTAGCAGCTAGACGGCAGAGCAATAGGCCTACAGCCCTATTATGAAGAGAAATAGGCTTTGCCTCGCCCAGGATTCAATTCGCGCCCACGTTCGACTCAAACTTTTGCCTCGTATTTAGAACCGTGACTCGCTATATTTAAACAGACCGTTTCATCGACCCACAACCCGTCTTTTTTTATTCGGCAAAAACTTTTCTCGAAGACGCCGAAACTTGCCGCCGCGGGGTACCGTGTCCTCTTTACTTTCGATAAAGCACTTTTCTCCCAGGTCCTTTGGGGGGACAAAAACTCTTCTTTTACTTTTCTATTTGAAGAATCACAGAAAATCAAACGGCCCTATGACTCTTTTGTGACGACGGACGCTGGCCCGGATGCTTAGTCAGCCGTTCAAGCGATCCGACAATAGCGCTTTCCTTCCCAAACTCGACGGAGCGAAACTCCAGTCGCCGACAAAAAAGAAATCTCTGCCCATATTTTTCTGGTCGTACAGTACCTGATGTTCGATGACGGTGGCCTCTCTCTGGGCGTTGATGGCCGAATTCATCTAGAAAAAAAAGGGAGGAAAATGGCTTATATTCCCTCCTCCGCAAAGAGAGGGGGCGACAAAACGGAAGCCAATCTATATGTTAAGTACCGTCAAGACGTTCTGAACGACCAGGGCCATAACGGGTATAAAAGGGAGTAACAGCATCTGAAGAAGTTGAAGACGTTTGCCTTTGCGGGTGGCCGGGCTCACGTGGAAACTGCGCACGAGCGGCAAAGTAGAAGGGGAAAATTCATCAAAAGCAATCATTTGGCTTAATCCGCTAGAAGATTGATCATCGGAGAAGAAGAAGAAAGTAAAAAGTTGCCAGTACCATCCAGTCGACACCTGCGTCAGCGTCGAATCGTCCATTGAGCTAGCGTAATCCGTCCCATTGCCAGTTTCGGGCCCGCTGAAATCCGTGTCGTCCATGATTCCTTAGTTCTTTTGATTTAATCCGCCCACAACTTCCGGTTGGGGGAATCAAATAAAAATGGAAGAGAAAAAAGAAAAACTGGTAACAAAAGAGGAATCGATCCGTGCTCGGCATTTCTAGCTCTCTCGAGCAGCTGTAGTGGCGTTCGCAATACTACTCTCTCGCCATTTTTGCGGATTCGTTTCGCGTCCTCGACCCAGAAATGTTCCTGGATGAGTTTTGGCCTTGGATATCTTAGACTATACATACAGTACCTTGACTTGTGCGTCGAAGAGGAAGCCGGGCTGATCCGCCAAGAGTTATTTGCTTATTGCAAGTGAAACTGTTAATGAACCGAGGATCTCCGTATCGGGAACGGATCTGAGTCGCTGCGGCCTAGAATCAGCTTCCTTTTATATGACGGATGCAGGAAAAGATATTGCGCAGAGAGTAGTGGGAAAAGGCTGCGGAAAATCTATTTGGTCAATGTTTGACTATCGGCCCGTCCATGGCAACGGATCATCTCTGCCCGTCGAATCCTCTAATTGAAAACGTATACTGATTTCACGGAGAGGATCGTCTTTCTTCTTCTGGACTCATTTTTGTCCTGGCCGAGCGTTTCCAATTTTGTTGTCCGCTTTCTTCCGTGCCGGAGTCCGTCTAATGATCTCGCCCCCCTAGAATCCGTTGGTGGGCTACGTGCGCGCTGCGGAGCGCCGTCAGCAGATGACATTCACATGGACCGATGACGGTGAGAGGGGGGCCCAGTTGGAGGATTCCTTTGGGGCGATGTGTATAATTAAGAGACGAATGATCCTCCCTGTCCCTTTTTTCTTCCGTTCCGCGCTTTAGTCGTCGTCGTCGTGATGTTCTCTCGGTGCATCACGGAGACTGCCGCCGTCTACATAGGCTACCGACTCTTGCTGCTTGTTACAGCTAATTAAGTCTACGCTTGGATTACGCGTCACGCAGTCGGGGCATTTTCCCGCGGACGTCTACAGCAGACGACACAAAAGAGTAGCACAACTCTATTCCCATCCGCTTTATTGTCCCGCGGAATTTCAGCTGCCGCTTCTCCCGGCCCTTTATTCCGTTAGGCGGACCGACTTTAATCGATTGAAGCGCCCAAGACGCTCCCTCTCTCTCTCCGTCAGCGATATAATATCCCTAACCATTGTTTCACTCTGGCAACTCGATTGTTCGAACGGTGTAAAACGCGGCGGTTGTCACTGAAGCAGCAGGAGCCTCCCGCTCGCCGAGTTAACTCTCCGCGCGTCCTTAGATACAAAGACGAGTCGAGGCAGAAGCGCAGTTGCCTTTGGCTCCTCCTTATCTTATTCACACGACATATTGACGTCAACTCGGCTGCTCCTGCTGCCGAGCGCGCCTCGTTTTCTTCAAAGGATAACCATCAACCGAGCGCGCGCCACCCCGCCCCATGCATATTACAGTACAAACCTCTGATGTTGTAGTGTTGGCCTTCTCTCTTTCCTGAAAGTCATCCGCCCCTGATGCGAATACTACGTCTATTTCCGTTTTTCTCTGTACTGTACCAGCATTTCACCCGACCACGGGGAAATAAATATAGAAAGAAATAGAAAACGCCATCATGTGATGTTGTTGCCTTTTATTTTCTGCTTTTTTTTTCTCTCTCCCAGAAGCTTAGGGGGGCAAATCCGGCGATCGATCGGATGGAGGAATTTTCTTCTTCTTATTTTTTCTCTCGAAATACAAAATACGTTTATAAATACAAGACCAGTTGGATCGATGAAAGAATAACAACGGCGAATGAATCGTGTGATGATATCGATACCTTAGATAATGGAAAAAAAGAGTACGCGAAATGAGGGGGAAAAAGTGGGCGGCCTTCAACCTACCGTATCCAGTCTGACGAAAAAAAATATAAAAGAACGATGGGTTTCTTCCCCAAGAGCAGCCGGAATGATAATATCAACATGGTATCATGCTCGACGGTCTCTGGAGAGACAAAACAATCAGCAATTGGGTTTTCTCTATGGAAGAAGGACCAAACAAGTTATTCGACATTAATAATGATGCAAGTACCCGGCAACCTGCCCGTTTCTTTTTTCCCTTTCTGTTTTGCTTGTTTTTATTGCAAGAGGTGGAAGAGAGTAGGTGGAGCAAGTTATTTATATCAAAAGACACTATGAACAGGGTTGTTGAATGTATTCATCGCTGCAGAAGAGGATGCAGCCGAGCAGAAGGGCGATTTCCCCAAAGTTGGTATACGAAACGTCCGTCATCCACAAACGGCGATCAATTCCAACGTTACAGAGCAGAAGCAGCAGCAGGACTCGCTCTTCTAGTATATTCAGTCGCTTCCGTTGGCGACGATAAGACGGCGATCCGCTGCTGCTGACGTGTTCCCATCGACCCGTTGATGCTCTTTGCTGAGAACGACGAGCGATTCGGCCGATCGCACAAATGTAGGCAACAAAAGTAAAGGAGGAGGCTGCTCTTGTCTACTGCTGCTGCTGGCCGGCTCCGACGTTATCCTCTGACGTTGGACCACTACATCGAGCTCTTCCAGTCGCACAGTCGTCCTCCGACCCCTGGACGACGCCGGAAGCAGTTGGTGACTGAAGAGAGGATCCACGTAGCCGTAGGGTCCGCCCATGTATTCCACTTGATTTCCGTGACGGTAACTGTACGGCGACGTGGGCGGCTCGTCGTCCTCTTCGTCCTCGAAAAGGCAACTGTTTTTCGATTGGGTGAAACCGAAACCGGGCAAATTCTGGCCGAATCTGGCCAGGATTTGCTGCTTCTGCGAGGCCAGCATCTCTTCGCGATCGCCGTAGCGATAACTGGGCGATCCGCACAAACTCTTGGTCTCTTGGCCGCCACCGTTGCCCGGCGGGCTGATAATAACAACGCCGTCGTCCAAACCTTTGCTCTTCATTACCGAGAGCCAAGATTTGAAGAGGAGGAAGCCACTCTGCTCTGATGACGGCTGCTGTTGCTGCTGCTGCTGCTCCGAGGCTCCAGCTGCGGAAGGGACTTGGATCAGCAGCGGATTTGGTGGCGGTGGCGTGGCCGGCGTCGTTTCCGTCATCGCTGTCGGTTCGGCGAACTCGGAGGAGCCCTGTGCGTGCGCCCGGAAAATGGGGAAAAGAAAGAAATGAGACAAGGACTAACATATCACCGTCTGGACACGGAACGGAAGACTATACATAGCCGGCCCGGATCGCAACTACCCATCTCGCAATCACCATTACGTCGCGTTTCGTGAAATATTCACCTCGCCAATCTCTTGGCTCCGTAGTCGCTCCGCGTGCCAACTCTTCTCTCCGACTCCATCTCATTTCCTAATGGATCAATGTCAATCTTGGCTCACCAGTTTACATGCTAACCCTCCTCTCTACTCTACTCTCACTCCGAGCTTATATTACTTCAACTAAAAAAAAGACGGACGGAACAAAAGAGAAATCCGGATCAATCGAATTTGCCGATTCTGAAAGAGTACATAGACCGGGCGACACCGAATTTTCGCTCCTTTTGAAGGCGATGCGCTAGCGTTAAAAAAAAAGAAGTGTAGAGCGAATCACAAAAGGAGAGTGCTGACATAATCTCCGAAAGGGAGCTATGAATAGTCGGCGCCCTTTGTCTTGTTATTTTCTTTTTCTAGCCCCTCCCGGCGGCTCTTTCGCTTCGCTGTTTGTCGCGGCTCTCGGGAGACGACGACGTCAAGTTTTCGTCGAGATCCTTAGCTAATTACGGCCTTCAAGTACAGGAAGGGAGCTAGGCCGCCTCTCTTTTGATGTTTTAACCCCATTTCTGGCACACAGGCAACTTCCAATAGAGGATTCATTGTGGCAAACTATATACTATTAAGGCCTGCGACGCCAACGCCGCCGCTCTAATGACACGACGTGATTACCTGCGTTTCGACGATCAAATCGTTGTCGACAAGTTTGATGGTGTAGTTGCTGGAAGGGTCGAGATCGCTACGTGTCTGCAGGAACGTTGTCTAACCAATCAGACGAAAGTATGTGAAAAAAAAAGAAAAAGAAGAAGAAGAAGAGGAAAATCAGCGGACTGGAAGACTAGACGTTTTCTTTTTTTTTTTGGCAGCTTCTCTCGACGAGTCAGCCGAGCGTTCTGATATAGGAAACAATATTACCTGGATGGTCTGCTGAGACGCGGCCAGCGATTTCGTTGAGGCTCGGTCGTCCAAGACGACGGCCGTCAAACAAGGCGATCGATCTTCGCGATCTTTGTAGCCCCCGAAGCAACTATTACTCCGCAAACAGCCGATCCTGCGTCGCCAACATCGCGTGTCGCAAATAAAAAGATTGATTTCGAGTTTTAGAGAAAATGATTGCGCCACCAAGTTTATCAAACCGCGCTTATAAATAGAAAATGAATGACGTGGTCTCTTGACGGTCCTTACATAACCGCCGTTTTGTCATCACATGCAGCAGGCAGGAGACTCACCTGAGGAGAATGAAGAAAAGGAGGACGATGGCCAGTCCGGCCGAGGTCGTTAGGATGACCAATAAAGTTAACCGGCCGTCTATGCGTCGTCGTCCCAATTCAAAAGAGCGAACAAGGAAGAAGGTAATCAATAAAGAGGCGAAGGTATAACAAACAAAGTAGGCACTCATTTTCAAGTGTCGTCACCAGATCGATCCGTCGCCCCTCGACAACATCGAAAAATTGACGGTGACAACAAAAACAAACAAGAAAATTTCGTGTGTTGCGGCACCTTGTTCCAGCATCAAAGACGCGTCTTGAGAGCGATTGGTGGCCACATCGACGGGCATATAAGCCGGCGGGAGGATGCGCGAGGCCAGCAGCGTGTTTTCCCAGGCCATCCCGCTGCTGCTGCTTCTGATCATTTGCTAACTTTTCCTCCACGAACAAATCCCAGCGCCAACTCGAATTACATCACCGCCAACCTATTCAATTCAATTACGTTGCCAGTGGGTGCCGCGCGTCTAATTGCCCGGCCGGTCGGGAAACAATAACAAACTGGAAAGCAGCAGCGCACTGCGCCAATCGTGGCCGGCACAGGAAGATCCGATGAAGTGAAAATATCTCAAATAAATAAATATCCAAAGATGCGAATCACTCGTCGATCCTGAAAAACTTTTTCTTTTTGGGCGGAGCACTGCTACAACTGAGCTGTGGGTGACGAAGAAGAGAAGTGAGTCGATATCGGTGGCTGTCGGGACTAGTACTAGGTCGTCGTCGTCGACGTCGCTTACCGACACGAACCGAAGAGGGGAGGTGCGGCGTGTGCGCAGAGCAGAGTGTCGAGGCCAGGAACACTGGCATCGCCGAGAAAACGGAGAGCTGTGCCAGTAGAGGAAAAAAGGGATCCGAGTCGACGCCAAGTGTGCGAAGGGCGTCCCCTTATTTCTTTGGGATACGGCGTCGTCGCTCTATCCGCACATACTCGGCGTCCCCTACAGCAGCAGCCACTTTGAGACACTATAGACTCGCCGCTTCCCGATTCTTCTCACCCGCCTCTCTCTCTCTCTCCTCTTTTCTTTTTTCTTCTTCTTCTTTTCTGACGACGCCAAAACACACTCTACCAGCTTCAAATGGCGTTCACGCTTCCACGGCAACGTGACGACGGATGACAAAGTTGTTGGGCGACGCGGCCGTCAAAGCCAGCAGCGGCGGCAGCAGCCATTGACTTTAGTTTCTCAGTCTTGTTCTTTCTTTGTATATATACAGAAAATGTTGTAGGTCTTGGTTCTAGTATATTATTAGGTAGGACGGACGAGGGGGAAAAAAGGCAGAGTGGCAAAAGTCTTTTCCGTGTTGTACGGGAGAAGAAAAGGAAACTATAACATCAGAGTAGTGCTCTTGACGAGCGTGTCCTCGACTTTCTGGTCAAGTCGACGAGTCGCTTATTAGCTCCATTCTCTCACTGATCTACTCCGTCTACTTTCTGCCGAGAACGAGGACGAAACAAAAGAAGCCAATCGGAAGGAAACACCACGAGCATCACAGTAGGCCTTTCTCCCACGGGGGCGAAAGTAACAAATACAATGATCATTATTTTCACCTCATTTTTCGACGAGATGAGAAACGAAAAGGGTGTATCCAGTGACATGGCTTTTTTTTCTATGAAATTGTAACAATTATATACATCCGGAGGAGCAATTGGGATACTTGATACATTCAAGAAAAATAAAGAAAACAAAAAGGACTTTATAAAACATAGATATATGCTGGACAATACTGGGGGGGTAGTATACTATATAGAAGGCCGTTGCGTATATCGATCGGGTACGGCATCGTTGCGGTTGTAGTATTATATCGTAGAGAGAGAAAGAGAGAGAGAGAGAGTCGATTTTCCACTGTCAAACTAACTCAAGCCGAACGAACAAACCGAATCGAAATGTGACCGCAACTCAGCTCTGACATGCCAATCTCGTCCTCTTGCCCATTCGTTAATACTAGCGAATGTTTCAATAGGGGGCAAGGAGAGAAGAGAAAGGCGATGCACAGAGGAGTTGGGGAATCTTTCCGTGCCATGAGCACGACAAAAACTCCGGGCTTATACGATCAGCTCGAGTCAACAGACAGTTTTTTCTTCATCCAGCCGAAGGTTCGCCATCCGTCCCTGTTCGGGCTGCGGCGGCGGGTTTGTCGTTTTGTTTCTTTGGCACCGGCTCTTGTTGTTATTGTGGGCTTTATCCCGATTGAATGCCAGCAAGGCGCGTCGATCGATCGGCGATTCTGAAATAGGCTACAAAAAGAAAAAAGTAGAAAAGAAAAAAAAGAGGAAATGATGCTGGGCGCAAAGAGACGGATGAAAGGTCGTGCTGGGCAGACGGGTCGGAAATAGGCCTACAGAAGAGACGGACACGTTGCTGACAAGGCAGGAGGAAAGAGCTCTCTCTCTCTGGGGGGGACGCGGCGGCAGCAGACAGACGATTTGACTAGATGCCAAAAAGAAAAAGAAAAAAAAATGGAGAAAGGAAACGAAATGAGATATCAGCGCTTGATCGCGTAGAGACGATACGCCAAAGCGGCCTTGCCCTGCAAACAAATAAGGATCACGTCGGGAATGAATTCAATAATATCAGAGTCAGCCAAACATATATATATATATATATAAACCATACGGGATCACGAAAGAAAAAGATGAGGTATATCAACCGAGCAGCAAGGAGGACTCCCAACTGGATCAACGTCAAAAGCTAGATGCTGGCGAATGAGAATCATTCGTGAATCAATAAAGCGACCGGATGGATGCGCCTCGGATACAAACGGCGCAAAACAAGCCAAAAAAGAATAAGAGATGGATTGATGGATACAGTATAAAGTGTTCTTCTTCTTCTTCTTCTTCTGGTGCTGGAGACGCGATCGAGTTGTTTGCTTTGAATGCTTTGTTTCCCCCCTTTTTTCTCTTCGCTATATTGTTTCGACCCTCGTTATCGTCGACTGTTGGACGGGGGAAAAAACAAAACAAAAAACAAACAAAGAAGGAGACGAGTTAAGGAGATTTGGAGCGAGAAAAGCAGCTTGGCGAATGATTCCAGGGACGACGAAACAAAAAGATCAGCACTCTACGTAGTTCGTTAGAGTCCGGAAAAAGGCAATGCGAGACCAATTCAAACCGTCCAAAAGTTGGCGAAGGGCAATCAAAAAAACAAAAATGGCTGCTGCTACTGCTAGTCTCAAACGGCTTATTTTCAAATTCAACCGAACAGAAGAAATCGGAAAAAAAACCGGGCCGTCTAACAATTCGCCCCATGTCGACACTTGTCCAAACTTTATTCGCTCCCGACGGACTCGCCTCCTCCTTTTATTTTCTGGGCGATGAGCGAATGAGGTTATGGCCCGTCAAACGGGGAGTAAATAAAAGCGTCGGTCAGACCACAGCGACGGACCGGTTCTTCCTTCTTTTCGCAGCTCACATCGTCGTCTATAATCACAGTTGGGCCGAAAATAAATAAATATAAAAAGAATTACAAAGGAACCGTACGCGGAAAAAAGGCACGCAGCGCTGATGATGCGGCACAATGCCCGGCTCGTTATTAGTTCGACCAAACAAGACGATGAGAAAATGGTGGAACTTTTGGGGTATACTATGTTTTGTTATTTCATCAACTTTGAGAAAGCAAAGTACTCTGTAGTATTTACCTATAGAAGTTTATTCTTCGGGGGCTGAAGGATTTATCTGGGTTTTATTGTAAGGTACGGCCACCCTCTTATTTCCGTCCCCCGCTTTCGATTTGGCAGTGACGTGCCAGACCGAAAGAAACACGGAAAGGGCAAACTGGAACGGTTTGGCATTCGAGTCACGAACGGACCGCTGTGATGTGTTTGCCGAGTCGCCACCGCGGTCGCCCCAGCGCAGCAGCTCCAGTGTGCGAGTTGCCACACATTATCGATTGATATCATTTGAGCGAAAAACGCCACTCTCTCTCTCTCTCTCTCCTCTCCGCCCTTTTTTTCCCTACATAACCTCCCGGATTTCAATGTGCACGAGGAAGCGAGAGAGACAGGAAGAAGGACGACACGCGACCAGAAACGAGAGCACAGGTGCGCTGGCACATCTGTGCGACCGAAAGAAAAACGAAAGCTGCGTGTAATGTGGAAAACTCGGGACAGATCCGAGATGGAATGGTCGCGCACTGCAATATTCGTTTGTTTGCTATCGCCCCGCTTCTGTTGCCGAGAGAACAAAGGAGTTCTTTTCCGAAGCTTTAAAGTTCCTGGAAAGTCCGTCGTCAAATTTTTGGGGCCAAAAAAAAAATGCGATTTAGAAAATTGGAACCGCATTTACATGTAGAACGGTTACGACGGAGATGCTGTTGGATATGCTATGACGACGGGAATGTACATCTGAAGTTTCCCTCTCCGAATGAATCGCCCGGCAACCGGATCTCCGCGGCGTCGGTCCGTTCGAGACAGGTTGATGGATTGGGCAGTTAAACAACACAACTCGTCATCGGACAAGCCCGGCGTTCCAGTTGTATGGAACATTATTATTTATAACGACTTGGATTTATTTACAGAAAAATTTTTACTCGTCAACATCCCTTCTCAGCGGAGAGATAAGATATTCAAATCTTGCCCATAACAAGAGAGTAGGTCAGATACGCTCCTATGTTTTTAGTGACACGGAGGCAGTCGGCGGGACAAGAAAATTAAACAAACCAGGAAAGACGTCAAGCAGCACGTACTATATAGATACAGACTATTTGATTTGAGACCAGAAAAAAAAGGGAAAATGTCTATCGACAAGTTCAAAGTCTTACCCTGGTTATCGGTGATAACTTAAACCCCAAGGAAAGAAAAAAAGAAAACGTTGGCCACGTAGTCGCTGCTGCCTATCTGTCGGACGACACGAATCGAAATGAACTCAATGTTCCTACAGGTTGTCGGTTTATTTAACTACAGAACAGACGGACAAGTGTACGAAACACAAGGTGCGATCTAGTGCTTTATGGAAACCCCTTTTTTTATTTTAACCAAATATTTCTGTCGCCGGAGCAGGTGCGAGTTGCGCTTAGGGGGAAAAAAGCGCTCGTTTCCCGTCCAATTGTAAGAGGCCCGTCGACCCCAAGTGATGGTCTAGGTCTAAAATAGATGACGAGATGAGAGCTATTTAGCAAAAAAATAAATAAAAAGGCCAGCTGGGGACACTACTATATCTACTTCTAATAATGTAATGGAGACACATCACATCTCCGGCCGGCAACACGTGGCTCGATCCTCTCTCTTTTATGATTCTCCCCTCTCCCATTCAAAGGCCTAGCCAATTGTTTGGTGTCACCCGAGATCTTTTCTTTCTTTTTTTTTACAACATAGTTAAGAAACAATGAGAAACAGAACACACAATATAACTAACAATAAATGGTGTTGTGACATTACCCGACTTAATTGAGGCTGCTGCTGGGCAGGAGAATGAGAGAGCGACAACCCAACGATCTGTGGACGAGTGAACGAGTGAACGATTCCGTAGTTGAAAAAACGTTTCAGTGCTGGGGTCCGAGTTTTCTCATCACTTTTGAGCGAGCTCTGTCTCTCTATCTGAGGTTAAGTCTGTTCGGGAGTGAAGGTTATCGCATTTAGACTACAGGACCGGGGAGGAGGGCGAGCCACAGAGAGTCACAAACGCGCGGAGCCAGACAAGCGCGGGCTGCGTGCTGATTCGGGCGGAGCAAAGAGCCAAGACGCTGTCGATAGCTGAGCGATTCCTTGTCCGAAATTCGACACCGTCCCAACGACTTATCATCATCCAGTTCCAATGGAATCCGTTGCCATCCGAAAGAAAAACCAACGAAACGAGTGAGAAATCTCCTGAAAAAACTCACAGGCCACAGCAGCAGAGATCTCGTCGGTGTAAACGGACACCGTCCAAGGAGGGAAATAAGCCACTGATGTGGCGACGGATGGCCATCAACTGTGAGGTCAACCGATATTGTGCGAAGACTAGCAAAAAAATGTTTTGTTGTTTCTCTCCGGCTACGTACTGATGTCCAGCTGGCATCGATTTCGTAATCAGGACGAGCCGAGACGATAGTATAGCCGGCCCGTCCGAGCTCTCTCTCTCCCGCCGTCCTTCCAATGTTTTTATCAATCGCCGCACTTGAGGGTGAGTCCAACAGCATCCGGCCGCACAGAGGGTTACGTAAGCACGGCGACAATGTCGTCTCCAACCGAATGTACGTCTAGCTTCATCTAGTAGACTCTACAGATTCCGTACAGTAGTAGCAAAACGTCAATTTCGTGACATCATCGAATAGCGTAATGACCCGGGTGAATGGATGGATGGCGGCATCTAAGTACTTATCCTATGGGAACGATCCAAGACGCGAGGCAGATGAATAATTCATCAGAGACTTTGAAAGCGTCGTTTTATGCAAAACAATTCTGGCAACAGCAGCAGCAGCAGCAGCAACGCCAAGTGGAGGAAATGAGGTGTATCTTTTTGGGGGCTCCGTTTCCGCTTCCAAGGAAAGGAGGAAATCGCGCGCTGTGCCGTAGCGAATTCGCGCGCCATTTCTCGCATTGTCGACTGTACTTCAAGTTTCTCTCTCTCATTGATTACCATAATTGACACATAGTTCACGAATCTCCCTTGAATTTTCACCACGAACGCTTCTGCTGTAGAAGGAGGCACCAAGTTCATCATCAGAAAATGACGATGCCGACCTCATTCAAGTCGACAAAGAATGGACGACTCTCGCGAGAAGCGCGCACGCTCCTTCATCAGCGAAAAAATGTTGATAAAGCGCCCGTCGGGCCCGTTATCAAAACTTAGAGATCGTATTACAAACGAGCAGCAGCAGCAGTAGCAGCACCCAGAAAAAAAAGAAGAAAAAAAGAGCGTTGGAGATCGGTAACTTCTCGAGCGAAATATTCTCCGTCCCTTGTACTTTTTTTCCCTCTCTAAGCAGAGAGCAGATGGAAGCGAAGACTTACTAGACATACTCCGGCGGCTAGAATATCCGCATTTATAGATAAAGCCAAGCCTATTCGTTGGATTGTATAGGCCGCACAAAAGAGAGAGTGTAGCCCATCTCTCTCTCTATAGATATAATCCTCGAGATCTTTTTCCTCTTTTCGCTCTATTTGGGCTGAACGTGCGCTCACACATGTGAGGGATGCGGCTCGTGAAACTCGTCACGTCCGCCGCCCGCTTTTTCCGTGGCGACTAACATTCCGGGCGACTGCACTACTCGACTCTTCTTCTTTCTTCTTCTTCTTTTTTTATTTTATTTTCTCTCTCTTTAGACATATATACACACACACACACAATTCTTCTATATATTTTTTCTTTTTTTCTTTCGGCGAAAAATAAACCCTAGTACACCGGTTGTGTAAGGCTTGGGGCAAGTCTTTCTATGTTATTTTCTATGTTATTATTGTTATGAACGTCACGACGACGGACGAGGCGAATGAAGTTTGTCTGGTGATGGACGACGGAATCGATCCGGCGTGCGGCGGAATGGGGCGAGAAAAGAAGTTTCTCTCAATAGGAAAACAAGCGGCGGCGGCGTCGTCGTCGACTCTCCGTTATTCAATGGAATAATTCCGAGACCCTGTGCGCCGCCGAGAGCTTGGTCAAAAGGAAGAAATTCAATTCGACGGGGCTTGACATCCATCACATCCTCGAGGGCCCTGGTTCCCACCACCAAGGGCACAGACGAAGTCGTCTCGGCGTACTATCCTTTTTGTCTTTCGTGTCCTCTTCCTCATTTCGTGTGCTGATGTCGACGCGGCAATATCAAAGAGGGGCCCAACAACTTGGAAAGAATGAGAATGTGTTATGGAATGTCTTCCTCTCTTTGTCGTCGGTTTCTCAAGTTGGGGCATAGACGACGACGACGACGACCAAAGTATATTTGTAGTGATGGTTTGTACAAGTTGTAAGAAACAAGAGTCCCATCTCGGGGAAATGGCTGCCGCTGCGCGTTCTTGTGTTTTCATTTCGACGACGACGTCGTTGGAATGGGATTAAGGCGCGGAGGATTGCGTCAACTTTTTCGACGATGAGTTGTCTCATCGGGGCAAAGTAACACATCACCGCCACTTCCTCCATTTATTATCGCCCAGGATGCAGCCGCCAGCGCACTTTCAACCCTCCCCATCAGAAAGAGAGAAAGAAAACATCTCTATACTACGTATATGTACTGCATTGCGTCCGCCTGTCGGGTTTTTCGGTTCGCGCCGTCTATTGAAACCACTTGTCGCCGTCGAATTGTATTATTCAACAGATGCGTGGCCGTCCTCCTCCCGTGTTTTTTTTCTTCTTTTTTTCAATAAATAACCGCTGTACACAGCATCGCTAGCACGCGCCACCCATCTCTGAATGGGAATGCAGGTGCTGGTTTTGGGGACGGAAATATACCGTTCGTCCCAACTAATCTATTATACACCTACTAGCTAGCTACATATCTGGATGCATTCGCAAACAAATGCGACAGCAGCCGAGCAGTTTTCCTAGCCCAGCTGCAGTCCGTCATCACTTTTTCCCGCGGCCCCTCTTATATTAACGACTCTATAACGTCCCCGGCGAGTAATGATGACAAAAACAGATTGACGCAGCTGCCGGAGGCGGTGCAACACGGTGATATTGGTGTATACTAGCTAACTCGCACGAAATGACGTACGAGGAAAACTATCGTCGCTAGATCACTTTCCAGCCCATTTTTGAAATCATCAAGCTGTTCTCATCGTGTCGATTAAAAAGTCTAAACTTACGCGGAATATATTTAGATATACGTAGAGCGACTGGCGTAATATGGAACGGGCTTGTGCGCAAGGTCGCCTGCCTCGTGCAACTCGACGGCGCTGCCGACGGCGTATCGATCCAATTCCCTGAAGAGAAGCTTGAGAAATTTCAGGCAAAAACTAAAACTTTACGTAAACTATAGCCAAAAACTTTTCCTTTATTTGAGTGTATACTACGGCCGATCATCGTTTTCATCGTACACGAGCATAATGGAAGGAGACGAGTGGGACGGTACAACAACACCGACTCCGCCGCATGAGATTATTGTGTAAAGACATCTACGGGTAGATGAGGGACGATTCGCTTAGCGTGTCACAGCCAACATCGTCATGACGGCAACAAATAACAGTAGCATGCCGTTTTCCTAGGAATGTTAATCGTTAAAAGCGTATTGTTAGAAGAGTTTGGTAAACATGTAAAATCCCGGACGGGTAATTTCAGGTCATGGAGGACTCGACGATCGTCACGATTCCAGCTCTCGAGTTTTCCTCGTTTCTCTGTTCCCGGGACTCGGAGCGACGGGCGATCCCCTTTAGTTGCTAGAAACGGAAACAAAATGAGATTGGAGTAGTAGTTGCGCACATACTAAAGCACCACGGCTAACAAATCATGTATGACCATAAATGTTTTGGTTACGCTCCGGATATCGGATACGACAGTAGTTTAGCCTTTTAGGATATGTATGAAAAGCGCGCCCTTAAGTCGATTTGGCGCTTTACCTGATAATGCGTGTTCATTTCGTCAAGAATAGCTGAAGGCCAAGACACGTGGCAGGTACGCTCGGTTAGTTTGCCCAATCGGTTCACGGCTTTCAGAAGGGCGGCTGCACGGACTTCAACTTCACGTGCTTGAATTGGAGGGCACATCGACCGCAGGACATCGTCGACCAGTGGAAGGACGGATTTGGCTACCTAAATAAACAAACCAATAAAATTTTTTCTAACAATCAAAAATGCATAGAGGATTGGTATGAACCTCGAGGTTCATTACTATGTATATCACAGTTGATCAAGCAAAAAGCATTTGAGTCAAAGAAATTTTTTCATTACCATGGCCAATTCAACAAATTTTTGTTGATCAGTAGATGCCATTGCTGTAGTCACTAGCCTTTCACTGATCATGTGACAACCTTTCAGCAGCTGCAAACAGATGGGGACAAGTCCAAGGGCATCATCTACCCATTTCCAACGATGAGATTCCAAAACTTTGTCCAAGTCAGGGTGAATCATTAAATCTTCAGGATCTATTCCACTCAAGTAATCTCCATCTTCCATTTCTAGGCCACTTATAAGATGTATATCTGACCTACTGTAAAAAACATTTGTATGAATTTCTCATCTCATAGTATAATTCATGTGGTTAAGCCTACCTCACATGGAAACTGTTGTTCTGCTCAGTTTCCATTGTCTCTTTCTTTCTTAATGACCATCCAAAGCACAACCTATTTCTGCAGATAAATAAGAGAGCAAGAAGAGCTGCAATAAAGACGGAAGCCAAGATTCCGCCCGTGACAGCTACAACAGCAGATTGAGATGTGTGCATCATTTCAGGTTATTTCCCGATCAAAGAAGGTTAATTTTTAAGGTAACAAAGTTGAACTGAGACAACAATAACAAATCCTCGATTCACGAAATCGGTATTGACGCCATAATCAAGGATTGATGGTTATTGACACAACTTTTAATAGTTGGAAAACAGAAACGCAAAAACACACACTTGTTGATATGTTTTTGGACGACGTTCAGGAATGTGATTACGCCCTCGAGGCACAAACACCTGAAAAGCGCACACAACTGCATACTACCACACACTACGTATACTTGAATTTAAAATGTATTTTGAACAAAAATTTTTTGAAAATAAATTAATGTATGTAGTTTCAATGAGTATTCAACAAATGCGTAAAAAAGTAATTTAATTCGATTAAAACTTCCAACACCGCTGAGAAGCAGACGACTAGTTTTGGCCTTCCACATGAGGGCATCAACAGATTGAAAGGCTAAAATCAAAATCAATCAAGTGCACGTAGCACGTTATCTACTGTTCGTCAACCAAACAACTTCAAATTTTGTGCAATTAATGACCCGAAAAACAAACAAAAATGAGTGAAAAAGAAAGCGAGAATAATGGAAATACTCGAGAGGTTCATCAGGTAAGAATGGGTTTGAATCCATAGCCAACACTAAAGCCTTTGGGCACTCATGTTACCGATGCTTTTATTTTTTAATTCCCTTCCTTTTTAGATGTTGTTTCAAAGTGCCATGAAAGTAACCAAGTTCTCAAATGAACTGCCCAATTGTGGCCCAGACTGGGAATATTACCAGAGCTTTCCTGCTTATGCCAATGCAATGAAGCATTTCAGTGGACGACTAACAAACTTGTAAGACTAATAAATAAATACAACATTCCACATTGCAGAGTATCTAATAAAACATTTGGGATATTAAGGATGACCAAACTATATAGCCACTATGGATTAACAGGAAAAGTAGGCAAACTGGATTTGGAGGAACAAATGGAGTTGGTCTCCGACAGCAATGACGTCTTGATGGAGAGGATAGTATGTAGCTGACATACATTTATGGCTGAAGGTTTCAATTTTTCAACCAATTGTTTTAAATACTTAGAACCTTTCTCTGGATGAAGCTGCTGGACTAAAAAAACAAGCAGAGACTGTTGTTGTTGAAATGATGGCAAAAACCACCAATATTAATGGAAGCTGGAACCGCCATTCTGTCGTAAGTTTCCTTGCCGAATGCACTTGAAAACGGGTAGCTACAAACAGGAAATTTTGCATACAGGGTTCTCCGACGGCTTCATACAGACTTCTATCAGCCAAAAATATTACAAGGCCACAATTGAAATTCAAAGAAAAGATTAGAAACAAACCTGGACCCTTTGTTCCTAAAATTAAAGAAAAACCACACTCTTTAAAACCTTTGGCGATATTAGTAGAATTGAATGACTTTGGTGATGAAGAGTTCAGTCATCCGTACGAATTTGAGTTGGAACGCTTCACGCCGGACCCGAAATTCCTGGTAGTCCCGGAAGTTGTATCTCTTTTTCCAAAAGTACAAGAGACTCCA
Organism: Ceriodaphnia dubia; assembly: GCA_022539655.2. Taxonomy (NCBI): domain Eukaryota; kingdom Metazoa; phylum Arthropoda; class Branchiopoda; order Diplostraca; family Daphniidae; genus Ceriodaphnia; species Ceriodaphnia dubia. The sequence continues at coordinate 937,640 of JAKUCG020000249.1, forward strand.
TTGGTAATGGTAGAAACTGAAGAAGGCTTAAAAAGACTCCTGAAAGACTTGTCACAAGAAACGATGATTTCTGTCGATCTCGAGGTATTTATTGAAAAGCGAATGTGTTGGAATGCCTATTGTTGATTGATAATTTACTTTCAGGCCCATTCTTACCGATCGTTTCAAGGCATTACTTGTTTGATGCAAATTTCAACTAGCAAATCGGACTACATTGTTGACACTTTGGAATTATGGGACCAGTTGCAACCTTTAAATGAAATATTTTGTAATCCAAAGATTGTCAAGGTAAATTCTTATAGGATAGGCTTAGATGATACATTTTTCAAGTTTATCTTCTCAAAGGTTTTCCACGGTGCGGATATGGACATCCAGTGGCTCCAAAGGGATTTCGGGATTTACGTCGTCAATCTTTTTGATACGTACCAGGCCGCCAAACTACTGGGCTTTGCTCAGCTATCCCTGGCTTTTCTGCTTCGACACTATTGTCAAGTTGTTGCCGACAAACAATACCAGCTAGCGGATTGGCGAATTCGCCCTTTGCCTCAGGAGATGGTTAATTACGCTCGAGAGGACACGCATTACTTAGGCTACATCTACGAGAAGATGAAACAGGATCTGAAAGCAAAAGGAACTGGAGAAAACTTGTTGACAGCCGTATGGAATAATAGTCGACTCGTCTGCCTGAAACGTTACAGGATTCCGCCAATTACTGCGGAAAGTCACATTGAGTTGTACAGACTCAGCAAGAAAATTTTCAACGAACGACAGTTGTACGCTCTTAAGGAGATATTCGCCTGGAGAGATCGAGTGGCTCGCGAAGAGGATGAAAGCATTGGCTTTGTTTTGCCCAAGCACATGATGTTGCAAATTGCCGACGTCCTTCCTCGAGAGATGCAGGGCATTCTTGCCTGCTGCTCTCCCATTCCGCCGCTCGTCCGCCAGCATTTACTACATCTTCACGAGATCATCTTGAAAGCTAGAGAAATGCCACTCGCTACACTTCAACATCACGGACAGCCGCTGGCGATTCCCAAACTGGCCCCAACTCCCTTGGAACAGGATACAGAAGATCCACTACACTGTATGCACGATTTGACCCACTCTCAGGACATCAGAGATGATCTGCCCACTCTGCTGGCCGCCAATGTCATTGAATCGATGGCTTCAAAGTCTGTTGCCGAGTGCGTCCGCGTCACCATCAAAGACTTACCCCAGGCTCGTGTTTTCGCCGAAACGGCCGAAAATGGCATCGTCAACGGCGACTTGGCGACCCCTTTCGTCTCGCCCTATACCCGATACATGCGTGTTAGGGCTCAAATGTCAGCCGAAGAGGCGGCCGAGGCAACTCGAGTCGAAAAGCTTCGTCAGCATTTCATGGAGACGGTGACGCAAGAGGTGCAGAGTCAAGAAACAAATGACCAAAGTATGACGGATTTATCGAGTACGAAGGAAGTTGCGGAAATCCCGCGCGAGAAGAAGAAATTACCGTTGGCCGCCCAGGGAATCAAAAAAAAGAATAAGCGCGGAAAGGGAAGTGTTAAGCCGGCGGCTGAAAAAGCTGCACCTGCACTTGAGAACTCGTCGGGCGTTGTAGTCATCGACGAAACGCCGAGCACATCCAAGAAACCCAGCCCAGAGAAAACAAAGCGCCACGAAGATAGGGGTGCTGGGCCATCGAAGAAGCAAAGCCCTGCCAAGAAGGCTCGCAAAGAAGAACAGAGTAAAGGACCAGCGGCCAATTTCGAACCTTTTGACTATTCCCAGGTCGACTACCATGCGTTTAAGAGGAGTGCTCTTCGCGAAGATGCCGAAGGTCGCGGTCGTGGCCGAGGACGAGGAGGCAAAGGGCGCGGTGGCTTTCGTGGCGGTCGGGGACACAACAACACGAGAATTCACCGAAAGAGCGGATCAAAGAGCCTTACGTATTCGTCAAAGTGATACGCCACCACCACCTAATGGAAAGAAATTTTCGAAACGGTTTGCTGTTTATTATATGATTGTCTCTGATGGAAATTTGCCGATATATACCGTTGGCCTTTGTTTATCCCTCTTTATGTGTCGATTTCCAATCGTTTTGAAGTAAACAGACTCGTTTGAAAAAGACTGACGTCACGGATTCGTATTGTGTCTCTTAAAGAATTGCGGTAGAACGGTGGTCTTTGAAAGAAGTTGTAGTAGCGGAGCGCCGGCCGGACAATACAGTGCAATAACGGAAATGATCAAAGATAGTGGAGCACCCAATGGAGGGGGGATCTGGACTGTGGCGAAAGAGCAACCCGCAGTGACACTCGAATCGATGAATCACACGAGCTCTATGGTTTCCAGTCGCCCGGTCTTCTGATTACGAAACACGTGAAAAACACACGGGACTATCAGTGGGACGAAAAATCCCTTCCGCAAAACGGGGCGATGTACCGTGCAACTAATACGCCGGGACATCCCGAACAGCTGATCTAGTGTCCCGTGTAGGATGACGGGGAAAGACCTAAAAGGTTGCACACTGTAATGGAAAGCCGACTCGCGTTGTGTGTTGTGCCATTGGTCAAATTCAAACGGGTCCGACACTCTAGTACACTGCTCCAGCAATTCCATTTGTGGTGAACGAATAACCGCACTTACCTCTCCACTGTACAGCAGCAACCCGCTTTTAAAAGGACACTGGCTGCAAAAAAAAGAAGAAAGAAAGAAGAAACTGTTGGTTCTTTTGGCTGTGATCGTCAGTCGTTCTTCGACATCTGAGACGAAAGCAACGCCCAAACCGACACCTCTTCTACTAAGCAACCGGTAGTCTTGGGTATAAAAATTACCAGTAGTGGCCATCAGCACCATTGAAGAACTCGCCATGGAAGTGAGCAGACGACCAGATAGCGCCCGTACGAATAACCGGTGGGAATCTAGTGCTGTAACAACGTCCTCATCGACGTCCATCAATCTCGTAATGAAGCCGTCAGATTTGACACCCCCGGACGGAGGCGATCTTCGTTTGACGAACGCGACAGGATGTGCCCCATCGCTGATACAACGTCATCGTGTGACTACCGGTGATGTCATCGACGGTTTGCTAGAAGTCTTCCAACGAGAATTCATGACCTTGCGACCCAATGGGCGAATGCAATCTAAAACTATTTGGAGAAATGGTAATGACCGCGAAAATATTTGCTTATTATTTCAATGCCACGTCCATTTTATGGCCATGAAAGAAAGAGAAAAAAAAAGTTTCCGTTGCCACCGGCACCAAACGGCTTCATCGAATTAATTGAAACTTCTCGTGCGTTTCTTTCTATTTTTGGTGTGATAAAAGCGACTTTCCTTTTTTTTTCGTCATGGATTAATTAAATCATTAATTAGTTGTTTACGAGTAGCGGCCACACACGACAAAACGGCGTGATAGCCGAGGCACGATCACGTGATCTAGCAGACGTCTGCCCGAAGCATACCAAAACATCGAGCAGACAACTCCCCCTGCCATTCAAAGTCGCCTGATAGTTCGAGGGGAAAAGAAGTCGAGCGATTGCTGGCAGAGCCAAACTCAAATAGTGAACTCTTTCAATTAGTAGTGGGTTAGACGGCCAATTTTGATCTTTTTCCATTCTCGGCCGACAAGGACTCGAGGCTTTAGTGCAGTAGGGCTTTGAATCTCGAGCTTACCCAATCGACCCAGTTGGCCTAGATATTGCCCGTCTAAAATGGCTGCACCACCACCAGCAAGCGACTTTCGACAGCGTTGTCACAGCATCCGTATCGGTAAAGAGGACGACCCGCGGAAGCTGTTTATTATTATGTTTCATCTTGAAATTCCTGTCGGCCATTCGCCTCTTTCGAATTGTTGTCTTGTTTTCTTCGTTTGACCGTTTCGACCTTGACAACTTTGGTGTTTTTCTCTCGTCTATTGTAGTTTTTTCCTATCTCTTTTTGAGAAGGGTTTTGTTGTTACATTTCCTGAACTTTCCTCGCCCTGACAGTAATTCTATTGATGTTTTTCATACAACAGGCGAACGGGTCAACTATGTGAATACGCCGCATGTGATCGCCCTCGTCGGCTTACCTGCCCGCGGAAAGACTTACATGGGCAAAAAACTGTCTCGATACCTCAACTGGATCGGCATTAACACGAAAGGTGAGCGCCAGATGGCATCTCGAGTCGTGTCGAGGTATCAAAGTTCGGAATAATAGAAGAAAAATAGAATTCGAATATTGAACTCACACATCGAATTCCATTAAGCGGAAGCAGTAGACCGCCCGCGGTGTTTGTGTGCTGTGTACGTATTCACGGCATCGATCAATTGATTGAATTGTTATTGTGTTTTCTTTCCCCTTTCACTACCGGCCGATTGTAATCGATTTTTCATGCTTGAACAGTTTTCAATTTGGGCGAGTATCGCCGTCAGGCGACCGAGGCTTACAGGAGTCATGACTTTTTCCGGCCGGATAACACGGAAGCGATGGCCTTGCGTGAAAGGGTCGCCCTAGACGCATTGCAGGACGCTTGCGAATGGATCGAAAGCGGCGGCGAAGTGGCGGTAAATGAGCGCGGCAAATACTAGTGCCAAAGTAGCAAGTTGGCAAGTAGTAACAATTTCACAACTTTGCTGCGTCCATCCAATTAGGTATTTGACGCGACTAATACGACGCGCGACCGACGCCGGATGATCCACAGTATAGTTGTGGAGAAAATGGGCTACAAGTTGCTTTTTGTCGAATCCATCTGTAACGATCCCAAGATCGTTCAAGCCACCATCAAGGAGGTGAAAGTTAGCAGTCCCGATTACAAGGACGTGGAAAACGACGCCGTTCTCAACGATTTCTTATTGCGAATTCAACACTACGAAGCTCTGTACCAGCCCCTGGACGAGATTCTCGAGTCTCATTTCAGTTTCATGAAAATATTCAACACTGGTAACGTCGACTTGCATTATAGAGCGCTTTTATTCATGCGTGTTCATGTCCGTTTTGACTGTTCAGGTGCGAAAGTGTTGGTGCACCGTCACGAGGGCCACATTCAGAGCCGAGTTATTTACTACCTCATGAACATTCACATTCTTCCGCGTACAATCTATTTGACTCGCGTAAATAAGCCCCACACCCTACCACTATGGCCGACTACCATTTTATCACCTGTTTGTAGTAAACCACGCCTTTGATGTCTTTGGCTTTTAGCACGGCGAGAGCTGTCATAACCTGCAGGGCAAGATCGGCGGCGATTCGGATTTATCGGAGAAGGGCTGGAGCTACGCCAAGGTCCTCGGCGATTTCGTCAAGAAGCAGCGCATTCACGATCTCAAAGTGTGGACGTCGTGGATGAAGCGGACTATCCAAACGGCCAGCTACATCGAAGCGCCTCAAGAGCGTTGGAAGGCGCTCAACGAAATCGACGCTGTATTACCCGTTTTGCCAGTCGAACGGACACAGTCTCATTGATCTAATCGCGTTATATATGTCGTGTCTCTTATTCTTTTAGGGCATCTGCGAAGAAATGACGTACGAAGAGATCGAATCGAAGCATCCGGACGAGTTCCGCAATCGCGACCTGGATAAATTCCATTATCGTTATCCGCGAGGCGAGTCATACGAGGATTTAGTGGCCCGTCTGGAGCCCGTCATTATGGAATTGGAGAGGCAGAAGAATGTTTTGGTCATCGGCCATCAGGCCGTCTTGCGTAATTCATTTGATTATCCCTCATTTATTACGCCATATTATGACTAATCTCCGTCTTTCGTCATAGGTTGCCTTTTAGCCTACTTCCTCGATCGTCCGGCAGGTGTGTATTCTTTTTCTTGGTCTTAAATGAAATCAACGAGGACAGACTTTGGTTGACGTGTCGGTTGGTTGAATTTAGATCAATTGCCTTACGTCGAGGTCCCCCTGCACACTATAATTAAATTGACGCCAGTCGCCTACGGGTGTAAAATGGAGGAAATTCACATGCCAATCGAGGCGGTGAACACCCATCGACCCAAACCGTCCTTGCCGGGCACGACGTCGACGTCGAATCAAGAGGACCAATAGGATATGACGGACTACATATCGGCGTGCCACCACCACCACTACAAAATTTGGGAACACGAGTGCTCCATTAGTAGAAACAGAAGAAAATGTTGTCGTTTGGGGTTTTTTTCTCTCTCTTTCTCTCCCCCGAAAGTGCCATTCCAAAGCACACAAGTCTATTTCCGAACCTGTCTATCCCGATCCTCCCCCCTCCATTCTTGTTCCTCGTGTCTTTAAACATTGCCACTTAACCAGCACAATAAAAAAAAAGGAAAGAACACACGAAACAAAAGAACGTGTCCCCTCGCCAGCAAAACAAGAATCTAAAAGACGGGCGGGATGAAGACAAAAACACATCAAAGAGATGCCCAGGGAACATAAGGCGAGAGAGAGCTATGAAAAGGTCCGTAATGCTGAAAGATGGATGTCCGCCTCCAAGTCCTCATCATCATCCGTACACTTCTTCTCTTCATTGCATCGATTTGGCATCGCTGCCAAAAGCCGATAGACTCCGGCCGCACTTCTTCTTCTTTCTCTCTTTTTTTGTTTTGGGAGTCTTTTGCTTTGGCGGAGGGAGATATATGGGTCCCGTTGCGTGCGTACGACCTTCTTCCGCGGCTTCTGAATATAAAGACCGGAAGAAAAGAGTTTTGGAGCGTGGGCGGATCGGGAAAACACGCGACACGCGCGCACCTTCAAGTTTCTATCCAATGTAGCCCGGGCTTAAAAAAAAAAAAAGAGTCGAAGCAACAAAAAAAGGGGAAGAAGAACAAGGTCTCCTTAATCTTTTTAAGATTGCACGTATGCACACGACGACGAGCCTTTGTGTCATTCCGGGCCGGAATCAGAAAAGAAGATGGGAGGAAAAAAAAAGAGGGGCGATCTCATCTTGGGTAACGAGCTCCGCACGAGAGAGAATAAGGGAAAGCGAGTGTTGAACGCTACATCAGCGCCGCGCGCTTCCAAGTGTCTGGTAACGCTGGATGATGAAAACGATCAATACAGTTGTGCGACGACGACGAAGAGGAGAGAAAGAATATTGGATGTAGTCGAAAGAAAACGGGGCGACGGCGAAGAGAGGGGAGAGAGAGAGAGAGAGAACGTGAGACTGGAACAGTCGGCCGGATCGCCTCCGCCGGCCGCTTTCAATTCGACTTGACTTGTAGAACGCGCCAAACTGAGCAGCATCAACAAACACGGACTATACTCGGAGTCAAGCTCAACAGAAGGCGGAGCCCCGTGAGCGTGAGATAGTATCAGCTCTGTGCCTGTGTCGACTTGGGGGTGAAACCAGTCAGTGTAGTCGGTGGTGCCGGTCCGTTCTGTTGTTTACTCCCCGTTTTCCCGTGTGTCTCTGTCCACCTTCCTTTTTTTTCTATTTTTATTTCGTTGTTTTCTTCTCGTCGGAAAAGAGTTCTCTCAGTGGTCGGCGCTCAAAAGTTTTTTCTGTGCTTGTGACACCTCGCCGGTGAATCGCCGCCGGTTCCGCCATCATCCAAAAGAAAAAAAGTGGGTGAAAACAAGTGAAGGAAAAGATATTTTTATAATCAGTATTCCGTGTGTTCGTGTTGGGGAGGAGGGGGGAAGAGGCTTCGCGGCTATCCATTCTTCACGGACAGCCAGGTTAGTTTATTATCAAAGTGGAAATCTTAGGAATGCTGTATTAGAGACCGCAGCAAGCAGCAGCTTCATCTTCCTCTCGACGATAAGCCACCAAAGCGACCGCAAAAATGTTATTAAAAAAAAAGAAAAGTCTATCAACCAAATCGATTCGATCCCCTTCTCCAACATTGTGTATCCCCCTTTCTATATACTTTTTTTTTTACGTGCGTTATCAGACGGAAAGATACTACGTTACCTTCACTTTTTCTTTTTTTTCTCTCTTTCCTTTTTTCCCCCCTCAACCCCCGTTGGAAATGCCCTCGTTTTTGACTATCGATTAGCCGCAGGCCATCAGTTGGTTTGTCCTCGATCCTGGCGCCCACCTTTTGTTGTTGCCCAGGTGCCATGGTCAGTCGGCAGAATAACCAAAAAACGAAAATCAAGAAAACACCGTATATCTATCTGCCGCATCCTTTTAACGTGAGCCTACGTCGACGGTATTTGTTGTTATCGATCCGTAAAGATTTTCGGGTCTGGCAACATCATCCCTCCTAGTCTGATCTCCAATTTCCACAGAGAGAGAGCTAGAGTAATTGACTTGTGTGTACATGTGTAACTCGACGACCTAGAAAGACTACTACTTCTACTACTTCTTCTTTAAGACACCGGAAAAACACTATCGCTACGGTGGTAGCCGGCCCTCAAACAGATGTCGTAATACGAGAGCCGGTGTCAATCAAGTGAAGAAATTCGATCGATAGTTTTCTTTTTTTTTTTTTGTTTCCTTCTCTCTCGACCGAGTTGAAGTACATACCCCACGCACGCAAGTCGGTCTAATTCTACATCCAATTTTTTTGTTGTTGTATAGACGATGTCGACAGCCGTCAACGGCGATGGCGGTCGAACGACTCCGCAGCCGGCCAAGAGCAACGGCGAGAAATTCAACGGCGAAGCGACGGACGACGTTAAAGCGACACAACAGCATATCAAGAATCTGGAAACGGAATTGAAACATGCACGCGAAGCTCTCTCAGGTTGGTTTTATACAGCTTGTGACTCGTGACGAATGGAATCGATTTAGTTTCTTTTTTTCTTCTTCTGTCGAAACGGTCGATGATGACGTCAAGCGTGACTTGATGAATTCACATCCATATTTGAGAATGACAAATAATGTAGCGAGTACTAGGTCTTTCTATTCAACCGTCATGACCATTCGACAGTCAATGCGATTGGCTAAACTCATTGTCTAATGGGAAAAAAGGCAGCGGGCGACTCTCTTGTTGACAAGAAGGGACGGCGACGACTCGTGACCTTTTCCCGTTTGACGTTATCTAAATAGAGTGTGTGCGGCATCATTCGGAGTAGGCACCGTGCTACGACAGATGCAAACAATCGGTCACGTGACAAAGTCCGAATGTTGATGTTCTACCGCATCCGCGCTGCTGCCCGAGTTTGCTGAAGCGGTGCGCAAACTCTTTTCCCGATCGATAAACAGAGAGAACTCTCTGCGACCGCCAGTCTCTATTTATAAAGCATCATTCTTTTTCTGTCTTTTTCCTTTTTTCTCTTTAAGAATGGAAAAAATAGAAGTAGTACTTACGGTATAGATTTTTCTTGTATTGTTGTCTGTTTGCAGCTCTGAAAGCCGACCGGAAGCGATTGAAGGCGGAGAAATTTGACGTGTTGAATCAGATGAAACAGCTTTACGCCACTCTTGAGGACAAGGAAAAGGAACTGAGGGAGTTTATACGAGCCTATGAAAAGGTGAGTCGGGTCACTATTCCCATGGTGCATTTCTTCTTCTTCTTTGTCGTGTGTTGTGTTGTTTCTCTCAGCGTCATTAAAGACGACGACGATTTCCCGGAAGGAGTTCAAGAGAAGTAGATTTGGCCTCTTTCCCTCCAGTCGCCATTAAATCCCGCTCCGTCTCATTTTCACGAAATGCGGTCGCCAGGTCTCTCCAAACCCAAACCACCGTCTACCCTTCAACCTGGAGAAATCCCCCCGAGCGCACCTTAATTGACGTTGTATATACACCCCTGAAGTTGCGCACCTGCACACCGCCTAGATAAGAAAACGGATGCTTTTACATTGCCCCCTCTATATATATCCATCAGTACGTAGTAGTACACTACTACTACGTTACTGTTGTACATTTAATAGGATTACACCCGATAGGATTGGGCCTATGATGATCAAATCCATTCTTCCGGGTAACCCGTAGTTACTGCCAAAGGTCGGGCAGCCGCATTTCTCTCTCTATGCGGCAGCGGTTTCTCTCGTATCATTTGCCCGAATGGATGGCGAAACAGATGTGCGCGCCCAGTGGACGACCTCTCTCTCTCTCTCTCTCTCTCAAAAATCCAATACAGTCGAGTCGACTTGAATGGCAGCGAAAGAAAGCTCTCTGGAAGTAGGATGCAACCCGTCAACAGCGAAAGATCGATCGTCAAAAGACGCTGTAAAACGCCTCAAGGGTCTCCAGATCTCTGTCTAGAACGTCGACGTCATTTGACAAAAACAAAAAAAGCGAGCCTTGATTGCCACTTGGATAATCTGCGACATTGAAGTTTCCGATATCCTCATCATCAGTCAGTCCTCTAGTTCCCTTTATAATGCTGCAGCTCGAAAACAGATCGATACTCTTCTGTCTTTCATTATCTTCCCTAATTGATCGCGCGCCGTACAGTTCTGAGGAATTGAAAACTCGGAATTCGGAGAAGAAACTGATTCAATCTCGGCGACACAATGTGCCGCCTCTATGATTAAACCATCCTGATTTAGAGAAATATATCTCTACTGTGTTGTTACTTGTCGTTAAACTGAAATGGATTGGATGTTTGTGTGTGCAGCGGATGCGGGAAAGCGAGTCGGCGCTGCGTCAATTAATTCAAGAACGCAACGAGGCAGAAAGGGAGAAATGGACGATCCTGCGGCACGCTCGAGACGAAGCCGAGCGATGCCTGGCCATGACAACGCAATTGACGGCCAAAGATGCGAAAATCGACCAACTGCAGGAGGAACTGGTTCAGGTATAGATTGCCGTCGCCGTCGGGAGTCTTTTGATCGTCAACTCGTATAAAAGGACGATGCCTTGGACGATGCCGAGATGAAAATGGAGGAATTGGTTTATATACGATGTAGGTTCGCATGCAGCTGAGCCGACAGCAACAGCAGATAGCCAACAGCAGCAGCAGGCGGACGTCGCCGACGGTGATGGCGATCACGTCCAACAACGGGGTCCAGCACCAGCAGCACCAACATCATCGGCCGCCCCCAGCAACGACGAGACAACGGTCCAGCATCAGTTCCATGGACAGCGCTGCCGTCGTTTCGGACGCTTGCGACGAGCCTCTTTATTCGCGGATCGATCACAGTAGCAGCAACGAGAGTCACGCAGCCGTCCCGACCCCTTCTTCCTCCTCGGCAGCAGCAGCAGCAGCCAACAACGGTAAGGTCAATTCGAGTTAAAAGCAGTCGGGCAGGCTCTTCGATTGTTCCTCTTTCTTGCTCATCATCCAACCCATTGAAAACGTAATTAGTAGCGCGTGCCGTGTCCAATCATCACGATCGATGAAGGGTCTTTCGGTACAGCAGTCCATCAATGTGCCAATCACGTAGAATCACTTTAACGGCATGAACATATTGAAACATTTTTGATTTTGATTCCTACTCTATTTTGTATCATAATAATACCTCGTCGCACATTATTAATAAAAAAAGGCGCAGCTTTAGCAGCAGCTTTAGTCGATCAACTGATGGCTGACGTTGATTCTCTTTCTATGAGTTCAATCGTGCCCGGTAGCCTCCGTAAGTCCAATTCTCCTATACCTATACGTACCATCAACATCATTTTCGTGAATGACTCCTCGGTTTTTTATATTTTTATTTCAAATTCTACTTTCATTTTTTTGTTGTCGTTTTTATATTGTGTATTTGTTGACGTACAGCACACATTTTGCATTGTTCGTTTTTTTTTCTATTTCTCTTGATCCAGTGTCTGCCGGCACGACGGGTTCCGGTGACGTCAGGAAACCTGATGAGATGACGGGCCAGTCCTTGGCATCCGACTCGGGTTGGAAGTATGTGGCGCTCTCTCGTCGCTTGACTCTTCTTTCAGTCGCAACATCTCTCATGAAAAAAACTTTTTTTTTTTTATCTTTTCTTCTTTTGATGGAAAATAAGGTCGACGGACCAATTGAGTTTGGCCAGCTTTGGAAGTAAAACTCTCAACAAATTGACTTTCAACAAATCGATGACGGGCAATGGCGGACCTTGGGGCAGCATTTCTCGTGTCTTCTCACGGGCCAGCAAGCAGCGCAAAACCCTTGATCTCTCCATCTACGAAGGTCAGAACGCACGATTTCTTTCTCTTTCTCTTTGGTCAACAGACGACTCTCTATTGGTCGTCGTCGGCGGCACACGTCGCGTGATTATGACGGTGCATTTCCGCGTGTCGAATCACATGCTGTTTCACGCTTGACAGATGTTGCGTGATTTCCAGTAACAAAAACACCAAAGCCCCTCCAACTAGTGTAGACAAGAAGAGAAAAAGTTGACGCCCAATCGCGGACGGACGGAACTTGTTGCGGTCGTAAAACACACAAGCAAACACCCTTTGTCTATATAGACGACGGCTCAATTGAAATGTTCCAGTATGCATTAGGCTGCTACCATTAGCTCGAGTGTGATCGGATACAGGAAGTTCATTGGAGGTCGATGGCGAGGTTAGCGAATCAAGTTGCCCATACCGCTTGAGATGCTGCAGTGTCCGGTTTTCTCCATTCGTTTTTAATTACCAACAGCGATGCGGCAGCTGGAACTTGATACATATATACTCCTCCTATTGTTTTAATTGAAAATGTCGACAATGGTTAGCATCTCTCTCTCTCTCCTGCTGTTTGTTCAATCGTTAATATTCCACCAGTGGCGACCTTAATTTGGTCTAGGGACAGGAGGTGATTGTTTGGTGTAAGCATTGGCGTGATTGGAATGTTGTTTGACAGGTCCAGCAGCTGCTCAAAGGGATTCGCGACGTAGTTGGTCGCCGAGGAGTTCATTATGCACAACGCCGCTGACGGAAGAAACGGTAGCCGACCGGTTCCGATTCTGGGACGAAGCTCAGAGTTGGGCTGTAGAACGTTGGAAAGCTGGGCATGTCCTGGCCTGGTTAGAATTCGGAATGGGCATGGGCCGTTATCTATCCGCTTGTGCTGAAAACATCAAAAGTGGCAAAGTTCTGCTCGAGTTGACGGACGTCGAGCTGGAAGCCGGATTAGCTTTGAATCACGCCATGCATCGCAAAAAAGTTCGCTTAGCCATCGAAGAGCGACGGCCCGGCCATCCGGTACGTTATCCGCTTTTGTCGACACTCGGCAACTCCTGGGTGGCCAGCGAATGGCTAACCGATATCGGACTGACTCAGGTATTATGACGCGCGCAACACGACCACCGCCACCGAAATATTCAATCTCTTAATACTTTTGTACTCGATCGGATTATTCAAATAGTATTCAGACACGTTCCACGCCTGTTTGATGGATGCCCGTCTACTGGATAATTTGACCAAACGTGAATTGGAGAAACACTTGGGTGTGACTCGAAAAGCTCATCAAACTTCAATCGTGCACGGCATCACCTTCCTCCGTATGATCAAATACGACCGTCAAGCGATCAACGAAAGACGTAGGCAGTGTGAGGAGATCGACTGTGATCCGCTGGTGTGGACCAACCAGCGCTTTATCACCTGGGCGCGGGGCATCGACCTGGCCGAATACGCCGACAATCTCAGAGGTAATATCTCATCGTTTCAGTTTCCACATTCCTACACATCTTTTCATTTCTCTTATGTTGTTTTTTTTTCGGTACGTAGAGAGTGGCATTCATGGCGCTCTGGTCGTTCTTGATCCGTCTTTCAATGCGGATGCCATGGCGGCAGCAATGGGCATCCCAACATCCAAAAACATTATTCGACGCCATTTAGCCACGGAATTGGAATCGCTCGTCCAAATAACCAGGTACTATTCACAATTTTCTTTTTTCTTTTCCAGCCGGCTGAGTAGTTTTTAACCGTTTTATCACCACCATCAGGGCTAGATACGAGCAACGGGCGCGACAAGCACGACTGGAGCGGAAGCGTGTGGAAAAAATGGATGGAAATGCCAGTTTAGGTCGAAACTTGTCACGTTCCTTCACCACCGGATTGGCATTGAGTGGAGCCAATAATCACGACGACGTTTACGGCCGAACGACAGACGCATCTAACGGCATGTTTAATATGAAATCGAACGTCCGAGTGAGCTTCCACGTAAGAATCGTAGACGCAGGTTACACCTGTCCTGGGACTTCTTAGTCTTTAATATTTGCTTTTGATTTTAGGCCTCGCTGAGCCGGGCTTTCGGTCGCAAAATTAAACAAGATCGGGCTGCTGCGGCGGCGGCCGTGGCAGCGGCTGGAAATGGACACACGGATGATCGCGACGCCTTGATCGCCAATAGTTCGGACACGGTAGGAGCTCCCGCGTCCGCCAGTTCCTCATCCATTTACTCGGATGCCAGAGACTGGACGCTCAAAAAGTCGCAAGCGGACAAGCACCGACGCGTCAAATCTAGCAGTGATATTGAGAACATAACAGTGACTAGAGTTTAGCTTTGTTCTTGTTTGTTTTTTTCTCCGTACCGGCTAAACTACTTGTTGAAATCATAGGGTTTTTAGGTTTGTTAGCACCCCACCCAATTCTTCACTTTTTCTCATCATCCTCTTTATTGGTTTTGTTCTTCAAAGGATTTAATATTTCTTTATATATAAATACCGATTGGCATCGGATCGGTGATTGTTGTGATGAAAATTGTTTGTACAATTTTTTCTTGTGAGTGCGTTGTGTGAATTTCTGCGAAATGGTTATCCGGCCGCGTCATGAACTAGTCACTCGACGGCAGCCCGGTTATACAAATTATATATACGAATAAACGCAAAAGTTATCCCAAAAAGGAAGGGCATGCTTGTATTGTTAAAAAACCTGTATAATTAAGTCGAAAAATGTTGTAGAAAATGTGCGGTCGGTGGTATAATAGGATTATAAAGGAGAGCTACTCAAAGCTCGGAAGGCACTTCATTAACGTGGAGAAAAAAGGCAATAGTAGTTCTAGAAAAATCTCAAGCTGGAAGAGAATTGGTCCCTTATTTTGTAAATGCATAGGAATGGTTTCATAAGCTTTACGATGATGATGCAGCCTCAGAGTTGCGTTTCTCCTCTCGGCGATGGATCCGTTTGTGGGTAGACAAAGCAGATCGTACGGAGAAACGCGCCTGGCACTTTTGGCATTGATACGGTTTGTTCCCAGTATCTGGCCGCATAAAGGAAAAGTCAACAATGGCGGTCGGAAGTTGAAACAGAAACAAAGTCTCTTACGGGTGTTCATGTGGTCCAACAGGAACGGCTTCTGTTTAAAGGCGGCAGGGCATTGATCGCACTTGAAAGGCTTCTCGCCTGTATGGTTCCTCATATGCACCTGCAGAAAATGAAAATTCTCAGAGTTGCTACTTCAAGGAGCTTCAGAAAGTCTTACAAAATAAGCCGTTACCTTCAACCCCTGTTTAAGACGGAACGACTTGTCGCAATCGGGACACGGGTAAGGCTTGTCGTTGGTGTGGTGGCGCACGTGATAGAGCCATGGCTAAAATCGTACATCAAATTAGCACAAAGATATTACATGTCAACTCCAACAACAAATGAATTATACCGTGTGACAGTTGTATTCGCGATTGCAAAAAATGCATTTATAGATTTTAGCCGTATTCCTCGATTTTGAGTTGTCAAGTCCTTCGCAGCTGTGAGCGACCAGCTCGGAAGCAGCTGGGAAAGATTCATTGCAGTGCTGACAGGGATAAGAGGAACCTCCATCTCGACCCTCGCAAGCGTGCATCTCGAGCAGCTTTTCGTTTTCAAAATACTTGACGCACACTCTACATGAAGGAGCGTTGCTGTCGGCGGCCAAGCTAAGGCTCAATAGATGCCGGGCGCTTTCTTCTTCTTCTTCCTGCTTCTCCCGATGGCGATTCAAGTGAGCCTTGAGGGAAACGCGACTCACCTCTTTCTGGCAAATGTCACACGTTACTCGGGGCAAATTCTTGTGTACCATACGGACATGGTGACGTAAGATGTCACTCGACTTGTACTTTCGGTGACAAATGTCACATTCAAACTGAAATTTCGGGAGGAAAAAACAAGAAACCAAACAAATGAATAAATAAATTAGGAAACGCAAGACACGGTTTCAGATGTTTTACCTTCTTCTCGGAGCTATGACTGTACATGTGCAACTCGAGATACTTTTTGTGTCTGAAACGCTTGCCACACAGCTCGCAACACAAGTTCTTGACCGGTTTAAAGTCAGAATGACGTTCACGGATGTGTGTCCTTAAAGAGCAGAGCATTACGTAAGATCTTCCACATTCCTCGCAATGGTACTTGCGCTCAGTATTTTTTCCCTGACACTGCGCGCGATGAGCCTCGGCTTTTTGTTCAGTATAGTAACTCTTGTGACATTGGTCACACTTGTACGGAGCCACTGCAACGAGCGAAATATGTCGTTATAAAGAGTAAACTACCACTATAAACGGATAGAAATGCATTCTTACGTCCGGAATAAGCGATGTGATGCTTGTAGCTGCTCTCGCTACTGAAAGTTTTATTGCAGTGGGTGCAATGGTAGGTGTTGGGATCAAAATGTTTCTTCTTATGGGCGGTTAATATGGAAACACGCGAAAACTTTTTTTTACAGACGCTGCACGTCAATGTACTTCTTTCTTCATCCTTAAGGGCCCATAACTTGGCTATTTAAAAAATAATAGAAAGTTAGTTTAACCGTGACGTCATCTATATTCTATGTGCTTACGGAAAGTTTCCGCTTCCGCTTCAGATTCCTCTTCTGACGATGAGGACGATGTCGCCACAAAATCGACATCACTATGATGCTCTTCGTCGTCGTCTTCTTCCTCCTCGTCTTCTACAACTGTCGACAAAAACGGATTCTGTGCTGCATCTTCAGGCAAGGCCGGTTCGATATCAGTTTCAACTGTGGGCTTTGCCGATCTTCGACGAAGCTCTTTAGCAGGTGAAGTAGAACCATTTTTATGCACCTCAGGTTTTTCTATAGTTGGTGATTTTGTAGCGTTTGCTGTTACAGCATTAATTTGATCGGCTGAAGGATCTGCAACTTTTACCAATTCTTCTTGCGAAATGGTAGTCATTTCTTGTTGGCTCTCAATAAATGTTTTGGGGTCTGGAACACCATTTTCAGATGGGATGACAACACCTTTTTCATTATTGTTATTTCCTTCAGCTTGTTGTTTTTCAGTTTGAGCTGATAACAAATTTGGTAGATCTGCATCAGAAATTGGTGTTTGAGCTTCAGCTGGAGCAAGTGAGTGAACACTCAAAACAATTGGTCTGAATTCCGGATTAGGGCTTATGCTCCTCTTCCCTCTGGATGCTCTTTTCTTATTGGTTTTCTTGCTATTATTGTTGTCATCTTCATTGTTGATTGCTTGTTCATCCAGACCTGCCAACCTTCTTCTTTTTGAGGCCCTTGTGGTTCTTCTTCCTTCAGTTTCTTCAGTTTCATCATGCAAACTATCTTGATTGACAAAGCTTTCTGAAAAGCTTCCTGGCGTAAAATCAGCTTCTTCATAATGTCTTCCTTCAGCATCATATTCCTCGTCAATTGGTTCTTCTTTGATCCCTAATGCAATATAGGCATTTGATTCAACTTGCGCCATCCTTACATTTTCATCAAGGCACTCATGGATCCTTAACACAGGTTGGGGAATCACCAACATCGGCTTGGAGGTTTTCAATTTGGCCAATTCATGGGAAGGCACACGTGTAGACTTGACCATCCTAGTATTCCTACTGGATTTTGGAGGAGAGAGATAGGAGCTTCTAGTTCTCCTTGGTTCCATTTCTAAAATATGTATGAGTGTCTTTTAAAAACAGGTTGTATACAATCGAAAGCAATGTGAAACCCACCTGTTGAAGGTATAACCACGAACGATTATAAAACAAAATAACAAACTCAAAAAACAAGGAAGAAAATGTAAAAAAACACTACTACATCTACATCACACAAATGTCATTGGCTTGGGCCAAATATGAACTCAAAATCGCCTTGTGCATTATACTCAAAAACGCTTCGGCCGAGTGGTTAGTAGTAACATGTCGGCCGATACAACGAAAATGAGAAAGGGAGGAACTCTTTGAGGAGCTTCTCCGCTAGAGGGCTTTGGGCGGGCAAGTGGAACGAACGAAAAAGGGCAATGATTTCTATCGTAAATAACTAAATGGAGACGTTTGAAAATATCGAATAAAGAAACAAATAACATAAAAAAATGTTTAAAAAAATTGAAATAATTAGTACTTTTGTGGTCCGAACTAGGTAAAGAAGTATGCAGCTCAACAAACTTTGAGACTCTGAGAGAAGAACAAAGAGCGGGCAATTCCGGTGAGTAGTAACTGGCAGCTCTCTTCATCGCCTCGGGCAGCTGGGCTTTACGTCGGAAGAAACGGATGTTACGTTGAGGCAGCTAGAGGTAAGCGACCTTGAGTTAAAAGGTAACGCTAGCACCGTGTACGTAAACAATTTCCACTTCCCAAAAAGATTACCGCTCTATTTTTTTGCCCTTAAATGAATGACCAACGAAAATCTGGCTCGTTGTCATTTCGGCCAATTTCTCCAAACTTTTTAAACGTGTATTTGAGACATGATTAGATTACAGTTTTCCATAACCACTACCAACCACCATCTGAACAACGATCAAAATGGTTTCATCCATAGTGGAGGGCGGCAGGTGAAGCGTTGGTGAGATATTGAGCGCTATATACAGGTGAGTCACATTTGTGTTAGGTACATTTCGAAATTCGAGCTACATAATCCAATGAGCTCATGTTCTCCATATTAAAGCTAATCGAGTGAGTATGGTGGAGTAGGATTAGTGTACAGGAAGTAGACTCCAGAGGCGCTAATTATGTAAAAAAGTTCATTATGGAATTGTAACACAGAAAATGTAAATTATTGAAATTACTTGTGAGAAGTAAACTCGCCCATAGAGACGCAATTGGTTTTATAGTTCAGGTCCTTACAATCATCACATAAACCGACGTTGAATTTGAAATAACTGGAACATCGTGACGACAAAAATTTTCTGGGGCCGGCTAAGATCGATTCGATGAAATAATGCGTTGAACGACCGTGACTGCAATGAACTGAAATAAACGTGTTAAATTATATAAATTCAAGCAGTGAAAAACTCGTTTGTAATCTTACTCAATGAATCGTATTCCGTGTTCCAAAGGCAGCCGTACTGCCAACGTCCTCCGTTTGGATAAAAATCTGCATGACCGATTGGACTGGCTGTTCCCAAGCCAAGGATGTTTGCGTTCGTGTGAATAACATCAACGAAGTTTGCGTCAGCCGAACTTAAACTTCTTAACTTCTCGATTCGTTCGTAGCCTCCTGAAGCCGGTTCCAGCCCAGTGATTCGCGCAAGGCGTCCCAAACGAAGGGAATTGCCAGCGGAGCCGGCGACATGAGCTCCCAAACTGTAGCCAATTACATGGAACGATGATGGAGACGTTCCGTGGGATATCAAGAAGTCCAAGAAATTGGCTACATAGATACCAACTGCTGTAGTGCTCAATGCGGCTCGAGCGTAGTTGGGGTATTCAGCTAACGATTTCCAATCAACCGTAATGACATTGAAGTCACCCAATTTCAAGTACGCTGTGATTACAAGGCAAAAGATTACGACATTGTCAACTAAACTTAAATATACGAACAAATATACATGCACGAGTTTTCGAAGCAAAACGATCATTTGTTCCATTTCCGCCGAATCCGTGAATAAGAACTTTGACCGGTTTTAAATGATCGTAAGGTGACAAAGCCAAAATGTCACATCGATTAGTTAACAGTTGCACGCCAACAACTGGATTTCGCCTGCATTAAGAAACTGCAATTTATAATATACCAGTAAATATACACATTTGTTATACACATTTCGCTCAAACCTCGTCCAAAGGTAAAACCGAACGTCGTTTAACTGTGGTGCGACATCCGTGTAAAAAATTTGACTTGCGATGAAAGAAATCACTCGATTTGATAGGGTGTCTTTTTGAGGTATCAATAAGTCTCTGACAGTCATCTGCGATTCGGATCGATCTGCACGAGAACCCTATATAATTAAACTATGGAAACATGTAACAATAACACTTCACTTACGAATGACTACAAAAGCCAAGAAGAAAACGAATGGCTTCATGTTTCCAAGCAACAAGTTGAACTATTTTTCAATTTCAGAGCGATGTTTGTTGTTGCTTTATTGCGCGATTGTGCGCTACTGCAAGAACTTTAGGATCTGCCATCCAAAGTATTTCAATTCAGGGAACAAGGCTCTAATCTCAAGGAATTCAAAACCTTGAAGACAGATTTGTAATTGAATCCCAGTAGACTACATACAGTCGACGCATGTGACAATAAGTTGGCGGGTGTATTATTTATATTTTCATTTCTGTAAATCCCATAGGAAAGAACATAAGGGAGGGAATTCGAAATGTCAAAGGATTGCCTAAATGACTCGAAAGGGAAATACAGCTAGGGGAAACGCGCTAAACTTATATCCCCACGACGCCGAACTTGAGGCCTTTTAAACTGAGAAATATCGCTCCAGACAATATTGTTCAAATATTTATATATTTTCTTCCATGATGTCACAATTTGAAGGGGGCAGAAATCACTATTCTGAGATTTAACGATCCTGAAATACAATTCTAACTCGTCGAACCTAAAAAAATAGCCTTTTTCTCTTAACACTGAGTCTCACGAATCTTAAAAGTGCACTATTCTGCGACCGTGGAAAGACATCCAGATTCAGATTAAGCTCATGACTTTTTATGTGGAGTAGGTAAATCATCTTGACGAACGTCACAATGGAGCATCATAGACGATTATAATAAGACAAAGTACGTAGCAGGATTTTAAGGTCATATTTAGCAACAAGTCAACAATTCGAACATAATTTTCATCCGAATAGTTTATACTGGATATTGAAAATCACTCAAATAGATTTGGTAATGGGCAGGCCGAGGACAATCGTCTTCTGGCCTTCGCGACCGACTCTAGTTGAACAGGTGACAACTGTGTTGGTGGCGATTGTTCCTAGCAAAGAAAACATTGTGGTCAACGGAAGCCGAAAAGTTTCTGACTCAGAAATCATACTAGATTGAGGACTGTAGTTTCATCCGTCTCTGGTTGAGCTACAACCGGAATAGGCTTGCAGACGATGCAGAACTCGATTTGATCCGGCAAGCAACTGCTGTGGAAAGCATGGCGACACTGGAATGCAGTAATGGCGGGAGTGGGTCCGTTTTGAAGGGGATAATTACAGCTGCTGCAGCGAGTAGCACGCAAGGCAACACCTTTTCGTGATTGACGACAACGCTGAACTAGTAAATGATGAACATCACCCTGAAGAAGTCGGGTGCTGATTCGTAACAATGTAGTTTCGTATGTATAATTATCCAACAGGCCTATAAATTATGAAGAGATCATCAGCACGTCTTCACGAATTTAAATAACGTCAAGAATCCTTACCCATAATAAGCTGTCTCAGATCACCTAAAGTGCCTCCGGTCGTCTCAGGGTCCTCAATCAAACGAGGCAGTATTTTACTTAAACTTATTTGGCCTTGAATGCTCGTCACCACTCTTTGAGTTACTTCTCTCAACCCTATACAAAACTCGAGACTTAACGAAAGAACTAACTATTGGACATAGAAGGCCACTAACCTGAAGTGATGCTAGTGACGTCGGGGTTGTTCTTGGCGTTTCTCTGGGGAAGAAGAAGTTCGTCGAGGAGTGTCAGCCATACTTTTTCTCGTTCAGTCTCTGTCAAAGAATTGGCTTGCCGTTGGCAAAAATCAATTACTGACTGAGATGCGGCCTGGAAGTTTGACCAGTTGTTTGGTAAAACAAAGAGCTCCTTAATGGCGTCTTGAAGCCGGCCGAGTAATAAGTCGTAAGCAGTAGTGACGTCACCCTGACGCTCTAAAATTGCAGCTTCGGCTTCGATTAGGGAAAATTTGCGGCAGATGTTTAATAAATGCGGCAAATGCTGGACGTCGACAAGTTGGACGTATGCAGTAAGCCGTTCAGGCTCTTGCTCAGCCATAAGTTCCGAGAATTGCTCGATCCACTGGCCTTCATTGTTCACAATAACAGTACTTGTAGCCAACTCATCTTGGCTTCTATTATATAAGAGGAAAGAAAACTGCTTTAAAATCTTGTGGCGGCAGAGGACTGCAATATATAAACCTACGACAACTCGAGAATCGCTTCAAGAAATCTAAATTTCTCGTGAGGGGAAGTCGTTAATGCGTTAACCGCTTCAACGAGCAAGTTAGGCTTGTTAATGGCCAAGAAGAAGGTCAAAGTAGTTGGGTTTAGTTTGACTAGAAGTTGAATGTGTTTAAGAACGGCTCGTTCCATTTGCCGCACGCTCGAGGCGGCCAACGGATCAACGAAGACATTTCGCAGAAATTGAAGAATGTCTCCATGTCGCGATGTGTCGTCGACGTAGCACTCAAAAACCTTTTCCCAATCTTGGCGTAGCTCGTAGATATACTCGCACACCCGGTAGCTAAGAAATTTAAATTCGAATGACTTATATAGTTTGTCTTCATGCAAGTCAAAAATATGCTCACAATTTTGCAGACTGGGCTTGTTCGAGTAGTTTGTCTTCGTCTTCTGTCCCCAAAGAAAGTTGCCCTTTAATCTGAAGTAGTTGAAGTAGCGCTTGTTGTCTCTCTTCAAATCTACTCTGGACTTGGGTCTCCTTAGAAGATAGTGAGCAGACTAAATCCACTAGTTGTTGAAAAAGACTGCGATCTAAGTGAATGGAATCGTGACGGGGAGAACGACTTATCTGTCGCGCTATGAAAGTGAACAGTGAACAGATCTGGTCCGGCTAAAAATATTGATATTATTACGATTTTTAAAAAATATTCTATTTAACAATGATTTTGCAATAATATTTGGTACCGAAAATTGAGAAGAGTTGATCATGATTTCCACCAAGATATCGATAACTCGTTGTTGACGCCTTGCTCCCATTTCGCCAATAAATTCGGATTCTTCAAAGGCCAGTGAAAGAGCGTTAAGCAACTCTTGGGTGTTAAACTCCAGTAGGGTGCGCAAATAAGGATACGGAGGCTCGTCGTCTAGGGCCCGTTTGCTATGGAGACATGTCAAACTTGTAAGCACCTGATGTTTGACTTTTACACGGGAATCCTCATCGATCTCTCCGACGGGGTAAGCTCGGCCGGCTAAACAACATGAAATGTAGACCAATACGACGTGGCCCAACTTGAGATCTTGTTCGGAATACGGCGGCCCTAAAGATAAAGGAGAGTCAACAAATTCTGGTAATGCAATTAGTATTTTTTTAAAATGCGATTGAACCTAATTTGACTGCTGCTTGAAGTTGTTTCATTAAGTCCTCTAGCGGGGAAACATAATCGTGAAGTGCTCTTGTATTCACGTAGAGGTAGGCGTGATAGAGCCCCTGATTGTGGGACAGGGTCAAAATCTGGTGAAGATCCAGACAAGAAACATCGACGTGGCTAATGCAACGTTCGAGGGCATCCAACCAGCCCTTATCTTCATAATGAGCTACAAACTGCTGCATAATGGAAGGAGGAATAGAAAATAAGCGATCGTTGAGAAAATGTGGCTCCAAAAGCTGCAGGAAAGCGATGCGAGCT
Organism: Ceriodaphnia dubia; assembly: GCA_022539655.2. NCBI lineage: Eukaryota > Metazoa > Arthropoda > Branchiopoda > Diplostraca > Daphniidae > Ceriodaphnia > Ceriodaphnia dubia. Next base: position 961,047 of record JAKUCG020000249.1, read on the forward strand.
GCTTCGAAAGGAGCAATCATCGGATAAATTTGATCGAAAAGCAAAGTCCTGTGATAGAGAATGTATCAAGTTAAGTCTCACATAGTTCGCCAAAATATTTTGCCTACGTACTCTTTTCTTAGTTGGATGCAAACTTCGATGCATAGTTCAATGACTGTACTGGGATTTCGGCCACTGCTGACTATTGCAGGCTCTTGTGAAACAAGCGGGACTAAAACGCGTTCAACATATTCGTTGAGAATATCAATCTCCTGCAAACAAATGACATTACTCGTCACATAATTACATGCTATTGGAAAGGATATACCTTATCTTTGAGTTGCCTCTTGCGCTGGTTTGGAGTGCCCTTCAACCCGTGCATGGCTTTCGCCTTACCGTGCAACATGCGCATCCCCAAACGAATGGCATCCTCGGGTCGTGACTGCGAAACAAGTAGGTCCAGCCTCTCATCCCATTGCCTTAGACAAATCGAACGCAAACTAGTCGAGCAGAGCAGAAGCAGTTGACCAGCACAACTGGCCATCGAGTTATAGTACGCTTGTGTACCCACACGAGCCTACGTGATATGAAAACGACTTAACTTGGAACGATTTACAAGAATAAGGCTTCAATTGTATACCAGAGCTTCGCTGACGTTGCCTCCCGTGGCAAGTCCCTGAAAGAATGGAGCGGAGGTTACTAGACCAACGCTAGAAACGTCGACGATATCAACAGATTCTTGAGTTTTGATGTCAACAACATGGACCTGTATAATTAAATCAACTATAGAATATACTGAAGAGAAACATCATATTTTCAACTTTCCGACTACCTGCTGATCGGAATCTAATAGAGCGAGCATGCGAGGATCGAGCCACTGCATCCCTCGAAGGTTGAAATCAAGTTGGAAACGGAGAAGAAGATGGTAGCGGATACGACGGCGATCATCATCCATGCTTAGCTGGATAAAGTGAAGCTCTTGTTGGCGGCCAAAAGCCAAAACAGGCTCGATACTCCTTCCTCGCTGTTGGCTATGCACAGCCACAAAGTGCCAACCGATGCAGGGTGGACTCAGTGAATCTCCGATCAAAGGTTGGCTGTAAATTACTTTGGTACTGGGCCGGATTTGTACAATTAAAATCTGAAATGTTTATAAAATAAATCATATGAAGAAAGGAAGCTAAAATAGGTTGATAAAACTTACTTTTGAAAGTGTAGCCATGGCGACAACGACTGATGATTCCCATTTAGAATAAATATCAAAGATTCCATTTAAATCTGGTGCACCACTTCTTAACGGTTCCACTGCACAAACTTCTCCTCGGCTTCCAGAAAATAGGCAACGTGTATCAACTCCTCGCAAACCTAACGTCCTCTTAAAACCCAACTCGAAAACGCTGCCTCCACTATCGCATAGAAGAGCAAGGGTGGGTAGGTCTGTAAACTGATTGACGGAAGGAATAACAGAATGACGACAAGGGCAATCGCAATGATAAAAAAAAGAAATATACCTTAAGATGAAGAATAGCTGATTCAGGTGGATGGACGTCGTTTAAAGTTCTCACTAGCTTCCCGTCTTTCATGTCATACTCAAGTATGTGACCACAAGCATTACCAACCAGTAGCCTGCTGTGATCACAGTTAAAAGCCATTGCTGAAATAGCATTACCCCATCCATCAGGAGACTCACTATAGAAATCAAACATAAATTTATAGTTTTAAATAAACTATGAATTTGAAAGTGAAATGAAGTACCTTGAATTTTTTTTACCCAGTACATCAAGTGTGTCAAGGAACCATTTTAAATTTTGTGTAACATCGAACACTAGAACCAAACCATTTTTTGTTCCAATACCAATCCAGGTTGATATCGTCAGGCATGTTGCCTCTTTAGAATTCAGTTTGGACTACAGTTGTTAAAATATTACTATTCAAAGGAAGTGGCTAGTTAAATTAATATAAAATATACCTGAGCAGTAATCAGTTGTGATGAAATTCCTTTCAGTACAAGCTGTTTGAGTATGATACCTTGTTCTATCCGCTTATATGGTGTAGGTGGTAAAGAGGCGGGTTTTGGATCAGAAAGGGAGTATTTGTCTTCACTGTCAACTGAAGCTGCCCCAGAAGAGTCTAAACTATCCAATTGCCAGTTTGGCTCCTGTATTCAATTAAAAAAAGTATGCTTACTATATATCAGTTCTATTTCAATGTTACTCAAATAAAAACAAATGTACCTCATTATGCAAATCCAAGTCCGTGGAGGATGCTGTCTCGTCAATAGAAGACGTTTCGAAAACCACATTCTGTCCGTTTTCTGGTGCGGCCAAAACCTGGGATAAGCTGACATAAGTACTCATACTCTACGATTTTAAATGTAAAACTAGAAGTAACCCGTACATCAGGCTGCGGTTCTTCATATTCCGACATCCCCCTTTTAAATTATATATTTTTCACCCAATGTTTCGAAACGAAGCCAGTCTTCGTCGGTGAAAACCACTTCCTCAACACAAACGTGAGTTCAATAATAAAAACAGCTGAGAGCTCCGTGCCTCCGTCATCCGGCCCGTTTTGACAGTTCTCCGGTCTCCGCCTACCAAATTTCCAAGTTCGTCTGCTCAGTGGGATAAAAACATTGACTCGATCGCCTGGTTGACTTCCCATTGAAACAGGAAGTTATTGAGTTAGGTGTTATGTAAAGTTGTAATTTAAACCATACAATCATGGCTAAAAGTCTAGAGTCCCCGACGAAATTGACAGAATTTGCTCCTCTAAATTCAGAGGCACAGCAGCCTGTCGGTATCCGGTCAACATTTGCTCGCTGGTTTGGAATTAACAACAAAACTAATCCTCCCATCAAAGAAGGGGTTGTTGCAACATCTGAAACTCCTCTTCCACCCTCTCGCTCATCTAGTCGGGATGATATTTCTCAGTCTGGAGAGTCAACAGTTTCATCTAATCTTACATACTGTGAAGGGAGAACTCTAGTCAGTGTCCTCACCAGAGTATCCAATTTGCTGGCCCAGAAGGGAATGTATAGCGAGGCTGAATTCAAGCAATACTGGATGCCTGATTCTGTTAGCAAAGAATGCTATGAATGCAGTTACAAGTTCACCGCACTGAGAAGACGTCACCACTGCAGGATCTGTGGTCAAATATTTTGTTCCAGATGCTGTCACCAACAAGTCCCTGGCAAGCTCATGGGCTACTCTGGAGACCTAAGGGCATGCACTTACTGCTGTCACATTGTCCTGTCTTGTCTGCAATCCATTGATCCATCTTCAGATTCCTCTACTGACCTGAGTAGGATTCAGGAAGATCTCCAGAAAAAGCTGGCTCTTTTGCAACCCAACAACACCTCACAGAGTTCTGAAGGATCGCAAAGTAGTGGAGAGCAGAAGAGTCGGAATATGGTTTTGAAACGCAAAGTTTCCCTCAGTTTTCAAGAAGAACGCTTCGCTTCCGGAGCCGCATCAACCCAAGCTCTTTTGTCATCAGCCGAAAGAAAAGTTCTCCTTCACGATTCATCTCAGCTTAAGGTATTTCATTTAGTAAAACCATAGTTATTTTTTCATTTTTAATTCTGAAATTTGCATCGCTTTGCTGACAGACTCTTCACGAAGAAATGGTACATCCACATCGGGGAATCCTGCTGCAAAATCATCGCTACAAATTGCGAAGCATCACAAACTGCTGTGTTGGTAGTGAAATAGTCGACTGGTTATTGGTTCAGGATAAGGCCAGCTCCCGGATTCAAGCGACAGTCATCGGCCAGGCTCTTGTCGACGCTGGTTTTCTCGAGTGTCTTTCATCGACCGAACAAACTTTTGTCGACGGCTATTCTCTTTATCGACCCAAAAGTAGTGACATTGTCCCATCGGTAAACGATTTACAGAATCAAAGCGAAGTTACCGAGGTCGTCGAGTCCGAAGATACCCAAGAGCCGCTCTGGGTTCGTCAGATTGGAATGCAAGAGGATCGGCACTATCATGTCCAGATCAACGAGGGACCACAGTCGGCCCTTCGTCCATCAGCGCAGCTTCCTAACATAGATACAGACATGATGGATAGTTTGGGTCGTCGAAATGAGCAACAATTTCTTCAACTGCCTTCCAAGAGAAGCGACGAATTATCCCTTTCGGCTGAGCTTAATCTAAATCCAGCGGCGCTGAGTTCACCGACCGTGCCTCAAGCCGAAGCTTTTGCCATTCCGCTGCCACCGCTGACGCAAGAGTCGCGACTCTTGGCCGACATGTTTGAAGAGCACATCCAAAGACTCATGAAGCAACTACTCAGTTGGCAGGGCCTTTCTTTTTCGTGGGCCGACGTCCTGATGCCTTTGGTTCACAGTCTTGCTTACACCGTCCGGCCTGACGTACGAGATGACGACGACGAGATGGACATCCGACAGTATATCCACATCAAGAAGATTCCCGGTGGGACCAAAACCGATTCGAAGATTATTCACGGCGTTGTTTGTTCAAAAAATGTCGCCAACCGTTCCATGCCCAGGTGGTCACACGATCCCAATATTCTATTGCTAAGCTCTGCCATCGATTACCAACGTGTCGAGAGCAAACTGATATCATTGGAGCCACTCATGATGCAGGTATAAAATTAGTTATTTTAAAAACAATAGCTGAATCAAAATTAACTATATTGTTGATCCGTAGGAAAATGAATATTTGAAGAACGCCGTGGCCAAGATTGCTGCATTTAAGCCCGAAGTATTGCTGGTGGAAAAGGTGGTGTCTGGTTTGGCCCAGGAGTTTCTGTTCAATTTGGGCATCACTTTGGTGCTCAATGTCAAGTCGTCAGTGATGGACCGGGTCTCCAGATGCTGTCAAGCAGACATTGTACCGTCCATCGACGCGCATCAACTCAGTCGTCCGAAATTGGGTTCCTGTCGTTTATTCCATGTAGAGACTCTGACGCTTGATCGGGGCAATTCTAAAACGCTCATGTTTTTCGACGGCTGCCAACCGAGATTGGGCGCCACCGTATTGCTCCGCGGCGCCAGCCATTTCGAACTTCGCAAAGTGAAGAAAGTTTTCAAGTTTATGATCTTTGCTTGCTACAACGGCCGATTGGAACGCGCCTTCTTGGCCGACGAGTTCGCCATTCCTAAAATGCTTGGCTCAGCGGGAGCGGAAATGTTCGACGGCACGGATGCTGGACCCCACTCGGAAGATGCTCCACTATTAGACAGCACCCGCCTTGACGACAACTTCACTTTCGAAAGCAGCAGTCTGGTTATCGTTGACAGCGAGTCGTTGATGAGCCCAGAGAACCCTGGAGATAACTCTTTGATCCGCGCAGCTGGGCAAGTGCGTACACATAACGACGATAACACCTCGACCGATCTCAGACCTGTTCAGGAGCTGGACGATCCTTTGCACGAATATTTGCGCATCCGCCAAGGTGATCAGTCTCTCAGCTCAACGCCCATCCAGCAGCCACATCACTCCATCAGTATCCAAAGTTCGACGCTAGCGACGAATTCGATGCTCTTCCGCAAAGCCATGGAAGATACGATCCTCTCCATTTCTCCACTTATTCGCCACCCATTGCCGTATCTGGAGACGGAAGCTGGACGCAATGCGCCTCTGCGCAAGTACTTACCGGAGGTGCTATACTACTCGCAACAGTTGAAGCAGTCCGAGTCACCGCCACGCAAGATCCGCTACGGACAGGAAGATAACACTAACGGTGAAACGCCGTCAAATGATCCGACACCTGAACGGAATTCGATCCATCCCTTCTTGCGGGCTAGGATCACGCCTGCTATGTCGCAAACTGAACTGCTGGGGCTCTTGAGTGATTTCCGAGCCCGCGGAGTCCGTCCCGGCTGCAAATTGCCGGATCAGGTAGTCAAGAACAAGTTGTCGCTGACGACTAGCGACGATTGGGAAAATATCGCTACAGCAGAGGACCAACAAGCGGATGGAACTGGACTTAGAGATTGTTTGGATCCTTTCAATCTACAAAGACTTTGCGCTTTGTTCTCTAGCTTCTGCCAGGCCGGATCGGCCGTCGCCCCTCAATACTGTGTCGCACCATGGTAGAATGATCCGTTTCCCTTAAAAAAAAAAAATTAATAAATCTGTTTTGATCGATTTCGCATTGCGTTTCAGGGTGGTCGAGATGGATTTCTATGGAAGAAACGATATCGCACTTGGAGGATTTTTAGAGCGTTATTGTTTCCATAGTAACTACTCTTGCCCATCTGCATCGTGCCAATCTCCAATGGCATCGCACGTCCGCCGCTTCGTCCACGACACTTCATCTATCGTCATAATTATTCGGCAGCTGGCGAATCCAGTTAATTGCAACGCCGTCGCATCTGGCGCGACTTCCGCCGACGATCGGGCAATCCTGATGTGGTCCTGGTGCAAGAAATGCAAACAGGCAAGTTTTTGACAAGAACGATTTGATTTCACGAGTGCAACTTTTTTCATGCCATTTCTCATTTCATTAGGTGTCGCCCATATCGACCATGTCTGCGGAAACTTGGCATTTCAGCTTCGCCAAGTACCTCGAACTACGATTTTACGGCCACGCCTACTGTCGACGCCAGCTATCCGCCCCTCATTCGGCTCCAGTCTGCGCCTGCCCTCATCCGCTGCACACGGAACACTTTCATTACTTTGGCTGTCGGGATCTTGTCGCCTCTTTCAAATATTCGCCAATTACTCTGAAGGAAATTGTTCTTGCTCAGCCAGCCATCGCCATATCACTAGAGCCGGATCTACTGCCCCAACTTATCGAAGAGATCCGCTTAGTGGCTCAGTTTGGTCACGGTCTCTACGCAGCCATTGGCGAGTGGTTGAAAGCGCTGACTGCTGAATGTATGGGCACAAAATTAGAGAATCAAATCGTCGCCATGGTGGAGCAGCAAGTGCAGGAGCGGTCGCGCTTTCGAAAACGGGTGGAAGAAGTCCAGTTGATGCTGACTTCTCCCAATTTGCAACAAGCATGCTCGCCAGGCAGTGGCGAGGAGTCGTTGTGGCTAATCGCAGACCACGAAGTCTTGCTTAAGCGCATTATCGCCGACACTGTTTGTTCGTGGAACGGACGACTACAGGAAATCGTGGCCGCTAAGAAGAAAGAAGACAAGTCTTCGGCCTCTAAACCCTCACAGCGTAATTCCCAGTCGGTTGAGACTGATGCTATCGACGCCAAACCCTTTCCACCGGCACCGCCCGTCTTTACCATCTCACCCAACTCTTCTCGTGATGACTCGGCACCGGATTTGAGCCGTAAAATGAGCGACCACAGCCAGTCTCCATCTTCGCTGTCCAGCTCGCCTTCCAAAAGCCCCTTTCTACGCCACAGAAGCAGTGGTGAGTTGCAAACCGCATCGCCCAGCGTCCAGTCGGAGCAACACGCGGAATTGACAGCTCCAGTGGAACATCGCAGCCGATCCATATCACAAGTCAGCCACGATCCTTTGGAATCCAGTGAAACAAAATCGACAGCTGCGCTACCAGTGACTCCATTGCAAAGCCGAGTTTCTCTAGGAACTCTCTTATCGATGACTGGGCCTGGTCCTTCGTTGCTTACGTCACCGTTTCCGTCAACCGAACATCATCTTTTGCCGCCCGGCTCCTCTCTTCCGCTTGTCGTTTTTCAAAACGAGCCTTCATCCATCATCGCATATGCTTTGGCTTCGGTGGACTATGAACAACAACTGGCCGAACTGCAAGCAGATCTAGCAGATCAGGCCGTTCCATCCTCCCCGACTCGTACTTCATCGCCAATCGGACCGGATCGATGGTTCGATAATGTCGAACGGGAAGAACCAGGGTCAGTTTTATTCTTTTTCTTATTATGCTTTGCATACTTATTTTGTTCTGTATAAACTTAGCGGTCGGAGTTATGGATCAACTTCCGCTACGGGGATTTCCCAAGCAGCTCCGGCCGGAGCACTGGCTTCAAACCAACATCTGGAAATTCAATTTAGTGATTCATCTACCAAGTTCTATTGTCGTGTCTACTACGCTGAGCAATTCCGTGCTCTGCGCTCCAAAGTCTTCCCGGCAGGTGAAGAGCGCTTCATCCGCTCGTTGGCAAGATGCGCTCCATGGGCTGCTTCCGGCGGCAAGTCCGGTTCCACCTTCTGCAAAACCCTAGGTAATGGACAAACAAATTTGTAGGTCTGACTATGGAATGTTAACAGTTTTTTGTGGGTTTTATGATTAGATGATCGCTTTGTTTTGAAGCAAATGTCGAAAATGGAAATTCAATCGTTCGTCGATTTGGCACCCAACTACATTAGCTACACCCACCGCGCTCAAAGGGAAAATCGCCCGACGGCTTTTTGTAAAATAGTTGGAGCATTTCGCATCGTTTTCAAGAACGCACAAACCAACGCAGCCAGCAAGCAAGATCTCCTTGTGATGGAGAACCTTTTTTACAAGAGGAACGTCACCAAAAAGTTTGATCTCAAAGGATCAGAGCGAAATCGTTTGGTGTCGGCTTCTGAAGCGGAAATGAACGATTGCGTCCTCCTCGACGAGAACTTTGTGCAAAGTTTGTTCGTTCTCAGTCTCCGTTTGTGTGCTCAGTTTAATAACGTTTCTTTTATTGTCCAGTGATCTGGGACAACCCTCTTTACGTTCGGGGTTACTCTCAAAGCGTCCTCAACAAAGCCCTTAGCGCTGACACTCAATTCCTTGCCTCTCAGCTCGTGATGGACTACTCTCTCTTAGTCGGCATTGACGAAGAGAACAACCAACTTATCGTTGGTCTTATAGGTATGAAACTATTTCTCTTTTTTTAAAGGTTCCATCAGAGTTGCTGATGTTGTCCTTTGATCTTCTCAGATTACATCCGCACTTTCACTTGGGACAAACGACTGGAAACTTTTGTCAAATCGTCTGGCATATTGGGTGGTCAGGGCAAGATGCCAACCGTGGTGTCTCCTGAGCTTTATCGCACACGTTTCTGCGAAGCCATGAACCGTAATCGTTTGACTTCCATAAAACGTCAATTCTAGTACTAACATTTCCCTTTGTTTCTTTTCAGGTTATTTTACTTCTGTGCCTAGTTTTTGGGATTAAAAGCGCGGTGTCACGACCAAACATGCAACTCTTCCATAGCCATCTATTATAGGCCTACTTAATCGCATTTTGTAAAGATCTGTACAGTAGTGAAAATCAAAATTTTCTGAATTTAAGCGAATTCTACTCTACTGGAAATGCGCATATCTTTAAACGTATTATCCCCTTTTCATTGTTATATTTTTATACCCTAAATGGTTTATTTAGATATATTAGCCATTGGCTCCATAAGTAAAACAAAAACCTCATCTGTTGTTTTGTTAATTCGTATTAAGGTCAAATGATATCATCCCGTATACATTGTAGTCGACATCACCAAATAAACCCACCCCAGCTTGTGTTTACTCCTAAACGCCACAACTGGTGAAAGATCTAGCAGAATTCGTAGACTCATTTATTTGTATCAATTTATTAGACAATTTGAGGGGATTTGAGAGGGGAAGTTTGTTGAGCTCTCATTCATAGCGACGAGTCTTTTTCAGATTTGGAGAAGTTGTAAGAATCAGCTGTACTTTGTATATTGCCTTGTAAACAGGGCTTAGCCTTGACAAATTAAAATCGAAAATAGTAGGAAATCCATTATGAATAAATATCTTGCGCAAGTAAAATGCGCACTTACCGTAATTTGACAGAAATGTGTTGTCGGGCGAAACACGTCCGCGTCACCGAAATAAGACGATTTGTAAAAAGAAACAGAATTATGAGAAAAACATCTCTATCTCAGCTCTATATAACTACTTGTTTACAAGTCCATGCATAATAGAATGTGGCCAACTGACCGCATAGAAATCCATCTCCGGAATGGCCGTTTTCTGTGTCCACAAAGTGGAAACGCTGATAAAACGTAACAGATCCATCAAATCATGGTGTTCGAAATATGTGACAGACGTTATGATCTCTTTTCAGGCGGGCGTTAAGACATATTAGTCTTAGTTTTATTTGCATTATTTTTAGAACAACTTGCATAACACAAAAAGTATTTACCGTTAAAGACACTTGAAACAGGTCAATGAGCTATTACCATTAGTTTTTTAACCTACCCTAGCCCCAAAGTGCGCTGAATTCTAATGCAGTACTTATTAAACTAAAACAGATAAACACACCCCATTAATTGCTTCCTCAATGAAATAATAGTTTATTTTATAAACTTTCAAACGGGAATTTAAATTTGAATATGTTTATGGCATGTGCAGCAAATACATGAACGAACTCTGGAAAACGAGTTGATGGTTTCATCTGAAGAGAAATCGTTGTGACATCCTGTCCATCAGTACATTCACCAGAACACTTCCCATCTATTGGCTCCAAGCACATATCCTTGCAGGTAATAATAATTGGGGGGTGAGGGGTCGTCTCTTCCCCAGAATAGCAAGAAGCTTTACCTTTGCCATTTGATAATGAACATATGCACGAATACCTAGAGCTGCAAAATGGACCACAAAAGGCAAAACATCATCAACGAGTTAATATGATTTAAGAAGATAAGAAAAAGTACGGTACTTGTGAATAAGAATTGAAAGAATTTGTACGAATTTTTCGTCGCCATGATCGGAGTGTGCAGTAATGTTGTTGGTCTCATGAAAGTTCATTTCTTCATGTGGAGACCCTTGGGTAGCATTCGAACATGAAGCGGGACATGTCACGCTGATCAATAACATTGTTAACGCGAATCGGGTTAAAAAAACTGTCAAATGACAAAGAAAAATTATTCACATGATGGTACAACTAGGATAAATCGATCGATTGACCAATGTCTTGCAGAAATTTTTACAATTGAAAAATCAGCGGTTGAAAAATGCAGAAATTTTTTTACATTTGAAAAATTCCAGATTTGAAACAGAATAATGCAGCGAAATACAAGACAGATTCAAAATATTTCCGCGGTGAAACAAGAGAAAAACGAAATTACTTGAGAGCATGTTGAAAGCGACGAAGTTATCGACGACGAGGTCGAAGCAAAAGTGAGCCATTTTCACAGAAGAGACCTAAGCTTATATACCTGCATTCCACGTGGACAGCTAATCGAGCCAGACAGTCCAGACAGTCTTGCTCCTACAGGGCACTGTATTTTGACGATAGCACTAATTGTGGGGCGATGTAGGTATATTCCGTACAGTAATAAGGTAAACCTACCACCCATCTCTCATCAGAACTATCCCACCCATCTTTCACAGAAGGCTCTACGAACTCCATATTTCTGAGTACCCTTTTCTTATGTTATGTCCTTTTATGTCGAAAATTTACAAAAACACCAGTTTACAGAAGAATAAGAAGCAAGTCAAAACATTGAGTTTTCAAAAAACATAAGAAAAAATCCAAAAAAATCTGAAAAAATTCGCTGACATAAGGTTTTGAAAGTTGTGTCTTATGCTATGTTTCATTCTTCTGTAAACTGGTGTTTTTGTAAATTTTCATGACATAAAAGGACCCCAAAACATAAGAAAAGGGTGCTAGTCTGAACGGGGCTTAAGAGCAAGTCAAAACTTTGAGTTCAAGCACGTTGTGTGTTGGTTTATGTTTTTATATTTGGTGATAATGTGCTGAATAACTCTATTTGCGTAAATACTATATACTAAACATTTTATTTTTTTAAACGCACTAAAACCAAAATGTTACTTATATTTTAATTTCTGTCCCCACGCCAAAAGTTGTTAAGGTGAAAAAAAATGACTGAAAGGTATAATAGATTCACTCAAATATCTTGCGGCCGACCTAGGCCAAGAACTTCACGGTACGTTTTTCCTTGTTTATCCCAACGCTATACGCGCCAAATTTTCCGTTCAAATGTGACAGTGGCAAATATTTCAAAAGTAGTTCCTACAACAAGTACGAGGAAAAAGAAAAAAGTTCATCCCAAAGGCGTATGCGTTTAATTGTTTCATGAAAATAACAATAGCTTTATTTCATTACAAACAAGATCAATGAATAGTAATAACATGATAATTGTAGACACGGATGACTTGAGCACGCGTGCATGAATAAAAAAAATTGTCTGCATTGAAATAAACTTTCTCCTCAATGATAGTAATTGAAGAAAGGCGCGGCAATGTTTACTTCCGGTTTTAAATCTAAACATGATTCTCCTATGGCGAAGAAGCCAATTAATGGACACCAGGGCTCATTTTGTTCCGATCTACAAAACGTTCCACAGCTGTCATTCGGAAATGTGTAGCGTTCCAAGCACGAATAGCTAAAAGATTAAAATTGAACAAAAAATTCTGTTCGATATGTCTATATAGGATTGAAAAAAAAATAAATAAAGCGCTACTCTGTGCAAGACTGGTCTTTAACAGTGATTGCTATGTTGGACGTGTTAACTCCAGGGCCGAACAGGATACCAATGACGTTGCCGTTTGCGATTTGTGAAGGAAAATCTTTAAATGACGACACAGGATGAACACTTTGCTCGGCTGAAAAGATTACAAGGACCAACGTCGTCAAAGTGAAGGCTCGAATCAAGAAAACTAGCAAATGATAAAAGAAAAAATTGGCTAACTTATTAAGCTATAACACAACACACCCCAATTAAGCCCAAGCAAATAATTTTTTTTACGATTACGTCTGAAACATGAAATAATGCAACACAATAACATGAAAATCGCAATTCAGAATAGAAGTACCGTAGAAGAGATGTAGAATTACCTGTCTGCATGTTGAAGCAAAGTGATCAGTGGGAGTGTCGAAGCAAAAGTAAGCCACTTCGACAGAAGAAACTCAGTTTATATACCTGAGCTCCACATGGACAGCTGAACGAGCTAGATGAAGCTCCTGCGAGCACTATGCGTCGATGATGAGGTGATATCTAGTACCTGGTACGAAACCGAAGGGTGAATGTACATCCCCCTTCCCTTTTAGCAGAATAAACGCGGGAATGCTTGAAGCAAGAAAAACGATTCTTTATGTAAGTGAGATCTGACTGCTTTTGAAATGAGGAAGAAACTTCAATCAGGCTCAGGCTGCTTGATAGCGTCTCACAAGACCTTTTATTACATGAACGGGGACTATTAACAGACTGTTCAATACTACTACTTTCGGCAATAATTCCATTTAAGGAAGTACTACTGAACCCAATCGGCAACAATAAAAAGTAAACTAAGTTATCGCGTTAACCCGTTGACCCAGTTACAGTAAGAATAATGCCTGGGAAATGGGATAGCAGTCTAATTTTGTCGTCTCATTTTTTTAAACGAATCATCGACGAAAGTATTGAAAGTCGAAGAAAGTGTTGAATAAATGTGTTCTATATAGTTTAAACTATAATAAATGGACGTAAAAATTTTTATCGAATGCCAAAGGAGAGTGGCGCAAAATATTTGAAGACACGAATATCTAAAGATAAGTAAAAAGTTTTAGCTTTGATTATGAAACTAGGTGGTGCGAGAGGTGCATTTGAATGTGGCGTTTTCGTGTCTATACTGTAGATTTACATAAGAAAGTAACTGTCACAGTTTAACTAATGGACATAAAATCGTTTGTATTGAATCACAAAAATGAATTACGCTTACAAAGAATAATCAAAGATACCGAATTACAGATACAAATATCCAATTGATCAATACAAAATGGGATTCTTGATTAAAAAACTATTTGGAAGTTTTTAAGGACTTTCAAACATTCATTCATTTCACAATTGCCGCTCTCGCTGGTGGTGGTGCAGGTAAGTCCCGAACACTCGGGCAATGCTTTCTCAGAAGTGCAATTCATTTCACAACGGTCATCTGAAGACGATGTCTGAACGCACGAATAACTGTTCAGTAAATAAAATCTCTAAGAATATTATTAACATAATTGGGAAAAATAATCAAAACCAATACTCGCAGGACACAGCCGAATCTATAGAACAACCATGAGAGTCGCACGTGGTTTTAAAGGAATCATTGAAATGTAAGCGCGTGACGCTTCGCTTTAAGTGACCTCCGTTTTCCGTAGAGGACATCTCTTGGATACGACCCTGTCCGGCAGCACAGCTTGCTTCTTCTTCTTTACAACTGTCGGTGTTCTTACTCTCTCGACCGTTATTTGCTTCGTCTTCAGATGGAGACACCTGGATAGCGTTCTGTTCAGAAAAATTGACGCCGACCAACACCACCAGGGCGATGACTCGGATGAAAGAAACTAGCAAATTGACACAAATGGAACTGATATTAGACACTCATCATATATTACAGCAGCAGCGTTGATTTGAGTCAATCAGTTAATTTCACGAATAACAAATAAAAACACTTAAAAACTCGGAGCAGAACATTTAAGCAAAATCAAATAAAAAAGTTTAAAGACAACTCAAAATTTAATGAAATAAAAATTTAATGGAATAAGGGTAAAAACTACCTGACAACATTTTGAAGCAAGTGTCTGAGTTGATGCCGAAACGAAAATGAACGACATCGATAGCAACACCCATCGCTTATATACTGGCGTTCCACGTGGACATACGAACAAAAATGTTCTTGCTCCTAAAAGGCGCTATATCGACGATGACACTAATGATGGGGTGGTACTGAATACGAATTTCTGTTAAGAAACAAAGACAGGGCGGAAACCCACTATTCCACCCATATTCACCCTCCAGCCCCACTCTAAACGTTCCTCATTAAAGGAAGGTGAAAATCAGCGGTCAAAGCGATTTCAACTTCGGATACGCTTTCAAATTCAAAGTTTTTCAAGTCAGGCTATATGTCTTCTTTTTTTTTTCTTTTATCCACAGTCCTCTGTTTTTTTTTAATTTTTCTGGCAAATAAATCGTAAAATTTAAATGGACTGGAATTCTAAAACATGTCAGACGCTAATCTATCGTTATGCTTTTTAGTATTCCTTGTTGAAACGGTCAAAACCAACAGCTACGTTAAAGGAGATATATATCAACGCGCTTGTCCACTGATTTTGATTTTAATAAACTTAAAGCTAGTAAATACGACGTATAAATATCTTGTATTTACAACAACAACAAGAAAAACCCGTTGTAACATTTTGTAATCAAGGGTGCCCACGGTTCCGGCACTTATAAAAAGACGGAAAATCTAATTTTATAATAATAGTGTCACGTTGACGGAGTTTGAATTTTTGATTGATTTACGTTTCATAAAGGTAATGTCCACCATCAGTAAACCCTGTCCAGATTGTAGGCCGTCTGTCGCACTCTGATTTAGATTTGCGTTGTAAAGTAAATAGTTATAATAGCTCCGAACCCTCCAAACAAAACATGTCGGCTCTTAGGCTTCGTTTAACAAAAGATAACAATTTCAATGGATTAACGAAAGGGGCAATTTATTAAGTCCAGACAAGAAAAAGTGGACAAAAAAGTAGAAACGGACGTCTAAAGTTTGATAAACAACAAGGCATATAAGATGAAAATACGATAACGGAACAGTTGGAAAAATCTTAACTAAGTAGGTTAACAGTGCTGACTTCACATTTCAAATTGCCACATGCTTCTCCGATGGAAATGCATTTGAATATTGGGCACTGGGGCGTTTTCGCGTCTGGGCTGCAAAGAATCTCACAGCTGGCCTGGAGAGAAGGTATGGGTACGCACGAATACCTGACGGTATAAAAGAATCATCGTAAATAAAGGGTAAACAACCTAGATGATTAGATGCGCACCAAAAATTAATCCTCAACAGAACTATATCACCATGTCACTTACTTTTTGCAGTTTGAATCCATAATGAGCGGGAAAGGCCTAGCGATGCCTTGGTAACTTTGTCCGCCAATGTTGTTGTTGCCGAAAGGGTTTGGTGCTCCGTATGGCAGCCCTTGTTGTATGTTCTCTCTGACGGGATAGCTACCGATGTTGCTACCGTAAGAACTCGGTGTGCCATATGTCAATCCTTGGTATATATTCTGTCCGGCAACATGACTCTTGATGAACAACATCACCAAGGTGAGTTGAGCAAAGCAAACTGACAAATAAATGCGAATCAAAATTCATGGAAATTATCATAAAAGCGAATCCCGACTTAACGTTTCAGCACAGATGGGCGCTTTAATTTTTTTTCATATAAACTACAAATAAACTATGAAATAGCGAAGAATTATGTTTCAAAGTAGAAGCAAAGGATAATAGTCACCGAGAGAAAACTAAATCAACTAGCAGCATGTATGTTGTACACGCGCACTCCAAATAGAATGATGCGACACAACCAATAGAGATTATTCAAATCAATTGCAGAGAGATGTGATCATAAATAAATCAATTACAGTAATAAGTGTTTTACCGGAGAGCATGTTCAAGAAAAGTTTTGGCGATGATGCCCGACAGAAAAATAAGTCTTGTCGACAGCAAAGATGATCGCTTAAGTATGTGCGTTCCACATGGGCAGCGATCGAGCCAGACAGAATTTTCTTGCTCCTAAGAGACCCTGTATAACGACGATGGCGTTAATGATATGGAGTATCTGTGCAGGGACGAACCCACCCACCTTCACCACCACCCAACACCTCATCGGGATAAAGGAAGGCAAATTCTCGAAGTGGGGAAATAAAGGGCTCATAGGGTATAACCAGTTTTTTTTTCAAACCCGGAACGTGGTTATGAAATAAGGATGTTCGTTTTTCTCGCCTATCCTCCATGTTTTTAAATCTTTTATTTGTTTTATATTTTATTAATGTGATTTAGTTTGAGCATGCGTGGCGTGATTCTGGAGAGATTCACTAACTGACTGTTCAATACTACTAAACATTTTAATCTTGATACTTTTTCATGACTTGTAGATTACTGGATTAAACACCACGTATGAAGTAAATACAACGTGTCACAATTTCGTCATAAACGCTGTATTGCTGCTGTAAAGTAGAGTTGTCGGGCAATGGTGAATGCAAACATTTGCTTAGCGTCAAATTCTGAGTAATAGCCAGCTATTATACGTACGTGAGGATACGAGAGAAGCGGTGAACGACGCAAGATTCTTGTTTCCTTGGTGCAATCAAATAAGCGAAACAAGATTTTTTCCAAGCAATTTTTAACGTGCCCTATTTTTCAAATCTGGGTTATTACATGCTTTTCCTCAGACTCCTAGAATAAACAACGAGTCTACAACTTCCGTAAGAAATATCCTTTATGTCAAGGGCGTTATTAAATTCTTTTGTCTATTGCATTTTTTACGTATTTCAAGCCACTAAACAGAAAAATTAACTAACAAAGCAAAACGTGTCGGTTGTAGTGTTCTCTACAAAAATTCTCGAACTGAATGGAAGCTTGACCCAAATACCGGAATCACGCGAGGCATAACAGAAAAATGAGAGACTCGCACGACATTCAATTAATGAAATAATTTACTGTGTTTTATTAAATCCGTGACGAGAAAAACATACAAAATAGTGGAACAAACGGATAAGCAATGGCAAATACAATTTGAGATAGACTTTATTATTTTGATTAAAATTTAAAATTCATTTTCTCGGGGTCGAGGAAGAACATTCACATGCACAGTTGTGGCATAGACAGGGTTCTTTAGAGATGTATTTGAATGCCTGGCACATCGACGTTGTCACCTCCGGACTGCAAATGATCTCAACAGCTGTCGTTTAACGACGGTGTCGGGACGCACGAAAATCTGAGGGCCAAAGTTAAGTATAAAATCATCAGTAGGCATACATTAACATCTGTAGAAAAAGGAAAAGTAAACAAAACTATTTTGTGCAAGACGAATCCAGACTGAAAAGATTGGGAGGAGTTGGAGACCTTGGAGAGATTGGAGAGAGAGGATCTTCGGCTTCCTCGTTGCCAAAAGTGTTGTCACCGCCACCGCAGTTTGCTTCTTCCACTTCAGTTGAAGGACTTTCCGTGATGGCAACGCTCTGTCCGGCAAACGAATCATTGACTTCATCTACTTCAGACGGGAACCCTTGGACCATGCTCTCTCTGCCAAAACAGATCAACATCACCAAGCCGATGCGGAAGTACATAACTAGCGAACGAAAAAATAAAGATAACGTTACACAACAAACCACGATCAAGGTAATTTAATTGATCTGAGAAAATCTGTCATTCTTAGGTAGAAAATATAATAAAATCCATACAATAAACCTCAAACAACTTAAAATTACAACACTGAGAACGTATAAACCACGCTTACCTGACATTGCGTTGCAGAGAAGTGTCGAAGATGATGTCGAAGCAAAAAATGAACCGCACAGACAGCAAAATCCTACGCTTATATACCTGCGGTCCACGTGGACAGCTGATCGAGCCAGACAGAATTTGTCTTGCTCCTAAGAGACATACCGTATATCGACGATAGCACTAATGACGAGGTGATATTGTCATGAACCCCACTACCACCTTCTAGTTGGAATAAAGAAAGGTGAGAATAAATACGAGAATGTTCGAACCGAATAAAACGCGGCTTAGGGGATAGAAAAGCTGTCTAAAAGCAAATCGAATCAGGCTGCTTTTATCACACATTCCTTTTAGCGCATTTCACAGCAGGTGTAATGAAATTTCAATGCCACATTCAAATAATTTAATTAGGTTGCTACAATTCCATCAACTTGATGGGACGTTTGAGACTGCATTAACGCAAAATGTGAGCAAAGAATTCTATGCTAACGGAGACTTAATGCAAAGGCACTGCAAATAGATACGGTGAGACATGATACCGTACCGCACAGATGATGCTGATCAATTTAAAGGAATAAGCGGGAAATACGTTGTCAGGGTTTGCGCAGTAGGTTACTCTCGCAGTAGCTCAGGTTGGTGCAGGCTTGTTCCTGTGGAAGAATATTTCTTCTGTTAAAACGGCCGTAGCAAATGGCATATATAACTTGTAGCGTGTACCAAGAAGTTCCAAATACATTAACAGTTGTCGAGCAGAAGATAGCTTATAGAGCCTATACGCCCGTCCTCTTTGATCGCCTTGATGTTAGAATTGGAGTGTTTGCAGTTTAACCAGTGTTATTGAAACATCTAAGATATTAAGACGCCTATAAGGAGTTCTCTATTCGTAAAACTGACGATTTTTAATAGTTATTACGGCATCTCATTTCTCGGGAGGAAGCTTAATCGATTTCATGTAACGACACTAGCCAGAAATCTGACATCAAAGCTTCAGGCCATTCTCCAGTAAGCTATAAAAAGCAAGGTGGAATGATTAAAGATGTGGCATTGCGAACGTGTCTCACCACGTCTACAGGACAGGCTCTTTCTTTCACTATTCAACGCCGTCGCCCGAGATCAAACTAGTACTTTAAAAAATCTCAAGAAAACGTCATGGTTTTAGGTAAAGATCGCTTCTACTCCAGTGCCCAGTCGTCATTCCGCTTTTAATCCGTATTCTTATCGTGTAATCAAACCATGGCAGGAGGTAATCAACGCGTCTTCTCGTTCCTCTGGCTAACGACCTCTACCCATTTCTTACTGTCGACGATGCCGGCTGACTGCCAACTATTTCCAACCTACAACAATAATGCTGCTGCTGCCTACATTATGAACGCGGGGATCGATCGTCCGTACAGCCCACCTTTTTTGTCGCCGCCGCCGCCACCTCTCCATTCCAAAAACGAGTTCCGTCCAAACGTTTATGGAACCCAAGGATCTTTGGTTGGTAATCAGCAGTTTGTATATCCAAACGGCGGTCAGCAGTTGAACTACTCCCCGCCAAGCAGCTGTTTGTCATATCATTGCTACAGATCTGGATTGAAGTCAAGCGACGAGCCCGTAGATGAAGTTTCTTCTGCCTCTTCTTCCTGCGCAAAGAAAAACTACTTCTTCTGTGCAGCAGATCAGCCGGCAGCAGCTCCGATGATGATGGGCGCCTACCCTTACCAGCAGAGCCAGCAGCCAAAGTACAATGTTTGTCCAGCTTATTTTTGTAAAATTGTCAAGTCTACTGGATGCGATGCATTCGAGTGCTTCATGATGGAATGATCGATCATTGTTATTGCCATTACACAATTTCTTTCGTTACAAAACTTATAGAGCTACTTCCTTACGGTACTTGATCCTTACGAACATCCGCGTAGGGTTTATTGCGTAATGGGTTTACACAGCGCGACGTAGGATGGTTATTTTTGCTAGCAGCCGAGGAGAATGATGATTACCCGGTTTTATTGTTTGTTTATTCGCGCTCGTCTAGTATTATTACTGTGAGCCCGGTCTTGGGAAATATCCGGCCGGAGATACAATGTAAGGCCCTAGGCAACAGAATGACGTCCCCTGGGTTTTTTCAGTAGACGTAACACGGCACTCTACTTCAGAAATTCGTACAAAGCGAAAAGAAGAGAATAGAAATAACCATGCCTTGTGATTTGGAAACTGATTCGTAACCTTTGCTCCGACAGCTGACAAGACTTTATTAAGAAACAGACACCACAGTCTTTTGTTCGGAAACGGAAACCATTCCCGCACGCGTGAACCTCTAATATACACACGAGACGGAAATGAGTTCTCGGTATACAGAAACCTAACAAATAATTCTTTTTTTTTTATCATTATTTTTAGCAAATATGTACATCCTTTTTTAGCGAATCCGGTTTTTACTGGCTTTAGTTCGCATACCGATACATCTCGTTTTCCCCTACCAAAAAAGCAGCTTTCTTTCTAGGATGATCTTGTCGGTACGAGAATGATAATAAGATTTGCTTGAAAGCACCGTCGCCGGTATTACTTTAAGAATGTCGTTTATTTGATGGCCTCCTCTCTCATTTTTGAAAATCCTCTCTTTTCAATGTGTTTGGCACTAAACCTTTGCCGTTGCGTTATCCCTAAGTTATTCAACGACATTGTCGTCCATCCTGTTGTCGGCTGGTGTAGTCAACGGCAACCAGAACGTCAAAACCCTGAAAACTCGGGAGCTTTCTTTGCTGTCTCGCTCGCCGGGATCTTCTTTTGTGGGGCTAACAACAACTCTCCTGTCTCGATCTCCAAAATAGAAGCAGCAAGGAGCATCAGCTTGGTTGGATGAAAATATAGCCCACTTTGAGAAAATCCCAGAGCGGAGCACACGGCGCTCTTCTATTCTTTATTCTCCTCACACTTTTGCAATTCAAACACTAAAAGCGCAAACAATAATTGAGTGCGCGCAGAAAATAGAAACGGCTTCTATATAAGGGTGAAAGCGGAGGTTCACTTTCTTCCTTCATCTGACTTACTAGGATAAAGAATAGCAACCATTAAGCGACACTCTCTTTATTATTCTTTCTTGTTTTGATTCGGTCCGAGCGGTCGAAATCTTATACTTTAGAACGGCTTTGGCCCGTTTGCTCCGGTCTACTTCCATCACGCCCTTGTGGGCGATGGTGTCGTTGCGTCTTTCAGCTCTTTATTTACCCTCGTTCAGTCTCTAGATAAATGACCCTTCGAACGAGCTGCGACTGTGTGTTAATTGACTAATAGCCGGCAGTTATTGCAAAAGTGATATGCATTTAAATGATGCGACGGGCTTTTACCACGGAATGCGAAGATGATATGCCATATATATTTAAAAAACAAAACGCGAGGAACATCTTACAAAGTTTTTATAAGGCCGTCATGACGTATTTCGTCTGGACCAGAAATCACGCCGCCACGCATGGTTAGAAACGGCCTTTACTTACGTTGTCCAGGAGATGGCTTTTGATGACTAGCTTTAACAGAATAAGTGAAAGCTAAATGAAATTCCACTTGAACGACAAGAAGGCTTTGTCGTGAATAGACTAGCTAGACCATTTCCGGCTATTGTTGCAAGTTGCGTCATCACAGTTTTCGGAAAGGGCACTAGGAACGATAATTGAAAGGAAAGAATAGTTCTTTTCATCTTTCTTTTTTTACGGGACGAAGTCTGGTCGTAAGTGAAAAGAAAACAAAAGAAAACTTATAATGGAGATTCGTCCGTTCTAGGAATTTGTGTAGGGTGAGTTTCTGTGCTCGTGTCTGTGAACTGAACGTTCTCAATTGCAATTCCATCAGCTATTTGATGGATATATGCGTATAGTAACTATAGTTCCTGTGCAGAAGCTACTCATGCGGTCGATAAAGAAGGGAAGCCTGTGCGGATGCCACACACGATCTGGGGATGTTGCTGTGCAGTGATTCAGAGAGTGACTTAGCTGTGAAAATGCAGCCTTTTGCCTCATCAGGTTAAAAGCAAAAAAGAACTAGGCAGATAGGGATAAGTTAAAATAAAAAGGCGGCCGTCGCTGTTTCCCGATTTATACGGAGCTCGGGGTAAGCTTTACGTTATTCAATATTGAAAAACACATTTAAATTTAAACATAACCATTCTGACTACTTCCATAGCTGCGATAAGCCGTGCATCATCGTGTGTAGAAACTTACTTCTAGAGTTTGCGCGCGAAAGTAAAAGTCTACGATCAGCAGTTCTACACGCTTGCAAACTCTCCGGAACAGATGTGCTCGTTCGTCTGTTTCCTAACTGAGAAAGTTCAACGATCGTCGTTTCATTAAACTTTTTGGAAAAACAGAGTTTGCAAATTAACATTTCAAATGAAGAAAAGAACGTTCATCTTCTTGAAAGATGAAGTCGTCTATAATGCAAGTTAAGTAGTCTATACGTTAAGAATTAAAAAAAAAAATATTTTCATTTTCTGACAAATATTGACACGCGAATGAGCACACTGAAGTGTGTCACTGCCCATCACGTGCTTAATCCCGTGTCTGCGATGCGGTTTCTTGCGCGCGCGCGCTTCAAAGACTCTCTGTCGCGTCTTGGTTTGGCGGCCTAGAACGGAGACAGCTATCAAGAGCTTACTTACGGGCTACGGAGCCAGACGTTGCTCAGTAGCGCTTCGTCTCTCGATCGCCAGACAAGTCGCCGCAACCAGCTCCTTTCTTCAGAGTTTTCCCCGGTCTGATTCGATTTCTCCATCCAATACCAATAAACCGTGGCTTATAATTCAGGTAAGCAATTCGATTTGTCGCCTCTCTAGAGCGCTCCGTGGTGGAGTTGTCGTGTGTCTACCAAACAGTGACGGCCATCCGTAAAACTAACTATCCCGCGCATTGCTACGTCTGCTGGCGTCGCCGGCAGTAAAGCGCGGTCGTTTCGAGCCTTGATGTGTATTGATGTACGTGGCTATTATCATTGTCGCCTCAATTCCTTCTGCCTCCTAGTGAACGGGAGTGCTCGTCATGGCCGATAAAACTTGCCTATAGACCACCAATCCATTTCGGCCTCGACCGACGTATCCTCCCTTGCCTTCTTTTGTGTGCCGACTCCATCCGTTGCCTCCATGTAGCAGCTTGATTGGTTGCGTTGTTATAGACGTCTCTCTTTTGCGTTGTTTGTTTTCTCTTTGAGCGACGAAGCTTCTCAATATCGATACAAAAGATGTTTATTTCACAACAAGTCGAGAGCGGAAAAGAAGCCGTTGGCATTCCGTCCAATAGGAAGAAACGTCCACAATCAAGCAGTGACGCAGACTTTTCCCTCTGAAACAAAACATTATTTGGATTTCCTTTTATTTGTTACGTCGGCGGGAGTCGAGACGTCATTCAGAAGGTTGATTGGACACTATACGTTTGATACTTGTGTGTCGTAATAAGGACCGGCCAGACAATTAGTGCGGGAAAAAAGGCAACGGTCTACAAGATGTATAGTGTCGGCTACACGTCATGGGCAGAAATCGCACTAATGACGGCACACTCTAGCCCTGCGATAGATCATTCTACAAAAGCCTGATTTTTTTCGTTCCCTTTTCCTTTTTTTGTCTTTTCGCCGTCGTCCCTATTTCTTTTTCTTCCTTATTATTCCGACAGCTATAGTAGTGTGAGAGCCGAAAACCATCAGGAGCAGCTGCTGGCCCCAACGGGGGAGGATGTTCCATCCTCTCGTCTCTGTCTCTCTTTATTCCACATCTTTTTTTTTTGTTTGTGAAGGATCTGATCCGTATTTTGATGCCATTGTTATACCGCGCGGGTGGTTTCCGTGGTTCCGCATATCCAATTTCCCGTTGTGTCCTTCCTATTCGATTTCGTGCAATAGCTCCTTCGTCGTAGGAGCGAGACGTATTAGCCGATTGTCCATGAGGGATGAATAGCTTGTCACGTTTGTATCACGTTGCCTCTTCTTTTGAAATCCAGGCTCATATATATACACAGAGGCACCGGCGAATCCTTGTTGATCGACAGGAGAATGGCGTCCCCTCCCAAATATCAACAACATTCATCGGACAGCAACAAGTTGGTCAACCGTCTTGGACTGGCGACCTTATCGCTGAGGCCGCGCTGGCGCGTCATGGTCCTCGGACATCAGTCGGTTGGAAAATCAGGTACGTTTACATTACAACATTTGTCGATACAGCTACGCAGTTCCTTACGGGCATCGTGGTTACCGGGTCACGGCCGGATCCACTCCAGTCGATTGCGATACCATGCAGCGCTATGGAAACAAAATATACAACCGAACTCTGTAAACTTTGCCTTCCAGTGTTGTCTGGGTATCCGTCTAGCTCAAAGTCAATATTAAATTCTTTTGCTAGTGTGTGTTCTTAGCAAAGACGATCGGAATGAAGAAAACGGAAAATCAAATAGTAATAATACGTATAGCGACTGGACCCAGCAGAGACGGACTACTTATCTATCACGATGAGCCGGAGCTGACGGGCCGGGGATCTTGTTACCCTCTGAGCGATGAGAGTCGTTTTATTCCGGGAAATAACAGGGTGGTAAACACGTGACAATGACGTGCGTGACGCAACTGACGACGATGAGTCGGATGTCCCATTTACGCGCCCATTGACGTCCCGCAAAGTCACGGATCCTCACGTTTCGCATCGTCGCAGACAATTCACGCGAGTCATTCAATTACGCGCCCAACAACGGACGAGTTGTTGCAAGTAGTAAGGGAGCAAGATTAAACCATCAAAATAATGGACAACAATTTTTGCCCTCGTGTTTTTTCCCCCTTTCAAAACATTAAATTCGACTTTGTAGCCTCCAATTTTCGGGCCAATTTATCGATGCGTTGGAGCTTGAAAACCGTCGATCTTCAGTAGTGCCTTTAGCAACTTGAATCTTGCACCACTGAACCCTCTCTGTCGCCACAGTAAGAAGCGAAAAAAAAAAAAAATAAATAGAAAAGGGAAAGAAGCGGACGATAATGGCGAGGAGTCCGGAAGGAAAGTCTACAAGTGCCCAATTCATCGGAAATAGATTGCAAACTGCGTCATTCTCCAACAGACCAAATCAAAAGGGAAGCATCCACATTCGAAATAAGGAAGAGAAAAAGAGAGAGGTAGAGAGTAACCTGAGCGGTTGTCATGGTTATTCCCTCTACAGAGATCAATATAAGTAGCACTTATATTCAATTACCGTCGCGACGAACCTGCAGGGCGTTACACGTGCCTTCGTCTGTTGAAAAAAAAAACCCAATTCGACCTTGATGCAAACATTTATCGCCATCGTCGATCTTTTCTTTTTCATTTCCTCTTGTTTTCCTCTACTTCTTTATTTTAATGAAAACTCCAACAACAATGAGCGTACGTTCGCATCAGTTGCGTCAACAGCAAATTCTTCCGGCCGAATGAGCTTTCGTCGCGCTACTAGGAGCTACTTCGTGTCGCCCATTGTTTCGTTCGATTTGTGGAAACTCATTAGCATTTAAAGTTGTTTTTGACGGTATAACTCTAGGGCGTTCTATCTACCGCGTTGAGTTGTTTATGGCGTTCATGTTACTGTCGAGTCGCAGCGGCAAGAATGGAAAAGAGTAAACAAACTGTTAACGTTCTATACTAGTATACTACTACACCGTATGATGAAAACGTCAACCACCTTCGTTCCAACATTCCCCATACCTTTCATAACATTTCACCAGAATCGAAAGGGAGACATCCCGGCTACGGCAAGAAACTTTTGATGATTTTTTCTTCGCATAATAGGGACCAATACTCAACGTCGAAGAGTCTATTTGTTATTTGGTGTTGCTGCATCGAGCCGATAAGACCCAGCATTGTAACCCGTTAAACTGTACCGCGTAATGCTTTTTGATTTACGTTTTGTATCCAAAGCTATTATAAAAGTTATAAATGTACTCAAGAACCTCCAGCAATCACATGATTCCTCAGATTTTGTCAAATGTAGTTACCCAAAGGCCTCTCTCAAAGAAAACTAGAAAAGAAAAACTTTTTTTATTTATTTTTTATTTGATGTCGTCTGTCATTGGCAGCGTTTGTAGTTCGTTATCTTACGCGTCGCTTCATTGGAGATTACGACCCGAAATTAGAGAGGTGTTACCCCGTCAACACGACGACGAACGGCGATCACGTTCTACTGGAGCTTCTCGACAGCGGCGGTCATCATCTAGAGGTTTGACTGACAACGTCAAAACATTTCATGTCCCCCAAATAACTCATTATCCACGTGTTTTGACAGGATGGTAGTCAATCGGATTTGGAGGCCAAAATTCGCTGGGCGGACGCTTTTGTCCTAATGTACTCGGTCACAGACAAGTGTTCGTTTGACGAGTGCTGTCGTCTACGGTTCCTCATCGGATACAACAAGCGACGGCGGAGACATTTGGTAAATATAAACGCAGCAGCTTTAGGGTATTGACCGACCGCCAGTCGCCGAATTCAAAATTTTGCTTTCACCAATCAGACAGTATTCTCGCGTGTACGTGTTTGCCTTCGTAATCTGGAGCGAACGTGCTGATCGTCCGCATGTTAGTCTCGGTTTCTTTTGACCAATGCGGCCACGACAAATCTGGGCACAGAGAAGAGAAACTCTGGCTTTCATGATATCCCACTTCAGATCTGTCTTTTGTACGTATCTGCTACTTTATTTTCAAAGCTCTCGTGTCACTCACGAGGAAGGAAGAAACATCAAGCTACAGAGCTCTACTGTCCATGCGTAATCGGATTACATCGAGCCGGATTACTTAAGAGCAATCAAAATCAGTGAAATGAGTCACCGAATCGGAGCGTGACAATGTACTGTCTCCTATCGATCGACCGTACAATGAATGACGAACGTATTTTCATTTCCGAGGCTTTATTAAGGATAATACTAAGTTCTTTTAACATTGATCCTCCCAAATCCCGTGTTGTCAAGATAACATTGACTCATTGTAGAAGTCTAGTTAGTTGCATAGCGTGCGCAGTTGTTGGCTAATTATTAACCAAGTTGGCGTTTTTATGTTTGTTTGTTTGTTTGTTTTTTTGAAAATATGTTGATGTATGCGTCTCCAGTTCAGTTCGACGTTCGGTAATGGGCACGGCTTGAGCGCCGAGATAATGGGCTCCTCCCCGTCGAGTGTCATTCTCGTGGCGAATAAAATCGATCAGGTGGAAGATCGCATGGTTAGCACCGAAGAAGGTAATAAATCATTCAGGCCATAAGGCTATTTCTGTAAATGGGAAATATATTTTATCGTCTTTTGGATCCTTTAAGGAGAAAAACGGAGTCGGGACTTGGGATGTGATCTCTTCTTCGAAATATCAGTCCGAGAGGAAGTTGACGTTGCCAAAAGAGTTATGGACGATTTGTACTTTCGGTGGAAGTACAATCAGTCTCACCACCATCACCATCAACAACCGCATCCGCCACTTGCCGTCACGCCGACACATTCTCATCATTTTGGCCGGCGATGTTTAGAGACGTTCGCTGGACGCTGTTCGGCCAATAAGAGCAACAGCATGGACGTCATCAGCGAGAGAGAAGACGGCGTTTTGCCCATTTCTCTTTCTTTAGGTAGAGTACGGTATAGTCCTATTTTTAAAATAAAGCAATCAATTGTTTAATAATTTAGCGATCGTTTATCATCTTGAAATAGAGTCCCCGCTACCGGATGGACCAACCAGCAACCGAACTTCGCCAGACGATAAATTTCGATCCCGAGCTTCAACAGAAGGTAGTCTAAGCTTGGGGAATAAACGCGGGGTCATACGCCATTATGTCCAGCCAATGATACCCGATCAACCAACGATTCCCGTCGCCTGTAACTTGGCTAGCAAAAGGCCTGTCCGTCGCATGAGCATCAGCTTAAGAGGGGCCAACAGCGCCTTCTAAAATTACTTTTTTTTCTTGTGATTGTGCGGTTAATGATTCGTTTAATTGAACACAGTTTTTGTGTACTCTGCTTTTCTCTGTATTTGTGGCCTTGCTTCTTCGCAGCCGGAACTGGCTGAGATAAGCCGCTGGCTAATTTTTGCAAACTATATTGTACAAAACAAAACTGTTTCTACTTGTGAACTTTTTAATTATCTTCTCTACGAAATGTGACCCTTTATGAAAAATTCCATTTATTTCAATCAATATCAAATGAAAATCGAAAATAATAGCATTTTCTTTCGTGACTGTAAGACTCTCGTGATTATCTTTACCTACATATTTTAAGCGTTCCTGATTCATTAACTTTTTTAATGACTTCTAGTGGTGTTTTATTGCTGCTGGAAGTTGTTTCAATGCTATTCGTTTAGCCTTGTTCACACCGGTCATAGTCCTTAAGAGTTGCATTAAGTCGTTTACATGCGACCATATTCGTTAAACGTTGTATACTTACTAAAAGGGTGGATTTAAAATTGGTAAAATCCCGCTGACGCTGTGATGACGAAGCATCATTTAAAAAAAAATCTTAAAACATAGACGGGGCTAATGATGGCGGATTACGTATTCAATATTTTTTGATTTTCTTCCACCTTTTCTTTGATTTCTTCCCTTCTTTTAGGCTTGCATTTTTCATTCATTTATTCATTTTTTAAATATGTAAATGTAAACATTGCTGCTTTGACGCCATCATCCGCAAATGGAATGAACTACTTGCTAGAAACAAGTATCAATATACTGACTATACCTGTAAAGTGTAAACCACTATACCGCGAAAACAGTCAAATACTTGACTCGTTGGCATTCATCATTCTCTCGTGATTTCAAAAGATGGAAGACGTAACGAAGCAAGAGGAGTTGGCCCACACAGCTACTCCCCCAGTCCTTCCATCAACTGAAGATGAGCCAGAGAAAGAATCAGGTGTTGACGCTGACGAAAAACAAACGACGGCAGTCACAAAAAAAGTCAAGATACGTAAAAGAAAAAAGGCTTTGCACACTGCCATAAAGAATCAAATGGAATTCTACTTTAGTGATGCCAATCTGTCTAAAGATAGATTTATGCAAAATGTCATCAAAGATGGACCTGGTAATTACATTTCTTATGTAATAATGCTTACATTTTAGTTGGACTACTATGTACTCTTGCGTTTAGAAATTCCCCTGGAAGTTTTCTTGAACTTCAACAAACTCCGTACATTAACAGAAGACCTAAAAGAAATTGCAAAAGCTTTGAAGTTTTCCACAATACTGAAACTCAGTGAAGATGAAACAAAAGTGTCAAGAATAACACCATTTCGGCCCAAGTCTCAAGACGAGGTTGATGCTTGCACTATATATGTGGTATATTTAAAACACTGTTAGGTTTATTGTGTACTTTTCTTTACTAACTTGATATTTAATTTTCTAAAGGAACAACTGCCACCCCATGCTACAATCGAATGGATCACCAACATATTTTCTGAATTTGGAGGTGTTGCATATGTCTCGTTACCAAAATATAGGGATGGAATCAGAATTAAAGGTTTTGCATTTGTGGAGTTTAGTGACTCTGAGTCAGCTGCTAAAGCTGTAAAAGTAAGTTTATTTTTAATTTGTTTGCAATAGAAAAAAAACTAACCTACAAAAACACTCTTAGGCTTATGCAGCTTCTAATGCATATGCATTACTGACTGAAGATCCTGGGCAACTGTGCAGTATTCAAGCATTCAATGCAGAGTATGTATATGATGATGCATTTATAAATCCAGTTCCTTCCACTCATTTAATCAACATTTTCTTTTGTGAATTATAGGAGTCAAAGTGTACTTGAAAGTGTTGATAAGAAAAATAGTCCTATAGCAAATAAAGAAGAAGAATCTAGTGATAATGAACCCAAATCTAAGAGGCAGAAGGTAGATGCTGATGGAGCATCGGTTCCAGCTCCAGAAGAAGGGCTAGTAAAAATCACAGCAGAAAATGATGTGATTGAAGCTGAATTAGAGGCCTCAGCAGATGATGCCAATACAACTGCCAAAAAGAAGAGGAAACAGAATTCAAATTTTATCAACGAAATTCAGCAAGAGGCTCAGACATTGTCATTACAAGTTATGTCCAAGTAAGTTCCAACAAAATCTTGTTTTCCCTTTAAATGTATTATAGCCAAAAATATCCTTTGTTAATACTTGTTTTGTTTTTTTAGGAAAGAGTGGAAGAAGCTACGGAATAAATATCTTGATATGCAACGCAAATGTCTTCGCCAAATCCGCATAAATTCTCGTAGGCAGCATACTATTGATAATCAATCTGATCCTGCTCGTGAAGAGAAAAAAGAACAAAGAATCCCAGAAGAGGCCAAGACTGAACCCGCCTTAGAATTTCAATCTGGTTTGATTGTCAAGATTGTTCTCGATGAACCCATTTCAGATGCTAAACGGTTCAAAGTATAGTATTCGAGCCATTCATTCCAGTATTTAAAACTTTGTGTATAACTGTGTGGCTATTATATCATTCTAGAACCAAGTCAAATGTCAAGAGGGGGTTACGTATGTAGAAGCGCAAGACTGCTCGACGATAGCCTTCGTGCGCTGTACAGATGATTCAGTTGCACAGTCTCTAGTCGCAAAAAAAATTTGGAGCCAATCGGAAATTCTCCAAGGTATTTTCTTTAGAAAAACCTGTCCACTAAAATATCAAAATTGGCAAATTTTAATTGCAGGGGAAGAAGAGCGCGATTATTGGAAAAAAATTGAAGAGAACCGATTAAAAAAGCGTGACAAGTCCTCACGACCTAAGAAATCGGGAGCAGAGCGAGCCCGACAGAAGAAAGAAAATATAATCGATGCCGACCAACCTGGTTACCCGACTCGAGCTACACAACACAAAAATCTACACATTCGATTCGACGACGACAACAATGACTAGGGGATGAATAATTTTCTGGACCAGGCATATACCAACGGTTTTACAATTTTCTTTCGTTCAACCTAATACAGCGTTGTTATGAATAAAAAATGACAATAACGTAATTTTATTGGTTGTAACGATTTAAAAATAGTTTCTACGATATTGAGGCAAGACATTTTAAAGAAAATTCAATAAAATTTGTAAAGGTAGATTATTTCAACTCGATGAACTTGAAACGGAGAGACTGGTCAGGAGTGTTAACAGCGCGCGTAAGCCATCCAATGTCCTTATGATGATATTGTACATCGAAGTTTTGCAGAAGCTAATTTGTATATAAAAATGATGGTCAAACCATTAAACAATCCTTTATCTACGTTATGATATACCTTGATGGTAAATTGCCACATTTCGAGTTCAGCCAATCGACGACCTATGCACATTCTCGGTCCGAACCCGAACGGAAGCAAAGCATATGGATGGTTGTGGCTTTCTTGTGGATGACCTTTTATCCAACGTTCAGGTAAGAACTTCTGCGCATCCGGGAAAAACTCTTCTAGTTGCCCCGTTAACTGGTGAAGTAACCTGACAACCGTCTAAAACAGTACGTACCGTAGATCAGTTAGTGATTTTTCAATTTTATCATTTATTACTATTTAAAAAATGTGACGTACCCCTTTTGGTACATGATAGCCGGATAGAACCAAATCTTGATTTATAGTGCGCATGTTTCCTACGACGGCTGGTCGCAAACTAGAGAAATCAAAATATTTCGCTAGCTAGTGTGCTTTTTTGAAAGAAAATAGTTTTTTTTTACCGAAGTGATTCTTTGATGCAAGCCTTGAGATAAGGCAGTTCATTCAAATGATGGGAACTTACGGGACTGCCTTTAGTTCCTACCACCGCATGTATCTCGTCTCTCAATTTTCTTTGCTTCTCTGGGTTCCTAGCCAGCAAGTAAATTAGGAAAGCCGTGGTGTTTGAAGTCTTTAGGGAAAAAATGCAATGATTTGATATCATCTCTACCAAATGCTGAACAGATTTACTCTTACAGTATCAATTCCCGCCATTAGCATGTCCGTGACCATGACTGTCGCTTCTCGTAACGTCATGCCGCGGATAAGAAGTTGTTCTAGTACACTCAGTTCATCCTCTGAATCAGGTTTTTTGTTCTTGATCATTTCCAATGTTTGCCTAATGTACTTGACTGATGTCCTGAAATTTAAAGCGAACCAAAATTTGTAGCTCCCCGTCCCGTATAAACCTTTCTAGAGGCATAATAACGAAAATGGAACAACATAAGTTATATACAACAAATAGCATACTCAGTTATCACATCCTGAGCCGCAAATAATTTACGTAACGTTGGCGTCATAAAGTACTTCCAATAGGGGAGTGATAAAAATTCGAGTTCGAAAAACAACGAAAAAGATGTATAGGTTGCGTCGATCATCTTTTGTGCATCTGATTCCGGAGACATGTTCGGTTTAAGGCAACCTAGTCGAGTGTTCAAGCCGACCACCGCCACAGCTATATATATAAAGTGTTCAAACCGACTAAGACTGCGTAACACATAGTGTGTAAATAAAAGCTACATATAAAGTGTCTTTAATAAAATTCTGCCAACGGTAACAGTAACCACACTTACATTCCAATGCCCAGCGATACATTTCGTTACTAAAGTCTTCGGGCATTTCGTTGTTTTCCATTCGAATTAGTCGGATTCTAAAATTTTAATGAATCAGTATAATAGTTTTTATAGGAAAAAAACAAAGAGAAGAGATAATAATTCTTGCTTATAACCTGTCAATGAATTCGTCCGATATTTGTCCCAAAACAGGAATGTATTTGGAAAAATTTGCAGCTTTCAATAAGGGGGGCTGCGCTTTGGATCGGATCTGCCACCACGACTCTCCGTTATCCACCATTATACCCCCTGAGCTGAAATGCTCTATGCGTTTAGCGCGATACATCTTTAAAGACTCGAGGCCAGGTCGACCTGGTAATTTTCCGTCTGCTCTAAAGACTCTGCGACATAATTGCTATATCATTATCATGTACTTATGCTCATTATAATTCTAAAAATCAGGAAGTTACGTTTCTGCATCCTCTGGCCTGACGGTTGACACGAACTGTGGTATTCCAGGAAAACTGTCCTTCCAAATAGGGCCAAAGTTCTTGAAATATAGCTTAAGGAGCTCAAATTCATGACTAACATGTATTCCATGTCCTGCACTCATGTGCCAATTTTTTAAAAACTAGTATTAGCTCAGCTGATTTTTTATTATATAGAATTGCATATACCTATTACTGGAAGAAACACCCAAGAAGTGCCCAAGATCGGTACAGAGCGTGTACCTGGTATCTCCTTGAATGACTTTGCGTTTTGCCGCTCGGAATCAATGTCCACATTTGGTGGTTTTTCCTTCAAAATTGGCGTAGCGATAGTTGCGTTACTGCGTGCTATAAACTTGTTAGTCAGTCGCTGATAAGAAACGGCCGTCTGCCGAAAGGAATTCAAAACTGTTGCCATCCCTATAACCAGTGCAAATCTAGAATTTGAGCAACAGTGAAATTACACACATTTATTCACAAAAAAAATCAAATCACTCAACTACGGTGCTCGTTGATCTCGTCGACCTACTTCGCAGAGGCTAGATTCTTGACTTGACAAAATTTTGGTCAAAAGAAGAAGTGCCTTGGGAAGTTACACTACGCGACCAGCAAAACAAGCTCACTATGTAGTTTTATAGTATCTTGCTCTATGCCAGAAGTTGTATAATTGTCTTTGCTGATAAAGCTTATATATCGATGTTAACTTATTACAGTGCTGCGGTGATATTTAAATGACCTTAAAACAAAAACAAATTTTTTAGCTTTTAGCATTTATTTGTTCGAGAAACGAAGTCAAATCGAGAATATGTGCATGTTTTATTACAAGAAAATGTTGGAATAAATCTTAAAAGTTTTATGATTTATTTCAAGTCTGTAAACTTGAATTTTAGTGGTTTGTCAGGTGCGTTTACCACTCGTGAGAGACATCCGATATCTTCGTAGTCATATTCAACTTCAAAATTTTGCATTATCTATTCAGAAGTGAAAATTAATAATATTAATAAGTGTTGTTAAATTTTATAGACAATCAAATCTTGATACTACTTTTGCGGTTAGCTGCCACATTTCAAGTTCAGCTATTCGCCGACCTATACACATGCGTGTTCCAAATCCGAATGGGAGTACTACATAGGGATGATGATGGCTCTCTTGCGGATGACCTTTGATCCATCGTTCAGGCAAAAATTCCTGGGCGTTTGGGAAATATTCGTCCATGAGAGCCATTAGTTGATGAAGAAAAACTACTAAAGTCTAAAAAGTAAAAAAGGAATGGTACTAGAATCGTTTCCGTATTTTGAAATGCGTAAAATATGCAGTGTTGTAGCCCTAATATACAATATTTACATTCACCCCTTTAGGAACCCGGTAACCGGAGAGGACATGATCCTTGTCGATGACCCTAGCATTTCCAACTGCGGCTGGTCTTAACCTGGTAAATGTTGTTACAAAATCAAACTGAATGTTTGTATTAGTTCTGTATTTGTATGAGTTTAGTCACCAACCGCAGACTCTCCTTAATGCAGGCTTTAAGATAGTGAAGTTCATTTAGAGCACCTGGAGTGATTGGAGTTCCTTTAGGACCTACAACCCTCAGTACTTCTTCTCGCAACTTCTTTTGCTTTTCCGGATTCCTCGCCAAGAAATAAAGTAGGAAAGAAGTAGTGTGAGAGGTCTGAAAATATGATGAACAATTTCTTGTAGCTCTAAGTTTGTTGGGTGTTGAAGCAATTGCTTTACTAACCGTGTCGATGCCTGCCATAAGCATATCGATGACCATTACGGTAGCATCTTTGGGCGACATTCCTCGAATGAAGAACTCCTCTAAAATACTTGGATCTTCTTCCGAATCAGCCGGTCGCTGTTTTAGTGCTTCCATAGTTTTTTTAACGTATTTAAGCGCAGTACTACGAGAAAAAAACAGTATTTGAACATTAGAAATCGATTCACATAACAAGTAGACATAATTTACTCGGTGAAAAAGTCCTGAGCTTCATAGAGACTTCTTAGCTTTGGCGTTGTAATTAATCTCCATAAAGGGAGGCCATATTCAAGTTCGTTAACTATAGTAAATGACAGATTTGCAGCACTAATCATCTTTTGTGCCTCGGAATCTGGTGGGAGATTAGGATCCAGACAACCGAGCCTAGTGTTGAAACCGACTACTCCAACAGCTAAATTGATTTTGGTGATTATCATAGCCTATAATCGATTCGTCAACAGTATCTTATTAGGATTCATCCAAGTACTTACATTCCAGTGCCCACCGATACATTTCATTGACAAAATCTGGTTTCATTTCGTTGTTTTCCTGCCGAATCAGCCGGATTCTGTTGTGTTTAAATGTCGAGCATGTATAGGACAGTACTAAAAAATATTCCGATTTCGACGAATGATTAAAAATACCTGTCAATGAACTCGTTTGCAATTTGGCCTAGCACGTTTACGTAGTTGTTAATATTTTTGGTTTTTAAAAACGGTTGCTGAGCCTTGGATCGAATGTTCCACCAGTCTTCTCCATTGCCCGGCAGGAGTCCAGCTGAAGCGAACTGTTCCACTCGTTTGGCTCGATATGCTTTCAGTGTCTCGAATCCCGGGCGTTCTGGGAATTTACCTTCTTTACGAAACACTCTTTTTAGACGTAAATAAGTGTAAATATGTTTACTATTTTGCAAAATTAAAAGTACGTTGTTAATTACTTTTCAGCGTCTTCCGGTTTTGCAGTTGAAACTATCGTCAATGCCCCAGGGACGTGATCCTTCCATATATAGCCAAACTTTTTGAATTGGAGTTCGTGTAGTGCCAACACACGATCAACAGGTATTCCAGCCCCTATGTATAATTACAAATTCGGTGTGTCCGCATTTTTTAAAAACTACTGTATCTGTTATTATTTAAAGATGGCAAGTTGCGTTCCGTTACCTACAAAAGGCATCATCCCCCAAGTCGTTCCGAGTATTGGAACAGAGCGAAGTCCAGGCATCTCTCCAAACGGTTTTGCATTGTTCCATTCGTCATCACTTGCAGAGGGCTGTTCCGCATTATTAGTTGTTCCGGCTTTCAATGCAGTCTTTGGCACAGCGGCAGAAGCTTTGCATCGCCGGATAAAGATCGCGTGATCCAATTGCTGATACGAAATTACGAAACGCCGACCACGAGATATCGTAGTTATCATAATCTTGGCTATTATAAGATAAAGGTAAATATTAAAATAAAGAGCAATGTACAACAGGATATTTTAGTTCAAGTGGGAAGTAAATGCGCATAAAGTATTTGTAACGGCTAAGTTAAACTTTTTATTTTACATCGATGCGTGCAACATATTTTTGTCTTATCTTAAGTCATTATTGAGCTACGGTCAAAATTGACATCGTGCGCATGCAACGTGATTCTGAGGGTCGATACATTTTTCCCGCATCGGTTCGGACATAGCGCGTACTGTAGTAGCAGTCGTTCCCAGCGTCGAATAAAATAGGCTAGAAAATGCTTGCTCTTGTATAATGGCTTATCCTACCCAGGTTTTACACTCTTATTTTTATAGTAGCGTGATTACTACAACTCGTATTACATATAGCATTTTCTCGCGATAGAAACCTACCTCTTTTAAACGAAAAGAAGTAATTACTTAACAACACACCAAAGTTTCACTAGTGCGATGCGTATAGAACTAAGATCAGGTTAAGACTGTCATATACAATCTATGCTTCACGCAGTACGTGAAATAAATAGTACTACGCGTTCAGCCAAATGCATGGCGGTGTTTTCTGTTTGTAACTGTTTTAGTTCGCACTCGTACTGTAATCGTATTTGAATGGTGTTTACCGCAATTATGTTTGATGTCCTTGTCCTTCTTTAGATATCTGAGTTTCATACAGTTTATAACTGCGTCATTTTACTTATTTGAACCAACAAAGAAACCAGACAGCCAACAATGGACAGAGCGCAGAGCGCTATGGCATAAAATAGTGGGTAAAGTCTTCTGTCAGAAATTTTTTAAAATTACGTCAATGCGATTCGGACGGAAAGACGACGATACGCATCTTCACTTTAATTAAACATTTGATATACATAATATATGTACAGATAATTGCGCTATGAGAAATGAGAATGTTTCGTAAGCACAGATTTTGGCATAAGAATGTTACAAGTCAATAAATTTAAAAAGAAGCGGCCGATCAGGAATGTTGGTCATGCGCATGAGGCAACTGATGTCTTCGTGATGATATTCCACTTTGAAATTTTGCATCAACTAAAAAATACGCAATTCAAACGTCACGAATCGTTGTATACTTCAAGGTAAACCAAAATGTGAGTACCTTAATGATCAGCTGCTGAATTTCGAGTTCAGCCACCCTTCGACCTATGCACATGCGCGTTCCAAAACCGAAAGGTAGCAGCGCATATGGATGGTGGTGGCTCTCTTGCGGATCGTCTTTGATCCAACGCTCTGGAATGAATTGTTTTGCGTTTGGAAAGTATTCGTCCAGATGAGCCATCAGTTGGTGTAGCGTGGCGACAAGGCTCTTTAATTGCATTTAAATATTAAATTAAAGGAAACTTCAGAATTTTAACATTTCAGCCTATTTGAAGTAAAGTCCATGTATTTACCCCTTTAGGGATGCGATAACCGGAAAGCACTATATCTTTATCGGTGATTCGTGCGTTTGCGTTGGCCGCCGGCATTAACCTGTTCAATAATTATATTTAAGCTAAATTTGGCAATTGGCATTCATTATTAGTTACTAGGTCACTGCTTTACTAACCTAAAACTTTCTCTGATACAGGCCTTGAGGTAAGGAAGATTGTTCAGAGCATTTGCAGTGATGGGATTTCCTTTAGGTCCAATCGTAGACAAAATCTCTTGTCGCAGTTTTTCTTGTTTGTCCGGATTTTTTGCCAAGAAGTAGATCAGAAACGCGGATGTATTGGAGCTCTGCGTAAACGTAGAGTTTTCAGGTTGATAGTGCGTGAAATTTAATAGTTTACAGTAAGTTGACGATGACTTACGGTGTCGATTCCGGCCATCAGCATATCTATGACCATATTTTGTTGTTAACCATTATTGTTATTAATCGAATATTGGTCATTTTAATTTACCTATGACCATCGTGGTAACATCATTTGGAGCCATTCCACGCACAAGCAATTCTTCAAGAATGCTGAGATTGTCATTCGAAGAATCGGGCGAGCGCGCTGAAAGGGCTTCCATTGTTCGGTTGATATACTTGATAGTAGTGCTGATAAAAAAAGGTTTATTGTAAGTAATCTATTTGTTCGCTAGGTCATGTCTAAACAGTTTGTCGCCTTAAGACTCACCCTGTCAAGAAGTCTTGAGCATTGAAAAGTTTACGAAGCAACGGCGTCGTAAAGACCTTCCAAAGTGGCAAACTGTGCTCCAGGTCGTTTATAGCCACAAACGAGAGGTTAGCGGCGTCAATCATTTTTTGAGCTTCGGAATCTGTAGTTAGGTCCGGGCGAAGGCAACCAAGTCGAGTATTGAGGCCGACCACACCCACAGCTATCATAAGTTGACACGGTATTATTGGAGAAGGTTTTTTTATCTTTACATTTAGGTGCTATTTCAGTCTATTTACATTCTAGTGCCCATTTATACATCTCGTTGATGAAGTCGGGTTTCATTTCATTGTTCTCTGATCGTATTAAGCGGATTCTGTTACGTGTGATAAAAGTAAAACAGACTTGTTAGCGAGGTGAATCATTGTTTGTGCATGTGGAATAATCCACCGACCTGTCAACAAAGTCATCTGCAATGTCACTCAAGACGTCATTGTAGTGCATGACGTTTTTAGGTTTTAGACAAGTTTGTTGCGCTTTTTTGCGATTGTGCCACCAAGCTTTGCCACTTGACAGCAAAATTCCAGCGGAGTCTAATTGCTTTATCCGCTTGGCACGGTAAGCTTTAATGGTTTCCATTCCGGGGCGTATAGGGTACTTCCCTTCTGTTCTAAATAACCTGTTTACAGAAAGAAATAGATCGTGAGTTTATTCTGTACATCGGGTTTGTTAAGATAATATATAATCAAGATTACGTTTCGACATCTTGGGCCCTAGCCGTGTAAACGATAGGCGGCCTGCCCGGAACAATGTCCCTCCAGATGTAACCGTACTTACTGAACCGGAGCTTCTGTAATTCCAACATTCTACTGATAGGTATCCCATCACCTGATTCATAGTTCAAGTTGCGTTATTATTTCATTCGAGTAGATCATACAGAGTACACATTCCAGGGAGTTACTTACCTACGCGAGGAAAGTAACCCCAAGCTGTACCAATCAGAGGCATAACCCGGAGGCCCGGCACCTGATCGAAAGATTTGACGCCACCAGTTATGGGTTGTTTGAGGGTCCCGAAAGCGTTTGAATCTGACATAAGTGGGATGGCTGTGGTGGCGGTCGTTACGCCTCGTACATAACATCGTACAGAAATCTCCAACAGCTCCAAAGGGGCAGGGCGGTAAGCGGAGCCACGCGCCAGTCGAGACAATCCAGCAGTGAAATTTGCCATCTTTATCGGTGATATGACGGTATTTTGGGTTGGGCGATGAAACTATTATCAAACGAAAAAACGTTATCTCTGGCTTGATTTTATTTTTTGGATAAAAATAAGCGATGTATCTATAGACTTGTGTTCGTTTCGTTTATGTAATTTTAAAACTATATTTACTCTACAATAATTGTACTGTTTCTCGCGTAATAGGTTGAAAAGTCCACAACGGTACGAGAAGTAGTTTTGGATCTTAGCCTTATTCCCGTAAGTAACGTTATAGTATTACAGTAATTATTTTTAAAACAAACTCTAGGTAGTTTACCTCTCTTGATTTTACGCTAAATATTAAATAGCAGTAGGCCTTATCAATTTCGTTAAATAATTTTCTTGGGAAATGAACCACCCGAGATTACAACATTATTTTAGAATGTCCGCCCTAACAAATTTAAGACAATAGATTTACGCGGATCTACGTTTTCCTTATTGAACTAGACAGAGATTTCTCATTCATTCCATTAACTCTAGTCTCAAGAGGAACATGCCGGTCAAATTTAAGAAACAGAAGAAAGACAATAGATCTAAGCTTCCTAGTTGACTTAGACCGATACTTCTCATTCATTCTATTAACTTTAGTCTCTAGAGGATTCCACCCGTCGCATCAAAATGCTATGGACGCAATGGTGGCTTATATAACTTCCTTATGTTAACTAGAAACTAATTTTCGACGGTGGTCTGTTTCGGCCGGCAGGCCGACTAATTTTTGACGGTAGTCCGTCTCGACGGGTAGTCCGTCTAGTTTTTGACGTTCTATTTACCGGCCAACTTTGGGTTTTCAAATGGTTAATCATTTGGTCTCTAAATTGTGTCGAAATATGCTGTTGACCAGTAGGTCTAGGTTCACCTCCACTGACCTAAGTAGATTGAAAATCCATTTGATTCTTATTTGGGATAACAAGAACAATTTTCAGATCCACACACAGACGTGTGTGCCATTAAGTAAGACTTGATTTAACAATTATTTAGCTGTTAGGGTATTGTGGACGGTTCGAAGCTTAAAATGTATTTTTATATCGTGAGTGTTGTGAGGTGCCGTACTTTTTTCTTTCATTATTTAATTCAGAATACATTGAATATCGCTTTCGCATTCGGATATTGATTTCAATAAATGTGATGATTGGGATGGTGAAAACCAACGCGGCTTTTCATTTGAAGAACCGTTCGAAAAATAAATTGATAAAGAAAATTATCTTTGACAATATAAACGCTGGATTTGAATCGTTGAATAATCATTTAAATGTAAAAACAGTCTTTCATTTCAATATACTTACACTTAATATCAGTTTTAGGAAGAATAAATGACCCAAAACGAATTTCATACACCAACGTTGAATGTATCTTGGCAAAAAGAAACAATAGGGTCCATTTTTCGCCATCTGATCTATCTTAAAGTGTCCTCCTTTGAGGCTATAGGTTTCTTTGCAACTAGATCTCCATTAATTGGCTTTATTATTTTAGTAGTTTTTTGTTTAGTAGCATTCCGAGAAACCTAATCTACTTAACCTTTCGCGTTGAACTCTTTAACAATTTATTTAAGTGACCGCAGCCCGGGTCTTCGAATATCATAGGGCGTAATTGTAGGCTAATAATTAAATACCAATTAATAGTTAAGCTAATTAACGTAGCTAATATTTTCATTTGCAAAAAAATGTTAAACAAAATATTTTATGTATAAAGACTTAAGGACCTCCATTTATACCAGGATTTTATTCTAAGAATGTTTTTTTTGATGGCTTGGACGTATGTGCTACCGGTTCGTTACGAACTGTATCAACTGAATTAGATGAAATACATTGTTCATTGAACCTATTTAGATGGAAATCTGAACAATTAATGGTTCATCTAAATAATTAATTGTCTTATATTCCTACAGCCTTACTTGGTGGAGGATAAGTCTTATATTCCACCCTGGTGGAAAGCAAAGAAGACCACACTTCCGCCCATTGGAACAATTTTGGTTCGGCCTGAATTTCTTAAAACTAGATTGTTTGTAGCAAAGCAGTTTATTTTATCTCAAGTTCGCAGTTTTGTTGACATCCCATAACTTTTTGCGCGCCGCTTTGTGCACTGGGAAAAAAATCAGCTCTTACCGTGTCGTCGTTTTGACTCGGAAACAGTATGAATGTTGTTTCTAAGTTTGTTTGGCGGTGCGTTGAGGAGCGCTGCACTAAATAATTTTCCTCACTGTCTGGCAGTTTTTATTTACGTTCGTACCGTATGCACCACCGCCCACCAAAATTATCAATTGCCCGCTAGGAAGCGCAAGAGTCATTGTGTACGAACTCAACGGCCTCGTATGAAAAGGTAGTGAATTATTTGATACGCACATACGTACATAGAAGAAGGAGAAACAAATTGCTGTCGTGGCACTACAAATTGAACGATCCACCTCCTATTCTTTGCTCTGTGTCTGACAGAAGATAACGTAGCTGTTATAGGCTGCAAAAGTCGATGGCTAAACAAAGATCCAGCCCCTAAAGGCGGCCCGATCCGTTGACGAAAATTTCAAAGTGAAATAAGAAATGGACTCGACGACCCCGTCCCAAAGTGACGGCGATTTCAACAGTCGAAAAGTCGTTTGATTACGCACGACGTATCTTTCCAAATGGAAGAATTTGCTACGTAAATATTCACTACCGCTTGTAATCAATACATCGACCATGAAACGGAAACTCACACACGTAAACAAAAATGACCTGATTCTTGTAGAAGATCTACTATGCAAATCCATGAATTATAATTTTTAACTCAAACTGATCGCCCTTGAACTTGTCAGACAACATTGACAATTAACCTTGTCGTTGTTGGGTTCTTCAAAACGCTGTCTCTTACGTCAGAGGAGTAACATCTAATCTAGAAATAATTCTCCTGTCTTGAACTATACACAATGTACGTCTACCGAACGGGACAGCCGC
The DNA here is from genome assembly GCA_022539655.2 of Ceriodaphnia dubia. Classification (NCBI taxonomy): domain Eukaryota; kingdom Metazoa; phylum Arthropoda; class Branchiopoda; order Diplostraca; family Daphniidae; genus Ceriodaphnia; species Ceriodaphnia dubia. The sequence goes on from JAKUCG020000249.1 coordinate 1,003,534, forward strand.
GATAGATAGCGCGGTTCTATTTGCACTTGAAACCAACGAAATCATGTTGGCTAGCTAAGCACGGATCAACTTAGTGAACGACCAAACACCGCAGGTGTTAAGATTGAAAACAGGATGTAAACTATATTGGATCACCTTTCAGATTTAATTCATCTGTACGGCTCTAAAAATCTGATCACAATTGACTTTGAAAAAAAATATTGATAAAACGCTAAATAATGTGGAAAGCCTGTACCGTATGCTTCTTCGGTAGCGACGGCACTTAGTGTGTTTTATTGTAGGCTAGATCAAATTGTATGAAAACAATGCAGGGTAGCATAGTTACGGTAAGCAACTTAGGTAGGTGTACAGTTATTAGTGCTTTCCGGTGCTTTCTCAGTACATACAGCAAGTGTTGCGTTTAATTTTGTTTTATTTTTTTCTACAGATGTACAGAACAAGGCAGTGCAGAAGGGCTTAGATCGTCCCGTCCCGTCACGCACCAAAATCTTCGACTTCGAAGCAACGGTAATGGTTTGAACATGTTTGAATTTTATCACACGACTTAAACTCACTACCAGCTCAATACATTTCGATTGGAACCATTCTCTCTCGTTGAAGGTGAAACAAAGTCCTTTCGTTTTGTATTTGATTGGCTAAGAACAGGTTACTGTTTCATAGACTGATAGCACATCATAGTCTTAAGTGGGGGCGGGTGAATCTTGTTTGGGATGAGAACAAAAGAACGAGTCCATCTGCCCCGTCTCAGATAAAACGCTGCGCACATACGTGTAGGACTGTGTCCACAACATAGATCACAATCAAAACCATTGGACTCGACCTTCCAACTCCCGGATACGCTGCATTAAACTGAGACGAGCTCTACTATTGTTAATGTTCAAATGTTGGACCTAAAGCTGGTTTGAAGCAGATTTAATGCAAAATCCCATCGACTCTAGAGCACTCTAGAGGGGAAAAAATGTTAAACGTTCTGCGTGTCTTTATGGTCTGGAGATAATTACGCGTTTTCACTGTCAATTTCATGTGGTTGGTATGCGCCAGCTATACTGGTGTATAATAGACTGCATTTTTAACAAATCAATTCGTCATTGAATTTTAGGGGTATAATCCGAAAAAAAAAACGAAAAATCAAGAATAAAAATCGACCAAGTTATCTTATTAGTTATTCTCGAGTAGTGATTGTGAAACAGTTTTTTGTTGTTGTTGTTGAATGTTTGTTGGTGTCGACGGTATTAGCCTTAGCTAGTATTTTTATAAAGGATAGTGTGCTATACTGGTAGATTGCCTTAGAGTCCGTTCTCATTGACCTTTACCTTCATCGTCTCCCATCATGTATTTATCTCCCTATGGACTAAAATATCAATCTATTGTTAACTACTGCGCCTTTTCTCCGCAAGTTTTTCAAAACGTCCATCATGTTCTGACTTTTGATTTGGGGCTGTTTGATTTATAGAAATACAAATAATTATTTAGACTCGTCTGGAACTGTTACGTCGCTCTAAGTAAATAACTGCTAAAACGGTCTGGAAATCCAAAAATTCAAGCGCCGCCTAAAAAAAACATGTAGACACTGTCGTCGTTTGTTATCAGCAGGTTGTTATATACTTGATTCAAAAGGAAAGCTGCTAGTTAAAATGAGCGAGGTGGGACAGCGGGAGGGCAATCACTTTAATACCTGTCGTACGTTGTTACTATGCAACGCCCGAATTGTATAGCCAACAAACAGTTTATTCTCGCCAATGACGCAACTTAACGTGTTTTTTTTGTCTCCCCCATGTAATCCATGACAAAGAACCGATCCATCAAGATGGAAGACGGTCAATAGATTAGGAACGATACTGCAACTTTGTTTCAACGATAAGTATAGTCGCTCTCCAAGGTCACCTAGGTAAAGTCGCTAAATGAAATTAGAGCGTATAGCAAAGATTTAAAATAAACCGTAGCGTTCATATTTACCAACGGGCGCGGATAAATAGTCCACACTACATTGTGCGTGCTAATGATGTTTTTCAAGGTGTTTGTTTATCGTCCTTTGATTAGGTATCTGGCGCACGAATAAAATTTGTCTAAAATTATAATGGCTCTTTAATATTAGACGATGCCCACAAAACCGTTCAGACGGTATCGTTAGACGTTGATGTCATGGTTTTCAAGAAACATGAAAAAGGCCAAAAAAATCTGAAAAAACAAGAGGTTTTGAAAGACATAAGATTAGGACTGAGCCTAATTCTTATGCTATGTTTTATTCTTCTGTAAACTGGGGTTTTTTATTTTCATATAGGGTGCTATTATTTTTCAAGGTTGAAACAATTCACTTATTTTTAAATATATTACATTTTCATATACGTACTATATTTTCAAGAATTCATTTATTTCTGGAGGAACTTAAATAATCTGATAGGTAGCCATTCCCGATTTACGTACAGTACGTATGTATCTACAGTTAAACGTTGAGCTTTAGCCAAAATGAATTCAGTATTTTACAATTTTTAAATAACACCTATACGCTATTACCGTATTTTCCATGTTTTATATGAAAATGTCGATGTTCGTCATATATCATTGTTAAGATCTTGGGGTAAAACAAAATATGCGGAAATATACGACTTGGAATAGAAATCTTTACGTCTTTTTTTTAAATAGTTGTAGTTACATTTTTAAACGATGTCTTAAGTTACATCTTAATGCTTAATAAAGCACATTTTGCACTTTGACTAAATTTCTCGTCTAATTGAGTTCAACCAATCATAATACGTAGTTTTTAAAGCTATAAGCGAGATTGAAGTAAAGGGAAAATCGAGGTTATTGCCAGGTTTTCTCTTTCTCTCGCCTTCGTCGCAGTTTATAAGAGGTGTTAAATTGTCCTTGTCAGTATACTCTAACGTTCTTATTTACCAACGGAGCGCGAAGAAACTTTAATGCCAATTTTTTATCAATCGGAAAATGTGTTTAGGCAAAATCGGACCGATTTTACAATTACCTTATTACAATTACTCCAAGTGTGCTGTTGTACACTACAAACAGAGTAAGGACTCAAGTTCCATTAAATCTAAAAACATTTTTAGAAATATGTTATTCCAATCTAATATTTCATTTCAGGGGCACTAATGTATACACTACAAACGGAGTATCAAATTTCATTAAAACAAAAAACATTATTAGAATGTGTCCCAATCTACATACAGAAAACAATTTACATTTGTTTGGAATTTTATATATGTTAAGTGAAATTTTTTTACATCAATGCCGTCCGATAGTTTTACACAATCAAAAATGTTCTAGTGATCCCCAGGTACGTAGGCTAAGAGAAGCTAACCTACTGCAATCCTGCATAACTTATATATATAGTACGGTATATATATGGATTATATAGTATATAATCTAATATATACTATATACATGGATAGCCTATTGGTCGCCTCTCCATACGAAAAGGTACAGAATCTCTGAGAACGGAAAATCTAAATGAAACCGGCCAATAGGACAATATTCTTGGATATTCTCGAGATCCCTAGCTTTTGCTTAAATAGACGTCACTTAACGCTCAGCTGTGACTATTCACTGCTCAATAAGGTAAAAGTGCATGTCAAAACTGATTGGTTATATCAGTTCACTTAAGTTAAAACTGTGGATTTTATATACTAGCAAATAATAGTTTAACTTCAACTATGTTCAATCCAATTCAAAGTAGGCTTTAGGCTATGCCTCGACAGTATAATTATCCCCAAAACAGTTTTACTCCAAGTTATAGCCAGAGGAATAAGATTCAAATAAAAATGATCATCAACACTATTCAATTAATCTACGTTCACCTGGAAAAAATTGGTTCACCTGTCTACAATAATATTTTTGTTCGTTCCTCACGTTTTACAATATTCTCCTACATCTGCTTCACGCAAGTAACTATTTAACCGCGCTATCTAAAATGTTTGTTTAAAACTTGAAAACAGTTTATTTGGCCTAATTTTTGGATCATTCTTTAACGAGCTGCTTTAATCAAATTTAAAAACAAATAATGCTACTTGATGAGATTTTGTTTGTTATCAATAATTCTTCCGAAGATATATAACTTAAGAAATTGGAAAATATAGTAGGCGAAATAATTTTAGATCATTCCATTTCTTTTCGGTGGATAGTGAGTGCGCCAAACGTGTTACGTACCATTAAAGAGCACCACCAGTATTAGCCCAAATATGCTAGTTCAGTAACTACAGTTAAAGTGACGCTTCGTTGATAATCTTTAATTTCTTTAAATATTAGTCTAAAAATGGCATCCTTTGAATTGAGAAAGTCAAAGTTTTTTTTCGAAATAACTAGTTCTTTCTATACGAGTGTGTTAAGGATGCCATATGCCAAGCGAATTTGAGTGCAGTTTCAACTGGATCGGAGCAAGAGAGCATATAAATGATAAGATTTCTTCTTTCTATTTTCATTTTTTTTGTTGCAGACAGACAACACACAGCACAGATGTGTGACCTAGAATGGGGTGCGATCCAGCTGGATTTCCACGAAAGGAGAGGCGCTGCGGTGCGAGTATAGGGGCATCTGCTGCTGAAAATGTTGGCACCGACTCCCGTTCCGATTCGGTAACGTTGTCACCGACGGCGGATGCAGCGTTCGCGATGTTCGGATGAGAGCCGGATCTTTCGAAATTTTCTATGCCCTAATACATCAACACAAAGCCGAGTCGACGCATCGGGCCTATACAACAGAGCGTCCATAATGACCGCCATTATCAACATTATAAACAAACATCTACCCAACGTGATAAACTGCGGGTGCAAATTCCAGTTCCCAATTGACTCAACCGAGTCTGTATAGAGTATGGCTTTGGTAAAAGTTAACGGTTTTTCCCCTATGTCCCTATTAATTTTTTCTTGTCTTTTTAACTTGTAGCCAAACAATCGGATTAGGTATTCCAAAATGGCCGAGACTCATCTGGTTTTTGGACTTGTTCAATATTAATAGTCCCACCCCTACAGCTGTCACGAAATGTTTCGTAATCACGAAAGTGTACGCAATGAGCAGGTACGACTTTCCAAACTGCGTCGCGTTACTAGATTTTAAACCCATAAAAATATATTTGTCGCTGTGGATTCCATATGATGGATGTCAAACAGCTGATAGATTCACGGTATGTTGCAACGTAATTGATTTAATTTATGGTCCTCTCGCGACGTGCGCCGCACCTGCACCCGCTTTGATCATTCGGCTAGCTATCTGGGCCATTGAAATATCAACGTTGCAACTTTGTTTGCTTTTTTTTCTTTTTCTTTTCTTATATTTTCCGTGTCCTTTGCGTGAGAATTGGATCAAAATTGCGGTCAACGTGTTTGTCCCGAGGGGTTGGCAACTGATTCAAATCTCGTACACCCTCCCCAAACTGATGCCAGAATCAAACAATTTTTTTCAAGAATCACCCAGTTTTTCTTCAAGAATCAAGACAAAATTTGGGTTCCATGATGCCAGAATCATGATTTTTTATGCCAGAATCGTGTTTTTTAAATGCCAGAATCAAATGGTGAAGCCAGAATCATGCATTGATGCCAGAATCAGCATTATGGTCTTGGTTTTTTTTTCAAAATAAAAATTTACCGCTAGAGGGCGCTAAAAATGTGAAGCCAGAATCACAAAAATTACGCCAGAATCACGAAATTTGCACTCAGATTCTGCAGTCTCGTACACCCTGAACCCTAGTTGCCAACCCCTCGGTTTGTCCCTCACGAATTCCGCGTCTGCTGGACTTATTTAATAACGTTTCGACACAGTGGAATCCGTGAGAAAATGAACTTCATTGATACACTCTAGACTGGGCGTGTCGTCTGATTGAATGAAGCTAATGCGACCATTGATTGGGCATTGGGTGCGCCGAGACGGCAAGAAGACATTTTGTAGCCAATTGTGACCGAGTTCCCATATGTATTGCGCATCCTAACAAAAAAAAATTGCTCAACATCAGCTCAAAATAATCCGTCCGACCCCACCCGGCCATGACTTGCCGATTACGTAAAAATGATGTACCAAATTTAACAGAAAACTTGAGCAATTCGATTTCAAAATCGAATTTCAATGATTTTTTGGCCTACTCCGATCGAATGTCTAATGATGGCTAACATGTCGAAAATGTTGTTGTAAAAACACAATAATGTGTAGCAAGTATTGAAGGGAAGCATGGCAAGACACATGGAAAGAAGGGAAAACAAAAGGTAACAAGTCGCACCCGAATCCTCTACGGAGAGGTCGAAACAGGAGCCAACATCCATTAGAGCTTTCGGCAGCTCGATTACTTACGCGGGACTCCTCTTGACGCGATAGTCCAGCAGCAGCAACGAAGAGAGGGACTTTGGCTGCTGTCCTTTTATTTTCCCGTTTTGTCTTCTTCTTCTCCTTCTTCTCTGATTCCTATTTGTTTTTTGTCGTGCGTGCTGGAAACCTACACACAACATGATGCTCCGTGCTGCGGGTAGGAGCGCGAGCTTATTTTTGACTCTCAGCAGCTGAGTGAGAGAGGAGAGCAACAGCCGCTGAATAAAAAGCAACATAGGGAACTCTCTCTCTCTTTCTTTCTCTCTCGGCTTCGTCGGCGTCCAACAAGAAACAAACAACAAAACACGGTCGAGCGTCTCACACTCTCTCCTCACTCTCTACCTCATTCTTTGTTTCATTTCATCCTTCTTCTTCTTCTTGCTCTCGTCTCGTTCCCCTATGGAAAGAGATTGTTGGTATGCGAGCTGCTGGGCGGAGACATGAAGAAGCTTTTTTGGCCGGCTTTCCGACTTGCGGATTCGCGAGCACCGACCCCGAACAGCTGAGAGAGAAAGAGACATATGCATATATGTTGTGTGTAGGGGAGGAGCTGCTCCTGCTCTTGCTCTACTGGTGTGTGTGAGTGTGTGTGTGTGGAGGGAGGAAGAAAAAACAAGTCAGTCCATCGGATGGATAGAGGCAGTTCCGACGCGCCCCGCAGCTCCGATTCCGGCACAACAAATCTATCCCGGCCGGGACTCGTTTTCTTTCTTTCTTTCTCTTTCATTTCGTTTGACCCGTGGATGTTGTGATTTTTCCGAGTGCGCTTTTGCTTATTTGCCGTGTCTTCGTGCCGTTCGGACCGTGATTGACTCTTCGTCGGGATCGTCCTGAATGGGGTCTACTATTACCGTTTGGAGGTATGAAGCAACAGCAACGATCAGCGGCGCACCAGTAAGTTTACGACCTACCAGCAGCACATGTTTCGCCGCATGTTTATTTCTCTGTTTACCCGTCGAAGCAGCAGTTGTGTCAGCAAATAAGTGGCGGGACATCATATCCAACTGTGGTCTCGTAAAATGCCGTGATTCGTCAAACCACCGTGGCAACTACAAAAAGAAAAGAAAAAAAAAACTTTCCCCAAGAAGAAGAAGAAGAAAGAGATGGGAGCCATGGACCGTAAGAGACTCGATAGATGTCCATGTCCTCCCAGCCGGCGGCGGCTATTTTAAGTTTTCGTGAAACGGGGGGAGACTGAGGAGAAAGAGAGAGAGAGAGAGGGGGATTCTGTACGTGTGTCCTTGCGTCGACGACGCCTTCCGACCTCCACAAGTAGTAGAATGAGAGCCAGGGCTTTCCGTCGTTATTTTTCAATTGACTCCTGTGTTGCCGGATGAATGTCGGCCTCTTACACAAGTCATCGAATGATGAACGACGAATTGATTGAAACTATTGAGGTCGCTCGTCGTTTCGACTTGTCCCCCGGTTCCGAGTTCTCTTTAGTAATCTATACAGCCACTACGTCCATCAGGCGTTCCTTTTAGGATTTTTAACGAAGCGCATCAAACGGGAAGCGGGCAGGTTATTATCCTCCCCAGTCCCCTTCATAGGTGCCAAGGCATTCTCCGAATATTTCGAGTCATTGGGCAACGACCAGATCTTTTTTAAAAATGGTTTGGCGGGTTGGTTAACAGTGTCTGACGACCATGTTCCCCAGTCAAATATTTTGCGCCAACAGCTGCTGGGATCAAATCGGATGACCACGTTCTGGGAATCACGTCTCCACGAGGGAAATCAAGATAAATGGAACATTGCGTTCACAGTCTCCTATATACTCCTCTGCTGCATAATCTTTATTGTTATAGTATTTTTCCAAAGGGGGGGAGAAAGAGTGTTGTCCTCTATTCGTGTGCCCTGTTGTTGTTGTTGTTTTGTCGCTTTTATTTTCGTGCCCTTTCAATCCGCGTCTCTAAATGTTGGCACGACGCCCGGGCGCCCGAAAAGCTCCAGCAAACTGGATATATATTCATAGCACCTCTCTCGCCCACAGAGACGCGCAACGGACGCACGCGACGAGTTCCAAAGATTTCAAAAAGAGTTCACCCAATTTCTAGCCTTTTTGTTCATTCTCTTCTTCCATTTTTTTTTCCTTCTTGTCATGTCAAAATCGGAGACGGACAGTTCCGTCATTCTCCTCTATCATCGTCGTTTTGATGCATCATAAGTTGCGTAGCTCCGCGTTTTTCTTGTCTTTTTTTTCCGTGTTGCCTTTCGGGAGAGGACATGCCCGACTTGTGAGATCATTTTCTAGAAGAATTCCCCGGGTATAGTCACCCGGGGAGATTGTGCAAAAAGGATCGGCTCGTGACTTTGGTAGTGTCGAGAGCGGGCACGGAAGAACGGAAGAATTCCGCGCCATCGCGACGCGGCGCATATCTCAATCCGTTTCTTTTATTTTATTTTGGGGCTACGGCGAAAAAAGCCAGAAAAAAAAAATTGAGGAGGGACTGGACCGAAGCCAGTTTCTCTCAGGTCTTCCCAAGTTCGTTCGAAGCAGACTTTCGATCGTAAATCAAAAGCGATGAATGACCAGAGAATATTGCCCATAAATCCAATCTGAATAAATATTCAACATTTCTTCCACAGTATATATTATTATTATTTTTTTTAAACAGAGATGGACTGGATAATTCTTCTGCTGATGGCGCAGATCTCCTGCTGGTCGGAGGTGAACGGTCGCATTTCCGCAGGTAACCCAGTAACATCCTGTTCCACATTAGTGCGCAACTTTCAAAAGATTGAGACCGCCGCCAAATAACGTGCGCGCTCCGTGTGGTTATGTCATTAGTTACGGCATTTGTAAGAAAAACTCGTCAAGGAAAGAAAACGTGTGTCTCTCTCTGTTGCTATTTTCAATGTGTTGTTTTGAGAGCGAACCAACGCAGAGTCGCAGACACCGAAAATGTTTCGTCCCGATGATAACAATAACATTGGCCTTTGTCAAACAACAATAGGTACAAGCAAGAGTCATGACTTGGTGGCGCTATCTCAGCTCGGACCCGCTGACACGGTGGAAGATGTGAATCGCTGCTACAATTTCTCAGTGGGCATGACACACAAGCAAGAATTTTACTCGCCCGGCTATCCGGCGAATTACCCAGCAAAAGTCGACTGTTTCCTCGTCCTTTCAGGTAAGTTGAATTGGCATTTCATTGTTTAAAATTTATTATTAGGAATTTAATTTTATTTTTCACGATAGCTGAACCCGGGTTCGTGATCCGGGTCGACTTTCGCGACATGTTTGACATCGAACCGCATTCCCACTGTCAGTACGATTTTTTGGAGATCCGCGACGGAGCTCACGGCTATTCGAGCTTGCTGGGACGCTACTGCGGACGGACTTTTCCTCCAGTCATCACGTCGATTGGCCGGCATCTGTGGCTCCGCTTCACGACTGATGACAACATCGAGTACACCGGTTTCAGGGCCGTCTATCAATTCCTGCCCGACCCTGGTAATTAATTACCTTACGTAAGGTCTCGGTACGATACACGATCCGATGGTTTCATGACAATTGATGGATCTTGTGCTCTGGTGCATGTCCTTTCTCATCCATTCGTAGAACCCGCCAAACCGGACCAGGGTTCTTGCCGATTCGAGGTCACCGGACTGGATGGCACTTTTAGCCGGGCGGACATACCAGAAGAGAAGGTTAACCATTCGAGAGACTACCAGGTACCGCTGGACTGTACCTGGGTCGTTACTGTCGCCGAAGGACACAGGGTAAATGTTATTCGTAATTATTTGGTCTGTTCTATAACTAATAATCGATTTCGTCATCATTTGTCAAGATTCAATTAATCTTCCCGGCCTATGCGCTAATGGCGCCGAACGAATGCGACCTCAACTTTATCGAAATCTTTGGTCAAAAGACGGACTTGCGTCATAGACTGCGCCATTTTTGCGGTTCCAAAATCGACATTGTCCTCTCAAAGACGCATATTCTTCATTTACGACTCTTTGCTCATCACACGGCCTTGCGGTCCACTTTTGACGCCATCTTTACAGCCGTTACGCCCTATCGAGAAACTGAAGGTAGAACTCCATTGTAACCGTTTGCTGATCAATCAAAGGATTTCGACATCTTTTACCATTTCAGTTACGCCCAAATGCATCGATAATGAGTTTGATTGCGAAGACGCCGTTTGCATCGATATATCGCTGCGCTGTAACGGCCGCATCAACTGCAAGTTCCGTTACGATGAAGACAACTGCAAGGTCACTCAATGATTGATCCCTATTGCTACTGACATTTGTGTCTAAATTATTGCTAATCTCGCAGGTGGTCAAAACAAACAAAATGTCTGCTGATCACATCATCGTCATCTTGACCATTTTTTGCCTTACGCTGTTCGGTCTCTGTTTCAGCTGCTTTTTCAATTGCATCCGTAAACTAAGGGCCGACCACACCGTCTACCAGGTGGGATACTAGCGAATCAATATCATCATAATTTTATTCATGAAAATTCCTTTGGCAATAGGCGAGACGATCTCGATCGCGAGAAGACCGGCTAGACGTCTTTGACGATACGTCATCCAAGGCTCACCAGATGGTAATTCAAGGTCTGCCGTTGAACAAAAAGAACCGAAATCTATCGGGAAAAGGCACCGGGACAACGACGGACGACCAAGAAGACGTTTTCCAGCAGCGTCCCAGGCAACAGACGTCGACGTCTCGATCACTGTCGAGTCCGACGACACCCAACGGATTTCTCGATTCGTGCGTCAGCATCGAGCATTTCCCTGGGCCGTCATCTGCTGGTAAGAACGGAGAACGGCCGTATCAAGTAGGAACTCTACTCGGTCTTGCTGAATCGTCTGGAAGAGACAGCGATGAAGACGAAGATGTCGGCGATGAAGAGGATGACGAAGAAGAAGTCGAAATGGTCGATCACGCCTGTCAAACTCGTGAATCGCTTTTCGACAATAACAATCCCGATTCAATAGCCGGACCGTCATCGCAATCCTATTTGAGGGGCTCGACAGCTGTCCAGCAGCAACAGCAACCCAGCAGAATTCAACCGAGCGGTGACAGTCGCTACAAAGCGGAAAGAACGATAGAAATCGCTCAAAGACCGCCGCCAGCTCCATCGTCTACATCGTCATCGGCTGTGGCCCGGATGTTGTTCAGCAAAGCCAATACCAGCAGTAGTGCGGCTTCGTCCAAATCCGGCGCCGACGTCGTCGTTCTCCACTAGTCAATCTTTTTATTATTTATAATTGTCGTTGATTCTGCTCTTCACACCTTTTGTCTTCTTTTGTCGTCAGGGCAGAGACCACCAAAATGAAAAGAAAAACGTGTTTTGTCCTTTAACTTGAACTGTTCATTTGAAGAAAACAGAAAAACGAAAACATTACAAAAAATACAAGCAATCGAGTGCGTGTGAGTGTGCGTGTCCGAGGTCCTCCATCTCATTCATCATCGAGAACGAAGAGGGACCAACCGACCAAAAAACGAAAAAAAACAACAAATTGCTTTTTTTTCCTGGTTCTTTTTCCCCCTTTATATTTCGTATATAACATTTCGTTTATTTGTTTTTTTCTGTTCCTGATGATTGTGTACATTAAAAAAAACAACACGTAATCCCTCACCGAAGGTGTTGCAACGCTGTTGTGTGTTTAACACCTGTGCCCAACCCCTCTCCCTACCCCACCTTTTGCCCACGAGCCGTGACAATGGCGTCACCCACTCTTTTGTTATATACATTAATTTGCCACGCGAGATTGTGTTATTTAGAGAGGTCGGTTGTAATTAGAGACTGATGACGGCACGTTTTGAAATTGGCGCTTTGGAATCGCGTCTCTATTGGATTGTTATACTTGTCTGCTGGCCCCCAATCCCTTCCTCTTGTAACTCAATGGTCTGTATTACCACAAAAAAAAAATGAAAAAGAAAAAAGAAGTCATGGATTGACTGCGAAATACACTTGAAACGTCGCTGGCACACACATAAGAAGAAATTTCGTGACGTCGTCTGTCGAGGTCTCGAGGAGGTGTCGAGTGACGTGAATAAATCCGAAAGGAAACCGGATCGTGCCCTTTCGCACGTGTTGTTTTGTATTGTAAGGCCGTCTCGGATGAAGTCGGTCAGTCTAGTCACGATCACAGGTGGGCTGGTCGACACGCCGCCGCACCTGTTATCATCATCGTCGTCGGTGTATATCGACATAAAGGGAAATGAGCCATCAAGTATGCTTCTGCCTTTCACGAGAATTCCGGGTGTATCGGAATTTCGCTACAAGGAACTACGTATTTTCGTTATTTTATGTTTGAAAATCAAACGGCCAACGTCACAACATGCTTATACGAGGAAACGCCGAAACAGGAAAGAGTCAATTAATTGGTCGTTGGGACTCGACGGGGCGGGGAACTGACGGAGAGACATCTTACGGCAAATTTCAATTAAGGGGGGAAAATGGACTTACAAACACACATTAATTTGATGAAATGTGGGTAGATTTAAAATCTTCTTTTACTGAACTTTTACTGTATTTGTACGAAGCACAAAACTGGAATAAATGACATAGGAAAATAAGGTGGTTGCTTGAGGGCAAAATGGGCTTCTTCTGGACTCATTCTGAGTTGTTTCCCTTTCTTTTAGCCCCTCCCTCACTAACACGTGACTTGGTTCGTTGAATTCCTATCTCGGATCTCGCTCATTGCTTGAAGCTTTTTTCTAGGGATTACGAGTTTGAGTTAGTTGCCCGTTGCTGTTGCTGTCATGTCGTAACCACTCTGTGTGACCAAACTAACTTTTAACACCTTTACAACGAAAAATAGGTAAGATAAACAAATGTATACTTAAAATATCTTTTATCATTTTTGTGTGAAACAAACGTTTCATTAACGCATCTGTTGCAGAAAATTAGCCCAACTAAACTCCCGAGAGCCCGGGCTGCTCCCTGTCCCCCGGCATTTGTTTAAGTTGCAGTTTTCCAACCGTGTCGCTTGAATTGTCTTGTTTGAAGGTATTTTTACGGTTACTGTCGCAATGACAACGAATGCATTCTCTTAGTGACAACTTTTCTGTTAACAATTTTGACCTCACAGAATGTCTGGACATTCGTCACCTGAAGAAAATTCCCTCGACAGAGTTAAGGAAGAGATTCATGCCCTTCTTTGCACTTTTAAAGGATCTGTGAAATTTGAAGAACTTCTCAGTAAATTTTCACTCTTGGCATTTCATATTTTAAGCTTCATATTGACATTTCTTCCAATTTGATTTGCAGAGGATTATCAGTCAATATGTGGAACCTCTTTGCCCTATCAGAAACTTGGCTTTGCCAGTGCTCAAGAATTGCTCAGGAATATACCAGATGTTGTTTCATGCAACTTAAGCAATGGCTCCCTGTTTGTGCGAGCAATTCCCAAGAATGAGTCAGCTCACATCAACAAGCTAGTTCAGGGTCAGAGGGCACCCAAAAGACCACCGCCTCGAACGATCAGGGATGATTATCACCGTGACAATAATTCCCGAGACTTGCTTGTTGGAAGAACGGCACCGGTACCCCTGTTGAGGAACCCCATTCATCCCTCCAGTTTTAATAGGAATGGCGCTCAACATCGTCCCGTAGCACCCTGGAATGCTCCCACCTATTACCAACCGCCAGCTATGCGTAGCTTCGTGGTTGTTCCTCCAAACTCGAGCATACGTCAGCCGATGATGCCAAGACCTCTCCAGCACGCACCACCACGGCAACTTTACCAACCGCCTCAACTCAAACATTCACAAACACCACCGATCCAAACCCAAAGACTTCCGCCAGTCCAACAAACGCCTCTGGTCAATTTGCAGTTGCCAGGTCTGCAGACGAATTCTTCTGGTAGAACAGCAAAACCAATTGCGGCTCAACAACCGCTGGTCAGGTATGTAACTTTATTCGGTATTGCATGGAACGATGCCTCAAGTCATATTTAATCTTCAGGTCCAAAGACATTCATCGCGAAAAATTGCAGCAATTTGTCAAACTTCATAACTTGGGAGAAATCACTTTTGAGGATGCAAGGATGAAAAATGGCAAATACGTCGCTACGGTCATCATCGATAAGAAGAGGTCTAGCTGCTATCCAGATGAATTCACGAATGTGGACGATGCGTATGAAAAAGCGGCAGAAATTGCCCTCGACGAATGGGAATCCAAGTATCAGAATGCCATCAAAAAGATGACGGTCACATCCGATAACGATTTAATGGCCAAGCGAGTTGTAGAAATTGTCATCAAGTACCCTGCTGGTTGCTGGAGCGAAGCGTTATTCCAAACCTACGCAGAAAATCACGGTGAATCGCTTCCGGAAGACTGGGTCCAGCGCGTCCAATCCGTCACAAAACAGTTGGATTTTACGCCTATATTGGAAAACTTTCTCGTTTGCATGGCACATACTCCAAAGGTGGTTGATCTTGAGCCCAACCTTGAATCTGAATCCAAGCCCTCTGCTCTAGATGTCCCGAAAGAGGTGGCATTTGATCGATCGATTAGTGAATATTTAAAGCAGCCCGACTTGAAGACAATTGAATCTCGTAAATCGGAATCGGACCTATTCCATGAAACCAATCAACCGATACCAGCCATAGATGATGATAACTCTTTCTGGATGGTGCACGTTCTTGTCGTTTATGGTGGCGATCGGGTAATTTTCCTCGTTTTTGATCGCAATTCGGAATCATTGTGTTAACTTGTAACTTTTCTTGCAGCTGGCAATACGCCGTACCGATACGGATCAATATCGTCAATTGGAGGAACTGATGCACGAAATGGACATGTTTTACAGTATCGAAAGTGCACAGACTCCTGTTGGATTGATAGAGCACGGTCGTCTTTATGCTGTTCATGTCGACGGTCTGTGGGCTCGGGTTGAACTGATTGATTACGTCGATGATGGCAATGTCAGTAGTTTTTATTCTTCACACTTTTTTGGCTTGTGATTCGAACCGATTCTTTGTAGGTGAGGATGTCTCTCGTAGATTATGCAGACACGGAACACTTCAGTGTTTCTGCCATTTTCCCACTGGAACCTCGTTTTGGAGAGTTGCCAGCTCAAGGAATGACGTGCCATCTTTACGGTCTGTCTTCGGTCTCGACATGCAAGGAAGCCGTTGACGCTGCAGTTGAGTAAGCAAATAAAATTGACAAACTCTTTTTGGATTTTGATTCAAAAACTGTTTTACTTATTTTAGGCGCTTAGTGGACAGTCGTTTTGTCGCTCAAGTTGTCTCTCGAGATCCACAGTTGTCGGTTATCCTTTACGAATCGTCAAGTGGTCGTGAACTTAATATGAATGAATGGATCCTAAACCAAGTGGCGGAAACCGCTGATTGGAAACCTTTTAAGGTATTCTTTTTTTTGTGCAATTTCAGAAGGGATCATTTTCTTTAGCGTAGAGTTCATTAACATATTGACGGTTCATTCAGGTCGGACCGGTTATGCAGAATTCGGTCATCTCATATGTGTCTTCCGCTTTTGACGTCTATATGCTGCGTGACACTCTTCAACAAAATGTAGTCAACGCTCTAGTTTTACTTGTGGCGCTGCGCGTCGAAGATGCCCCAGTAGCCACGACTCTAACTCCCAATAGCATCTACCTGGGTCGCAGTGATAAACACGGATGGTGCCGTATGAAATTGTACAGCAACATTCCAGCTCACGATGGAAATTTCCCCGTCCAACTTATTGACTATGGCGACACCGAGCTTGTTACAAAGGACGCTTTGCGTGATTTACAAACACTGTCACCCATTCTGGCTCGCATGCCCGGCCAAGCAGTCCGCGTCTTATTAGCTCGAGTCCCGCCTTCGCCTTCAAAAACCATCATCACAGACCTAGCAGCGAAAAAATTGCGCGAAATTGCGCCGCCTGAAATGAGCCTTTTGGTCCGCGTTCTTGAGATCAACAACAATGGAATCGCCGTTGTAGAGTTGTTTGAGCGAGAAAATGGCAAGCTCATTGCCATCAACGCCACGTTGGAAACAGATGAGACTTTGTACAAATCAGCAGCTGTTTTGCCTGAAGCTACTTTAGAAGCAGACATATCGCAACGCCTGGCCGCAATGCCAATTCCTTCCAGGTATAATGGTTTGACGGTATTGGTTCCAGAAGCCGAAATTCCACAAGTGGACACTGGGCGCTTCAAGAAGCCTTTTAACGTTCGCGTGTTCAATATATCGAATCCTTATAATTTCTACGTTCAGCCTTTGGAAACGTCATTGTTGACCCAGCTAGAGCACCGCCTCAAGGTTTTCATAGTTAAACACCCTATAGTTGAAGTCGCCTTAGTAATGATTGGGAAATTTTAGGTTTTTTACAACCAAGAGGACACGATAAAGTCAAAGCTGGATTCGGCATCATTGATTGTTAACGGGTTCTACGCCGCCCCTCATTCGAAAACTGAATCTTACCGCCGTATCCAAATTCTGGCCAAATCTGGAGAATCCATCAATGTCGCTTATGTTGACTGGGGTGGAATAGATTTCTTACACCTAAGTGACATACGACCGTTGTTACCTGATTGTGCCGAACTCCCAGCCCAAGCTCTGAAGGCCGAGCTCTATGGTAAACAAAAGGATTGTTTTGATTGTGTGTTCAAGGTTAATATTAACCAAGTCTGGCTTTATAGGTGTCAAGCCAAAGGATGGAGACTGGTCACCTCAAAATGCATTGTTCTTTAAGGAATATGTTGATGGCGAAGTCTTTGCCTCTTATGTGATGGCAGTGGGACAAGACAGAACTTTGTGCCTGCAGCTCATGAAAATGTCTGACAGTGAAGATATTTCGGTTTCCGATTATCTGGTTGGCCACGGTCACGCGAATGCAGTTTAACGGCTTCCTTCCCAAATTCACACTTGCTTTCCAGTTTCTTTCTCACACTTTTGAAAGTTGTTTTGATAGGTTATTTTCTATTCTGTTATTTTTGCATGTGAGCCAGGTTCAGTTGGCATCTAAGTCAGGGTTGACTAAAAAGATTGTTATTAGAAAAAGAAAATACTAAGTGCTTTGTTTATTGGCTCACAGTTTAATATATGCCTTATTGTAACCAAGCAATACCTATCTAATACACTCCAAAATTGAAGTTCTTATTATTACACCTGATTATAAAATTAAGTGCATCAGTTAAGAGACTCTGTTGTTTCCTTGTTGGAGACTGAACATAAAAACCATGTTTTAACTTGAATTTGTAGATATCATACAATCTCTATTTTGTATTTATAACATTTGACTCTACAGTCACCTCTCAACAATCAATGATGGTGATCGTCAGGTTTCACAAAACGTAGACCACAGTAGCCACAGGCATGATTTCCAGGTTGATCCAGATTGATGTAAACTTTAGGATGACCAAGTGGGCCACCTCCTCCATCACAGGACACAATTCTTGACTTGGTTTCTTTAGGTGGAACCTGGGCAATCAGGTCAATGGCAAAGCGGGTGTTCACTGCTTTGGAGGCATTCTCAAAACGAATTAGGCGAAAATCGGTTTCATCCCATTTCTAAGAAAAATAGATATTATAAGCTAGAAAACATACAAAAATGAAAAGATGGAATTCAATATGTTTGATGCCTTTACAAGTATAGTTTCATAGGTAATGTTTCACCGCGTTCATAACCGTAATGTAAAAGGGTGTTAGTTACCTGTCCTGTATGTGTGGGTACATCAGAAGCTGCACCATCTTTCAAAACTTTTGGTGCAGTTGAAAAAGAAACTTCATGATGTTTAACAGTTTGTCTAAATTGTTTTCCAAATACTTGGACTAAACGAAGTTTGCTGGTCGCCATCATTGTTGACGTCAGGTCCAATAGTTTAACGTGAGATGTCTCTGGTTCACGAAGCAGACGACGAAGCAAGTTAAAGTTGCCAAAGTGCCAGGCCGCCAATTCTATTGACAAACCCACGTGTGTAATGCTGTAAAGCGACGAGTTCTCATAAACTTCTCCCAAAATGTTGATTCAAAGCTCAAACAACGTGAAAATCTATAATTTGAGTGCTGGGAAATCACTACCAGAAGTATGATTTTTCATTTATCTGTATGCCATGTTGAAATAGTAATTTAAAAACTGATATCAAGTCATGTTGTGAACTTGCCTTTTGAAACTATTTTGGAGTTTCATTTCTAACTATCTAAGTTCCCAAGAACCAAGTTTAATTCTGTTTTGAAAGTTTTTAAAATTTTTTATTGGGTGTGATGTAGCTACTAGCTTGATAAACCTTATGATGCATGGTTTTCAGATACTACATGTTTTTTATTCTCTATTTAATAGTGGTTATCAGATAGAAAAAAGAGAGCCCTCCAGAGCAAAGACTTAGACATCAGAAGACGTGTGGAGCTTATTCAAGATTTTGACATGCCAGGGGTCAGCACCTCCATTAAAGTCTCCAAGGATGGAAGATATATCATGGCTACAGGCATCTACAAGCCAAGAGTTCGCTGTTATGAAGTGGCAAATCTGTCAATGAAATTTGAAAGGTGTATGGATTCTGAGGTCATCAAATTTGAAATGCTATCTGAAGACTACAGTAAAGTAGTCTTCTTGCAATGTGATCGTTTTGTCGAATTTCACGCGCAGTATGGCCGCTACTACCGAACTAGAATACCAAAATTCGGAAGAGATTTAAAGTATCATTATCAGTCTTGCAACTTGTACATAGTAGGAACAGGGTATGTAGTCTTGTTTTAAAACTTCAAATTTAAATAATCACGTAAACATGATTTTTAGGCCGGATGTTTATCGATTAAATTTGGAAGAAGGAAGGTTCCTTAACTCTTTTCAAACGGACGCTACGACTCTAAATGTTTGCGATATCAATCCCTTTCATCAACTCTTTGTCTGCGGTTCCAAAGAAGGAAAAATTGAAGCATGGGATCCCCGTGCAAGAAACCGAGTCGGAGTTCTTGATTGCGCCTTGCATGCCGTGACACCAGACACGCAGTAATGATGCTGACGACTTAATTCTCGTAATTCGTATTTACAAACAGTTTTCAATCTGTAGAGTCACTGGTATTCCACAAGTCACAGCAGTCAAATTTCGAGATGGATTGACAATGGGAGTAGGAACATCGACTGGCCAAATTCTTCTTTATGACTTAAGATCCAATCGGCCTACAAAAGTTAAGGATCATCGTTATGGGCTGCCAATCAAATGTGTCGATTTCCATCACATGAATCACGATCTAGTAGCTTCAATGGATTCGAGGATCGTTCGACTCTGGGATAGAAATACGGTAGTTTCATATACAACTGAGTAACCAACTTCAAGTAATGTTTTTACGATTACAGGGTGATCCGTATGTATCCGTGGAAGCCACATCGGACTTGAATGACTTGTGTCTGGTCCCTAACAGTGGGATGATGTTTATGGCTACTGAAGACAAGAAAATGCTAACTTACTACATCCCGAATCTGGGCCCAGCTCCACGTTGGTGTAGTTTCCTTGATTCGCTAACAGAAGAATTGGAAGAAGGAGAAACTGCCACTGTCTATGATGATTACAAATTCGTTACCGTTGAAGAGCTGCATGACCTCGGATTTTCTCATCTTATTGGTAAAAATTTCAGCCTTTCATAATTGGGCCTTTCAGAATCTAAAGAAGTGATGCTTTGTTTATTTAGGAACTAATTTATTGCGAGCCTACATGCATGGCTATTTTATTGACATGCGACTATACCGAAAGGCCAAATCGATTGTTGAACCTTTATCATTGACTCGCTACAAACAAAACAAGGTCAAGGAAACGATTGATCAACAGCGTTCCAGTCGAGTTCAGTTACAGGTAGCGCAACCTGATTGAAACCTTTGAGTATGTGAGCCCAATTCTATTCTTTGCCTCTCTTTAGAAACTTCCCGCTGTCAATCGCGAGCTTGCGCTTAAGCTTATGGAAGACACCAAGACAGTTGATGATGCTGAAGCGATTGGAAAGAAGAGTGGCGCGAAATTAATGATGAGCTCTAACATACTCCACGATTCGCGTTTCAAAGATCTATTTTCTAATCCTAACTTCCAAATTGACAAATCCTCCGAAGAATTCAGGTAATTTCTTACTTTTAAACAAGACAATATTTTGTGTCGTGGATGTAAACAAGCATCTCTATCTCTATTAGACTGCTTAATCCCGCCGTTTCTCGCTTGGACAAACTCCGAGAGAAACGCATTAAAAAGGCCCTTGTCGAAGACCAGTTTGAGGCTGTCGAAGTAAGAGATCTTTGAGAAAACAGTGTAATTTAAAAAAATCCTCAACTATATGTTTTGTTCCAGGGAACAAGCGCTGAGAATCCACTTTTGGACGACGAGTTTTCCGACAGTGAAAGAAAGGGTCGCAAACGAACGATTTCGGTATGTTTGGTTGTTTCCGCTGAGTGGAAATGTACAAACTATTTATCCGTAATTTCTTACAGAGTGATGATAGCAGTAGTTCTGACGATGAAAGTCTTAGAAACGAAATTAAGGCGCAGCATAAACTGATCAGGGAAGAAAAATTCCAACAGAGGCGTCTAGAGAGACAACAAGAAAAACTGGAAGCACCCAAATTCATGGCGCTTAAGCCTGGTGTTAAATTTCAAGGATTCCGTTCAACAACAGATGCACCCAAAAAGAAACTGGCCAAGTATCTTATCATTTAATTTTCAAATATAAGTTACTCGCTGACGTTTTTCTTTCTCGTTTGTAGAGCCTCACTCGGTGAACGTATTCAGTTGGAGGAGGATGCTGATAAAGTTAAGCTGGCTCCGTCGGCCGGTTCTAGAGAAATGACATTTACTCTGCCACAGGTATTAATCACATCTTCATTTTGCGTTACATTAATTAATTGACTTTGGTTACGCAGAGCGAACGTGTCGCTAAGGCAAGAGAGCAGGCTGAAAAGCATCACGAAGAGCGTCGAAAAATCATACGATCTGCCAACCATTTGAGAACACGAGGACGCGGACGAGGTGGTCGTGGAAGATTTTGATGTATTCAATGTTAAGTCGAATAAAAAAGACATTTTCGCGTTTAGGGCTGTTAACCTTTCTTTATTATTATTCCTACAGTTAAGCCAATGATGTTCAGGCTCGAATGTACAATCGCTATGTCCATCGGTTTTTAGATGTAAAAATCGAGTGGTTGTAGATGGTGGGGCTTTAATGCACAGTACCTCTCCCTTCTACAATTTATAAAATGAATCTGGTGGAAAATGTTCTACTCTGATTTGGGCTTGTAGACTATCTTTCGGGTCTTCAAATTACTCCACTTGTGACGTTTCCAGTAGTATGCTACTGAAATTAAGAAAGAGAATAGCATAAGAGCCTTCAAAGCCATCTTCTTGCGATCGTCGTGCTCTGGCTCAGCTGACCACTTGAGGAAGGTTGACACGTCTTTAGCCATTTGGCTGGCAGTGGCCGGAGTACCGTCCGCATATTCGATCAACTAGATGGAAGACAGTTGCGTTAACAAGTGTCAACTAAGTTACATATGTTGAGCATTTTTTACCTCATTGTAGAGAGCCTGGGCCATACCAATAGCACCTCCAGGGAAGTAGGGGTTATAGTAAAGTCCGTCGCGCAAGACGATACCACCTGGTGGATCGCAGTATCCAGTCAACAAGGAAAAGATGTAATCTTCTCCACCGTGACGGGCAGCAGTTATGTAACTGAGGTCGGGTGGTAGAGCACCGTTGTTGGCATTTCGGGCAGCTTCTTCGTTGGCATATGGGCTCGGGAATCGATCTGAAAGCTTACCAGGGCGCTGGTACATTAGACCTTCTTCATTGGGACCATCGAGTACCTACATGTTCAAAAACTGTAAATAAGGTGGATTACTCCCAAAATGATCCCAGAAGAAATCACCTGAATGCCTTCTGCTTCCTGTTTGGCTTCAGCTTCAGTGTGGCTGACACCAATCAAGTTACGGTAAGCTAAATACTTCATGCTGTGGCAGGCAGAACATACTTGCTTGTAGACTTCATAGCCACGTCGTATGCTGCAGTGACCAAAAAATAAAGTTTTCCACTGATCTGGGAATGTAATTAGCTGTACATTGAACATTACCTAGCATGATCCATGGAAGAAAAGAGTCCATTGTGACTCCATGGAAAATTAGGAGCATGCAACTCCAAACCAGAAGCCTTAACAGACTGGTCCAAAGTGTAGGCCAAGCCAGCTGCTCCTCCAATCAGTGATCCAATCACTGCCAGTCCCTACACAGTAGAGGAAAAAATATCAAGATTTGTTAGGCATTTAAACTATTATCACTCTCTTTATCCAATTATTACTTACCGCTCTTTTGCCGGCCGAGAGCTCCCGCAGGGTAGAGAGATGGGATTGCTGTTGAACACATTCAAAAGTTGTTAGATTTGGCTCGATAAAAACCTCATTTCCCAACTTCCTGAAATCTTTTCAGACATACCTGGCTAACAATGGCATTGTTTTGGACTCGAAGTAGTCCAGACTTGACGAATTTCCCTGCTACTCCGGCCATCTTTTTAGGAATCCAGGACTCGCACGTAAAGTACGATATATCGTATCGGCCAATACTACAGGCAACATCGCCACGTCGGCCTGTTACGTAAAGATTTAAAATACATTAACCAGCATTAACTAAATTCAATTGATTTTCTATTGCTTGGGATGAATTTCTATAAATTGTCCAAAAGTAATTTTAATTTTGGTAATCAGGCAAAAAATGTGATTCCAGTAAACTGAAACAAAAATGCCGAGTACTATTTCCACTTTATTTATTGTACCATAGGGAAAATGTCCACGCTTTACATATTTGGGTCTATGGAATACGTTTATTAACGTAAAATTTCGAATCGCAACCTTTCTTTTGTCAAACTACGCGTGTATTTTAAACTTTAAGATAAAAATCATAAATCATAGTATACATAGTATATAATATGATCAAAGAAATCGTCTTCGCCACGTTTTGAGACATTTCTAGCTTCGTTTGTAGTGATGGGAAGGGAAGGCATTAAAATTAAAAAGCCCGACATAAAAAAGAATGTCAATTAAAATCTTACCCCACCTCCGCAATCTAGAGACAAAGATTTAACCCGAGGCGTCCATGCGATCTGGCAGCGTCGTAGGTTTGTTAGGGGCTTTTACCCTTACTCCCACTGTACCCAGTTTACCCATACTCCGTTCGAAGAAGAAAACACAACGTCAGAACGCCAGCAGAAGCTCATTCCGAAAATCTCGAGCGACCGGTAGGACGATTCGATTAAGCTGAAAAAACTTATCCGAATTCATCCAGTTGTGGCGAACTCTGTGTGGCCAATAAAGGCTGAATTTCGAAAATGAGTAAAGCTATGCAGTTGTTGGGCAGTAAAATCAGCCTCATTTCCAAGTCGGAGATCCGTTACGAAGGGATTCTATTCACACTCAATCCCAATGAATCGACTTTGGCTCTGGCTAAAGGTAAGCGTCTTTCTCTTTTTTTATTCTTTTTGTCAACCTGTTGGATTTTTATCGCCGGAAGTATCACTGCTTGTATATCACTTGTTCTCTTTATTGTCTTGGCCAACAAAGTGCCAACCTAGCCAACTGTCAACAACAATTTTTAAATGGCCAAAGTGTACTATACTCAAATATTTAAATGCAATATTTTCTTGGCAGGTGCTGACATTATTAAGTGTTGTCATGCATGCCTTTGCATTTTCAAATAGACAATGCTATAGCTGTTCATAACTAACTGGCTTTTTTTTCTAGTGCGTATGTTTGGAACGGAAAACCGACCAACAGACAATCCTGTTGCTGCAAGAGATGAGGTGTTCGAGTTCATCATCTTCCGTGGTCAGGACATCAAAGACATCCGCCTTTGTGAGCCACCAACACCACAACCTACTATGCCTGGAACTCTGCCCTATGATCCAGCCATTGTTCAAGTATGCAAAAGTTGTTGCAATTTTTAATTTAGTTTCTAATGTATAAACTTTGCTTGGTTTCAGCACTCTGTTCCTGGGGTTGGATCGCTTGGTGCAACAGGTCTCCAACAACCGACTGGACTTGCTGGCAGTATCATGAGACCTAATTTTGGGCCTTTGGGTGGCCTGAATCCCTATCCAGTTGAGTCACATTTTATGAATTTCAGGGATCAATATATTTTAACTTGTTTCCTCTATCAGAATCTTGATGGTGCAGCTCCTGGTGGCCCCTTGGGACAACTGGGCAATCTAATGGCGCCGGGTTTGAGTGCTGGCTTGGGAGGTAAGATTATCTAACTCGTTTATTTGAGTTATATTTTATTCTGAAATGTATCATAGGTTTGGCTGGTGGATTGGGACTGAGTGGAGCCGCCGCTGTTGCAGCAGCCAGTGAGTTACCCCTTTCCCCTCACGGCGATATGCCCCCTCACCCGGATCATTTGTCCGAGGGAGACCAAGGTACAAGGCCAAGGACTTTCTGTCTTCAAAGTTTTGCTTACTTCATACTGGATGACTAAATTTTATCAGCTTAATTCCCACTCACCCGCATGCGTATCTTTCGAGCTGCTTCTACATTTGCATGAACGCTTTTTACTAAACAGCTTTGGCTTTGTCCTTTGGTGGCTTTGGTCTGTAGTTCGTCTCTTCCCAACACCTATCTAACCTTGTGGTTTGTTTTGTGTGAATCGCGCTATTTCAGATTTGTTGGGTGGTGTTGGCGTAAGATCCAATAATTCTACACCCGTGGGTGGTGCATCAGGAACAACGAGCCAGTCAAGGAAATCTCCTTTACTGGGTGACAAAGAGGATAATCAACGAACAAGCAGCCGCGGCTCTGGAGGTGGTGGTCGTTCTCAACAGAATGATCGCAGCCAACAACAACGTGGTGGAAATGGAAGATCAAATTCTCGTGGTCGTGCACGCGGAAACAACGCTGGTGGTAATCAGAATGCTGGTGGAAGATCCCAAGGTGGCCAAGGTTCATTCAACCGATTTGCAAGCAACTTTAACAATCGATCCAAGGGACCTCTCAAGTTCGATGAAGACTACGATTTCGAGTCTGCCAACACTAAGGTAAAAAACCACTTTTTGTTGTTGTTGTTTCATACGCCTAATTCATTGTATGGAATCTAGTTTGAAGAGCTGAAAACCAAAATGGGGAAAATGAAGATTGGTGGCGATACAGTGCTGGTTTTGAGCGGCCCTCCTGCTGAAGGCGAGAAGAAGGAAAAGAGTGAAACGGAATCTTCGGAAGTTGTCACACCAACTCCCGATGGTGAAGCTTCGACCGAAGCCTTGGTTTCTGGATCTAGTTCTGATGACAAAGTGCCCGAATCTCCCGAGAAACCCATCTGTTACGACAAGACACGGTCATTCTTCGATTCCATAAGCTGCGAAGCTGTGGAACGTAGCAAGGGGTGAGGACATACTTTTTATTTTGAACGTTCCCAGATGTTTTTACCTTACTTTACCACTATTCAAGTAGCAATACGCAGCGGACAGATTGGCGCCAGGAGCGTAAATTGAATGCCGAAACTTTCGGGTTACCGTTCAACCAACGACGAGGTGGGTTCAACCGTGGAAATGGAGGTGGTCGAGGATACTATGGTGGCCGCGGAGGTGGTGGCGGCGGTGGCGGGTATTACCGTCAGCAGAACAATGATGGCTATCAGCAACGTGATGGTGGTTACCAGCAACGCGATGGACGCGAAGGTGGTTATCAACAGCGTGATGGCGGCTTTCAACAACGAGACGGTGGATTCCAACAGCGCGATGGTGGCTATCAGCAGCGCAGTGGATACCGCGGTGGCGGTGGATACCGAGGCAGTCGTAGCGGACGAGGTGGTGGAGGAGGAGGCAACCGAGATTCTGAAAGCACCGGCCAACCCAGAGGAGGATACAACTCCAGAAGGAATTGGGTTAGTTATTATTGTATCCCTCGTTTACAACTTCAGTTTTTAACTTACTTTTGCTTTAAATTCCAGCAACAACAGGAGAACAGAGCGTAGAATCGTTCGTTCAGCCGGTTACTGATGCTGGATTGCGATACGAGAAAATGTTAATATCCGTCAGACATTTGATTTGAAAGAGGGCATTTGGTGTGAGAGGTTTCAGTTTGGTAGAGTTGGAAAACGGCGTCGGATAAGTGATGATTGGTGCGCGCGGGTGTACAGTTTTGTTTGGTTTGTCTCGCCGTTGGAGTGAAGTGATCGTAACTCTTGTTGGGCCCTCCTCTCTTCGCGGACGGTTGATTTTCAAGTGTCACATCTGCATGCATCGGTAACTGGATGTAAAGGATCAGATTATCTCTGGAGAAGAATGGGATCCTTGGGATTTAACACCTGGAACAGAAGGAAGTTGAAATTTTCGTTTTTCTTTTGTTTATTTCTCACCTGTTAATTTCCTTAATTATTGTAGAGACTTTTGACTCTTGTTTTTTTCTTTTTCTCGTCTATTCATATTTTGCATCTGCCCCCAGTTCCCTCGATTGTCCCGACTGCCCCGTCTATATTGTCCCCAATCTCCTTATTAATATTTGAGAATGAATGTGCGTGGGATGCGATTTCAAGTCATGTGTTTTTGAAATGTTGTAAGTGTCGGATTTGCAAAGAGGTGTGCAGTGCTTTTTCGGGCAGCGAGAAAAGTTACACGACGTGGCAAACCTTAAATTTCGTATTGTGCGTTTGACTCGCGCCTCATCTAAATTAATGAGTTTTGGTTATACATAAAATTCCATGACTTACAAGAACCCCGACAAAACGGCACTCCCTCGTCTCCTGTATTTTTTTTTCTTGCGTAATTTCTTGCGGGCATGTACTCATCGAGCTCGTAAGAACAAAAGTACAGTAAATAAAAACCGTCGTGTATCTGAATTCCGTTTTCCAATGATTTTGTCACTTAGTAATTATTGACTTATTGTTATTGTTGCAAATAATGATATAACATTTAAACACTCCAATGGTCAATTGACCATATTTGACGTCGACTTCCGTGTCTAGCAAAACTATTGCGATTGTTAATTATGCTAATGGCAGTTTGCAGTGACTTGATGCCTCGTGGAACATCCTGTGTGGTCAGTTCCGCGCAGAGTTCCGTAATGAATTCTGATCCGCCTGTTTTCACAGTAATTTATAAATTCTTTAGAGTATTGTCTTTTTCTGATAGTTACCATTTGTAGATCTGGAAAGAACGTAAGTTGTCGGCCAGAGGATTAGAAAGTTATCGTACAATTTACGGTTGAATCCTACGGAGTCGAACGGGGAGATCATGTTCCGTCCAACGGAGCCGATTGGTGTGATGAAAATGAATGCTTTGTGTTTGCCTTTTAATCCAGGACAGTGGCATTCGTTAAATAATTTCCTAACATCCTGGTTGAATGAAATAGACAATGAATTGCATCCCAAAATGCGTCCTTGAATACAATGTGAAAGGAAGCAAAGGGCAAGGCTGTTGTGCAGAGACCAGTCCACTTGACGGGAGACATCCAGCACTTTTTGTTTCAAATCGAAATTGGTCAAGTTTTCAACCACTTCTACTTTGTAACCAAGTGCAAGGAAAGTTTGTCTTAATAACCGGCAATCCACTTCGTTTCCGGAGTAGTCAGGTATATCGTGCTCAACCCTCTGCCCTCGCCAATATGAAAAGAGAAAAATGTTAGTGGTTAGTCATGTCCTATTCTAATTTCATGGAGAAGTCGAATCTCAACGTTTTTTAGCATAGGATCCCGTTCTTGGTAATAATTTTTCTGATGGACTATGAGGCAGTAGCCGGATGATGAAGGTGAAAACTCAAGACAGGTTTCATCGCTTCTTGGAGGACTTGGCATAGTTTGATTAAATCCCATTGGATTGTCGATGAATGAAGTAGAATTATTCCACGCTCTGTCGCCTACTCCATTTTGTAATTGTAGGCTTAGGATGGCCAGATCGCTTCTGCCGAGCCGGGCAAGACCAATAGTCAATTTAGAACAATCGTCAGCCGAGACGGTTCCGTTCGAAATCCATTGCAGAGCGACGATTTCAGTAGCTTGAAAAGCGTAGTTCCCACTCATCATGTCAGATATTAAAATGCGAGTAAGGTTATAATCCAGCTGGTCTAGTATGCCGAAAAGGCCAAGCCGGAATGGACAGAGATGGCCAGTAGGAATAAAACTTATAGGCGTTGGAATAGAATAGCCTATTAAACACAGAAGTTTCCATTGTTTGAGCTGAAACAGTGCTTCTGTGACAGCGTTTGGATTCATTCCAGCCGATTGTATAGCAAAATTTACCGCAACTCTCTTCCAATCTGAACTGCCTTGTTCACGAAGCCAAATTAATTGCTGCATCCATTCGATGGCAATTAATTCGTCACCACGCTTAGAGAGCAAGAATGTGAAAGCTAGATGATCATACCAATCCATCGTCTCTTCCACCGCGCGAACAAAAGATGTTGAGAGAAAATATATTGCGTTCGCCATGTTAGTCTTCGTGTAAAAACAAAGTTAAGAGCTGCACATTCAGCGTCCGAAACCTTCGGGGAATCCCATCGCACTACGGTCAAAAAAATTCCCCGACACGATAACGAACTCCAGGTCAGCCGGGGCGTTCACAAATTTTCTTGTCTCCATTGATCGCCAATGGCCAAGTACCTGTCATTTTATCTTAATTTCTACCTTAAATATAAAGGTAATGGAGTGCAATTGACATTGCTATTTTGTGACGTGAAACATTGTGCCAGAAATGCATGAAAAGATTTAAAAATCCGTGTTAAACATATTTAGATTTAGGCAGATTTAGGTTTGGATTTGACCTTGAAAAAGACGCATTTTTTTTAAACCAGGCAACGTCAGAGTAGCAGCCGACAAGTAAATTTTAAATCGAAAAAAATGGTACCCGCTACCCGGACGTTGTGGCCAAAACCATTGTGGCCTGGTACGTAAAAAATTTATCGCATATTCGCATGTTTTTAATTTTAGCAAGTTAAACGCTTAATCGTTAAGTCAAACATGTTCATCTAGAAAAGTTAAACTTGCCTTGGGGCGTAGTTGCGCTATTAAATGTGATGTGTACTAAAGTCATCAACTCCTCGAATACTGCTCGAATATTCTTGTAATATGATCATTTGATATAATGAGATACAACTGAGTGATTCTGTCCTCTTTATCTAAAAAAACAACAACAAATGTATGCAAGTGCACGCGTGTCTGAACATACCTAATTTTTTATTCAGAAATTAGTAAACATCAACGTAAAATCTTTTGTCAGTGCGGGATCGTCACCGAAAGTTACCAAGGCCAGATGGTTTAGGTTATTTAACAATATAAAAAACAACTCTAGGGGAATTCCCGACTAAGCAGGTGTGGCGTCCTCCACCGTTTTATAATGGCCTAAAGGGGGAATAATGAAAAGAAAAAATTTACAATTCGCGAGGCACACAAGTTCATGATCCCTCATTAGCCATGCCCATAAACTATAGTAGAAATCCAAATCCAATTCTCCGAAACAGGGCGATTTTTTAACAGAAATAAAGAAACTTCAACGTTATCTGAATAACGTGTAACGTTGAAAATAATTACCTTACCTTAAAAGCCATAAGGTAATACATCCTAATACTAATGGAAACGGCTTTTCCAGAGCTTTTCTTCGAAAAGAAACTTGCGCGTCAACGTTCGAAACATTTTCGTTAATCGCCAACGTTGTATAGCCTTATCCATTATTCTGCTGCATTCTGCTACGTCGTGGATCGAACGTGAAGCTTCTTCTGTCGGCAGGTGTTCTCTTCGTTCACTGCTTCTCTTTTTAGACGACAGTTGCTTTTCAAGCTCTACTGTTATCTTTATTCCTGTATTTCCTGTATTTTTCAACTTGTTATAATGGCATCTGCTGTCTGCGTTCTGTTGGGAGAAACTGTGAAAGGTGTTTTGCAATTTACGCAAAAGGTAAACACAAGCTTATGTAATTGTGTTTTCGTGATGCCGGTGTCTGTCACCTTTCCAACTTTTGTTAGCTTACTTTAAAGCATTATTTCATATTTCATATTCGCATATAATTTCTAGCTTTTTTTCTCAGGATGATGTGGTTCAAATCAAAGGAGAAGTAACAGGATTGACCCCTGGTGATCATGGATTCCATGTCCATGAATTTGGAGACTACACCAATGGTATGAAATACTTTGTTTCTTTTCCAGTCTGCAGGTCTCTTTACATTTCTCCCTTAACGAATAGGCTGCATGTCTGCTGGACCACACTTTAACCCAACTGCAGTTGAACATGGTGGTCCATTTGATGAAATTCGTCATGTCGGAGACCTTGGGAATGTTAAAGCTGATGAAGCAGGAATAGCTCATGTTGATATCAAGGACTGTTTAATGTCGCTGTCTGGTGCCAATGGCATTATTGGGCGCACTCTTGTGGTAAGTTCAACCTGCCTCAATATTTTATGGAACTTCAGGTTAACCTATGGATATACAATGTGTAGGTTCATGCTGATTCTGATGATTTGGGCAAGGGAGGCCATGAATTGAGCAAAGTCACTGGTAATGCGGGTGCCCGTGTCGCCTGCGGAATTATTGGCATTGGAAAGTGACTATCTCCACCGATTCCAACAGTTTCTATTACCAACAAGTTATAGTAAATAATAGAGCCGTGGTATTCATGGTTCAGGGCCCTTACTCATTCGTTGTTTCACCCTTAATCTTGTCACAAATCTGGAAGCATTAAAATATATATATATAACCAAGAATCTGTTTGCTTGTTTTAACTAATTAAATTTTATGAAGAAAGTTTGCTCCACATGCAACAAGATGATCTACTTGCTTACCTACCTACTTTAGATGATCTAAGTGATCTACTATTTACCTTCTACTTATGTACCAATCATAAATTTATGAGTAGTATAAGTAAGTTAAAATAGATCTTCATTTGGCATAAGACAAATACATATATTATATATGGCTAGAAAGGAATGCATGGAGTGAAAGTGGTATTACGTACGTGCGGTGAAGCGACGTACGGTGAAGCGATTGCTAATAACATAGGGTTAAGATTTTTAATAAATTATTAGTAGATAGTCTGCAAACGATTAGGAAACGAAAGGTACAGAGAAAAGGGGTGGGGTCTCTTAAAAAAAAAATAGAAATTGCTCTACCATATTTCCTGGCGTTGCTTTAGAAACCGGAGGATTGTTTAGGAATCTTGTCTTACGAAAGAAGGTACGCAGTTCTACACGTGATTAAAAGTTTTCTAAAATTATGAACAAAAAAGGCGATCGCTCTGAGATTGTCTCGTGTCCCAAGAACATTAAGAAAAACAATAGCATTTATCTAAATACAATGAAAACTTGAAGCTTCCCGCCATTTTATGGCAGCTTCCTGTCATTGCATCAAAAGCTTCCCGTCATAAGGGAAAACCATATTTCGTGTTCTTAACATGGTTTTGAAAATTAATACGTGCTGATGCGTAGTCATTGCGTAGTACTGTTTAAGGAAATGGAAACGAACAAATGAGCACAAGTGTATTCAATTAACATCGGAGTGAAATGCGCGCGGATTAAAGCAACATACAGGTATCAGTATAATATATTCAGATTTCATCACTTACTTAATGGGTAGTTTCACTTGCTTGACGATTGGCCTGTAGCCCTTAGCATCATCTGCGTTGTATGTAACGATCCGACGATATCCGTCTGGCCCATCCCAGTAATAATCTCCCACTTTACTACTGTCGCTGTATCCCGTTTCATTGCGACCGTGTTGAGGTGCAGTAGGGGAGACCGGGGCTGGTTGGGACAAATTTTTGAAAACAGCCTTTGTTATTTTTTAACTGTCCCATAACAGCCAATAAACCATCGTACTTGAACGTATTCGAAAGCCTGTTTTTCCGTCTTTTAGAATATATTTTTTTCAAGTATAGTTAGTTAGTGGACATCTAACTGCGATTTTTTAACTAAATGGCCTTTGGTTGAGTAACACTAAAAATTGTACGGGGTTGCTTGGGACATGTCACTAAAATGGGAATTTGTTACTGTTAATTTGTGAATTGACGAAAACGAAGATACCCATTCAAATCACAATTGAATTTCCATGCCGATGATGTATAAAAATAATGGAAAAAGTATGAAGAAAGTAGTAAAATTACCCGAAAACTAAATTTCTTGATGAAAATCTCCATTTTTGGTTCTGGGGGCTGGCCTTACTTGGGAAAAGGAGGAGACATGTATGAAATCGGTTCTTATATGCGATCGATAGGTAACACGATATATATCGACATTTAGACAAAAGAGTATCGATTGTACTTTCCCGCCGAGTCAAGACATGTGTGCATGTTGAAGATTTTGCTGTGTGAAACATAAGAATACGTATGTAAATCTTTTGTGTCTTGTAACAGTGAGTCAGTGATTGAAATATTGGATTTTATTTGGACTGACGAGCGGTATGTATTTGACTGTTATTCAGAAAATCAAAATGTTCAATAGTTTTAGGTATCATGAGGCAGTAAAAGTTAAGAATTGATTCAGCCTAGCACCCACTCGTTTGTCTCATATTTGTTGTGTTATATCAAAGCTGCTTATCTCATTACCTTTCCAAAAGTTTAGTGTAGCAGCAGGCTTAATTTTATTCAGATCCCTAATTCTGTTATTGGAATGTTCATATAGATGGTACGCAATTACAAACGAAAGAAGGCTACTGAGCCTTTAACTGAAGCCCAAGTAAAAGAAATTATAATAAGAAAACAAACAAGTGGTTTCAGCCTTCGCAAAGAAGCTCAAATGGGCAGCATGTCGAAATCAGCTCTTCATCGTTTATTTAAGAAGATCCATCTCATTGACACCAATACTTTTACATTTAAACGAACTTTTCATAATCGACAAGTGTTTACTCCAGCCCAGGAAGCCGAAATTGCAGCTTATCTTATTGTTGCCCAAAAGTTGAATCATGGTCTCACACCGGAAGATACGAGAAAACTAGCTTACACTTACGCTAAAGCAAATCACATCGAAATGCCTTTTCAATGGCAAGCAAAAGAATCAGCCGGATCGGACTGGTTTTCTCTATTCATTAAGCGAAATCCCACCCTTTCTATCAGGAAGCCCGAACGAACGAGTCAAGCTAGAGCCGCAGCCGTCAATCACCCAGTGATTGACAAATTTTTTGATGATTTGCTCGAGTTATTTGTCAAGTATAAATTCCCCCCAAAAAAGATATATAACTGTGACGAGACAAACAATCCTACAGTGGTAGACCCACAAAACATTGTTGCTGAAAGAGGAGCGAAAGCAGTAGGCTAAACATTTAATCAGAATTCATTTAGTCAATGTTATAGTCAAGCTATTGATTGTTTTTCTAGGTGGCAAGCTCAAGTAGTGGAGAACAAGGCATCAATGTCACTATGTTGGCTTTTGTTAACGCAGACGGTGATGCGTTTCCTGGAGTGTTTGTTTACCCTAGAAAACAAGTAAACCTTCAAAAGATGGTTGACTTGCCGGACGGTTTCCTTCCCTTAGCACACCAGAGTGGCTGGATGAATGAAGATCTATTCTTGGAGTCCCTTAAGCATTTCAAGAAACAAGTGGTTTGTTCACCGGAAGAACCAATTCTTTTAATCTTGGATAACCACAGTAGCCATATTGCGTATCCAGTTGTTGATTTTTGCAAAAAACAAGGAATAATTCTTTTTACGTTGCCTCCTCACACCTCGCACGTCCTGCAGCCCCTTGACAGGGGTTTATTTGGTCCTATGAAAGAAGACATCAAGAAAGAACATCGTGAATGGATGAGACTACATCCTGGACAAAGAATTGGCATTTATGATGTGCCAAGATTGACTAGACGACCGTATGAAAAGAGGTTCAATCCCCAAAACATCAAATCATCATTTGCTGCGTGCGGCATATATCCTTTCAATCGACACGCGATTGCAGAAAATATGTTTGCCCCTTCATCTGTTACTGATCTACCTGCAGGTATAACAAGGGAAACATTCCATTACAGATTACCCGTCCAATAACAATCGATTTTTTTAGTTGCGCAAGAAACCATAGCACCGCCACCACAATTACCCGGCAGTCAGCAAACGGATGTTCCAGCACAACCATTGGTAAATGATCAAATTCTCAACCAACTGACCACAAATGGTTCGTCAAACAGTTATTAATTTATTATCAAATCGTGACCTAGCTAATAACCAATAAATTCCCTTCACAGGTGATATGCCAATCCGAATCAGCGTGCCTAATCCGTCGGTTTGTCAAGGACAATTGCATACTGTGGCCCAGTACATCTTGACGGTCGAATGTGCTACTGGTAGACTTATTTTGACTCCTTCTTCCACACCTCCCGGGACTGCCTTGCCATCCAATGAAGCACTTGGTTTACCAGTTAATGGAGAAGAGGGAATGAATACACCACAACCCACTCCGTCAACTTCCAATGGAGTGCCTCGACACTTGACTCCGGAGGAAGTTTTACCTCACCCACGAGTAGCCCAAACTGGACCAAGAACTGCAAGGAACAAGAATAGAGGTGCATCTCGCGTATTGACAAATTCCCCAGAATTGGCTAAACTGAAGGAAACATACGATGCAAAAGTATTAAAAGAACAAAATCGGATGTTAAAGGAATCTTCGAATATTCCAAAGAGATCGCAGAAAAAAGTAGGATTTTTATTTTAGCTTTAGCTTTCCATTTTGTATGATTTTTTTCTACTTATTATCATATCCTTTTTTGTATGAGTAGGCTTTACGTGGAAAGGCAGGAGGAGGATCGATAGTTTTGACAGATGAATCATTAAACTCCACCGTCAATCCGTCTGTCTCGACATGTGCAGACATTCCTCCCGCCCCTTTGGTGTCAAAGACAAGAAAATCAAGAAAGAAAACCACTGTGTCGAATGGTTTGGAAATTAATGACGAAAATGTTCCTCCTGGTGAAGTTGTTTCAGTTCTTCCTCGCGTCTGCGCTAGTCCAACTATTCAACCTCAAACTCGTATTCAACGAACAAGGAAACCCCGTGCTGTCAAACGGCAACTCTTTTAGATGACGGTTTTTGACAATTAATTTAAGTACTAAGTACTTTTGCTTTCACAAATTGTCATTGCTTTTAAATTTTGTTGGTGCTAATCACCACTGCTTTCCAATTGTTGAAACGTTCCTGAATTTGTGATCCTACGAAACTATCGCATTGTTTCAATGCGTATTTCAATGTACAACAAAGAATATCGTCTAATCTTTCCCTGTGGTCGTGTGATCTCAAACCATTTTAATGTTCACTTGGTTCACTGAAAAAATTATCATTAAGTAGTCCTGATTAAAATGGCAATACCTGAGAGGATCTGCAACTCATAATATAATTAATCTGGAGTGTTTACTTAAAAAGTTAATTTGCTGTTTCCAGTTGTTGGAAATACAAATGCTTCTTTTGAATACAATTGTCTGCGTTTATTACAGTAGCAATGGAGGCGGTTACCCCAACACAAATCCACACTCGTGCTTTCACTCGTAGTTCACCAGTTGTATCACATTGAAATGAGGTTAACAGGATAGTAAATATTCAAGGGGGTAAGGCTAATCGACGTATGTAGAACCACCGGATTGAACAACTTTCTGGAGTTTTAAAGGAATTCGTTGAATGAGTTGCTTGACGAATTCATCGGTGCATACATTTTGCCACATTAGGGATATCTCTCTCCACAGACCCTCTTCACTTGTAGCCTTTACGTTGTCCTCAGTCAACTTGTTCAACAAGTATAGCCAAACAGTCTCAAGAGGCATTACATCACCGAAGGACTTCGGCCAATCCAGTACAGCAAAGTAATCCTTATTCTGGGCTGCAAACTGCATAACAGATTTGCTACGATGAACAGGAAACCTAAAAACATGAATAGTATTTATATTCAATCAGTAAAAAAAGGATATATTAGATTTCTTTACCAGTCATGCACAAGTCCAATTTGTTTTGATCGATCTCTCTTGCCCAAAGGTAGAATATATTGTTGGAGGATACTCTTGTATTTTGTTGAATCAAACTTGCCAGTTACTCGGCATAAAGAAGCCATTGGAGATGATGAAGAGATAACACCCCAAACCAAGACAGTGTTGGACACTTCTTTTTCTGTGCCAAAGTTTAACGATATATTTCCATCACCGTCGTAACTAAAATAAGTTAACAGATTAACAAATTAGAACACAATACAGTACTTGTTACCATAAATAATGTGTTGGTACCTAAAACGTTGAGAATCTCCATAGGCCACAGCATCAACATACTTTTCTATATCTCTCAAACAATTACTAGCTCCCTTTTCTCTATTTATTTTCATTTCTTCGGTTATTGTTGGTCTAAACATTTTCCACGTGTTGGAACAGCTAAACAAAACAATGTAAACAATTGTAATACGTTCGTCACGTTGTTTTCATAGTAATACGTCGTCTACTCAATCAATCGATACTTTGGAAATGAAACGCTGCCTAAGGGAGTTTGCCTCTTTCCTCTCCATGGATATGCCCCTCCCACTGGGTTGGTCGATTTTGTCCCAAACAACCCCGACCTTGTTGTCCCAACCAACCTCACACAAAGGGATTCTACATTTCTTATAACTGCATGTAAACGATAACAGAAACGAAAAACATGTGTTAACAAAAAAAAAAGAAGAAGAAATTTCCTTTCCATTGGCACATTTTACAATTTTTTTAACGATTTCCATGTTGACATATTTCAAATTCAAAAATCGCTGATTTTTAGGCCAAAAAGTGGGAAAACACATTTCTTGTGCTATCTCCCATAATATTGGTCACTTTCTAACAAAACTTCGTGGCAACATGCGCCATACTATTATCCTTATCTGGTAGAAAAATTGAAATTTTAGAAAGTCGGGAACATGTTAAAAACCTCGACGTCCCACTTCGCCCCTGTCCCAGCCAGCCCCGGTCTCCCCTATAGTTGAACTGGTAGACCTTGGTTCGCTCTGTCGTTGTTGGCGGAGAAAAATCTGAATTTACGCGTCCTTTACGTCCCTCTACCTCCACTTTGGGTTTGGCTGTTAAAAACAATAACGTCTATATACATTGCCCTGTGACGAATCGGAAATTGAAAATGAAACTTACGCGTAGTGGTAGTGACTCGAACGCGTTTGCGGCCTGTGATGAGGAACCGGCCCTCTTTATCCGTTGCGTACATTACCGTGTTGTAAAATCCAAATCCATCCAGAAATCCGTACTCGCCAATCACGATTCCATTTTCATCTAGATGCCGATCATTCTGTAGACTACTTCAAAGATCTACCTTCACCGATTTTAAAGTCTTTACCTTTCCTTTCTTCTCTGTGTTGAGTTCCGATGTTGAATCCGAACTGGTAGGGCTTTGACGTGGATGTCTCTTTCTCAGCGGGCGACGCCAAGTGGGCACAAAACACGATCACCAACACCACCTGCCATCGAGATATTATTGTAGAACGGACATAATAGAAGCAGTAGTATAGAACGGGCAATAGGTCAACAGCTCACGGACCTTTAGATGAACGATCTTCATGATGTTGAACACTTAGCTCTTCGCACACTCGCGATGAGAGTGCGAATGTGACGTCGAAAAAATATGGCCCAGACTTTTTATAGCATCGGGGCCCCTTTTTTCCTCTTGAACAGTCCCTGAAAAGATCCTCCTCCACGGCCTTTATATCCTCCTCTTTTCAGTGGCTCTTCTGTTAAAGTGGGTTTAGACCTTTCATTGGAGAAGGCATGGGGAGAAAACGTGTACGGATGAGCCCAAACGGCGTAGTATTGCGTCTGTAAACCGGCTATGCTAATGTCCTTCGTCCCAACACTCCTCAGCACAGATACTCACGCGGCACACAACACTGTTTTCTTTTCCACCCTCTTTATACGAATAAGTGTTGTGTTTTTATAGTCAAGCTGCGACAAACTTGTTGCCGTCGTCCTTCGAGTCGCTTCGTCACCGGAACAAAAACATATCAGAAACATCACAAATCGTGACCGATTTAACTCAACTGAACGCTATTCCTGGTAGTACTAGTTGCTTATTCTCGAGATCTTCTAGCGTATTTTCTCTCTACAGGTATCTTAGTAAAGCTGGACCGATCCATCAACTCATAGTAAGGCTCGGGCGATGGGGCTTGGATGAGTTCCTATTAGAAAGTCTGACTAGAATCAAAGCCTGACTAGAATCAAGTCTCTTCCTCTCACTCACTCAATATTTCACTTGGTATTATAGCGCAGTATTTGTGTGTTCGTATTAATCGGTACTCGGAAAAGAGAAGACGGCGGCCCACCTATCTTTGAGAATTATACTTTCATGACATTTTCGGTTTTGTTTTCCCTTTTTTGAATGTACAAGAGAAGCGTCGTAGCGTCATTGTTCATTCTAAATTGAGGACCTATGATGGACAGCGTCGGCCTGCCGTTTGTAGCCGGCGCAATTACTAATGGTTGCTGAATTTAGAGGAGGAGAAGGGGAGCCAGAGATGAATAATTACGAGAGATTTATATTCGGGTTTGTGCAATCATCTTGTCGCTCTTTGCGGTTTCTTTTGGCTACTTGCGCTATTTGACCTCGAAGGTCGCGCGAAGCCTGTGTAGCAGCCCATGTCTTCACTCCCGAACACAAGTCGAGAACGATCAGTGTTTTCGGGGTCACTTGTCTCGCCCTATTGCCATGGTCATATTTTGGATGTATCGTCATCTAGTACGTCGCCAGAAAGACGAAGAATTAACAGCGAAATAGATACATCCTTGACCGGTTTATTCCGATGAAGAAGCTCCGGCAGCATATCTTCGGCCGGAGTTGCCGCCCCTTAAAAGGAATCCTACAAAAAAAATACGATATATGGAGATAAGTAGCCAATTCACTATCGACTGAGGTGTAACCAGTGTTTTATTTTTGCTTACGCATCCAACTCTGTTTGGTTTTTTTTTGTCTATACCTGAACAACTTGGCGGCTGCTTTCGCTCCACCTGCCAAAAACTTGACTAGGCATTTAGGGGATTAGACCGGTACGTGCCATTCTACATGTCTATGATGACGATGAGTAGTGAATGTGTATAGTGTTAAAATCTAAAGAAAATGAGGAGATTAAAGTCTAGAAAAGCGAGAAATTCGATTAAATAAAACTGAGTGACCTCTTTTCGAGTTCTAGTAGTTCCTGCAATACCTTTATAAGTCGCCTAGCAAATTGAAAAATCAGAATGGCCGACTGGGTCTTGAGGTGCGGTGATGAATGAGATGGACGCACCTGAAACTTTCATTCTATCTTTCTCTTTCTCTTGACGCGTCTTGTGTCTGTGCGTAGTGCTCCCTTAGTTGAGTTTACAGCGAAAGTCTGAAAATGTACAACTCTCACCTGCTGGGATTTGCGTACTATATAGGTCCATAATAAGTTGTTCCACCACTTTTCACGCCAAAGTCCTCTTTCTCCAACCGATATAGGGGTTGCCTAGCACTAGGAACGATGAGTTCCGCCGCCATCACTTCCGACACAGTTGAAATGAAAATTTTCATCGGTTGAATTGATAGTTCATGTAATCGTTTGGACATAAAACGTCGGTAGCGGAGGAAACTCGCTGACTTTTCTCTTTTTGTTCTCCATCCATGGTCGTTTAAATCGTCATCACATAAATCGCCATTGTGTCCTACTTTAGCCAGGTGGATACGTTATAAGTTTTGTGTTAAATGGTCAAGTTCCTTATCTGTTCCGTCGGTTGTTTTCCAATGTATCGAATTTCAAATACCCTATCAAATCACTTACTGGTCGTTCTTTAGTAATAGAAGGAGAGAAAGCTTTTTTTCTCTCCTCTTGTGACGGGAGTGTAGAACTTCCTTGACCTGCGTGAAAGTTTAAAGGGGTCACCATTCGCCGGCGAAAGTTGATTTTCTCTTCCGTGTAGGAGGAAGAAGTTGTCGTTGCCGACGTGATGGTGGCTTTGCAATGATCTAGAGGGGAGGAGGGAATTGTCGGCTACCTTACAAACATCGTTATGCAAAATAGACGTATCTGATTGACTCGTTGGCTGGGCGTCATTCTTCACGTCTACCAGACGAGCAATGCCAAAATGATAAAATTCAATGATGAATTGATAGCCAATTAACGAAACCTGTAATTTTAAATAATTTCAGTGGTGTTTTATGAGTGGAAATAGAAGGGTTTGGCCTCAATCGTATGCATCTAGGATTTCTTCTTTTATCCTGGGGGTGGATTTTTCAATCACTGCGTCCTTTATCGCGTGACTCGCTCTCTTCTCGATTGGAAAAAATTAGCCAACACTTAATCAACAGCCTTCACGGACCGCAGAGTCTTTTGTCTTACAAAGTAGCTAGCGTAACTTGAAACTGTTAGAAATTTGAGCCCTACTGGGTACGAATTAGTTGTTTAAACTTTAAACTCAACTAATTGTTTAACTTGAATAAGAGTTGTATTTTGTAAAAAAAAGTTTTTTTCAAACGAACGATTCCTTTTTTGTTGATTTTTTATGACTTACTCACAGCCGCAGTTGCTTCATAGTTATGTCGACCCACCGGAACGGATTTAAATATGGATACACGATCCTTCCGCCACCGGGAAAAGTGATACCTCCTTCCCTCTCCCTAGTTCGTTATCTACTTGCGTGTGTTTAGAATACCAAATGAGGGACGTTGAGGAAGAAAAGAATTGATTCACAACTAAACAACATTATTCTTACAAAACTCTCACTCTTTTACCTTGGTGTTTGCGCGGTCGTAAACAAGCGGTGGTGATTGAAGGAAGCGAATAATGGATAGTTAAGGTAGAACATCGTTCTGTCACCAGGCCGACCTTTACCAACAAAAGCATTCGTATTTGCATATGGATATCGTGCAGAAGGTCGCACAATGAGGATTCCTTTCACTTTTCTGCGAGTCTTTGGCGACTTAAACGCAGTTTTTCACCTTCCTCCGGCTTAGTTTTACATCTCGTCGCCCACTACCGACCCTCTATGTAAAGAAATGTGCGCTATTCATGGTGTGGAAGCGCACGAGATGAGCAAGATCATTCAATCAACAAGGTGGCGGGAGGTGGTGGCGAAAGTTGTACCATGCTGTTTCCAACTCTCTACTCTGAATAAGGAGCTGAAACCAAAAATTGGTTGAAATCAGAGATAAAACCAGACCTCTCACCACGATGACGGATGACTTTCTATCGGCTGATCATAATGTTTACCGTACTATATGACATTTGCATTCAATGGTCTGCTGTCAAATAGTGCGAATATATAAAAGAATCGGCAACTTATGTGGCGCTCAAACGTCCGTGAATCGGTCGACACGTTTGACTAATGCTGACCATGAACTTAAAACTTTTTTTTCGTTTCATTTACGTTTACTGCATTATGTATATTTTAACTTTTTACTTCATCGTTACCGACGTGAAACGGAAGTGGGTTTTTTTCTTGTTTGTCAAAATCGTGGAAAGTTTTTTTTCTTCCAGCGAAAGTTTCTTGTTAGTTACATATGATGAAATTAGGGAGGAAAATGTCCGATTGCCTACCACTGACCGATGAAGGGCGATAATATGAATCACTTTCGTGGCATCGTGCGTTTTTCCTGGTTATGGTCCTTATTTAAGGTAACAGGCGACCGGAGAAAGACAGAAATCTTGTCTCTGCTGATTTGAACAGTTCTCTTTCTAAGGCTCAACAGTTTCACAACGTAAGTTACTAATCAAGACTCTTAGAGTGACAACTTTACTTTCAATCATGGTCGATAGTTTAAAAAAAAATTTCTTTTTTTTTATATAGATGGTCCGACGATTCAGCCTCTTAGTTTTGGTGCTAATTGTTCACTATGGCTCGTCGGCACCCCAATCCAGCTCAACAAGTAACGTCGGTTCAGGGCTAACCAACTTGAATTCCAACTTGTTGGGTTCTAGCACCAACCCGGGTCTTTTGAACGG
This sequence comes from Ceriodaphnia dubia, assembly GCA_022539655.2. Lineage (NCBI taxonomy): Eukaryota > Metazoa > Arthropoda > Branchiopoda > Diplostraca > Daphniidae > Ceriodaphnia > Ceriodaphnia dubia. Next base: position 1,045,621 of record JAKUCG020000249.1, read on the forward strand.
CGGACTTGGCATTGGTGGATTTGGAAATGGATTAGGGTTTAACGGTGGATTTGGAGGATTCGGCGGACTTGGAGGTGGCCTGGGAGGGTTCGGTGGACTAGGCGGGGGTCTGGGAGGATTTGGAGGACTCGGTGGTTTGGGAGGATTTGGTGGTGGCCTTAATGGGGTGGGTCTAGGTGGCTTCGGTGGTGGATTGGGTGGCATCAACAGTTTGGGTTTGGGCGGTTTAGGCGGTTTGGGAGGCATTAACAGCCTAGGTCTTGGCGGCCTTGGAGGTGGTCTGGGAGGATTTGGCGGTCTTGGAGGTGGTCTTGGAGGAGGTCTTGGAGGATTTGGGGGTATTAATAGTTTGGGTCTTGGTGGTCTAGGGGGTTTTGGAGGATTGGGTGGTATCAATAGTTTGGGTCTTGGTGGCTTGGGAGGTGTTGGTGGACTTGGCGGCCTAGGAGGTTTCAACAGTCTTGGCGGACTTGGCGGCTTCAACAGTCTTGGTGGTTTAGGAGGCTTCAACAGTCTTGGCGGCCTAGGAGGGCTTGGTGGTTTCGGAGGAACCGGTCTGCTTGGTACCGGCAGTAGTCTCGGACTAGGCACTGGTCTTGGCACTGGTCTAGTAGGTTCCAATCTCGGACTAGGCACCGGCCTCGGGTAATTGACTTGGATTATTTTTAGTAGTTTTGTGTGACCGATGTGTGCGCTATTGCCAATTTGATCGAGTCATTGTGTCGTTGACGCCTGTGTAGATTGGGATCCTCCCTCGGCACTGGATTTGGTTTGGGAAACCTTGGTGGTGGCAGCTTTAGAAGCCTACCCGACCTTAAGTAGGCGGTTAGATGGTTACAAGAGGTAAATGTACAGTCCATTACTGAGTAATTTACAACTTGTCCCCATCAAAAATTAATTCTGTTAGAAATTTTTTATTTGTGCTGATTCGCCCTTTGGCACCTCATTTTCATTTCACCACTAAAACCAATTTAATTTTTGGTAATGTATCATCAAGCTTTTGAAATATGATCCATGTCGTGTTTAGGATTCATCGTATATGGCTCTAACTTGCTCTTTTTTTGGTTCAGTTCCAGTAGATTTGTTTCGCCAAATTCGGTAAATTCAATGGCCGGGTCAACTTTCACTTCATCTGACCAATATGTCAACAATCTTGTTAATCGTATCCGCGCAATCCAACAGGACTTTGCGGCAAATCCCCCCTCTTCTTCTAGATCAACATCTTCTCTTGGCACTTTTCGGTCTTTTGATCCCACCAACGACAGGGATGTCTAGCCGTCAACTTTCGACTGCCAACTATAGATCATTCCCAATTGAAGACTCTTCACTTATTCCTACTCTGTTTCATTTGCTGTGTATAGAACATTATGGTCATCGTTGGTTATTGAATCAATAGACTTTCTTTCTACTACGCTGTTGTTTTCTGTTTTGATTTCAACTTAGGTAGAATCACAGAGGCTTGAAATAGAAAGTACCGTATCCATATATTTTTGTAGCGCGATGTATCTCTTAATAAGTTGTTATAAAATGCTTGGAGGTTGGTGGTTTCAAGGAAACAATCAATGTTGTGAACGACCCTTGTGAAAACTCGTTCAAAGGCATTTTTTGAGGACAGAAAACTGGACTCCTTCCTTACACAATCGCTGAACCAAAGACGTCTTCGCAAAAGCTGCTCCAGGAGGAAATACGCCACCTCTGAAAAAAAAAAAAAAAATGAAATAACGCTGGGCATTTTAAAATACTTAATAACAGAGTTTAATACCCAGGAGGTAGTTTTTCCATTTCGCGAAGGATAACAAGAGCTGCCTGAACCTATGCAGATAGGTGAGTAGATACACAAATATACGCAACTTATACATGTACGTACAGTAGGCACCGAAAGTATCCGCTCACCCGAGAGGACCTTATGGAAAAAATGCGTTTTCGGACGGCCGCTACACGGCGAATTTTGACCGCCGAGTAACGAGATTTTTTTTGCAAATTCATTTTATTTTTCTACACATCCTAAATTTTTTTCAGATTTTTTCCTTCGCGGGCTTAGGCCTGAAAAAAAATGTCAATAGTATCCGCTCAGCCGAGAGGACCTTATGCAAACGAGGCGACTTTGGCCCTCGCACGCTCCTAAGTATAAAAATAAAATGAATTTGCAAAAAAATTCTCGCTACTCGGCAGTTAAAATTCGCCGTGTAGCAGCCGTTCAAAAGTGCCATTTTCCCATAAGGTCCTCTCGGGTGAGCGGATACTTTCGGTGCCTACTGTATACAAATTTACATTTGTTGTAAGGTAACGTATATACATACCATGCAGATGGGGGTAGCAACGTAACCAAATTCAGGTCCTGTCACCTGAACCACTAATTCTTTTTCTGGACTATCTTTGTGAATATCCATTGGTTGGGTCAATTTTTTGCTCCATCCTTTCCCGACCAGCGTAACCGCAAATGATGTTGTATCAAAGTCTGCTTCCGAAGGGCCTTCATGAGAAAAAGCACCAAAGGAGAAAAATTTTGGGTGCTGACGAAGAAATTGGGCAACATTAATACGAGGTTTACTGTGAAGTCTCTAAAGAATTTCAATACCTTTTCTAACAAAGTCCGACCAAATTTAAAGTTAGAAAGAATGCCCAAAATGGTAGCCGATAATATTGCTTTAAAGACAGGTACTAGTGAAGGAAACTGGACGTAAGCAAACATTTGAATTGGGCGTTTTTTTTCGTTTTCATAAAAATAGCGTTGAGAACGCAGCACGACAGAGCGATCTGAGCCAGGAAAGGGTAGACACCACGCATTAACAATTTTACTATTGTGAATTAGTCCCCTATAATTTAACCATTTTAGAATATTATTCGAATTATACGTATGTTAAAATGTTATTGCATGGGGATCTTGTAACAAACCTAGATTTTAATTTGGGTGTTAATTTCAACAACCGCCCTGGGAAGAGCTTTTTGCGTAAAGTTTTTAACTCTTCGGCATCAGCAAACCCATATATAGCTGAATGCCAAGTTCCATAGTGTAAATGAAATCCCTGGAAATATTGAGGAAAATTTGCGTTAATAGTAGTATATTACCTCAAACCAACTTGGTTCATATTATGTCGTACAGTCGTAGTAAGAGAAACACACCTTTTCTGCTTTAACTTCTATATAACTTTCAACAGAGTTGACTTGTCCACCAAAGTTATCTTCTAGGAAAACAGTCCCCATATCTGCCGGGATGCTATCAAACCCGCAGGACCCTACTACATAGCATTTATTTTCCTTAGCAGTACGGTTATAGTGTAGTTGCATCTTCTCTAGAAACTGCATGAAAGATGAAAATAGGAAGGAAGGAAGGAAGAGATGCATTACAAGTATATCTTATTTAGCGATGTAGCTATATACTTGAGGTTCTCCGCTGATGTCAATATGGTTTGTCCCATTCTCCACACATGCTTTCACCACAGTTTCCCCATAGAACCTTATAAAGTAAGACATGAAATTTGAAAGAAATTTCGAAGCTTTCATGTATTTTTGCTTCACTCAACCTGTAAGGTCCAACACAATTGAGGACAATCTTTCCTTTTTTAGCCATCTCTCCAACAGAATGTGGATCACGAACATCGGCCTTTATGATTCCGACATTTTTGAGCGATTTGCCTAGTACAGAAAACATAAATTTACGATCAGACTGGTATTACGGATTTATACAGGCTTTCAGTAATGTACCTGTCGAGTTTTCCATATTTTGAAGAATTGTCTTCAATTTTTCTGTACTTCGACCACTAATGGCCCACGTAACATTTTCTTTGTTAGCAATACGTGCCACCTCGGCAGCGACATATTTTCCGGTAAATCCGGTTGCACCAAAAATAATCAAATCGTAGGATTTGCCGTGAACACGATGAAAAAATTGTCGCGCTACATACATTTTGTGTTAGCAAACTGACGTGACTCAATCCTTTTTGAAGCCGTATCTTGGCAACTGTAAAAGTTTAACTATACATGATAACTATCGTACACTATGGATTGAAGATTTGAAGGAGATTGTAGTTAAGCAACATTCATTTGTTTACAATTGTTCAAATGTAAAGAAAAAAAAATATCGAATGTTGACTAGTGGAGTTCTCGCCTCAGGAAATCCCAGATCCATATCTTATAGACATTACAGACAATTATAGATTTCCACTTTTGTAGCTGGCGGATAGAGCGCAACTGTGCAAACAAGGGCAAAGTCTGTAAGGGTCTCTTCAACTCTTGTAATTTAACGCTAGATCACAGTACATGTATCCAAAGCCCAAGTTACGTAATAACAAAAATAAATGTGTCTGGCAAAAACGAAACAACAACGTAAGCGGGAAACACAGAACCTAACATCTATGAGTTCTAATCCATCCACGAATATATGTTATCATAGTATCATATGGTTTTGACAGTTTAAAGAGAAGTGGTTTCAAAGTTAACACCTCGCTTCATAAGCCGTTTAATCAATGAAGTCTTAGCGAATGCGGCTCCAGGTGGATAGACTCCACCCCTACGGAAAGCAATTTAATTAATTTTAAAATCTTAAAGGAAAAAGTATATTTTAAAAACCTACTCGGAGGGGAGTTTATCGGAATCGCGGAGGATTACAAGCGCTGCCTGAACCATGCATATGGGTGTAGCAACGTAGCCCGGTTCTGGACCCGATACTTTCACTACTAACTCTTTCTCTGGTTCACTTGCGTGTGAATCTGTCGGCTCAGCCAATTTTTCACTCCATCCTTTGCCAGCTAACGTAAGAGCGAAAGATGTCTCGTCCATTTCCTTTTTAGTAGGGCCATCATGATCAAACACGCCAAATGAAAAGATTCTTGGGAACTATTTAAAAAAAAAAGATGTAAGTGTCCCTGGTTTTATACGGACAATTTCAACCCTATACCTTCTCCAGCAATGTGCGCCCACATTTAAAGCTCGCCAAAAGGCCAAAAACTGCGGCAGACAAGATCATAAGAACAGCTCCTACTAGTGATGGACACTGGACGTAGGCTGTCATTTGAACGGGTCGCTTTTTTTCCTTTTCATAGAAATATCGCTGAGAGCGCATCACAACAGAACGATCTGAGCCAGGAAAGGGTAGACACCACGCATTAACGATAGGGTTTTGATGAAGTGCTCCTCTAAATTTAATAAAAGAAAAATTACCAGTTTTTAACACTGATCAACTCATATGAGATTAGGTAATCAACCTTGACTTAAGTTTAGGTTTCAGCTCTGGCAGTCTCTCCGGGAAAAGTTTTTTGCGCAAAGGCTTCAATTCGTTAGCGCAGGCAAACCCATAAATGGCGGACTGCCAAGTTGCATAGTGCCCATGGAATCCCTGAAATAGCACATTTGTATATTAGACCCTGCTTTTAAAATGAAGTAATAAAATACAAAACATACCTTTTTTGCCTTAAGTACCAGATAAGTTTCAACTGAATTAACTTGACCACCTAATTTTTCTTCTAGAAAAACAGTCCCCATATCAGCTGGGATGCTGTCAAATCCACAAGCTCCAACTACATAACAATTGCTCATTTTAGCAGCTGTGTTATAATCTAGTTGCATTCTCTCAAGAAACTGGAACAATTGGAATAATAAAATATTAATCAATCTGCACAACTATCTATAAAATTCTAGAAGGTACTTGAGGTTCTCCACTGATATCTATGTGGCTTGTCCCATTTTCCACACAGGCTTTTACCACAGGTTCCCCATAAAACCTAATTAAGTAAGATAGTATATATGATGAGATACATTTGAGCATAAATTAATCAGTAGCTCATCAAACCTGTATGGCCCCACACAATTGAGAACAATTTTTCCCTTCTTGGCCATCTCCTCAAGAGAATTTGTGTCACTAACATCTGCCTTAATGATTCCAACTTTCTTGGAAGATTTGCCTGCATATAAAAAATTACTTAATTAGCATTTTTATTACTTGCAAGTAATTACAGTTTGTAATTTGATTTACCTGTGGCTTTTTCCACATTTTCCAGAATAGTCTTCAGCTTGTCGACATTGCGACCGGCCACTGCCCATGTGATATTTTCTTCGTCAGCAATTCTTGCCACTTCTTCGGCAACAAATTGACCGGTGAAGCCGGTAGCACCGAAAATAACCAAATCGTATTCTCGCGTAACAGTCATTTTATTATTTGAACAAATAGAGACTGCTGTACTTTAAGTATGAAAGTGATAGGGAACTGGCTCAGATTAAGAAATCAAACTAATAACGAGATTACTAGCACGCACCAACGTTTGGGAAAGTGACAGGGCTGATCTATTCGGCTGCAAGCTGCTGCAAGTCACTATCGTCTATTCGTCTGCCTCGGTCTGCTATATTTTCACGGCCGGGCCGGGACTGTCCTTATCTAATAGCTCTGCCGCTGCCAACAATTTTTTTGCGACACACAGCCACCATCTAGCGGTCTGTGAAACAAAGGCAATATATACGCAAGGGAATCGTGGCCATCCTCGAATACGGCGCGAAGCGCGAGTTACCCGAAGGGCCTTATTTTTTTAAGGAAATGTACAGTCATGCTACAAAGTAAAGCGGAATACGTAGCTCTTCGGACGACACGCATCAGTTTAGGACAATCGGAGCCGGTGATAAATAAATGGTTTAGGGCTTCAAGCGATATGGACTATTCTCGGTTAACGTAAGGCAGGGGTTCAACATCAAAATGTTTGTAAAATCTTGGTCTAAAAAATACACAGTCGACGGTATGCCGATCGCACATCTAAGCTTCGGAGTCCAGCTATCCGCCACTCGACTTATTTGCGCAAATCGATCTATAACGGTCATCAGCAATACTGAACGGAATTGAGACAATTCCTAATCGACCAAATTTTCGACGGTAGACGGATCGGCCGGCAAGCCGATCTATAGAGGATTTGTGATCCAATTAGATCGGTGGAGGTGTACAAAAATTGTGCCGAAATGTGCTGTTTACCGGTAGGATTATTAGTACACCTCCACCGATCTAAATGGAACAAGAATCCATTAAAAAACTCAAAAATTCGACAATAAATTCTATATACATAAACAAGACTAATTCGTAACCAATAGTTGAAACTCAAACAAAGACTACCGCCTGTGGTGTAAATGTCCACGAACTGAATAGTTGACATGTTTACTATCAAATGCCATCGCCGAAACGGTTTCCGTAGCCTTGAACCAGTTCTTGACGCCAACCTCCATCGATGTTCTAGACGCTAATTACGTGACTTTTCCGACCTTCGACAATAAACATCAAGCCAAATTTGGGTGCTAGAGAGATTCCTTTTGGGCTGTGTAGCATCACGGACTATCTGACATACGGCTTCAGCGTGGAAGAAGATGAACGGACCTTGCTTGATTGATTGCAGATGGTGGAACGGGATGGACTTCCATCTGTTTCATTCATAACACTGTCGTCGCCATCCATGGCTTCGTTCGATATGCGTCAGCGCTGGATAATTCGGAGGGATAATTCTTCGACGTCGAAAAAGTCGATGGACGGCATTTCCAACGGAATGCACGAGTCGCCGCGAGGCAGCGACGGCGTGTGTGTGTCAAATCCTAATGCTCCTCTTTCAGTATCGATACTGCAGAAATAGACATCGCGTAAGAAAACAGTACTCTCTGAATGGGAAAAAGAACAATCAGCACATCGTGAAAAGAACAATACAAGATGGCGGGTTCTTTATTCTCTTATCGAAGTGCATCCCAAGAACTCGTATATCCTAAAGAAGATAGTACCAGCTGCTCTTCTGTTCTGTAAATGCGCTCCGATCGCTAAAAGCGCTATAGCGGGGACTATACGTCTCGAAAAAATAATTACCTGGCAATTAATTTTTGGTGGCGTTACTTTGTCAGCAGCTGCTTTCAGGTCGCTATTCCGTCCGTTGTTTATTAATATCGACTTGGGTCGCGGAGGACTTCTCAGAGTTCGTCATGAGATGAGTTGAGTTGAGCTGATTTTAGAGTGCCCCTCTCGTGGCCACTCGGTTCGGTGCCTCGTGAGATGATCGGGTCGAAACGACGACCCTTACGCACTGCCCGATTAACAAGAGAGCGGGGAACTAAGTTGAACTGAGCAAAAGTGTTTCAGAGTTCGTCATGATCACACGGATGACAATAATCGTAAATGCTTATTTTTTTCCAATGAGACCCATGTGCCAAAGTTGCCAAGTTTAGAACATCAGAATCTGACTGTAAATGACAAAAAAGAAAAATTTTACCTGAGATGGCCCCAGTTGCTGGGTAACATTTTCAGTCAGATAGATAGTTGATGATACATACATCTTCTTCAGACAAGAGGGCCAATTAAAGGTAGGCTCATTTGTTTTGAATATCCTAATCAGTTATTCAGTTGTGTTGAAATGGCAATGTGATGGTCATTGACATATTGGTTTCATGCAGCACAGTGCACAGAGGAATTCTGCATGGGTCTAAGAGAAGATTGCAAACAAACATATTGGAATGTTACATTTTGGTGTCTCACCTTGATTTTCTATATCACATAGAATGAAACATTTGACAAGTACCCAATACCAATATCTTAAAAATACCTGTGTCTTTACTGTTGCCGGGACCCGAAAGTTTTTGGGTTGAGATTTCAGAACCTTGCGCACTGCTGAATGCAAATTGGGAATTAAAAGATCGTAATTTCCTGGACAACTTGTGTTTTGAGGTAGAATGAAGAGTCAACAACACAGGTAGATCGAATAAAAGCATGGGTACGACACGTGGTTTAGGGGTGGTGGGAGGAAACAGCTGAGGGAGGGTCTTTAGGGGGTAGGGGCTGGTTAGGGAGGGTTATGGCCTAATGGGGCGGTTTTTTGTTTTGCTTGTGATTTTGGCCGCTTCTTACCCTTGTCTCTTTACTCTTATTTTAATAAGTCTATCAGTATACGATTTGCATTTGCATCGGTTGGTCACGGACGCCAGTCTTGCAAGACAATGGGCGGCATCATTTTTTTGTCGGCTTTAGTGGTGTCCATTCAAACGTCTTTTGCGTTTAAGATACCGGTGATTTCCCTGTTCCTCAATTCGTTTTTTTTATAAATTGTGATGGAAAATGTGTGCTGAAAAAATTTGCAATTGTTACTAGGAAAGTGGATCGGCTGTTGCGAATTTGTGGTCGGCATTTGACTTGCAGCTTCAGGACGCGTTTTTCCAGGCATTTGATGATCGCCATGATAGGTCCCGCCGCGCGCTTCCAACTCAAGATATTTGGACAGGCTTCGTCCCCGATCTTTACCAACATCGAGAGCGTATGAACTCCATAATTTTAACTATGATGAATTTTAATTGATGTGTATGATAAATTAGAGCTGGTTGTGGACTCTGTGGAAGTCCTCTCTTCCAACAAGGTCCAGTGTCAAGATGGCGATATCGTATTGCTCGATTCGATGCAATTTCGTCGACAGTACTACACTTCGGTAACTTGCGGAGATCGACTTAGCTTGTACCAGATCAGCCCCTCTTCTACTCTCGTATCTTTGGATGAAAAAAGTAAATTGGCTTTATATTTATTTCTGAAATTGGTGATTATAATAACTGTATGATATGAAATTTTAGTTTTAAAGGCCAAAGCTGTCTCTATGAGCCACTTCAAACTGTTTGATCCAAACAGTAGTGAAGTTTTGCTATTTGTGTTGGTTTTAACAGGAAAAACGTTAGAAGTTTACGAAGTAAAAAAAGTGAGTTGTCTTTAAATTATCTTTCATGAATGCTTACATTTTGTAAAACTCATTCTCGCTCTTTTTGTTGACTGACCACAGGATAAACTAGAGTTATCCGCCAACCAACAATTGATACACGAGTACGGAGACGTGAAGGTGTTCGACGTGAATGGTGCCGTTTATTGCACACTGATCATGAAAGCCGGAGATAGTCGGATTAAGCTGGGCATTTTTGAATTGACTTTTAATGGTGGCAGTGTGCACTTTAAGTCGGTTAACTAAACTGTAGATTATTGGAATGGCTCTTTAATATCCACTGTATTTATAATCATAACAGTCTTGCCACGTCAACATCATTCTCTGAGGACTCTCCAGTACAAACGTGCACTGTTGATGGTCAGGCACACATGTTTCATTCCGACGTATCACGAGCCCGGCTCAACATTTACCTCTTTGACAGTCCACAAAACCATATAGAACACCATCAAATTATTGAGGCGGATAAAATAACGGTAATAATGAACCAAAATTTAATTTGTTGCTGCATCACTAATTTACCTTTACGTATTGAGTTTACTAGGACTTTCAATGTTTTCGCATCGGTTCCCATCATTACCTAGCGTTTGCGACGTTCAAGTATATGAAAATATTCCAGTACGTCTCAGGCTTTTACGAGGAATTGCAAATCTTGAATGTGGAAGGAGTGACAACTATCAAACCTCTTGCTCCGCCGACTTACCGAGATGACACTTTTCTATTGGTTAAGGGTTTTAATCCAGACTCGGATGAACTCTTTATTGAACTTCTACTTCTTGATGCATCATCTCTTACATTTCAACCAGCTAATGCATCTTGTTCTGTTGAAATGGACTTGGGGGAGCTTCCTCAAATTCTAGAACTTTCCGGTAAAATTTTTCTTCAATTCGCCTTGAATGTTCCTAATGTCTGTTTCATTTAACAGATATCAGTTGTCTGGCTACCATGGGGGACTTAGACCTTACATCGCTGACGTCAGTCATTATTGATAAGCAATTGCTTATGGTTGTTTCCGACCAATCGTCGCAAACTTGGTTGTTAGCTGTAAATGTCCATCTGGATTCGGTAGAAAATCCAATAGCTCGGCAACTTGTAGAAGTTAAAGAACGGATGGAAGCCACTGCTTCTGCTGTTGAAAATGTGGCTGCCCGATCACGTGAATACGACGAGTTCGCTAAAGGTATAGTGCTGTACAACAGCGACGTCAAGGTGGAAGGATCATGGAAGATAGGGACGATTGAGGTACCGGAAGTGACACTAGAGCGGCTCAACCAAACTAAAGTTGATTTCAATCCGGAAGTCTGGATACCTGGTCTTGATGTTATCGTCGATGACATCCAGAAAAAGATGGCCGAATTGGAACGACTATTGAATCACATTGATGACCGTTTGCAAGGTATTGTTTTAGTTCAATTCAATTTAGATCGTCGGAATTCGTCACACTTCTCCTGTTAGCACAGGTACAATCATAAACGGAACTCATGATGCTGTTGACTTTGAACAGCTTACTATCGATGGATCACTGCTTGTTAAACAAATTGAAGTGACTAAATTATCCGTCGAAAAATTGAACGACCTAAACTTTGATGATGTTATGGCCGATATAGTCCGGCAGGATTCTGATCGAATGATAGAAAGTCTCAGGGTGATGGGTACATTAACCACCGACGCACTTACCGCTGATCGTGTGAATGATATCATGGTTAAGGACGCTGTTGTTAGAAGTGATGAAAATATTCAAATTAGCGGTGATCTTGCTATCAACGGTAGCGTCAGCGTTTTCGAGGACGTAACTGTTGGTAGAACGGTTAATGGAATTGATATAAGTAACGGACTTCTGACTAAAAACGATAATCATGGTAAAACTAATGTCAGTACATACATAATGTTCAGTTAATTATTTTCAATTTTCCATAGAGTCAATCATTTTCATGGACAATTTGTCTATTGGCAACTTGTCTGTCGGCGGCTATCTAAATGGAGTGCACGCTACAAAAGTTTTACCCAACGTTGTTGTCAACCAAACGATTGATGCCCATCTAGATCGAGTTCACTTTGATCATTTGGAAATCGACGGCGATATGGATATTAAATCTGGCATAGTCAACGACATCAATATCCTATCTTTGAATGCCAGTGCGCTACGATTAAACGCTGATCAACTTGTGGAAGGAAGCATGGTTTTTACGAAGGTAAGCAGTCCAATCTTTGAAAACTCGATCAAAATATGTTACCAAAATATTTATCTCTTACAGGGTATCATCGCTGAAAAAATTCTTCAAGTTGGAACTATCAACGGAATCAACTTTGAAGATCTCATGCTTAAGAACAGTGACTTGGATAACGTCACTATGACCGGTAAGAATAAATAAGGAAGAGTAACAGATTACGAAAAACTACTTAATTGTTTTGTAGGAGAGAAGACTTTCCTTGGAAACGTTACCGCACGCTCCCTCCACGTCGAAAGCACGGTCAACGGGCACAATCTGCATAATGCCCTTACGCTTGACACGAATCAAACTGTAAAGGGAAATGTGAGAATGATGAACGGTTTTACAATTCCCAACGGCGATTTGACGATTCTTACTCTGAACGACGTTGACTGGAAAGCTGTACGGGAAAAAGGAGTGCATCCAGCGATCTTTGAGCGCCAAGGAGTAAAGCTCAACGTCACGATTCGTAATTTATGCTCAATTGGAAGTTCGTTGTCTACTACTCGGTTCAAAGTCAATGGAGAAGCTCTCGACGATATTTTGAACGACATTGTTTATATTGTAAGTTTCAAGTTTATTGTTTCAATGCAATTCGCTAGTTAATTCTCTTATCTGATTCAGAATGGCGACGAGATCGTGATTACTGGCGAAAAGAAATTTTCTTCGCTGAAAGTAAACGGTCTACAAGTCGATGGCTATATCAACGATTTGAAAGTACTTGATGAAATCCTTACATCAAACACGGATCAGACAATCACTGGCAACTACGACTTTCGTGGCTACGTAGACTTTTCCAGTCTGGATGTAAAAGGCCGTCTTAATGAGTACAACTTGGACGAGTTACTTGGAAGCGTATTGCAATTTGACGGCGATTTGGAATCTGTGTCCTGTCGCTTGAGATTCAACCACGTCCAAGTTAGTGATCAAATTTTCGTTAACGGATCAATCAACGGATTTCCAACGGAACTGATGGTGCTGGATGGCGTGGATCAAACGTTTACCGCACCGCAAAAACTGGTCTCGCCTGATTTCAGCTCGTTAACAATCAATGGGCATCTCAATTTAACGGACCCGAGAAGTCGAATCAACGGAATAGATATAGATCTCTTTGACCGGCGCAGAGTAACCATCTTTACAGATCAATGGATTAAAGGAAATTGGAGACTTGAAAGCCTTGAAGCAGATTCGCTTTCGTTCCGGACGCTAAACGGCCTCCCGCTTGACGAATGGAACTCTTCTTTCATCTATGCACATTCACCCAAAAATCAGACAATCGAAGCTAAAGAATTCAATGTAGATTTATTGGAAGTATGGGGCAACATCACCACTTTCTTAAACAAAGTTAGTGGCCATGATTTACGCGCTCTAAGTAAAGTGGCCGGAGACATCCGCAAAAATCTAACTTTCAACACTGACGTTGCATTTGACCACTTGGAAGCTAAACAAATTGATGTAGGTGGTAATGTCAATTCCTATTCGATCCAACGACTCCATCAAGACGTCGTATACCGTAATTCGACACCGCTCATCACTGGAGTGAAAACGTTCCGGAAGATCACTGTTAAAGGAGATGTCGAGGTCGATTTGATCAACGGCCGTCGTTTGATTGACTCATATTTACATGCTAGTGCGGATCAAACAATTGAGACGCCAATTCGATTCACGGATCAAGTAACAGCTGGCGATCTCCAATTAGTTGGAGACACTGCCACTCTTAACGGAGTGCCAAAACAATTGCTATTCTCAGATCATACGCTAGATCACAACATCCACAAAGGTGATGTCATCATTGAGCAGCCGATCGACGTGAAGTCGTTGGAGATCTTAATGCTACAAAACGAAAACTGGGACCGATTGGTCTTTTCCCTGGCTCGGCTTAATGAGACGAATCACTTTAACGGATCCGTTACGTTTACTCGCCCAGTTGAGGTATGAAGCTGTTTTTTGTTTACATTTTGGAAATTGACATTCAGTTTACTCTTCTTAGTTTGGAGGTGCCCTAACTGTTAACACATTGAATGGCGTGGATATCAAGAAGTTTGCCGAAGACGTGGTACTTGTTGACGTCGACGCAAACATCACATCAAGGAAAGTGTTTGAAAACTTAGCGACGAGCAAAATGTCAACTGGCCATGTCCAATCCAATTCAGTGTTTCCGGATGTAATCAATACTGCAACACAAGCGATCCGTCTCGACATCAACGACACTGTTAATGGGACAATTCAGTTCGCTGATGTGACAATTGAGCGGAATATCAAATCCTCAACACTCAATGGCCAGCCTTTCCCAGCCGGATATGTTACACTAGACAGTAGCCAGGAACTGCCAGACTCCATGGTAGTAGACAAAATTGTAATGCTGGGCGACATCATTTTGGAAGACGGAGCCCGCGTTAATGGATTTGACTTGAATGCGGAATGCGCCAATACTTGGATGGTATTTTCAGTAGTACTATTTTAATTCTTGAAATGACAATCTAATTATTGTTGTTTTCGCAGATCGACGGCGCCGATAAGATTCAGTCGAGTAAGATTTTTCAAGGCCAAATACAACTATTGAACAATCTCACGGTTACCCAAAAAGTGAACGGAGTTGCGGATTTCGATCGTGAAGTTATTAGGCTCGCAACTGGCGGGACTATTTATGGTATTTTGTTTTAAAATATTTTTCTTATTTCTTTATCTCAAATGCTCTTTATAACTATGAAGGAGCGCCACATTTTACCGACATTTCGGTTAGTGGCGATATCGTGAATGTTGGATTTACAAACGACATTGACTTGGCTGACCTCGCAACGCGAGCACTCTATCTAGATAGGCCGATTAAAACTGGTGGTGTGTGGTCTATGTCAGAAGCTTCACTTCATGGTGGAAGTTTTCTGCTACCAGAAGAAGCCAAGATTAACAATAATTCCTTGAACGTCGGCCAATTAAGTGGCGTTATGAGCGTGAACGAACCTCGTTTGCTTAAGGTCGGTAAATTAATCATCTTTCAACGCGCATTTTCACTAATTGAATATATTAACGAATAGGCGGAAGAGAAAAATGTTTATGAAGTAGCACTGCAATGGCGTGATGCCCTTCGCCACGCGTATTTCAAGTTGGATCACTTGGATCTCAATCAAACCATCTTTTTACCTCACCAAGTCACTGCGCTGTCTGAATTGCAGCTGAATGGAACTTCTTTTCTCTTTGTTGGAACTCGTGGTGGGTCCATCGTTTACCGCCGCAACCAAACTGAATCGAGTTACACATTAGCTGGAATTCCTCCCGATACGGGGAATGTGTCAAAGTGGCTTCCATTAGCGCCCAATTTTGCAGCAAGTTTATCTACATCTGGAACAAAACTCTGGCAAATTCCGTCAGTTGATCCTTTCCGCATTGAATTGATCAAGGACTTTGGCATTGACGTAGTTGACATTACTGACGAGGCTATTCACGGCCTCCGGTTTAGCGGAAATGTAACAAGACCAAACTCGACAGCGTCTTTGTCTGGACTACAAGTCTACGAGCGCTTGAAAACTCCAGCAGAAGTCTCTGCAGGTGCATTCAATTCTGACGTCAAGATGCACAATTTCCGCTTGGGTTCCAGATCGATGATTGCTTTAATTATGACCTTCTCGGCCGATGTGTCAGCAAATGTCGTGGGCTGTCCTGGGGTGCGACTTTATAGCACTTCAACCGGTTCCATGAAACTAGAGCATATAATTCCAGCATGTGACGTCCGCGCTATCACTACTTTTAGTCACGGCAACCTGCCCGATAACTATCTGTTATTGGCTGAGCACGAGTCCGTTACTGTCTACCACTACGAAGGAGCCAGCGGTTATCGCGAACGCTTTCGAATGCCGTACCCGACAGCCAGCGCTCTCCATTCTTGGTCTGTTAAATCGGACAGCGATACCGATCTTTTCGTGGCTGTTGGTAAGGCTGATCGGGTAGCCATACATAAAGGTGTGACTGTTGGCGATTATATCGGAGAATGATATTTAACTTTGTTGATTTGTTATATTGTACAATCCGTTTATCAATACAGTTAATCTTAATCCAGCCGTAAATGTCTGCGTGTGACCTTTACGGGAAATGAAAACTAATTAGTCACGCTGCCTGTACTCTGAAGGCTGAACGGACATTTATGTTGATCAGTTTGATTCGTCACAATGATGAATGAACTCCTTTCATCGAGTCTGTGTAGCCAATTTGTTTTCTGATTCGAAATCACGAATTGTAGAGTTCTGCTTTTAATGGAAGCATTTTTTGTGAGGGTCAAGAATGACTTGCGACTAGGTCAAGATGTTGGTGGAGTAACCTCCATCTCCAAGTCCGGATTATTTCATCATTTATTAGCGGAAAACCCAATAGTAAACCTTGGCCAGACAGGGTGGTTTCATATTCCGGTCGATCCAGTTAAAACCAGAGGTTAAAAACGAGAAACATGTTTGCTGAAAATGTTTTATGTTTCTTTTACGAGGTTGCATTATCATAATCGCATTCCAGCCGTATTTTTTTGGGCAGGTTTAAGGACGCGAGTGAATTCTGACAGCGATATAAATCCGAGCGACTTTGATTTCCCTTCCTACATATCATACGCGATTAATGACGTCATTGTTGATACAAGAACTTCATTTGCGATGCAAAAGCAATTTTCTGTCTCCTGCACATCGCGGGTTAAACTTACTGAGCAATTATGCCGTACATTTCCTTATCTTTCTCTAAAGGCAGTGGTCAGAACTCTTGAAGGTCACAACATACACAATGCGGGCATTGGTGGTGGCGTAATACTAGCATTGTTGGCCTTCCGCCTCTTAACCTTCTTGATTAAGAATTGATTCGTTTTCTTTGGGTATCGCTAGATAAATTATCATGACTCATACTCCTGTCAAGGTTCTTCGCAAACTGTTTTACAACGTGACTCTCCAATTTCGACTTTTTGATTATATAGTTTGCTACTGCCCGTGTTATTCTTTCCTTCGCGGATAGTTTACAAAACAACACCTATATTTCCTTTCTCTTTTCTATTTCACTCCACTGAAAAAAAGGGTTGTCTGTCAGTATAACAATTCGGCGTTGAAGAAAACAGGACAGTAGGAGGAATCAGTTGGTTAGTCGATCTTAATTTGTCTTTGACTGTGGACGGTACAACTAGCTCTCTTGGACTCGGGCCAAGCAATGCAAATTTCATTTGCATAGTGGTGTATCCTGAAGTGCGCGTCATTGACCAACTGTCGTTGAACTCATTGGTCTTGTGTTTCTACTGTTGGTGGTTTTGAAACACGGTAAACTATCTTTCGGTTATTTACGAACGCCGTAAAATTGAAGCGCCAATTTTTTTTTCAGACAGAAATTCAAATCCAGTTTGCTATTTTTTAAACAAATCGAACTGACATAAAATGGTCGATTTTACTGGAAACCTTTTTAATGGTGTAACGGCTCGAAGAAGAAGACAGGGAACCATTTTGAAACTGTGTTTATGCGCGGTATTTTGCGTAACTGTCGACGCTGCAATCAAAGGCCGCGCTTCGACTTTTGAGTATCGTTCACCCCTATATTACTCTCAGAAGTATTCCTATTTGTCCGGTACAAAAGTACCTCAAAATGAAAAGCCATCAAACTCTTCTTTCGTCGATGACGGATGTGGCGATAACTCTGTTCGCTTCAAGAGCGACGGATATTGCTACCCCGTTCTGAGACAAGGTCCGTGTGAAAATTTGCGATATTGGGTGACGGTTGATCCTGATACTTACGAGGTAAGAATATATGGATTAATTTGTTCACGCTCTTCTTATTTAAACTGGATCGCTATTTCAGGGTGTTTGTACTCCCCGTCTTTGTGGTAGAGAAAGAGTTTTTGTCGGTCGAGACGGTCTTTGCCACGATATCTACGACTCGTATGAATGTAGCGGCGGTCGTCGTCTCTATTACTCGGCTTACGGAGACCCAATATGTGATTGCCCAGTTGGACAATATCCATATCCAACAGATGAAGACGACTGTGTCCCGTTGTTCACGCAAGGTAGAAAAAGATTCATAAAATGATCCACATTCTACAAGATTCCAACAGCATATTTGGATTCAGGTCCATGCAAAGCGAATGAAGTGTTGTCTGTCAGCTCGTCGGGAAAATTGGAATGCGCCCCAGATACTTGTCAGTCTATGGAAAAGTTCTTTGAAGACTTTCTCCTACAATTCGCTCCAGCAATTAATGGGGACTCCGGCGAAGCACTTTGCTATGCTCTGGGCACGCGCGGGCCTTGCTCGTCGCCTTCCGAGTATTTCGGCTACAACATTTTTAATTATCAGGGAGAGTGTGTCGACATAGAAGACCCGACGTCGCCATACTTTTCTTCTTCGGAAGAGAATGCCCGTTTAGATGACATCTACAACAAGGCGGAAAACGACACGAACAGTGTGTCTCTTCAAAAACGGGAGACGAGACACCCGAGAACAAGAAGGCAGGGCTTTAATACAGGCGGAATATTTCAACAGGCGGGTCGAGTTCCTGCTTCTCTTTTGAATCCCTGTCAGCTGGGCAGTAGAAGTGGCAATAATTTCAAGTGCACGAATCCTCTGGTGTAAGTATCCAAATGATTTGGCATTATTTGTCAAAACAATTCTAGCATGAAAGAGTTTTGAAAATTTCTAATATTTCCATTTTAGCCCAAACAAACCAAGGAGAGATATTAATTCGGCTATCGGCTCTGCTTTCGGTTGCCAAAGGAACGATTTTTTGCTAGCAACTGGACAATGTAGCAGTGACAGGCGGGCAGCTACTTGTGGGCCGTCTTACCAGTTCGTTGCAGCTACAAATCAATGCCGACCAAAACTCCTGTTAAATTTTTGACACGTCTTAATATTTGGTTTTTGTTCGCCCGTAAATAATTCCACAAAAACGATTGGGATTAAATCATATTTGTCATAGTCTAGAGTTTAAGAAACGTAAACAAACCTAGCATTCAAGAACTGTAGAGTATCTTATTTCACCATCAAAATCTATTATATACTACCAAAATATGAAGCAAATAAACATTAGCAGTGCAAAAAATAAATTTTTTCCTTTCAAACTGAAAATTTAAATTAGCTTACGATGGTTGTTTTATAATCGCCATGACTAAGGAAATAACAATGCGAAATTTGGTGGATGGATTTTCAAAAGAAGACATTTAGAATTATACGGTATTCTAGCTAATGCCCGATCATGGTATCGATATCGCGAGTAAAATTCTTGACATTAAAAGAGCGTTGATCGAGCCACCTGCGTGATGTTCACTCAACATTCAAAGTGCGCGGTTGGATCGTCACAACACACTGAATGCCGGTTCCGTGTTGCCCCGTATGGTAATTTGACTCTTTCGACCCTTTCCGCAAAGATATGCCTTTTTGTTATAACCACCAGTAGTAAAGCCAGCCGGGCTATTGGTATAGAAGGTGGAGGTCACGAATGTCAGGGCGATACCGCGACCCGGTCAAGAGCTAAAAGCCCTCAATCGGTCAGCAATGTAGGGGAAACTTATTTCCGATAACGCAAGTTAAAAAGAAATCAGTCAAATATACAACAGCCCTATCGTTCGCCTCTTCATGTCTGCGTAAATATGTAGAAAAATTAGTCAAGTCATCGTCATGAGATGAAAATTGGAAAACTTGAAAGCGACGAGAGGAATTGAGGACGCTATTGCACCTCTCAGCAGCTTTGTTTAACAAGCGAACTTTACCGTCACCCGGAGGACGATAGCTCCACCTTGAACCAATCGCCTAGTGTTCGCTATCCGACGACGCTGTGCAAACATTTAAAAGAAAAGAATGAACCAGACATGGAACATAGTGTTCTTTTCGGCATCTTCGTGACATGGACTCTTCCGACAACTGCCCAAGTGCCTGCCCTCCACACTGACAAAAAAACCCTACTAGGATGACTTGCATTCGAGAGCTAATTTGCCTGTTATTCTTAATCGCATTCAGTGTTCACCAAATTCATGGGTCCGAAAATCCTACAGGATTATTCTCAGCTTCACACAAATCGTTGCTGAAACTCTTCAAGTCAAAAAACCGCATCGATGACGACGATGACAAGAAAGACTTGGCTGCACTTGCTGAGCAAAGAAATCATTTGGAAACAACACTGCAAGGTTCAATGATTCCAGTCGAAGACGGTTTGGAAGTACCACATTTCTTGCGTCATGGAAACCACTACATTCAACAAAGACAAGACAACAACAGTTGCACATGTGAACCGACGGCATCTGCTTGCAATGTAACTTGTGTTTCACTAGAGAGTCGCTGTGGATGGACATGCGTCCATGTAACCGAATACGCAAAAACGTATTACGTGACACACCATCACGTTAATTACAGTATTGTTTTCTCTACAATTGCCAATACGACTATACAAACATACGATGATGGATGTGAAATTCTCGAGTGTGCGTGTTTCGCTAAGGCAGCTAAGGTCGTCTTGGGCGTCGCTGCAGTTATTGCAGTGGCGCTTGGTGTAGGCGTTCCAGCAAATTTCCAAACCAGCGCTCCATCAGCAGTTGACACAAATGAAATAGCCCAAATCAATTTCCAAGTGGGTCAATTCTTGAACCGTAGCAGGAATTTCGTACCAGAGCACCACCATCAAATCCCTGTAGATGGACTGGATTTCCCTAATGATGAATGCGGCGATAGGTCCGTGCGATTTGCAGACGGAAATTGCTATATTCTTTTAAGGAGAGGGCCTTGTGCTGACCCTTACCATTGGGTAACATTGGATCCGATTCAGTTGCGGGTAATTAAAATTGTTGTAAGCTAGAAGAGAAGAATATACAAGTACCGTAATCACTTTAGGGAAAATGTACTCCACGTCTTTGTGGTCGAGACAGAGTGTTTGTCGGACGGGACGGACTTTGTCATGACGTCAACGATCCAAACGAATGTGAAGGTGGACGGCGTCTCTATTATACAGCTTATGGAGATCCAATATGCGACTGTCCCATTGGGCAATATCCTTTTCCCAACGCTGAAGATGACTGCGTTCCACTTTTCTCTCAAGGTAAGTTGCGTGTTGACTTAAAAAATTTCTATCTGAGGCGCAAGTTTCTTCTTCTTTTCTAATCTTTCCATTTTTTTTCTTTCAAAGGTCCCTGTCCAACTAGGCATGTGGTAGCCATTAGTCCGCGGGGTAGGTTGGGCTGCAAGCCAGCCAAATGTCAATCTATTGACAATGGCGATGGAGATAAATCCTTCCAGCAGTTGGCCCCAACCGAGAATGGACGCTGCTACGCTCTCGGATCAAGAGGACCTTGCCCATCTACTTCTCAGCTGTTGGGTTACGACATTTTCAAGCGAAGGTTACAATGCGTTAACATCCGAGACCCATCTTCTCCTTATTTCTTTTCGCCTCGAGAAGATGCGTTCCTTGATAGCGTCTACAACCAGATCCATCCGGAATACGACGTCCGAGTTTCTCTGACCAAAGAAAATTTACTTGAGGGAAGCAGCACTGCCCAACGCAAGCAGGATACTAACACTATTGGAGTGTTTCAATTACCCAGTCCGTTACCTCATATTCTTTTAAATCCGTGTCGACCCGGAGCCCGGAGAGGTTTAAATTACAAATGCACCAACCCGTTAGTGTAAGTCTATAATTGTATACCTATATATTAAGCTAGTCTCTACATCAGCCACAACCTATTACAAAAACAGGTCTGACTCGAAGGCAAGGGAAGTTCTACAAGTAGTTCGCTCCGCATTCAATTGCCCGGCAAACAGTTTTTTACAAGCTACCGGCAGGTGCGTCGATGACGAACGAATTACAAATTGTGGATCGTCTTATCGTTTCACCCCGGCTACCAGACAGTGTCGATCCATCTTTTAACGTATATCTGATGCACTTGACAACACAACACAAATGGATTTGCATGCACCTTACTTTACTTATCGATTCGATCGACGTTGTCATGGGGCGAGTGATTTCCATATCCTTTGCTCCATAACCTAATCAAACGGAATAAATTAATACATAAATTTTCCATAGAAGAACTTGTTTCCTTTTGTGCATATTCTTGGCAAATGGTAACAAAGGAAAGAAAAACGGGGCCGGTCGCTCTAGTAAATGGGTTCACGAAGCCTTAACAGAGCGTCAAGCGGAATTTGTGATGAGTTGCAGAGATTGTCCGACTGGCTAACATTTCTGTGACGAAAACTACGAACCCAAATATTAGGTTAGTTCTAAATGCAGTAATACTGAATTTTTGGTCTAGGGTCTAGGCAAAACACTGGCCTAGTAACAAAAATAATACTATTTAGGGAAAAAAGAAAAAAACAATAGAACAACGGCAAGTTTCCTAAGTTGAAAACCGAAATTAGTAAACGGGAAAAAGATTAAAAAATAGTGAAGACTTGTAGACCGAGTGAGGAAGTGGGTCATCTACAGCTAGTTGCCGGCAGAGATGAAGTGGGAAAATCTTTCAAAAGCAGTGGGCCATTCATTACAAACAATAGTAACCCCCACCACAAAATATTTATTAACCATAAAGAGTTGTATTTTCGAATAGCTGAGCATATGGTGTCGTGCAACTCATTTGAAAATTCTACTTTTCAACGGATAACACTAAAATATCTTTAAGTTACGGTACTTATGCAACATTTTCGTAGCAGATGAGTCAACTAGGGCTCGGGACACCGGACGTTACGCAACAGGATTTACTTTAAAAAGGAAAAGCCACAACACTAAAACTTAATATTACGTCTATACAGGAAGCACCAAGGGGCGGCTATACCGGTTCGAAAAAATTGACCTCTTCCCGAATCCGTGATGATGTTATATATAAACTTTCTAATCCCAAGTAACTGAACAAGTTTTTATTGTGTTTGCTTTATTACATCTTGAAAAAGCGGTAGGGAAAAGACACCGGAAGTAGAACTACCCGGAACAACATATTTAAAGATGAAATAATTAAAAATGAACGCGTGCAAATGAATGGTTGAGGGTGTATTTTTTATGCAAGGCGACGTAGGAAAAGTTAGCGCGGACTGAAGCCAAAAAAGAAGTTCCACTCAATTTGTTGTTCAAGCTTGGAATCACTCCATAAACTCAGGTGTTTTTTCTAGAAACAACTGGTAAAGCGTAGTTAGCTTTGGGGCATCCTTCAGTCGTCCAACTGGCCGCACTGGTATGCGTTCTGGTAGCTCTGCGTATTCTTGTCTTCCGAATCAAGCTTAATCATATCATCAATACGCAGAATGGTAATAGCCGCTTCAGTAGCAAACTTCAGAGACTTAATCTTGGAAACAGCAGGCTCAAAGACACCAGCTTGTCGGTTGTCCCTAACGGCACCTTCCATCAAGTCCAACCCGATCCTTGACAGGATAAAAAGGAAAAATTAATACCTATTTTGATTAATTTAAAACGGACATTGTAGATGTTTTACCATTTCAAATTAGCGTGCTCAGGCTTTGACTGCGATGAGTGATGGTAAGAACGCATTTTAGCCACGAGATCAGTCGCGTCCTTGGCTGCGTTGACTGCTAAGGTCTTGGGAATGACCAATAGCGAATGGGCGAATTCTGCAATCGCTAGCTGTTCTCGAGAGCTCTGTAATTACCAATACAACAGTAAGATCAAACGGGTCTTTGTCAATGAAAACGGATGCAACTTACCAACGAAGTGGCGAAACTCTCAAGGTAGATGGAGAGGGCAACTTCAACAGCTCCACCACCGACAACGAGCGTCTTCGACTCGAGAACACGCTTGACTACGCAGAGAGCATCGTGCACCGAACGCTCCATTTCATCGCAGTAAAAGTCATTAGGACCACGAAGAATAATAGAGGCAGCCGTGCGCGCTTTGGTTCTGCATCGACAGAAAAAGAAATCGTCATTCAGAGGGGAAAGAAAACGTTATGGGACATCACGTAATCGCCAATAGGCAACATTTTTCACTGGTTGAAAAGGTAGACGTCATTCGCCGTAAATTCGACTCGTCATCACTAGCCAAAGTTTAACCGCCTAAACGGAAAGGACCTGTACATTCCATTTGGTTCGCAATGTCAAAACTCACCAATGCGTCAAAATTAACAGAACATCAACCTTTCTAGGTTTCCACCAACGAATTGAAACTTAGAAAAGAAACGATGATAAACGACTTTAAGTTTGACAAAATAATCACGCCTCAATTGTTTGTCTAATCAAGTAGAAACTCGAGCTCTCCCGAGAACAACAAAGGCTGATGGCTTTTGCAGTTCAATGGTTTAATTTACTCTTTCGGTCCTGAGAGAAAATCAAAATCCAATCAGTAAAGAAAAATCACTAAAGAAAAATCAGGTCAGCAGGTAAACGAGAAGAAAATTTGGATGTCTGAAGAGGACAGACGAGAGAAAACGAGGACATGCCTGTTATTTGAATGAGTAGTGCCTTTGCACTACCGTTCGTTTCGCTATTTGACAAGGGAGACGTATTTTGTCGTTAGGGATTAGCTCCGCCTAGTTTCATTCTCTCGGGGCACGTGAAACTCTTTTCGGCAAACACTTAAACTAAAGGTGTATGGTACCACGCAAGCCTAGTCTTCTCCTCGTCTTCTACAAGACATGAACGTGCCGCACGCAAGTAACCAAAGTGCCTATTCTCACCGGTTTAGGGGATAGGATGGCTTTCGACGCGAGACTAGCAGTACTCCTATTGTTTTCAATAGCGACTCTTGCTACGTGTCACCGCCAAACACGTTCCTCCGACCAAAGTGTGCGACTGTTTCAATCTCTGAGCAAGTTTCCGTATCGATCGTGGCTACAACTGTGGGGGAGAACAATAGGGAAGTTAGGAAACGCTATCGAGGACAGTGAGGCGACAGAATGGAACGGGCTGACCAAAAAAGGGATACTAAACAAATTGAAGCCAAAAATACCGATTGAAAGTTCCATGGTGTCAGAGGACGAACACACAAATAATCTTAGGATTTGGCTTCAGAGACAAACGAATACAACGTACGATACGACTGATACAAGTGCGACGACAGAGACATCAACAAATATACCGTATTCAGCATTTGCCGTTGCAGCCGTAGCCATTGCAGTTGCCGTAGCTGTAGCTGTGCCGACAAGTTTGCAATCAGTGAATCCAAGTCCCATACAACAAATTGACTTTGAAAACTTGTTCCTCGATAACGATAATGAAATCCCTATAAATATTCTTCCCCTACCAGTTGATGGAATAGATTTTCAAGACGACGGGTGTGGAGACGGGTCGGTGAGATTTGATGACGGTAACTGCTACCCGGTGTTACGAAGGGGACCTTGCGCTGACCCCTTTCAGTGGGTTACGGTAGACCCCATCCAGTTACTGGTAATTCGTTTAGTCTTTCCAAATGTTGACAGACATCTAACAAAGGGCTAATTTCAGGGGAAATGTACTCCACGTCTTTGTGGTCGAGGTAGAGTGTTTGTCGGGCGGGACGGACTTTGTCACGACGTCAACGATCCGAACGAATGTCAAGGTGGGCGGCGTCTTTATTATACAGCTTACGGAGATCCGATATGTGATTGCCCCATCGGACAATATCCTTTCCCTAACGTTGGAGACGACTGTGTTCCACTCTTCACTCAAGGTATTGTAAAACGAGAGTCCACTACAAAATCCATCATCTTTTGGCAAGAGTCAGTCTCCTAGAAAATGCCTTTCTGTTAACGTAATCTCTTGAAACTTTCTAATAGGCCCCTGCCCAGCGAGGCAAGTAATAACCATTAGTCCAGAGGGTAGGTTGGGCTGCACGCCAGCCGAATGTCAATCAATAGATGGTGGAGATAAGTCTCTCCAATTGGTGCCGACCGAGGATGGAGTATGCTACCCTCTCGGATCACGAGGGCCCTGTTCAACTACCTCTCAGCTGCTGGGTTACGATATCTTCGAGCGACGTATACAATGCGTAAACACCCAAAACGCATCTTCGCCCTATTTCTTTTCCTCTCAAGAAAACGAGCTCGCTGATAACGTCTACAACCAGATCCATCCGGAATACAATGCTTTCCAGGTTTTTCTGGTCGGGCAAAGTCTAGTCCAAAGAAATGACACAGCCCAGCGTAAACAAGATACTAACACTGTTGGAGTCTTTCAAATACCCAGCTCCCTACCTGATCCCATTCTACATCCCTGTCGGCCTGGAGCTCGAAGAGGCTTAAATTATAAATGTACCAACCCATTAGTGTAAGTCTATCACACACAACTACTGCTACTAATGCACACTTATGAGAGTAACTTAACCGTAAATTTTCACGCAGGCCTAATTCAAATGCGAGAGAATTGCTACAAGTAGTACGCTCCGTATTTAGCTGCCCGGCAAACAGCTTTTTACAGGCAACGGGCCGATGCGTAAATGACGAGCGAACTACTAGATGTGGACCGTCTTACCGTTTCAACCAGGCTACAGGGCAGTGTCGACCCATCTTTAACTAACTTTTGTCCACAACGGAACTCGTTCTTTTTGCCATCATCTAGACTGAATGCCTGAATGGGACTAGATAAAGCAACTTACCCCTTGATGATAATGAGCTCGTCGTCGCAAATGCGCTCCTGGGTTACTTCCGCAGCCTCACCGATGGCTGAAAGTTCGAAACTCTCATCGCCTGAAAGACATGGAAGTACGGTTCAATACACGTTTTAAAACAAAAACGTGAGAAAAATCTATACCCTCGAGATTTGCCATGGAAGAAAGTAAAGTGGCGCCAGTTGCTTTAGCGATGCGCTTAAGATCAGATTTCTTGCACCGACGAACGGCCATAGCTCCGGCTTCAACGAAATACTAGGATGTATGCAAATAAATTATTGATTATCACATCGTTTGCGTTGTGTTTCTTTGAAGTATACCTTGAGACACAAATCATCAATGCCTCCAGTAGCCAAAATAACGTTGGCTCCGGCGTTGAGGATTTTCTGGATTCGCTCCTTTGTTATATCAGACTCTCGTGCACGAATAGCATCGAGTTTCTCGGGATCTGTGACGAGAACCTGAACTCCCATTTTCATTTTTGTCTTTTGAAGAGAGAAATCAAGGCAGGCAATCTTTGCATTGGTGATCTTCTTAACCATTGCCTGGGAAGCAACCGTGCAATTGAGTGCGTACCCGGTCACAAGTGTGCTTTCTCGAGCACTCTTGCCGTGCGCCTTGAGGACGTTGATCGCTTTGATTGGATATATAGCTTGGCCTTTGTTGTCAGTGACGCGTACAGCATGGGCGGCGTCAACCACCATGGCGGCGAAGAAGTTTGCGTCGGCGCTGATGATCTTGCTCGACATAGAGGTCTTGGCGGCATTGATCAAACAGTCCTTTCCAAGCTCTTCAACACTCAAGGTCAAAGTATCTTGAATGTACTTCACAGCTTCCCTACAAAAACAAACACCTATTTGTTAGTAGAGCCTACTTGAAAGCAAACATCTAAAGAACTTGTGGAAATATGCATACTTGCAGGCAAGGCGATAACCACTGATGATGGAGGTAGGATGAATCTTTTGCTTCACCAATTCATCAGCGTTTTTCAACAATTCAGCTGCAATGATAACCTGGTGTAAAAACAGAATGAGATAGATATACAAAAATTTGAACCATTATGTCAGTAACTAACCACTGAGGTTGTGCCATCTCCAACTTCTTGGTCTTGAAGCTGGGCAAGCTCAACTAATACTTTTGCAGCGGGGTGTTGAACCTCAAGCAGGTTAAGGATGGTAGCACCATCGTTAGTAATAGTGACATCCTGAAATGCAAACATAAGGAATAAACTGACCGTTCCTAATTAATCATGTCTGTAATTTACTTACCCCAACATCATCAACCAACATTTTGTCTAGTCCAACAGGCCCAAGAGAGCTTTTGACGATGTTGGCGATAGAACTAGCAGCCAAAACTAGATTTGAAAAAATCATGTGTTAGACATTTCGTTCCACCCGGCATAGACGTCTTTGTCAATGGAATTTACAAAAAGAAAAAAAAACTAACCATTTTGTGTGCGAACTGAATTGCCGGTCGTGCGTTTTCCAGGTAGAGAAAGACTGGAAGAGAACATTTTCTTGACTTTCCTGTAGGACTATTACTAAATTGATATAATTCAGCTCTTTTACTTCGCCCACACTGACGTTGAACACGCTGTTCTGGTTAAGCAAGAGGCAGCACGAGACTTCTTCGTGACGGACGGAAAATCTTGGAGGTGAATGCTACAAATGGAAAGTCAACCTACTGCTCTTTAAGAATACGCGCTTTCGCGATCGCTTTTTACAGCTTTTTATTATATATATTAGTCGTTTTCTCGAATAGATTTTTTGCTTTGTCAGCGGACAATTGAAAATGAATTATAAAATTTATTGCTTTTATTCTTAGTGTTTTTATATCTTGGCTTTAGGTTTTATCATAGACATTCATTCACTTTCCAACCCGCGGGTCACCGGCGACAGCTGAGGGTTACGTAGAGCTAGCACGAGGTTAGAGAACACTACACGCGACGTCACACATAATTTACGTTATTTTGTAATTCAATGAAAAACTCAGGTGATTTTCTTGCGAGCATTAAAGCCATCCATTTTAGTTGTTCAAGCGCTCCTGTTCATGCTGGGATGAAACTAAATATAGTGTATTTTCGTCATTGAACCACAAAGTGCAATTTGATTTCTCTTTATTAAAGTGAATCTGCTCGAATCTCTCGGATATTGTGATTCTCGCCATGGCCGCCATCAATGCTGGAACGAGGAGACAACGAGGACTTTTTGGCTTGCTCTGTGGCACAATCAGCATTAAGAAAAGTGTATTGGTTAGTACCCTATACCGATCCAGTTATCCTACTGCATGTGCTATTAAAAATTGTCTTTTCTTTTTATTGCTGTCAACGGTAATAACCGTTCGGATGTTGTTTGTGGTATTGTAGTGCATCGGAGATAATAGC
This sequence comes from Ceriodaphnia dubia, assembly GCA_022539655.2. NCBI lineage: Eukaryota > Metazoa > Arthropoda > Branchiopoda > Diplostraca > Daphniidae > Ceriodaphnia > Ceriodaphnia dubia. The sequence continues at coordinate 1,074,433 of JAKUCG020000249.1, forward strand.
GTGCCGGAGAACGAGCCGACCGATCGCGTCAGTCCTTCTAGTAGCTGGAATAAACTGCAACAACCTGAAATAGAAATTCAACCTTCATTACCCGTCGGCCCGGCTGCCATACCTTCACCTGTGCTAGTCTCCAAGAAGCTAGCGGAAGAGGCTGTGGCCAAAAGGCGCAATGTTCGATTTCGACATCACGCAACCGTTATCGAAGAGGAGGAAGAAGTTACCGATTATGAGAATTCTGCAACGGTCGAGGCCGACGAGAAACTTTTGCATGATAGCAGTCTTGCTTCTACACCAGAATCCAAAACTATAAATAGAAGATCGAGGCAAAAGAGAATGGCACCAGCACCTCCACTGCCCAGTATCGCCGCCACTGCTTCCTGAATATCCCACTTACCGTTATTTACCTAAGATTAAGTTTATGTCGTTTTCGAAAGCCGTTATTAGAACTTTTGATCGTCTTGCTGGTTTAACGTTCTTGGATGCATTCTTGTTGTCGTTTCGATTGGGAAAGTTTCGCCCGGTCGCAATTATCAGCTTCATTAGCCCCTTAAAAGGTTTAATGGCGTTTTTCAATACAGCGTCAATTATTCCTCCTGTACTACTAGCTTTTTTGTGGATGAACTGTTTAATCCACGTGTAGACGAAACATATCGTGACCTCGATGTACTAAGGGTTTTCGGGAATAGTTGGTGAAACAACAAGAAGCAAAACATCAACGCCCAATACGGAAGCATCATCTGTGGGGTTGCTTGTTTTCTCATCGTTCGTCAAGAAAGAACGAGACCGGCGTCGCGACGCCCATTATTCCCACGGAAATGAACTTAACCAGCATGCTGTGCATCAGACTACAATGTTGCGCCACTTCCATTCAGTTTGCTCGGCAGTTCACGACTTTTCGGTCGATGGTATAAGAATGACTAGACGACGTGGTGATCTACTTAAGTCACCGTCAACCGCATCCCAAATCATTTCTCTCGTGTGCTAGCTCACCCTTCCACCAAGAAAGAAAAAGAAAAAAACGAGCTGGACTAGCATGGGCAAAGAGAAGAAAATGACACATAATTTGGAAACACATAGAACATGTTTCATTTGAATTATTCTTCACGTTAACGGCCATTGCCTCCCGCACAGAAAGAGAAATTAGCCTCAATATAGGTGGTCTGACTAGTATTTCTGGGCCTGATGACCCCGTTACGTGACGCGAGACCAATTTTGACTGAAACCGAAAGAAGACGAATGCGACAACACGTTTGGTTTTTTTTTTTTGTTTTTTTTTTCGGAATCTAATTTGGAGGACTTTTATTTTTCTTTGATGGAAGTAGTGACTACAATGAAAATAAATCTCGCACTCGAATATGCTTTTCTCGGGGGGCGGAGGAGGGCGTCACACTGAGAAAAGTAGATCGCTCTACGTAAACACGGGGATGATGGAAAACTTGAACAAACACAAAGGGAAAAAAACAAACGGTCTGAGCAAAACAACCAAAACGCGTGACGAAAACAAAAGGTTCCACTATCTAAACCTTGATGGCTTTCATCTTAGGCATTCGCTTTTTGGCCATTCGTTTGGCCTCCTTTTCCTCCCATTTACGCTGCTTTTCGGGATCATCGTCTTGGAGAATCTTCTCTTTTTCCAGACGACGCTTTTCTTCGCGTCGGGCGGCGGCAGCTTCAGCTCGGGCCACGTGTGTCGACTTGAGGAAAGCTTCTTCCACCTTTTGACGGTTCTTATCCGCCTTCATTTTGGACTCTTTGCTCAGGCGGAACCGTTTAACACGCTCCATGCAGTAAAAGGTCAACATGATGGCCGGCCGGATGTTTTCCACCGCGTCAGCGATGCTCTTACCTACGTCGTAAATAACAAAAAAGAAACCGGCGTTACTTACGGTCTTTTTAAAACATGTCATAAACGAAACCTTACCATTCTTCAACGGCAAGTTGAACGTAAAGATGAGCATCTTTTTCACGTCGGGCATTTTACTCGGTGCAGTCTCTTCCGTCTGCTTGGGTCCTGAGTATTGGTCCGAAAAATGGATGGACTCGAAGACTTCCGGTGTCTTGGAAACGAGCGAGCACACTCGGGTGTCCAGTAAAGTGGTCGCCACTTCACCGATCTCCGACATCAAGACAAAGCTGGGTGGCAAACCCAGTTTGTCGACGGCGGACTTTTTCTCGGGACAATAAACGCTGATGTCTGCCATCTCCCTGATAAGTCGGGTGGCTGTCTTCTTGGCAGCTAGGCACATGACGTACGTGTCCATATCAAGATCGTTCATAAAAACTTTAACGTGCACCTGATCTTGCACTGGCCGGAAGAAGCTCATCACCATTGCCACAAGATCTTGCCGTTTCAAGAGCCGCAGCTCAAAGAGAACGGCTTCACAAGCAGTTCTACCACTACACCAAAGAAGGTAAACATTTTCTGACTCCTTCAAGAGGCCAGGTTGGCTGTTTTCCAACTTGCCATCATCCCCAACCAAAGCAAAATTCTCCTGCAGAGGTCCTTTGAAGGCAGCATACCATGTCTCAGCAATTCGTTGATTTTTGCTACGGCCAACAAAGAAGTTGAAGAAATAGAGAACAAGACCAGCAAGAATCATGAGTTCCAAGTAGTAGCTTTCCCAGTTGGAGCGTAGATGAGCTGGCAGCTGGGCAAAAGTAATTTTGGGTCCCTCGTTCAATTTGAGATCAGGTTTGGATGTAGAGTCTTTCTCATATCCCTCATACTCGTCTTCATCAACATGTTCAAATTCGTTATCTTCTGTCTCTACAGTTGCTTCTTCTTCATCATCTGCTTCGGCACCTTTGACTGTTTCTGGTATGTCAGGTTCTTCCTGTTCTGCGCTTTTCTGCTCAGAAGCCATACTACCCACTGCTTCCTCCACATCAAAGTCTTCAAATTCGGCAAATTCATTGTCTTCTATATCAACATGATTTACTCCAGCGTTTGCAATGTTATAAGATACAAAAAGAAGGGTCAAAGCAAAGATGGTAAGCCAGTGAGAACGGTCGACCGGCGGCGACATTTTACAAGCTAAAATAGGGAAAGAAAGCGGAAAAGAGGTCAGAAAAATTATCGTCGATGATCTTCCTAGTACCATAAATAAAAATGTAACAACTTACTCTGGTTCCACCGTTAACGAACGTCTAGAAAAATCAGAAAACTGGTTTGACAGGTGAAATTTGTTGCTATTTCACCACTGAATCGCCATGACAGTTCAGACAGGCTTAGCCGGGCATCGTTGCCGGTCCACAGCATATTTGGTTGCTTAATAAGACGAGCTGCGCGCGCCTCAGAGAGAGAGAGAGAGGGAGAAAAAAATGGACGTCGAGAAATCTAGAAAACAAAAGGCCGGAGAAAACGAAAAATAGAGTCTAGTAGTAATTCTGTTTGATGTAGACAGCGGGGCTTTAGTAGGAGTTGGGTCGGAACGAGGAAACGCACGTCATTCGTTGCTGCTCTCGGTCTAATTCGTCCGCAACCGGCGAAAAGTATGGAGCGAAAATCAGGTGGACACGGGCAATCTTGTTAGCAAGAAGTGGTACAAAAGTTTAATCTTGTTTAGACGAATCAAAGCCACTTGCCCGCGGAAAATCAATAACACTTCCATTACACGATGCGATCGTGCGAAGTACATGAAGAAACCCACACGCTCGGCCATGATGATGAATTAGAACAAATTAGTTGGAGGAAGAAAAAAAGATGATAACAAGACAGGGCCTCGTGTGATAATAATAAAATATAGATACGAGATCGTTTGGAACGCTAGAGGCGTACGCAAGTGCATGCAAATTGGAATTAGGGGTCTAAAAACAAAAGACGATCGTATCTTCTACCGTGATAACCATTATTTCTCGAAAAAAAAATAAGCTAGTAGGCGTTTTATATGTGGTTACATTTCCTCGCTATGTTGCCACCACCACCACAGCCTTTTTTTTCGAAGGTTATAGCATTCGTTCTCCCGCGCATCCACTCCCCCTCAAACCAACTTTAGTAGAGGACTGGAGGTAGAGTCAGAACGATCAGTCGTGCCGTAAGAAGAAGCCGAAACGGACGTGTTTCGGTCCCTCTCCTCTCCGTTTTTCGGGCGCTCGCCCCACCACGTTTCGTGTGATCCAGTTTTGTGAAGAGAGAGTGTCTCTGTGCGTGAACATCAAGACCTCGTTGTCCAAAAATGTGCTGTCATCATCAACTCTAGTTCCATCAAGTTTTGGAGAAAACATCAAACGAACTTTGGCAAATAAGGTGTGTGTTCGTGTTTTGTGTGTGTCTGTGTGTGTAAGTTTTGATGTTGAGACCCTAGAGGCTTTTTCGGTCGGGCGGCAATGACCGCTGGCGTACACACGTAAAAAGGGGAAGAAGAAGGGATGCGCCCGCAACAACAGTTGTTTTCTTTTTTTAGGGAATGTGAAACACACATAGTCTTCCCCTCGTAACAGCTTCCTAACTGTTCTTCTTTTCCTCTTCCACATTCTTTACGGGCTCTGAGTTCGATATGTAATCGAGTTAACATGGTCTTTTCCTCATCTTCTTCCAGGTATTTATAGCGATTTCAATGCTCGCGTGTGTTTTGGCGGCCATCTTCCTTTGGGTTTCGCCGGGGCGCCATACTGGCATGAAGATGACACCCTTTCTGTCTTTCCTTTGAATATTTGGCGGTCTCTTAATGTAGATGCGGTAAATAACACGCTGGTTCCGACGTCAGACGCCCGAGTGGGAGGGTTTTTTTGTGTGACAAAACACGCCATCTGTCTCTTTTTGTGTGGCGGGAAGAGACTTCGTGAGACGCAAGTTCAAGGTCTTTTCAGTTGATACTTATCGAGATAGACTCCCGTAAAGAATAGATTGTCCCTTTCGATTTAGACTTCTGAAATTGATGTCGTGACATCATCACGTGCGCCGTTTCGACATGATTCGACTCTTGGTTACCTCGTCCACGTATCTTTCGTGACTATGGCGTGACTCTTGCGGAAAAAAAAAAATAGAAACTAACGAACGACTGCACAAAGACGGACTCAAAACATACTTTTTTTCTGTTGGGCATCTCAAGGTGACGGTTGGAATATAATTGGCGTAGCTAGCTCGACAAGACCAGGTGTGTTTATGTTGCAATATGGCCAGGTAACGCACCGTACCTGGTGGAAGTACTTGTCTATGACTAGTAGACTGACCGGATGGGAAATTGAGGTCGGAATAACACGAACACCCACCGGAAGAAGTTCCACAGAAAAATCTATGCTATTCCCCGTAGAAGAAGAAGAAAAAAGAAAAGAAAAATCTATTATGCCATAAATAGGGCTCGATTTTGTTCGATCATGTTCCCATTTCGCGTCCTTGCTGCGCCATCCACTAATTCCAGCTATTAGAGAAAGGTGCTATGTATAGGGAGCTGAGGAAGAATGAAGAGAAAGCTGCTCTGGAATGGTTACGGGCTATTAGGTCAGTAGCCGGAACCAGTCCGCACCGTCAAATATTCAGCGTTGTTGTTGTTGTTGTGGGGTGCTAGTAAGATGTAGCACTAATCAAGTGGCAAGACGCGGTGCCTCCGGCAAGGTGATGTGTCTATATGCACCACCAGAGAGAGGTCTACGGTCTAGTGATGGATCATATTCAAAAATGTTCAAATATGGGGATGGTGGAGCGCTAGAGCAGTCATGCCTGTCGAATGGCGACAGGCAAGGTCTTTCTCCGCTGTCATTTCTTCTCCACGCTTCTTTTGGTAGGAAACGCAAAGTGATGGTTGGGCGAGCTCGTCCTAGACTTAACTCTTAATAGGCGAAACAGAAAAGGAGGAACCTTCGGGACTTTTGGTTGAAACGGTCGCGTTTTTAATTGCCAAAAACACTTGGGAATGAGGTTAGTGTCAGTTCCTTTGGAAAAGGACAGGTGGTGGTCTTTGTGTATTTCCTTCTTCTCACACCACTGCCGATTGTGTCTGCCATCTAGCGGCGGGAATTTCAAAACGGTCGTGTTATGCTAAAAGGGTTGCACAATGGCGGAAATGCGATTCAGTTAGAAAGGACAAGATGACGTCTTGCGGTACTTTTGTTTCTGACTGTCTCCAAAATGTTGGTTAAGCCCTTTTGTTTTTGCCCCGTTACAGCCGTCGTCATGTCTCCAGTGATGCGTCTAAGAAGAGATTTTCTGGTATTTTCTTTCCTTCTCCCTCTGTCGGAATATTTGGTTTCCTTAGATGCCCGTTGCGTGCGCACCGACACAATCTATTCCGTCCGCGTCCGCTAACGCTTTTAAATGCCCAGTCACGGCCGAGCTCTTCTTCTTGATTGTATTTGTATGAGCTTTCGTGCCGTTGGGATTTTTCGTTCCAGAACAACCGCTGATTGTGCAAATCCAATGAAACGGATCGACAACAACCAAAAAAAAAGGGTAGAATGGAAAGAGAGAAAAAAACAACAATCGACTTCGGGTAGCGCATTTTTGCTGCTGCATATTAATAGCAATAGACATTCGACTGTGGTCCAAGTCGGTCACATTCTGTGCTAAAAAAACAAACGCGCTCATATCTTTTGTTTATTTTGTATTTTACGTTTCTGTTTGATTAGGTCCTGATGGGATAGACTGGATCGTCTTTCACTAAAGAGAAACCCTGTCGAGACACACTGCAAGAGAAAGAAGAAACACAACGAGATGAAGATGGTGCCGGCACCACCGCCGACGGTGTCTTCTCCGATGATGTCGTCCAACAATCACCAACAGTTTGAGGTGACGGAAGACACACCCGTCGACTTCCTGGAGGGATGCATGGAGATTCTAGTCATCTTCCCCAACGAGAAGAGCATTCTCATGTCTATCCAACGGAGGTACGGCTTGCTCATAGAATTCTACCTTGGAAACCCACTAGGCTGGTAATAAAAACTGAGAAAACCGGTTCGTCGGGACATTCCAGCACTTTTCGTACAACGGGAAAAACGAAAAGTTTTATGCGATAAGACGATCAGCGGGTTAGAGAGAAAGCATTCCACGGGCCCAACTCACGAGTTTTCTACAGGATTGTGACCCGCAGTCGTGATTTAATCGACTATTGTTGTTTTTGTGTGATGTTGTTATTCCTTTTTGTTGTTTGTGGTCGCCTTCGAATGACCGCCTTACCTGAACTGCATCATTTGGTCATCATTAAGTTGGCTATTGTAAACACTAACGTGTTATGCTATGCAGGATGCCAATGTTGGATCTGTTGATTCACGTGACGGCGGCCAACAAGATCTCGCCGGCAGCTCACTTGCTTCAAGTCACGGACGAGGAGGGCCGGTTCTTGCCCCACAAGCCCAGCACGCCCATTGGTACAGTATACACATACTATATTGCCCGCAACTCTCTCTCTCCCGTCCGCACCCTGGTCTTTGTGGACCCTGGATCAATATTAGTCCGTTTAGCGGGAGGAGGAAGCATGAAAGAGAGAGAGAAAGAAAAAGAAAGAGGAACGCTAATGAGTCTTTGGCTATCTGCCTTCGACATCATCTCCACTTTTCCTTGTCGGTTTATCTTTCCCATCATTGATCTACCCTTTTGTTCTTTTTTTGGTTAACTTGACAGGCTCGCTGAATGCCCACAAGGTTTACATCGTGTCCAAAAATCGATTGATGTCCGATCGATCGGGCCGGTCGGGTAACACGAAATCTTCGTCGACCGCATCGTCGCAATTTGAACAGTCTTTCCGTGTCCAGGTTAGTCCACTTTTTCGTTTTGACTTTGTCGTGACTAACGAGTTGTTGTATGGCCAACATGTAGAAGAAAATATTTTGGCTTCCGGCGTGATATCATTCAAAAAAAGAAAAAAAAGTTGAAAAGGAAGGCCAATGTCTTGTCTGTTTGAGCGCCTTGGGATTGAATGTATCTTCTCTTTTTGTCCGCCAGGTGCGCCTTCCTCGCAATCAGTTGTTCGTGACCCGCGTGACGGGCCGGACGCAGCTCGCCGACCTGCTTCACACTGTGTGCAACGAGAAGGCTTTGGACCCACGACATTATGAGCTCAGACACCCAGGTATGCATCGCGCAACATACCTGTCGCGATTTGGTGTAATCCGTGACCCCCCTCCCTACCCCATCAGCTTATAGACGAGCTGGTGGGCTCACAAGATAGAGAACGACTGACTTGCCTTACTGATAGCGTCCCCACCCCATCAACCCTCCCGCTGACTCGACGTCGTCGTAGCAGCCTTGGTATTATCACCGGAGGAATTTCTACAGCGTCTCTCATTAATCAGTTGGGTTTGCGCGCCCCTTGCTAGTGCGTCTGCGCCGTTTTCCATCTCTCTTGGTTGAAAGGGGAGAAAAAATCGACTGGTTGTGAGACGATTAAGGGCATTCGAGTCGCGGCTGTCGCCCAGTAGCCCCGATAAGTTTTGCATCGTTACATTGTGTGGACGCTGGCCAAGATTCTGTCGCAGCAGTGCGTCTCTGTGTGCGTGTGTGCGGATGTTTAGTGCGTTATAGGCTACGGTTAGTTTTTTCTTCCTCTCTCTCTCTCTCTCTCTCCATCGACGACTCTTCTACATGTATAAAAGATTAGCGGTTGATCCTATTGTGTCTTGGCGTAATTCGATTGGCACGTGGCCATCACTCGTTCCAAGACTTGTGATCGTTCTCTATTTCTCTGCGTACGTTGTTGTTGTACATTTGATGAAAAGGGCCGTTTTTATTAGTCTGGGAGAGAAATGTTGGGAATTGCGTTGGATGCGGAGATGATGGCGACGTTGATTTACGTATGCGGACCACGGGCTGCAGCCGAGTGTGAACTATTCCAGCAGTGAGACCCGTGAGATCCGCCCCCCTTTTTGAATGCATCGTCAGTGGAATGCGTGAAAAACTACCCCTCCCCAACTTATTCAATGACGTGTCTTGGCTATTTCATTAGCATTCGGCGCCGAGTCTCTTTCCATCTTGCTCTCACCCGCTATAAGAGTCAGCTGATTGGGAAACTTATTCCGGCCGTGTCCGGTTGGATCTTCTTCCTTTGAAGAGAGAAAATTCCTTCCTACTTGATATTTCTTTCACATAGCTGCGGGTTTCTTTTAACTATCATTTTTTAATCTCTCGAGGGGTTTCGCAGGAAGCCCTCGCCTTTTGGCTCATCGATTAGCAAGCACCGCGCCCAGTGCGCTTCCCCCGCAAGTTAAAAGTGCTGATGGTGTATCGCGTACGAATTCATGCAGTCAAAATGTTAGTTTTTGCATTAATAAAAAGAAGAAAAATGAAAAAAAGAAGCGCAACGGCTGATGAAAACGGGAAGCTGTCGCTTCTTCTCGAGGCGATGTGCATTTTCCGCCAGCTGTTCCATCCACTGTCCCCGGGGCTTTTTGATGTTGAAGCCCATCTTCCACCATTTTTTCTTGTGTAGCCCCGTGAGTGGTTAGATATCGAACCATCATTTTCGTCTTGATGTGCGCGCACGCGACGGAGAAGCGCAAGAAGAAGACAGCTGGGATGCGTCTGGAAAGAGAAAAGCCCCGAATGGCGTCGTTATCGGAATATGAGGGTCGTCGTGTGTAAATCCTCCTCGTCCTCCTCTTCATTTTTTTGGGATGGAACGGAAAAAGAAAAAATAAGTCGGGCGTGCGCTCATTTCTATTGACGTCTATTTAGGGCTCTAGTTTTTATTATTTGCAGATTATCAGATTCTGTATTTTTTTCCAGACACTAGTGCTATCGCATTGATGCGGCAAAGCACCTTGAGCTAATGATCCAATACCCAAGGACCCCCAAACACCAACTATTCACTAAATTCTCGGTTCCCAGAAAAGAGAGATTCTCTGTAGTAGATAGGTTCCTCATTTGTCCCTGGCCGCGAGGAATCGTGATTTTTCCGCAAGTGATGATGGTTGCAAAAAGATGATCAACAAAGAGTCCCGCTATCTTGGGGTTCCGCTAGGATGCCAAAGGCCGGCGACGTGACTCGAATCCGATTGATTTGTAATCGAATCCTTCACTAGGCGCCCGAGAACGTTGGTGATGTGTCAGTCGCCTCTCTTGTTTATATCAGCGGATTATCACCCACGCCCTTGTTTACAATTGCAGCTGGTTTCTACCCAGCCGGGCGTCTTATTTGACTTATTTTCATAAATCTCTTTTGCAGTGAATCTGGATGAGCGTCTGCGTCTGAGTAGCTGCCTGGACGATTACAAGTTACAAGAGGTCGTATTGGTGCCTTTGGGCGGCAAGAATCCCCAAACAGCCGTCCTCTCCGTGCACGACTTGACGACGATGAACAAAAAGACGGCGGCGGTGACAGTCAGTAACAGTAGCAGCAACATGCCCGGCTCTTCCAAAATGTCCGGTGGCAAATCGACGCTGAGACCTACCTCTTCCGAGGCCACACTGGCTCACGCCGGCCACGAGAAGAAAAAACGAGGACTTTTCGGTCTGCTCGGATTTGGCAAAAGCAAAAAGGGATCGGTGAGTTTGATGATTCGCTCAAAAAGTTGGGTTTTGTATTATTTATTACATTTCCATCCTGTATGGCCGTGAGCTGATTCGTAACCGGTATTTAGAGATCCCGTTTCTTCTATATTTTTTTTTATTAGACAATCTTTTTTCTATTGTTTGTATCCCAGCCGTATCGAAACGCAGACAAGTTATTCGGGCACGATTTCTTTTTTTCTTCTTATTTAACGGTGGCCACTACTTGAGCTCTGCATTAAATAAATAGCTCCCGGGTGTGTGCACGTTATCTACGCGGGTCGATGACGACAGTGTGTTTGCGCGCCACGTACACTGTAAACGATAATTGCATCAGCGCAGCAAAGAGAGAAATTCCAAGGCTGGTCGAGCTGCCCGTCTGAGATAAAGTAGCGCAACACTGAGTGTGATGGTTAAAAAAAGTCGATGAATACGTACATTTGTCTCGACATTCCTGAGAGGATTGTTCACACGCAACCCAATTTCCAACTTGTCACAATTTTGGGAAGATAAACACGTGTTGTATAGACGATGAGAGCAGTCCATTTAGCTTTTATCTGATTTGGAAGTTGTTCTGAATGACTTAAGGAATTTTCTCATCTTGTTTGTTTGCCCGACTATAACCATTTTTGTTTTTCTTTTATTTATTTGTTAGAGTATGGGTGATAGCAGCGTCAGCAGCGACAGCGCTGGAGACCGTAGCATTTCTCCGTCTCGGTCGGAAGAGCCGGCGCCTCCTGCCGAGCCGGTAGCGCCCAGCCCACCGTCACCGGTACTGTTTTCGAAACGGCTTGCGGAAGAAGCGGTAGCCAAGCGAAACAGTCGGCTGATGATGAGCCAGATGTCGAGCGAGCCGACTACACCAACAACGACTACGACGAACGCCTCCGCCACAGCTCCGTCGCCTCTTCGCAACGGAATGGCACCGGCCAAACCGGCCGCTAAGAAAAAGCGCGCTCCAGCTCCTCCGCCACCTTCGTCGTCTACTCCGCCACCCGGAATGAATGGACCTCCTCCCAAGGTTGTCTTTTATTCTGAAAGGAGAAACAAGATGAATGTTTCGTGATACCGCATTATTAGATCTCTCCTTGTAATAATGAATATATATATTCCATCATCACCCTCCCACAAAAAAAATAAAAACAGGCCGCGTCGGAAATATCATCGTATTCGACGTCGTCATCGGGCAGTAATGCCGTCTCGCCTTCAACGTCCGTAATCCATCATTCTGAAACGGAAATGGTGCACAGCCCTTCACCGAAATTGTGAGTGATCCATTAAGGCCAATTGGTCGTCGTTTCTCTCTTCACTTTTTCTCTTTTTACGTCCGTTTGCTGATGTTTTCATTTTACTGCGTAGGTCGTATAATCGCCAGGAATCGAATTTGGCACGCCGTCAGCCGGACAGCGGCAGTAGCAGCCCGATGAGACCGAGTTCCAACTTGCTCACAACGCCCGACGTTTCGTCATCCAACTTGACACAGGTAAAGTTGCCGTTAAAGGTTATGTTGGATGGCATTAGTCTGGGTCGAAATGTTGAAGACGTCCTTGTCGTGTTTTAGGTGTCCAGCACTTCGAACGCTTCACTGGCTTCGGCCATCAAAAAAAGGAAAGCTCCGGTACCTCCTCCTGCTCTTGACGAACAAGTCGAAGCCTCTGAGAAGACGACGGCGGTGGTTGTCGTCAACGGATCACACGATGACTCTGACCAGGCCTCGTCCGTCTCTGACCAAATGTCGAGCGTCTCCGACATATCATCGCCACGAAAGTCTGCCACGCCGGAAGTCGTCGAACAGCCGGTCGTTGTCGAACGACATCACCACCAACAACCATCACCAGGTGAGGAGGCCGAGATCCAAAATTGGAATCATTTCTTAACCGAGCTCGGCCAGATGCTCGAACGAGAAACTCGACAACAACAGCACGGTCTACGATCGTCGGCTTTCTAACAACAGCCAAACAAAAAAAAACACCGTTTCTCTTTAAAAACTTACATTTAGCAACAAACAAAAACACACATTTGGCCTAGGCCGGATTTGGTCTTTTTTCTATTCCGCCATTATACACACACCACACCACACACCGCGCGGGCGCGCGCTTTGCTCGCTTTTTTAGCTAGCGAAAACTCTTACCATAGTTTTGATCTTATTAGCGTGTCGGTAGTAGTCGTCGTAATTTATTTTCTAGTTTCACCGCTAGTGCACACATTAAATGTTCGGTCGGTAAGTACGCATGTCGAATTGTTTTGATTACGGAATTGGGCATGCGGATCGGCCAAGCTTTGAAACGTTTGAGCCGCTTTGCTTCGTTGATTTATTTTATTTTTATTGGTTTTCCTGTTTCTGACTTTATTTTCCCCTGTTTTTTTTAATTTTTAACTTCATTGCTATTTCTAATGCTTTTCTAAAACGAATAAAAAAATCATGCGCAGTAGTGGCACCTATACCCGCTGCTCGAACTAGAATTCCCCCCGTAAGTTCTACTCCGTCGTCGCGGCACCAAGGCAGTGAATGCAGTAGCCGAAAATCGTCTTCGTCGTCGGACGAATTGGCCTTGGACGAGCAAAGTCTGAACATGTTTTCCAGCCGGAATGAGCTCGATCAAATGGCTGAAGCTCGGCGGGCGGCGATGGCGGCTCAGCAGCTGGAACTCGAGTCGCGTCAGAGGGCGGAAGCGGAGCATTTGAAGATGGTCCAGGAACAGCAACGTCAAGCTATGGAAGCGGAGCGCAAGAGGATGGAAGAAACGCTAGCCAGGGAGAAAGTGCAATTGCAACAGACAATTCTAGTAGAACAGAGGAAGACCGCATCTCCTCCGGAAGTCTTTGAGCAGCCCAAGCGGAAGAAATGGAATCGCCATCCGGAAATTCAGCTGGATCTGTTGGCAGCAACGCGGAGTGAATCGGGCGACTCGTCGGACGATGAAGCTGCGTCATCCACCCGAGCCTCGAGTCGAGGACTAAAAGCTCCGAGCGGGGCGAGTCGGGCCAGTAGCGTCAGCGAATTCTTCAGTCTCTCTGAAGATGAAAGCGACTCTCCGATTCAACAAGCTGTGTCCAGCAAATTCCGCGAAGAGGACGAGGAAGAAGAAGAGGACCCTGACGTGGCATTTGTCGCCATGTGCACCGCTTTGGCCAGACGTAAACAGATGGGCGAGATAGAGCTGCCCGCCGACCTTAGCCTGGTGCCGATGGAGACTCTGCAATCGCACGAAAAGGAGGCCGAAACTGATCGTTCGTCATGGCGTCGATCCAGCAGCGAACCAGGTTGGATAGCCGAGAAAAGCCTCGAAGCCTCCACCTCACCACCACAATCACCAACTTCACGATCAGCACGTAGATCGAGCAGTTTCAATGACGGGCAACGGCGCAAGAGCACTGACGTCCCAGCCGACCCGCTGCTACTCTTCCCCCCACTTTCTAACTCTTCCTTCTCTGCTGTCTTGTAAGTTTTCTTCCTTCTCTCTATCTATCTCTCTATCACAGGCTTCCTTTTTCTTTTGGCTAATCTTTTGGCGGTGATTGTTAGTTTATAAACTACTAACCTACTTTGGGTCGGCATGAATACTTGATTGCACCATTAGGCACTCGAGCTTTTTCTTTCTTTCTTTTTGTTGTTTTTCTGATTTCTTATTTTATTTCTTATAACAAAATAATTTTATTATTTTTTTACGTAAAAACATAACAAAACTTTAACGACGCCCCCCGTTTGGAAATGTACTACTAACAGATCGAGTCGTGGCGAATACGAGGACATACCGCTTTTGTTGATCAATCACAACGCAGACGGGCGATCTTCACGCCACCCTCATCCAGGTGCATGCGATGGCATTTCTTCCTCAGTTTTATTTTATTTTGTCGAACGGAAAGAACCAAAACAAAAGACCTACTACTACTACTACCATCCCGTAACCTCTTGTGTGTGTTTGTTAAGCTCCATCGTCTCGGCTCGTCTAAAACAAAATCCCCAACTCCTCACTCTCTCACACATTTTACGTAGATGGCTCGTTATTGACATTTGTTGAGGTAATGTCGCTCGTTTTTACTATTTATCGTATTTTTCTAACCGCCTGTATGATGCGTTTTGTCGTGTAGCGACACGCGTTCTTTCTCTCTTGCCCAAGAGAGAAACGCTCGAAGGTAACATATTTCCGACTTACTTTTTATAATGGTTTCGTTTCCAATGAAAACTGAGAAACGATTTGACCGGGTCAGTTTTGAGTGCGTGTGTGTGTGGCTTCAATTAGAAATTCTCTATCGAATTCGAATAATGTCATTCCTGGGGATTTCTGTCTAATAGGGGAAAATTCAATTCATTTCAGGATTAGACAGTCCCCGATCGAGTGCCGCTAGTACTTCGACGAAGGCGTCGTCTGAGGATGATTACGAGGTGCTCAACTACCAACGTGAAGTTGCTGAAAATGTGGAGAATAAGACGCAGTCGTCGTTATCGTCGTACAACCAAGCCCAGGAGAGCGAAGAGGTTGTTGTATCGGAGCCGATTTATACGATGGTAATTAAATCGCCCAAAATAATGAAAGCCGTCGACTGGGAGCCCAAGGGAACGACTGAGCCAGCGGGGTCGGATCAATCCGATCGGACCAATGGCGAAGCGCCGGTGGAGGCCGAACCCGTGGCCGAGCCCGTGACCGAACAAGCGGACAAGATTGAAGTTGTAGTAAAGGCCGGTGTGATGGAAGAGGAGGAGCCTGTAATGGAGAGAGATGCCGGCGACGGTCAGACTGAATCGCCTGTCATGTGGGAGTACAAATTGCCAGCTCCGCCCACGCCCTTCCAGGATTCTAGGGAATCACCTCTGGATAAACTTCAGATTCAGGCCAGCGCTAGCGAAACGAACCGTTCGAGGCACAGTTCCATGTCGACCGACAGTCTGCAACACGGCAGCGGCGACGACGATGGAGAAGAGATTTATCAAAAGGATTCGCTGCGATCGTCAATCGTCTGCCCAGAAACGCCAGAAGTGAAGGAAGATGACAACCAAGTTGCCATCAAACTGGAACGCGGTGTTGAATTGTTGGAAGAAACTCGCACGGAAGAACAGCCGATGGATGTTTCAGTAATTGCAGAAGCTGAAAAGGAAGTTGTGTCTAAGGCAGAAGAAGAAGAAAAGGTGGTTGTTGTCTTGAAGTCGAGCGACCCGGAGGCTAAGCAATACGGGATCGAGTCGACGACTGACGAGCCGCTGCCGACGCTACAACAAGAGGTTTCCTTGCCGCCAGTGCCAAGCACGCTGCCTCCCAGCGACAGCGAAGATGATTCCCTACAGACCGAGATGCGCTTTTCTATCGCTACGTACAATCTGCGCGTTAGCAAGGATTCGTCGTACGAAAAGAAATTGCGTTCCATTTCTCCCGAGCCGGCACCAGCCAATCTAACAACGTCACTCATCGGTAAAAAAATCTAACAATTGCAATTAGGTCGTCTTTACATGTTTCTCATTTGTTTTTAGATCCGGAAAAGGACGTGAACGATCCGGTTGTGCCGATAGTGGCTGAAATAAAAGAGCCGGAAACTGTTGTCGAACCAGTTAAGGTTCAGGTGTCCGGAAGTGCTGCTGTTGCTGCTACCACCCAACCCTCGCTGCCGATGATAAATGCCGACTTTATCCAGCAATTTCAAAATGCGCTACATTGTATTGATGGTATGCAGATGACGGTTGATTGGCATCGGCTCGTCCTCTTTTCCCCAATTGTCCTTCAACATTTTTTTTTCTTTTGTGTCTTTTTATTTTTAGATCCAAAAGCCCGCACCCTACAGGAAGAGTTTTTGCGCCTGCAACAACAGCTCTTGTCTCTTCAGATGCAAGCGGCAGTCCAGCAAAACAGCAGTCCAGCAGTGTCGGATCCCGTCGCCACAAAAACTGAGGATACGACAGATCGAAGCCCCGAAACGATCAAGATAGAAGAGGAGGTTGTCGTCGCGGATGTTTCCAAAAGCGTGTCAGTTGATCTGCACACCGAAGTGGTGGTAGAAGCCGAGCGTATTGAACTCGCCGAGTCGCCTGCTGAAATCCCGCTCCAGCAACAACAGTACGACATGATGCTTGTTTATGGCGACAGTTTCGTTCATCTCTATGTATGTTTTCTTGGTTATTGCAGAAAGGAAGAACCCGAAGAGCCCGTCGTGTACCGCTACACTGGGCCTCCTCAAGTCAAACTCGATACGTGGAAGCCTGGCCGCCCTCGCTCTGAAGTGATCGACTATAGTCGCTCGTCGAGTTTCAACGTTCCATTAGCAGCAGCCGTAGAGAAGAAAGCTGGCGAAATGCCTACGGCTGGAACGGTCTCCGCTGTCGCAGCGACGGACGTTATATCTAGCATTCCGGAAGAAGTAGCAGTGCGAGCGTCGCCCATTCCAGAAGAAGAGAGCAAAATCAAATCGGTTATTATCTCGGATGTCGAGGAAATGGATGTTCGAGAGAAGATAGAACATATAGAGAGCAGCAGCCCAACTAGCCCCAGTCCCAAGCCAGTCGTTTTGCGTAAATCGTCCTTCTTGACGGCTCGTCCGTTCGAAGCTCGACCCGTTTCAATGCCTATCAAGAGACCGAGCTTTACGCCCATGGTCATTCAGCCGGTGCCCTTTGTTTCGCGCAAGATTCGAGCACCGGAAGTTCGTGGTTTCGCTTCGCTTCCGCCCGTCACCAACGAAAACCCACCCATCAGAATGGCTGGGCCGATGGTAGCTCCTTTCTCAGCTGTCAACAAGCCGCGCACGGTTGCCACGGTGAGCAAGGAAAATCCCACGATTGTCATACGCAATAAACTGATTGAATCGGCCCGCCGGCCATCGGCTGAGCTCAACGGCGCACCTATCAAATTAATAGAAGAGTATTCTAATCAGGTAAAATCCCGTCTTCATTTGTGGTTTACCATACTGCATTTATTTCTCTTAATATTAATCGACTTTGTTTTGCCTTTTGAAGGAGAATACAACGACTGAAGTTGGTAAGGAGAGCTCGGTGATTGTAGCGGAAACGCGACGAAATTCTTCGTCGTCTCGCCCACTGTCGATGCCGGTGAGCAGCAGCCTTTTGCTGGCCGCCGGGGCGGGCGGGGCAGTCAATAAAACCCAACCAATTATCCCTGAAATTCCGAACCCTCCCGTTCCTCCTCCACCGTCTGCCCAGCAGTCTGTTGTTTCCGGTGCTGATCCTGCGTCGACTGCCGCTGGAAGGCGTTCTTTGTCGTCAAAGTTTGTCCGTAAAGTCGATCCTCGGGAAGAACTTCTCAACTCGATTCGAAGCTTTGCCAACGGAGGAGCCCTTAGGAAGGTAAAGTCGTACAACTTGGTCCTTAAATTTCAGACAGTTGTTCAAGTACACATTTATTTGCTTTCCTGTTACAGACCGGGGCCAGTTTGGATAAGTAGGAACATTTGTGAACAAGTCAACGCTGTCTGTGTCAAAATTCCTTGCTATATAAAAACGCTGTTAAGTTTTCTATTCACATTCCAGGTTAATCATTCAAAAAATGTTTTGCAGTTCGAGACATTCGTTTCACAGTTACAGTTGTTTTGTTTTTTTCTGAGATATAACTATATCAATAAACATTTGTTATGCATTCCAAAGTTTGTATTTTCCTTATCGGAACACATGCAATTTGTGAATAGAACTATAGGAACGAGCAGTTCGTCACGTATTCGGACTTTCACGTTATTGTCCGATTTATCATCGACGAGTAAGCTTGTAACGTAGACACGAAACCTGTCCAAAATTGAATTGAAAAGGTGTCACCGAGACGTCAACTAGTATCGTGATTGTCCGTTTCGCTTTCTTCACGTACAACAGATTGGTTATGGAAAGCAGGGAAAGCGATTCTCTGTACTCGCTTTGCTGAGATTCCTTTCTCCTCTTTCTATTTCATTTTACTTTGCATTTCCACGCCATAGCCGGAAAGTGCAAGTGTCAAAAAGATTGATTGACATGTTACACAACAATGAATATAGTTTAGAAAGAGATCGTATTCCATATATATTTTCTGGTAATCTTGTATAGTTGAATAATGTATGTGTAGAATAAGATAATTGTTATGGGCTTTCAGGTCAAAGGCAATACATGGTACAATTTATTATTGTTTTGGAATAGAAGCAACTACGACGATGGCAACAAATAGAAAAAGTATTACCATCCAGTAACCTTATACAAAAAAATCCAATTATTAAGTTATTAATTATCAAATTTCCTACTCTAAAAGTAGTTACCAAAGGTGCGATCTTTCCGGCCAACAACAGTAATTTGGGAAGTTTGTTGCGACATCCGATCACGAGTACGATCGACGTTGTCTGCAATATTTTCTATCAAATCTATACAAACAATGACTGGTATGGTGCCATACTCTTTATAACTCCAAGAAAAATTTGATCAATACCATTTTGGGATTCAACTTCATCACCAATTGTCTGAGCAATCTGTCTTTGACGACCAATAATCCTGGATAGTTCTTCTAATCCTCTGTCTTGCTCTAATAAAGCACAAAATTAATTGTTTAACCATGTAGTTTTTTTGTGTCAACTAACCTGCCATAACCTGAGCTTGTATTTGTACAAGTTCTCGATGGGGAATGTGTTCGCCTGCCATGGAGGAAGTTGGATATGAATTGCTAGATCCACTTGGAACTTTACTAAGAGAATGGCTCTTGTCTGATAAACTGTGAACACAAACACAGATGTACAAAACTATAAATGGGAACTACAAATATGGAAGACAGACCTGCTGTTGACAGAATTTTGAAGTTGCTTATGCTTGCTCAGAAGGTCTTCAATGAGAAGGCTCCTTCTTTCTTTTTCTCTAGATGTCCTGATGAGTTATTGGAAATTAATAGTTTGGAATGGCTTTACTAAAGAGAGTTGTACCCTACTTACAATTGTTTATTTTGAGACAGGCGTTCAAGGTGTAATTTGAGACTTTGAATTTCACTGTGAAGTTGGTTCAAACTTTGTCTTAATTGGAAAGAGAGTCTTGCATGAGCTTGTGAATTTTTTGGTAACTGCTCTCTTTCATTCAAAACACCAAGCAGAGAAAAATGAAGTTTTTCTGCTGACGAGTATTCCTTTTCCCTGTTTGGAATAACAAGTATTTGTGTTCAAAACACAAGAAATTAAACTCATAATGTTGTCTACTATATATAATTGAGTGATATGAATGGTTTTTAAAATTCGATTACCAAGCAGTCGTATCGTTACCCAAATCGACGAGCGCCATTGTATTGTTTAGATGGATCGTCTGCTGATTTAATTGTCAAACTCAAACACAAACACTGTTGTGAAACACTGTTAATAAATCACATTAAATGCGATTTAACTGCTGGCAGAGTCTGCTCTTTGCTGAATAATTGAAATGAAAAATGATTTTTTTAATTGCAAGGAATTATGTTTTTTATGACCAGAGAAACAGAATACGCGAAAAAGGTAAAATGTTGCGCAAAACATTCATTCAAGATTCTTTAAAGTCACTAAAAA
The DNA here is from genome assembly GCA_022539655.2 of Ceriodaphnia dubia. NCBI lineage: Eukaryota > Metazoa > Arthropoda > Branchiopoda > Diplostraca > Daphniidae > Ceriodaphnia > Ceriodaphnia dubia. The sequence continues at coordinate 1,094,327 of JAKUCG020000249.1, forward strand.
GGGCACAAAATTTTAAATATATTTTAGGTCATTTCAGCAGTAGATTATTCAATCAGGCTATAAAGAGGCCAGAAGAGGCTATTCACATAAATTTTATTGATCCATTTCACCATCCGGCAACGGCGGCCGTGAAACAGAAGTGAAATCAAATCTGTCAAAAATCCAAATGTGCAGTGTCGAAGGAACCAGACCAGAAGAAAGTTACTCATTCACTGAACTAATGCAAGATCTTCGCGGTAATCATCAGTTGATAACGATCTTCAATTTCAGCCTCCAAGGCTCCAACCATGGTGATTACGAAGGACTCTTGACATGTAATTTTAAATAGGATTTCTGCTTTCGTCAAAGTTGTAGTTTATCCTATATCGTAAACTGTAATTTAAAAAAAAATGTTATTAATTGCACACGTCACTTCTTTTATACCGCCACGTGGTAGTCAGATGAAAGGATGTGTTGTCACTTAGTCTGTGAAATTAATTGGTAGAACTAGTGTTTTTCATTTATCTAATGTAAACTCAGTTGACTCTGAGATTTCTTTAAGTAGTAAGACCTTTCCATTAAATGTTATTGTTACATTGTTATAAAGTGAAATTGCTAGCAACATGCAGTCTGTTGCCTAGTAACTGGTCTTGTTCATCAAGCCCTAAACTTCTGGACAACCAGTTACTGTTTCATGGACTTGTTTCTTCCCTGAAAATGTCAATTTATTAAGCATTTGTGAGGTTTTCCCCTGTGATGAATCAGAACTTCGTGCATTCGGCTTACGGTAATCCTGCACATGGAGGTCACACGCTGAGTGCTTGGTTACTCACGTTTTAAACCTTCGGGAAGGTCTGAGAAAAAACTGTCTCTGGTTCGTAGAGAATGCTCTAGCCGGGCAACTTTTTTGCGAAAGTGTAGGGGAATAGAAAGAGTATCGACTGGTATATCTTTGCCCATGACACCTTCTGATGGCTAGGCGGTGATTACTAGATTCGATTGGAACTGCTTCTGTAGTTAGCTCTTTGAGTATAATCTGCGGGTTGTGGTTTGCTTCTCGTGAGCTACTGCAAAACTCAATTCAGACTAGTCTGCCGAAAGCCGCACGTGTTGCACTGTTCTACTTTTCTGAGGGGTGTCTTTGATTGTATCTAGTGAAATTTGTTGTATAGAAAATTGTTTGTGTACTAATCTTTATTTGTCTTAGCAATAATGGATTGACGTTAGACCTTTTCACTCTGCTAAGGGCCGAATATGATGGAAGGAAGCGTGAACTGATTCTCAGGTAAACATAATTTAGTGTCATGCTTTGTCTTCAGTTATGTGATGACTCTAATGGATTTCTGACACCTCTTCTGAGTTAATCTTTGAAGATTTCCTTTAATCTGAAATCATTTGCACGTTCCGAATGGAAGTGGTTTGAATCGAACTAACTTTACTTTGTTGTAATTCCTAGGTTGGCTTGGAGCTGTAACATTGGTGGATCCTGATGTTTACTCCAGGTAAATAGCTAAATTTTCGTGACCGTGATTTCATTAACTGTGTGATGAGCATTATGGATTTCTGACACCTCTTCTGAGTTTATCTTTGAAGATTTCCTTTTGATCTGAAAATGTTACATGTATTGGGTTTTTAAATATTTCGTGGCCGAAATTCATAGTTTTCTTATTAGGTAACTGGATCAAAAATTGCATGACGCGCAAGGATCGTGACTGCCATGCAATCCAGCTTGCGAAATTTATTGTTCCGTACTGCAGCCGTTAGACCGTGCATCCTTCATCCATTCAGGTACCTTGATTTGTATGCTAAAATCGTGATTGGTTCATCGAAAAGTCAGCTGCTTGCATAATGAATCGGTATGTAGCGTTACTTCGATGGTAGATTAATCGTTCTTCAGGACGAAGATGCTGGTGCCGTTCTGGTTTCGGCATTTTTAAATCCTGAAGGGCTTCGGGGACTTGAGAGTTGAACTAGAAACTTTACTAATTTCATAGAAAGCTCTCCTACAATACGCGACGCTTTTTTAGTTTTATTGTAATGCCTCAGTAAAGGTTGGTTCATTTGTTTATAGTAGGAAACGAAAATTTATCGTGAGCCGGATGGATTTTGATGACGTGTATAAGCTATTGTCTGGTAAGTAACTGATTCAACCGATTGCCTTGGATTATACCCCGCTATTTAAGCCGATTGGGTAAGCTGATAAATGGCAACTCTTTGGTATACGGCGGGAACAATAAATGCTATTCTGTGTAAGGTGTTCTATCCATATTATGATAGAATATCTAAGAATTTTAGCGACATTTTTAACAAATTGTAAATTCTTTGGAATATTGTTTGTTAATTGTTTTTTTACGTGTTACAGTGAGTTATCGCGACGTTAGAGGCGAATTTGGTACTTGGAACATAGACGAAATCAGACAGACTTGGCGTTTGATTCCGCGCGTAACGCTTTTCATAAGAATAAAGATTTAAAATTTTAGTTTTTGTAATGAAGCTAAATACACTTTTTTCTTGAAAGATCATTAATGGAAAATGCTTGTCGGTTACGTACAATAATGCATGGTCGTCCCGAAACATAAGTAAAGATTGATCATTGAGGATTGATATATTATGAATGACAATTTGAAAGTTTGTGGATCTAAAAAAATCAAATTCACACTTAGATTACTAAACACAAAACTACTAATAACGTACAGTAGGCCAACAAGATCTGTTCAAAGACATCGTGAACAGGTCATGCATTCAGACACGTAAACTTTCAATTTAAATATAGTTGGAATCTTATTCCGTTTTACTTTAAAACAAGGTACACTTTAATCTGCTGCCTGTGGATTCTGTAGTGAGTTGGTGACTGGACGAGTACGTTGGCCAAAGCAAATGCAATGTTGTGTCCATAATGTAAGATCAATCTGCAAAATCCAGCGTTCCGTTAAATCCCTTTGTTTTTACACTTTTCTCTATAGTCGCTTTTCAGTTCGATGCATTCCGTATGAAATTAATTAAATTTTTACTAACCACTTTACGAATTTCAGATATGAGTTTAAAACTAGATGCCGCATACTACTCGTCAATGCTGCTTGCTAGTTCTTCATGATCTTTTCGTCTTCCTGATGTTTCGTCCTCACACCTTACCTAAACGAATAAATATCAACAGTCAATCTATCTACTTTAAAACCCTGCTAGTACTGCTTCTGCCTCTACTTTCTATCAGTTAGTTTCCAAGTTTCCACCAGGTAGCGTTGCTGCCTGTAGACAACGGTCGGAAAGCGGCAGGCCGGTGGCCGCGGCGCGCTCTTATTTTATTTCTTTGACGAAATCAGTAGGAGCTTCTCCCGTGCAAATCTCATTTGCTATCTTTGTCGCCCTTCTACCATACCGAAACATGGAATCTCGTGCAGTCCGCTGGGGAAATGGGATCCGTTATGAGACTATTGGATAAAAGGTAAACGTGAAATACCAGCGTGTTTCAAAGTGTCGTAGCCGTGTGGCTTACCGCCGAGATGAGAAGCAAAATGCCAGAGGTTCAACTCCATGTGTTGGACGCAGATTCCAAATCAAGTCCTTCATGAAAGAAACAACTGAAATTATTTTTAAATATGGTGTCGTCTGTCGTAGGGCTTTATTTCCTCCACTTGTATTTCTTTCCTACTGCATATATATTAATTCCAATTCTTTCAGTCAATGGTAGCCATGTGGCAAAGCGTCGAGTTGAGACGCTACAGGTCGGAGGTTCAAATCCTTATGAAACGACTTGAACGCAAATTCTAAAAGTATAGTCCCTCAAGAAATATAATGAAAATATGGTGTGATTTGAAAAACTAGCACCTTAAACATGATAATGGTACGGTATGATAATGGTAGATGTGACGCAAAGCTCGGGGATTCAAGTCCTCATGTGACGACTTATAATTGGACAAAACTACAAGACAACGATAAATACAACCACAAACGCATAACCAAAACTACAGGCAACAAAGCCTAAGTGACGGGATTCCAGTAGCAAATAAAACAAATGAGACGAGTTTTATCATAAATTTATTATAAACACCATGCGCAACGATACATAGTTTGTCTTAAAACTATTTTGTGAACGATCAGAGAAGACAATCTCTAGAAGAGATGATGTCGTTATTCATCATTTCGTTCGTTGCCTCTCGTCGCTCGGACGGACCGTTCCGCCCAACGAGAGGCATGGCTCCCCGGGAAAGAACCGGAGGAGCCGGAAAGAGAGAAGAGTGACGGTTCGGGCCAGTTTTTCAGGGATGCGATTGAACCTAGTCGGGCGCTTGGCTGTATTCACCCTTTCGAGACAGAGCCCATCCCTACCACCAGCCGGTCTCCCATTTGCGGGAACCTTACTCTAGCAGTTGCGAGTACTTCGACTGATGCAATTGTGGCAATCAGCCGCCGTACAAGTATACTGCACACATAAGCGGCAAAGGCGACAACTACAAAATCAGAGTACAAAATCTTTTTTTATCATTTATTCAGCTCAATACTGCCCGTACCGTCCCCACGTAAGGCATGGCTAACAGGGGAGCCGGAAATAGAGAAGAGTGACGGTTCGGCGGGTTGTATTCACCCTTTCGAAACAGAGCCCATCCCTACCACCTGGTGATCACATTGTAATAACTTGGTTGATATAGCAATCAGTCGCCGTACGAGTATACACTGCATGAACAAGCAGCAACGATGAATCCATATATCAAATTGGCATCAGCAAGCACATGAAAAAGTAAATAAATAAATAAAGTTTACTCCTAATGAACTTACGCGCCATATTTACATTTATGTGGCAAACATGACAGTCAAAGTCTCTTGAAACTTAACACCTACATGACTCAGAAGTAAAGTTTAAAAGGCAATGATAACCTCTTGGATCAGTTCGGCATCGTTACAGGCACTCTGAAAAAAAAAGAAAATGTTGGCCAATTAAAGGATGGTATTATTTTGGGAAGACGGCCACACGCCACATGCTAAAAACAAACCTTCCTAGTCCTCTTCCCTGACTTAAGTTTTACCTTATCGGTCTAAATGTTTGTATTTATCCTTTTTTTAGGAACACGACAATACTAGAATGACTGATGACATACTGGCAAGGCGGATCGCGCTACTATAAAAAATTAAAAATCGAAACGTATTAAGAAAGCGATTCTCGCATCACCGCAAACCATCAGTGCAATTTAATCTTAACAGATATATATATTTGAGAATAGAGAATAGGATGGGTGACGACTTAAATGAAGGATGTTACCATAGTCCTGCTGCCAAACTAAACAGCTGAGAAAAGCAGACGGTTCTATTCGAACGTATAGCAATAACCAAATTTATATTCTCATATAAACTTTTACATCCTTAAAGCAGCAATTCTTTTTAGTAGGACTATTGGCAGAACAATTAAGTACAGCTTAGACCCTCTAAATTTCAGATGGAAGCATCATTCAATCATAAATAAGTAGTCCAAACAGATCCAGTAAACATGACGCCCAGCAGAACTCTATTGAGTGACAGCAATTTTGAAATGATTGTTTTTTAAGATCAAATAAAAAATTTGATGTTCTATAGCGATTATTTTTACTGGTATTTTTAAACTCATATCGGTATCGTCATGGGCGAAGTATCGTTAACAACCCTGGACAGATATTAATATTGAACTAAAAAACATCATTGTTATGTGACTCAGAATCAGAGTTATGCAAAAATTTTACAGTGCTTTCTAGCTTAACGTACCACGACAAACTGCAGCTTCAAAGTGAGATTTATAATTGCTACGCCATTTCACCACCTGAGACACAAAGAGTTTAACAATGTCTACTCATTAAGATGGATACAAATATTCTGAAAAGCCCTTGATAGCTACCTAGTCTCTGTTAATACATTACTAAATTAGTTAAACTGTCTAAATTTACGAAAATAAATCGAAATAGTTACCATTCAAAATCCGTACGTCAAGCCCGGTCTAGTCAGCTTGATTGAATGTCAGAAAATCGAGAAAACAACAATGCGTTGTTGCGCGATTTATAATTGGTTATCTTCCGGCTGTCATCCACCGCGTTCCGCCGTGCCGGTGGTGGCGGGAAAATTGCGATTTATAGTTATGGAATTTAACGTTCAGACGAAGATTTAATTTTAACACGAAGTCACCCAAGTAACCAATTATGGATGAAAAAGCCATTAAAACCTCGTCATCTTTCAAAGGTTTCCGTTTTATATTTGAGTAGATTTTAAATTTATAGGTCCCAGTAAAGATTATTCTTCCCGGTAAAATAACTTATTTTTGTAACTTCTTACTTAACTCCGTTCGGCGGCTTCGGCCCACTTATACTTTCCTCTTTATCTACGTGTTATGGGTTATACCTGGTTAAGCTTTACTTTTGTTTGCTCATTATGTAATCACGGTTCGTTGATCCCAAGTGCGTAATTCCTAAGTTGACAGCGTCTCATGGAGGTATCAGAAACTTGTCTCGATACGGAAAACGGAATAAGCTGTATACTCTCGCGTTTGTAAATATATTATTATTACAGCCTGAACACTATGGGGTGGATTTTCTTTTCCCTGATGGAGAAAACTGTTTTCTCAGGGACAGGTCTAATCGGCGCTGTTATCCTGTATTCTAAGCCTATGAGAAGCAGCAAAGAAATTTTAGCTTTGCCTTTTTTAGTTTTGAAGATACACAGGAGGCGTGTACGTGCAGGAAAAACATTTTTCTCAATCAAATTCAATTCAATCAAATTCGGATTGACAAAAGATTGCATCTTTTCAGTTTTTCCAGGTATTCGAACAAAACATTGCAACCAGGTTAAAATTCGATGCAACTGATCGATCAAATCAATTTTTTTTTCTTTTTCCAAAAAAGGAAAAGAAAATTACGAAGCGTCCAGGTATTGTGCCCCTTTCGCCATTCATCAGCCAAGTCGAATGAATTTCGTGATTATCATGTTGACGTTAGATTTTTTTCGGTCGTTATCAAGCCGTCCTTTGTGACATATGGAGCCGTGATGAATTTCATTTTGTATCGCGCGTTCATCGCTACCCCTCTCAAAAAAGGAACGAGATAGGGACCGTTCTCCGTCCCATCTATTCTTGAAGAAGAGAGGCAGAGCATAAGGTCGCCCTATTAGCGCCGAGCGAAGGTTCTGCGCCTTTTGAATAATTGCCGTTCGCGTAACGTGATCCGGAGCCCGCACGGCCAAAAAGCTCCACGCCTTCTTCCTCTTTTACATCATTTCCCAATATCTAATAAGCTATCAATGTCGTTTGTTACTCGCCGGCCTCTTTGCTCTATTCTATTGAGAGAAAATTTTCAATTAACTTGCTCTTCGGCTGCCATCAGCCCATATTGCTCTTGTGCAGGCAGCGCATCAGTGGCCTTGTGCGTACTACTACCGTCGGTATATAGTTGTCGCCCATCCTGTTTGAAAAGCGTAGCATGATACATAAAAGGCCAACGGGTATTGAAAGATCCAAAAATGGGGGGAAAAATGAAAAAAAAATATATCCCTCCGAAAAAAAGAGCTGAGCCAACATTTCCGTGAATAATGAATCGGGCGAAAATTTCATTCTGAAAACATCCGAGCGTAAGCAACAGCGGCTGTGGCAGAGATGTGTCACACATGCCAGTCGGCAGATGACAAAAAGGAGAGCGCCGCCAGACTTCCATCGCTTTCTTTTCTCTTTTCTTTTTTCTTATATATATATATATATATATATATATATGTATCCCCTCTCCTTCTTCAATCCTCTGTACACATTCTTTAACTCTCGCCCCGGCTAATTAAATGGCCATTCCGGACTAGCACGTCATCGCTGCGCTGCCTTTCATCAATTTTTGTGTTTATACCCTCCCCCATGTTTGCTCCTCCGCTCAAACATTTCTCGGCATTTTTTTCGGCTGGATCATAATAAGTTTTCGCAACAAACGTTACTTCTGCCTACACACACACCCACTATATTTATATGTGCGTGTGTAAACAATCGTTTAATATAGGAGACGGCCGGGCCGCACGGAGGAGCGCGGGAATACACCGCTCCTGGTGGATAGAGCCAATCAACGAGATTGGTAAGGAAAAGGGAAGACGACGACGCCGACGAAGGGGGGAAATCAGGAGCTCTACACAGTAGTAGGAGTGCGTGTGTTGTACGAGTGTAGGACTTGAGTCAAATATTGAAGAGGAAAGAGGCAGAGCATCGGCGGCAGTGGCGGCGTCGGCCCATCACGAGATGAAGTGGCGGGATGCCGAGGGAGGTAATTGAATCGACAGGAGCCAATACGAGAATCAAATGGAGCGGAAGGCGAAGCGCATTGGCGTTTGACATGCGACAGATAGGAATATTAGCCCGCTCATCGTCGTTGTCGGTCGTCGTTTTCGTTCGGTAGAACGGGCATCTAGTGAGTTTGTACACTGCTGTGAAGGCGACTGGAGCTGAGTAAGCGGGCCAATGTAAAGAGCTGGATGGAGCAGCAGAAGGGCCCGCGGGGGCTAATACACTCTCGCCATTCCGCCAAGCACAGATGGGGCAAGACGACGCCACTTCATTGCTTCGCCAAATGTGCTACAAATGGAGCTGGAAACGAGACGGAAATGTCGCGCTTATGGCGCTCTCGCTTTTCATTCCCTCCTTCCGTCGACGACCAAGTAGGAGTAGGAGGGAACGGGCCAACCCCAATCCCGTCTCATTATTATTTCCCTCATTTTTTCCCTTTTTTTTCGCCTTCTTCTTCTTCTTTTCTCTCTTCACGCTCTCCGCACCCATCAAGCTCGTCAACATGCTCGAAAACCAACACAAACAACCGCCGTCGCCACCGTCGTCGCCTTATTCTTGATGACTATTTACCATTGGGAAAAGATAGAGAGAAAAAGCCGAAAATTTCATTTCTCCGGCAGAAGACTGTGTGATAATCTCATCAGCGTTCACGGCCACGGCGCACAAGTTTGTTCAAACCGGTTTAGCAGTTCCGTCCCCGCTTTCCTTCAATTTTGGCTTGTTAAAGGCCGTGAACTAGCTTCTGTGATTGATGGGGAAGAGAAAAAATAAAAATTTAGGGAAAGAGAAAAATAGAAACCGTTTGTCTGCTGCGTGATTCCGGATTGGAGCGACTTGGCAGCGCACTTTAAATATTCATCTCGGCTCTTCCCTCTACAACTGTAGGCCAAAGGACGGAATTCAATTGGCTTAAGTGCTTCTATATCTCACGGTTGTATGCATCCTGTGATATTTCAATCGATCATCGCGTAATTTATGATAAGCGCTAGCGACGGAGTTTATCGTTATTTTCTTCGTCGCCATAAATTCATTGAATCTGCAAGAATTCGCCTTCTTCCGCTACAATCCCGATGTAGAAAAATATGTAGTTTGTCTGCGGGAATAATAGAATCGGTACCTAAATGTGAGTCGCGAACATCAATGTTGGATGTTTTGCGTCCTGAAACCTTTCTTTTGCGTCGGTACTAAGAAATAAAGGAGTAAGAGTCTAAGAGACAGAGAGACATAAGCCGCTAGACATGGTCTTTACTAGTACACAAGGAATAAAATCCCTTTTCCTCACTGTTGTTGTCTTCGTCGTCGGGCGGAACAAAACAAAAAAAAAAAAGAGAGAGAAAAGAAGGGGAGAAAAAGAATGTCATATATATTTTGCCGCTTCCTTTTCGCTGGTAGAGTGGACGCGGGCGGCAGAGAGCCGGAGAACAGAATGCAGAACTCGATATTTTATTGATATCTTACGTGACGAGCTAGAAGAAGACGACGACGACGACTACTGCTATTGCCGCGCTAGCTACGAGGGATTGTTGATCCATCCGCGCCAGACCCCTTCGGGCGCCAAGGAGATGGAGAGAGTGCACTTGTCAGCTATCCTCTTCCTTCCATCCGTCCGCTGTTTCTTCTTCTTTACTCTCTTTTTCTTCCTTCTACCATTCTACTTTTTTCCTCCCCGTTTTGTCGTCCGACGTCCGACGGCCACACGGAAAGACACAGATTCAGTGGAACATCATATGAGGTTGTTGATGCGCTCTGCGTTTCTATATCATCGGGTCCGACGACACGTGGATCGATATTCATTTTTTTATCTTTCCTTCCTTTTCTTTATTCCGTGTTCCCCGTGTGTGCCTTCTTTACTAATATCGATCCGGCCCATTCGCTACTGCTGGAAGACGGAATACAAACGCCATCTAATACATTTGCGCCCGTGGATCTGCCTCGTCTCCTTCGATATAGACGGAAAGATGCCCGACGGAATGGCGTCATGTAAAAAAAAAAATGTTGTATTCCATCTAGCAGATCCTTGACGGTAGGCACTAGAATCCTTATTGTCGCCGCCGCGCATTATCGTCGGGCATATGGTGATTTCCTTTTTTTCCTTTCTTATACTATTATTGGTGTTGTCACGCGGCGGCGCGGCGGCTAGTCGCAAAAAAAAAATATAACACGGGAGCACTCTGGCAATCCTGCGGAACTTCCATCTCCTTTTCTGTTTGTGTTGACAAGGACTTAGCGAATTCTTCCAGTCTCTTTATCGCCATAGTACTCGATGCTCCGCGTTTCTATATAAAAAAGAATGCCATCTTTCTTTCTTACTTTCTTTCTCTTTTTCTTTCTTGTCTGTTTTTGTTGTTTTTCTCTGGGTATACCTTCTTTTCTTTGGCTACTTCTGCTCCTGTTCCAGGTCAAATGACCATCCAGGGAGAGAACAAACGAAAGGGGATCCTATTCTGCAGCAGCAACAAGATCGAACAAGATCCTGTGCGCGCTCCGCAGTCATCATAGAGAAAGAATCTCTCAACGACGAGCTCGGCCGTCGTCTAGCTTTCACATCTAATGTTGTGCTTCTTTTTTTTTCTATTCTTCTTTCTGCGTGTCCCCTCTCTATATATAACGCCGTCGTCGTCGTCGTCTTCGTCGTCGTCCCTCGCCATCAATTTACTTTTATCTTTTCTCATTGTCTTGTAAATCATAATACATCTTTGTAGAGAGAACTGCATTTGATGAGTCCCTCGGAGGCCAATCTGCGCCGGGGACTTTTGAAGCTGTCGCCGCTTGCTACTGTACAAGCGTAGCAACAGGGACGCTTCATCAAAGTTCATTAGACAATAGGAGAAAAGGCGTCAGTGCGGACGTCACCATAGCAGCAGCGAGTCATCATTCGCCGCTAATAGTCGGATTCGTAACGAAATCTGAATTAAGCCGCAGCAGATTTCCACAATAAATCTGGTTCGAGATGATCGCATCAAGTGCTCGAATCCTCTTACATCCCATTACTACAACTACGACGACGATGTATTTCTTTCTGAAACGTGAAAATTTACTCACAGCGCCGTCGCGGAGTGGTCCAGGCCCCTGATTCTATTGTGCTAGCCAAACCTCAATATCTTCAATGACGCGCTTAGAGCGGTTGTCGATGACATCTGTGTACTCACACGCTGGAGTGCAAATCGGATCCTATTCGCAACAGTGAGGCCGTACGCCCAGTGGATACGTACAGCATCAAGCTAGTGTAGCTGTAGTAGTAGTAGTCTACAAGAGTTTGTTTGAACATTCGATGGTTGCTGGAGACTGGTCAATTCGAAGAAACTCTCTCTCTTTCTAGCTCCTGCAGTATCGAGATAGAGAGATGTAGGGCTTGGGCCTGGAGCGCAGTTACACAATGCGCAGTCAGTTATAGGTTTTTCTACTCTCTTTGCTGCCAGGCAGGCGGGCAGGCCGTCTCTGGGGAAAAAACGACGGGAAGAAAGGCAAAGCCAGGACTCAAAGACGAGCAAAAGCGTATAGGACTGTCGCAGACAGAGTCTATAGAAAAAAGCAAAAAAAAACTTTTTGATTCGCTCTCTGGGCCCATAGAATCATCGTCGTCGACTGTGTCACATCGCGTCGTCCCCTACGAAATTGATTACATGACGGGCAGTTTGATTTCGTTTTCAACTTTCGATTGTTGCGTCAGTAAACACGAGAGCGCCGAAGGAGGCGGATTGAGGATCGAGCGATGATGATTACCTTGCGAGATGATGCTTGTTGTTTCGCGCCAGAGTCTGCCCGCCTTTTTCGAGTTGTGTGCCGACAGAGAGAGAGAGAGTTTCGAGGTCTTTTGGACGACTGAAACTTTGGAAGCAGCAAAGTCACTTAGTTGTGCCAGCGGGAAAAGCGTCGGAGGACTGGATTTGATAGCAACAAGTTCGTCTCTCACGCACATGCATTTACTCGTATTTACAGTCACTACGTATATAAAGTTCTCTCTACTTCTCTCTCGTACGTACAGTAAGCCATTTTCATTTCGGTAAGGGAGGGAGGTCGATGTCGCAGTTACTCGGATCAAGGGGAAAAGCCGTCATTGCTCCATCCGACTGAAAGGGACAAGCGGTGTCGTCTCGCTCGTCCGGCATGAAATATGCAGCAAAGTTGGGTCTCTCCAGAGTCACCGTCGCTCCTGTCGGGTATCATCAAAACTTTCTTGTTTTTCGCCCCCCCAACCGACGGACACTTTTTCCCCTCCGGATTCCGAGAAAATCGCCTCTTATTAATTCAAAATGCGGACGACACCGGTGCTAGCTGGGTACAGTGGAAAGAGAAATAAATGAAAGTTTCGGCGAAAGTGAAAGAGGCGAGATAGACGTGGGCAGGGGCTATTAGTCTTGGCTAGGAAGCAGAGCGGAAACAAGGTCACCTTTGTGAAAAACCATCATCAGTCTCTAGACTGCTTAAACGTGTTATACAGCGTCACTCACTCTCTCGACATTGGTGATTCATCGACTGACACTATCAATTCATCGCCAGACGCGCCTCCCAGTTGGCTCTTTCTACGCCGACGGACAAATAACCATTCTACCTCGAGTCGCATCTGCTGACGAGCGCCAGACTCTCTCTGCCAACACACGGCCAGCAAATTAGCCATTGACGGGTTTGAATAGGCCGCTTGATTGTCTTTGTTTTCGCCGTCGAGGAGCGCCGAGATGAATCGCCGTCTTATTGAAAGAGACCGGGAAACGACATCACAATTGTAAATCTGATTCGTCAAAATTCGCCCAGCAACTTATGGAGTATAATGGCGGCCTATTTGCCAACCCCAGCTGGCTGCTGCTGCTGCGCTACTAGTTGGTCTTTTGTTTCGAAACAAGTAACCGTTGCCTATGGGGGCGACTCCATATTTCATTTCGTATGTTATATAATAGTAGGCTACCTTTCCAGTTATAAGTTAGATAGTTTCGAGAAAAAGGCCTCCAGCTCTCCTACTTTGTTTGACGGTATTCATTTATGTAGTTTAGCCTCTGCTAAAACAAAGAAAAAGTGTATCGAATTTCTATCGTAGAATATAGGATGAGAAAGTGCTGCTGTAAACACGATAACCCAAGCGATAGAGTGTACCTGTTTGCTTAATGGAGTCGATTGGATCTGCCTCTATAAAAAGAGAGGAGGACTCGGACGCCAGTTGTATACGTACGACAAGCGCCGCTTTGATCCTTCCTAGAGGGAAAAAATCGATGGGCCGCAGACGGTTACGATGATATTTCGGATGCGGGCGGAACTAGGTATGGCGACATTAGGAAAAGCCCTTTGAAATGAGGACCCAGCCAAAGGAGGGTGGATCTGTGGGCGAAACAAGCAATAGCCATTGAGCCCTAATGGATAGAATCCGCAGCGGGCTGGATTCGATACGCGAGCCATTAGCCAGTAGCGATATAGGACACGTGTGCGTTGCGGGCAACAGATTCTCTGCTGCGGAGAATCTTCTGCCTATTTTTGGTCGCCGAAGAGGCGAGGCTTCCGCACAAAAGCGCGATTTCCCACAACTGGCGCCCTATTCCGAGAGAACTTGCCCACCCACAACCCAACAGTCCCCGCCCGCCCAAAACTTTAAATAACGCGTCAAACATATGGGAGAGAGAGCGAGGAATCAGAAACAGGAGATAGTTGTTGAAAACGTGCTAGAAGAAGCCGTTTTCAAGTGGCAGCAGCAGCACGCTTCAAGGGGACTTCTAGCTGTTGGCCAAACTTGGAAACCCAATAAGTTTCCGTCTGCTGCTGGGCTCTGAAGCCCATTCCCCAGCGAGCTCGCACTCTGCTGTTCATCACGTGTTCCACCAACTTAACATCTATTGTTCTAAGCGACACCTGCCTCCGATCAAAAGCAATCACGGCGGTCACATCTGCCGGCCGCAACACTTCTTGAAATGGCGTCTAAATCGAAACGAATAAGTTCGCGAGAGGACGCGACGAAGATTTAAGGCCAGGGCAATTCCACTTGATCCAAATGAATTATTGAATAGGAGACGCGGCATAATCATAAAGAAAGATGTGTAATAGGCCAGCGTCCCCGGCCCCTGCATGGTTCTGGTACGGTATTAGATGGAGGTGTAGGGGACGGCCCGCTTGACGGCCGAGGAATTTACGGCCGCCCGATTTATTATTAGGGGAATGAATGCGAGAGCGCAAGCAAGAAGAGACGCTTTTTCTTTCACCAATTTTTCTTTTTTTCCCCGGCCATAACTGGAGGACGATGACAGGTCATTCTCATAGTGTCGCCCGTCTAGGCGCTCCGTATACGTCGCAATCGATCCAGCAAACTCTCGTGTCCCCGCTTCCACTCATTTCAATAGCCGTTACGATCCCTGTTTCTCTCTCTTTCTCTTTGTTTCTCTAAGAAGAAAAGCCGTTCGTCTTTTCTAAGAGAAGCTGGAGAGTTGGCTAAAGCCGGCCACACAAAACGTTCTTGTCACGGCGTTAAGACGGGCCAAATAAACGAGAGGCTTGCGTGACGAAACAAAAGCGAAAACCCGCAAGAGGAAATAGATATCAAACAAAAACGGTGGCGCGCAGCGTGTGTGTATTGGCCAATTGTATCAGAATTACTTTCTCCTTCTTTCTCTCATCATCGGATATATACGATTACAGCCGAGTGACATCATAGTTAAATGTTTCTCTTTTGAGCCCCGATAAAATAATTATTGAAAAAAAAAAGAGATTTCGCAGTTGTCTCATTCCAAATGATTTTGTTTTATAGGTACAAGGATATATCTGCAGATGACATCAACATTAAAGATGATCGACGCCATTGTCGACTAGAAACGGATAAATGTTGTGTAACAAGGTGGGCGTTTCGCATTGAGGAAAAACCAAAAATAGTATTCGTTCCCTTTCCGCGTTTCAAAAGAATCGAGAAAGGGCAAGGTCGAATAGAAGAGAAGGGGAGAAAAAAAAAGAAAATGGCGGATATAAATAAAAAAGATAGAAACACGATGCATTAAGTACACATGACGGCGGATAGATATAACCGTCTGGCATCTCGCCAACGAAACACAAAATCATTGACTGCATTTTTTTTGTTTTTTTGTGCCTTTTTTAGAATAGTACGAACGTATAAAAAAAGGGGGGAAATTACTATTTCATAAGATGGCGACGGTGTCCAGTGTTGATGCTGAGGACGAAGAATCAGATGAAAACAAATCATCATCCGCGATGCCAGTCGAGGACGACGTCGCGTCAACTGAGTAGAGCGGCACTCAAGCCGACAACAAAGAGCCATAATTCCACGAGGAGCAGGATGGGCCGGGCGGCGCTGGAACCTCCTTGGCCTGGTGGACGAGCACAAATATCCAATCGACACATCACTACACGTCATCAGCTCCCTCTCTAACTCTCTAACACTTTTCCTTTTCTTTTTTTTTGTGCGCGCGCTGGCAGTAGAGTGGCGTGACGCGCGAAAAAAAGAGAAGTCTAGGACCCAAAGTGTAGCGCACAATGGCGCCAATCCGGCCTCGGCGGCGGGCGACGTATAATAAAAAAGGAGGGAAAAAATCGTAATTGAAAAGAAATAAGAGAGACTCGACGACACCTCCTCCTTTGACTCTTCAAGAACACTATTCTATTCAATCAACGCCCGTGGTGTAGATCGCGACGACGACGAAGGAGCGGCCGAGGAAAAATCGAATTATGTCACAGCACAGTGGTTGGTGGCGCGGTGGTGGCATCATCAATCAGCTCAGATTCTCGCTCTCTCTCTCTCTATATTTTTTTTTCGATTCTGCTTACGGTCGAAATGATGGCGGCCATTACGAGCTGGGTTCTCGATTCTTTTATTTGGCGCCCGTGGAAAATCAGCGCAAAAAAGACGAGGCGCTCTTTTCAGATGGCGAATTCAATCAATGGCGCTGGGCGATTCCTCTACAAGGACCGGCTTATCTTGATCCGTACTACTACTACTACACTACTCTTAGTATTGTATATATATTTATACCTTTGCTGGCCGCTGAGAATGAGTAGGAATCGCGGCTGTGCTGAGACGAGGCCATAGAGGCGGAGACTTGATGTTGCTGGCCGGAAGGACTGGCAGCAGACGAGGAGATGGACGAGGAGGAAGCGCGGGATCTGTGCACCTGCTGAACGGTCAGGGCGGCCGTCGACGTCACGTTGGTCGATGTGAGTCGCTGGTAGACGGTCTCGTTGAGCACGACGGCCCGGCAGGCCACGTTGAGAAACTTTCTTTCCAGTTGCCTGGCCGAGGGCCAGATGCTCAATTCCGACTCGGCCGACCACCATTCCAGCGCGCTTCCGCCACTCTTGTTCGTCGACGGCTCCATCACGTAGCGGGACTCTACTTTGTTCATCATCTGAGGCAGAAAAAACCGGGCCAGAGCAAAAGACTTGAACTAAACACATGCTAGACGCAACCACTCGACAACACACACACACAGCACACAACAAAATCGATAACGATCACGCTATACACAGTAGTAGTCGCAGAGTCCGCACGAAAATCATCGTCGTCCGTAACAAGCTCGATTATCAACTAAATACGACGACTAGGAGATGCTCGAGAATCGTCAAGACATTGTCGAATGGGTTTTTGCACGGCGATTGCTAATGAGCTCATTAGATATCTGGCTCCTTCTCCAACACAACACGCCAGGATCAACTCTTCTTTTTTTTCTATCTCGTGGAGGATGTTGTAAATGCCAATTGGAATTAAATAATGGTACCTCTGTGCCGTCGACGAACCAAGAAATGATGGGCTTAGGCCTTGATTTCCGAAAGGAGCATGTGAAGCGTAGTTGATTGCCCGGCTTTAAATCGTTGGCAGGGTGACCAACCATCAGCGGACCGTCGCTAGCAATATCTACGTAGAGTCCAACGGATGACAAAGTCAGAGGAGACATTGGCGACATTGGGCCGTCGCCCTAAGGGAAATTCTACGTACCGTAAACGGTCAAGTCTTCTTCTCGGTAGTCCGTGTTGAAGTGTGGAGCTTCGGTCAATACTTCACATTTGTACCTATATCAGATTTACGCATCATGAATTGATGATGTTATAATGATCTGTACCCACAGAGGCAACATCAATACCTGCCCTCGGCTTCCCTAGTGACGGCCTTCAGGTGCAGTACCTCGCCCTTCTCCTCCACGTCGTACTGCAACGCGCCGGAAGAACCCAGCAGAGCATGGGAGCAACATGAAAAAAAGATGAGCCGCAAATACGTATTAAAATATTTTTTGGGGGGAGGTTGGAGAAGAAAAAGCGGGAATCGATGTGAAACAGATGTCGCCGTGACGGAGCATCTACGATCCTTTTCCATAGATTACCATACTAGTGGTAGTAGTACAAGCACTAGTAACACTACCAGTCTACAGGGTCTGGAAGTGCAAAAGAGCGAAAGAAAAAGGGAAACATGTCTAGCGACAAATAGCTGATGTCTTCTATTACGATTCCCGAACCGCAAACAACACGGAGAGGGGATGCTCCGAGCCAGCAACAGTCACTATGTGCTGCCTTAGAACTCTGATATCTTTTGCCCTCTACGCTCCCGATTTAGGATAGAGATTCAGTTCCGCTCTCGTCTTGTTGCTGGCTCCCGGCAACGAGGTCTCATTCTCTTCTTTTTCTTTCCGTCGCATCGCACACGCGAGAAAAGAGAATAAAATACAGACAAAACAGAGGAGCGGGGGCTGCACTGCTTGCTTAGTTTCTGCCTCCGAAAGTATCACCCTAAAGCCGACTAGACGTTGAGATAACTCGGAGAGCGCGTTTTGTGTGCGGAAACAGCTGCCGAGCGCGCGCACCGGCGGAGACGGCGATAGCGGGGCGCGCCGCGTGCCGAACGTGCGTCTAGAAGACAACACGCAGTGATGTTTATGGGGAAGAAACTCGTAGCGTCAGCTGCTATCATCGATATGCGTCGCCAATCACTTGAATAACCTGTCTCAGCGACAATCTCCTAGCCGCCAGAAACGTTCCACTATTTTTTTTTATTCTTTTTTTTTTCTCTAGCCCGCGAGGGAAAAATAACAATAACAACAAACAGTAGATGACACGGGGAAAACAAAGAAGAAAGAGAAGAGGAATTTTTGTAAGGTTTTTTTTCAACCTTTAACAAACTCTCAGTTTCTTTGCTGTTAAATTTTCACGGTAGTCTGAGTTCCGGAACTCTCTCAACCGAATGCCAATAACGAATTTGATAGTAGTAGAAGTAGTAGTAGTAGCGATGGTCGTCGAGATGAAAACGGGGACTTGAGGGCTCTTTTCGACATCACACGGGGTCCTGCGCCGGTAGCTACGTTATTGTTCAGGGGTCGCACGGGGGGAAAAAACATTGGGTCGTGTTTGCACGGTGATGCCATTCTTCGAGTATATATGTATACATTGTTCTGATCAGAGAGACCGTTTCCTAGAGGACGAGACGCATTTTATAATGACCTCCACTAACTGGTAGCCAAGGTTTCGAGTCCACTCTCCGCGAGAAAACAGAGGACTGAAAAGAAGGAAAAAAGTTAGGGCCGCGTTGCATTCGACCAAGATAATTGTGAGATTTTCTCTTTCTTCTTCTTTAAAGAAAAGGGCTCCCTCCCTCTGTACACAATTTTATTAAGGGCATATAATAATAGATTGTCTAAAAGAAACGCCCTTGGCCCTTTTTTCTCTTTCTTCTTCCTCTTCTAGTCGAAGTAGAGCGGCCATCGCGCCTTTTCAATTTCGCGCTTCTCCTCTCCTCCGCCTCTACCCAACCGCCACCAAATGTGCCTTACGGTACGAGAGTTTATAAGGCCAACTTAATGAAGCCGGACTAATTATGCCTGGAGAAGAGGACCGACTGTAAGTGGAGGGGCGCGTATAGACTTGGAGTACGCGCGTCGACTATCCCTTTCACATGCAAATAAGCCGTGATAGTTCTTTCGCGACGGCGGCGGTGGCGGTAGGGGGGCCGCCGCGGCGTTGACTGCTCTTCTTCCACCCCCCCCAGCTTGTTTGAATGCATAAGCGCGCACTTAATCGGTACAGAGTAATACGCACGCAGGCCGACTCCGCTGGCTACGACGATGACTCTGTTCTGTCGCTACGCTTGGCTCGGATGTAATTAAACAAGCTTACAAAGAAGATCAGTCAACAGGGTGGTAGTAGTAGACGCAAGCTCGTGCAAACACAGCAAGCGAGGAACTTTGATTGCGCTCTCTCTCTCTCTCTCTATCGGGACAAAAATAAGCAACGACGATTCAAAGTAGATAGGAAAAAGGTCAACTTACGTGAATGGTGAAATTCGACCAGGGAGAGACGCGAAATTGAGTTGTAACTTTTGGGACGTAGCTGAAGAACTCTGTTTTCAACCAAAACGGCATCGTAAGATATTGGTTCCTCGACAACAACATAAGCTGCTAAAAATACGTACCGTGAGATCCCTTGTACCATTTGACTGAATATAAGGAATCGCCGTCCAGGTCGTAGAGGCAACGGAGCACGGCGTCAGATCCCCGTTGTACGTGACTAGGTACAATCATCTGCGTGATGACCAGAGCGTCACCTGCGTTCAACAGCCGACAAGAATAGGAAACGGACAAGTCCGGTGAATAACGGGGGGAAATAATATAAATCTTTTTCATGGCAATCGATCGGACCGACTCTGCTAGCTCCCTCCCCAACCAATTATCGACTTGATGTCCCGCTTCTCGGCTGGCCAGATCTCCGACATTCTTGAATTCCCCTTCGCAACCAGCAGGTCCATCCGTTATATAAAAAAAAAGTACGGACAGGATATTTTTTTTTCTTCATTTTTTTAAGTGGACAAAGAGGAAAAAAAATGGCCCTGTGCGGTTGCTGCCGTATTTGAACCGTAGTTAGGTCGATCGATTTCTCTACTTATATTCTACGTTTTTTTTTCTTCTCCTATTTATTTGAAAGGAACGGAGGGAAAAGGCGGCTTTGAGCAAAAGCAGAGGGATAAGCCCGCACGCGAGTTATTCTATGAAATAAAGATGATTGATGTCGCATAGAGGATGAGACATCATCGGCTTGTGCCATACTATACTCGGATGAGTACAAAAAAGATGTAAACATGTTATTATTATTTTTTTTTTTTACCTTTGTAGATGACGCAGACGATGACGGCAAAGAGTCCGACCAAAGAGTTTGCCATTTTCTTTCCTATGGACTTGTATGTGTTGCCGGTTCTTTTTCTTATTTTTTTTTCCCCTTTCCGTGTGTGCGCGCCTTCTCGGTTGAAGTTGTATTGCCTTTTTCCCAGAGCGGCGTGATGTCGGTCGATCAATTCGCGCCGCGGCCTTTATACGATTCCTTCCCTCCGAAGCTCAGCATCCCGCGCCTTCTTTTGACGACGGAAGAGAAATCACTCTGCACACACATATATATACAACACAGGGGTGGTACGTAAGTACAAAAGAGAAGTGAGAGCAAGAAATCAGGACGGCTATTGTATCACCATCTTCTATCAGCGTCGCCCGGCGGGACTAGCGTCGCGTCGCCTCTTGGAAAAAAAAAATAACGGAGAAAAAAGACCCGAGCCCCGTGCGGCCGGCGCCCCGATTGAGTACCCTCTTCTTCTGGTTCACGCAGACCGCGCTGTGGTCTCTGCACGCATACGCTTAGCCACTCAAAAAAGTGAGTCGAGTACCTCCGACCACACCCACTCATTCCGGATGGTGAACGGAATAGAGTCGATGGCCTTAACAGGGTTTTCCCATCTTCCGCGCACCCTCGCCCTACTATAGACTACGTACTACTATTTTTCTCGGGCGTAATGACATTTCCACCTAATTTGGAATAACCGGATAACAGCAGCCAACCCCCCCGTTACGGTTATTTGGTTAGTGACGGATTTAGAGCACTGATTGATTCGCGCTCGAGGATTTGTCGTTGACGGAGAATAAACGAAGAGAACCAAAGCGAAAAAAAGAGGAGTCATTCATTCTCTGGGACCCCTCTCTTTTTGTCTCTCCCACACACGAGTTAGATCTAGCTCTTTCCAAAGTAATCATCTGTAGAGCCGGGGCCGCCAAGGCCGAAGTTCTTCTTCTCCTTCTTTTGACACAAACACACAACAATGAAGCTTAAAAAATATATATACAGAGGGAAAACGCTCTTCTTTCTTCTCTACAGTAACTTTTCCTCCAGCCAACGTAATCAATTCACTTCTAGAGAAACGTTCCCTTTTTTTAGAAAAAAAAAAGAAAGAAAGACAGACAGTGAAGGTACGAGGATTGAAAAAAAAAAGAGAAGACGGTCCCGCATGAAAGAAGAGAAATTGCCGAACATCGAGTGCAGTTGCAAACGGGTTGCAGCGCAAACAAGTAAAGTATATACTCTGACGGAGAGAGAGAGAGAGAGAAAGGATTTTTCCTCCTTTTGTTGTTTTTGTTTTTATTGGCGAACATAGAAGGACATGTTTCCATCAGCGGAAGCGATCAACGGAAACAATACCCAATAGGAACCGCTCTCTCTCTTTCGCTCGGAGCTTATCTCGTGGACCGAGGAGCAGTCGAGGGAGCGAGTCCTTCTCTCCTACATTTATTTCCGCTCTTGAGTTGATCGATTTAAATTGCATTCACGCGTTCTTGTTTCGCTACCGTGTCGCCCGTCTTTGCGCCTCAGCTTGAGCCTCCTAGGGCACGATACTTGATTGGATTGAACACGCGATTCCCTCGCGGCGGCATATGACATGCTCCCTTCGACTTCAATAGGTTAACTTGGGATTGCCCCCTTTTCGGCGACTGTTGAATGCTCTTCACGCGACTCAATCAGTCGGAAGGAAACAACACTAACACTTGATTAAAGTTACCGACGACGTACCTGTCTACGTGACTGTTTTAAAAGAGTACCTGGAAATGTATAAAAGAAGCGGATGGTATAAAGAAGTCCAAGGGCGAATGTGTGTTCCAACCAGAGGGAAAGGATAACTTTTTACACGTGCCGCACTACGAGAAGGCTTGCAGTGCAACTGACTCTCTAGAAGGCCGCGGATGATAACCTCACCATTCTGTTGCGCGCCGGATTGGCATCACGCATGCGTCAATGCTGGACGCCGTGAGCAGCACGACCAAGTTGAAAAAGGGAAATTTTGGGGGAGAGAAGAGACTGCTGATGAAGAAAGCATTCTATTTTTCTCCAGTTACATAATAGGAAACAATGATAAACATAATCACATCATGATGAAGGTCTCGGCTTTAGGATCAGCTTGCCTGTGTCATCACAAGACATGTTGAAATCAGTCAATACTTGTCTGGCCCTTGAGGCTACTATTGAAGGGGCAACTACTCGTTTGTGGATCCCAGTCACAAATAAGACGACTGAAATGAGAAAGACATGTTCAGTAACAATTACTAGTTCACTTTAAAACCAATTGGAGTTTACCTAGGAAAAGTGATGAGATCGTGAAGAAGAGGTGATTGTACAGGGAATACAGGAAAGAAACTTGCATAGTTTCAGGATCCACAAGCCACTGCCAGGCTCCAACAGCTGTGCACACAGATATCAGGGCCAATAAGACTACAACAAATAGTAAAAGGGTTAGATCAACACACCTGCTTTTAATAGCATCTACACACATTGATATAAAACCTTACTTCTCCATCTGATTGTAGAAGGCTGTATTGACTGGATTACTTCGGTAAGGCGCCTTTCGAATGCTTTCAAGTCTACAGAGATGCAAATGTTGGTGTAATGAAAGGTATCAGATAACTAAAAGTTGTAGGATTCTTTGAAGTACAAACTTACCTTCACATGCAGTTTGTTCCAAGCTCATCTTGTCAGTATGAAAAAGTAATTTTACGTTTATCTTTAAAATATATTTTGCACTTTCAGACGTCTCTGCTGCCTTGCACTCTCCCTCAACAGGCCAAGCCTAGCAGACGTTCTTCAAGAAATGGAAATGTTTTGAAAACTTTTTTGATGCCTGAATTCAACCACCTGGTGGTCAAAATTGACACTCGACGTTTAATAACGAAAAACGAAAAATTCTCTCTGTGTAGACGATTTATTGCTCTTGAAAACAAAAAAAAAAGACAAAAACAAAAAATGTTGGCGAATTTAGCAGCAGTACTGTATCAGATATGTACAAAAGGCCATCAACATGCCCCCGATTCAATAGCTTGGGGTGAACTAGCCACAATTGCTGTTTCTGCCGGAGCAGGAGTTGGTGACGAAGCCGGACTCCTTCCTTGAGGTAGGTGAGGTGGAGGCGACCCAGGTGGAGGTGGCGGTGGTGGTAAGAGATCGAAAACTGGATCAAAGTCGTCTCCGATGTACTTCTCCTTTTTGCGTTTATTCTTGGTCTTCTTTTTGGGAGACACTTGGGCAAGAGGAGCAGCTGGGACAACTGGCGGAGGGGGAGAGCGGACGTGTTCTTCTTCGTCTTCAGATGACGTCCCATAGCCAGGGCGGACGTTGTCAGCAAACATGACGGCTTTTCTATGATTAGCGCTATCATCGTCGAGCAGACTGACGCGTGGCATCACCAATATTCCTTTTCCAGCTTCTTTCAGTTCAACCGGTGGAGGTTTCGGACGCTTTGGTCTCTTGCTCGGCTTGACTTTCTCATCCTTGACTTCATTATCTTCTTTGGGTGGAGGTGATTCGCCACTGCAAAGAAACAGAAAACATAAGGCAAAGAACATCATAATGAGTGAATATACCTTACCCAGATTGCAAGATATTGATGGTTTCAAACTGTAACAACTTCTCCTCTAATGCTTCAAGTACGGTTTCATCTGCCGCTTCCAAATTGCTTGCGACAGCCTCGAGATTTTTCAACTCCTTATCCCAGTCTTTTTTTATTTCTTGTTCGGGTGTTACAAGATCGTCCTTCTTCTCCTCACTGCCTTCTGCTCGCATCTCCACTGATTTATCCTCTGCTTTTACTGCAGCAGTTCGCACCAGCGGTTGGCAGAGCAAGCTCTGAAGGTGTGGAGGGATATAAGGTGCAGCGGGAAGGGCTTTCGAGGAGGCGAAAATCATCAGTGGTCCTAGAGGTGCAGCCTTTGGTCCGAATCCTCTCCGCCTAAACGTATAGAGTAACTTTTGGTTTAACTTGTATGAAAAGGAGGCATTCATGTAGAAATCTTACCGCCGTGGACTTTCTTGAAATGAGAAATGATCTGTTGATTGAGGTGACGTCATTGATGTAATAGTTGGTAATTCTGACTCAACTTTGATTCCCAACTCCAACTCGAGGCGCTCGTCTAAGGAAATTCGTTTGGCATCCGAGGTTGTTGCGTCCATTCCCTCCATTTCGCCGAAATGTACTGCTTGCTTACTATCGGCCCATTCGTCTTCTGCTCGGTGATCGTATTCTTCTGGAGTATGTGGAGCTGCCTCTTTTCTTGGGGATGGTGAGTGACTCCTCCTTGATTTTTCGCGAGGATGTCGGTAACGTGACGATCGCCACTGTTCGTCCCAATCAGGGCTTGATGCTGGACGTTTTCTACCTCGGTCTTCTTCCTCGTGGCTCTCTCTCGTCACTTTTTCGTTTTCAGGTTCCCAATCAAGAGCTTCTTCCCTCGACTTTGGTCTAACTTGACGATCATCTTCCATTTTAACGTCTGCTTTCTGCTCCAAACACGATATAAATGCAGAGTATTCTTCGTGAATGTCTTTTGTTTCAACCTTTGTAACTGGTTCCACATTTGATTCTTCTTTCATTTTTTTAAATTTGGGGGTAATGAGGCTTGTGAGAAA
This sequence comes from Ceriodaphnia dubia, assembly GCA_022539655.2. Taxonomy (NCBI): domain Eukaryota; kingdom Metazoa; phylum Arthropoda; class Branchiopoda; order Diplostraca; family Daphniidae; genus Ceriodaphnia; species Ceriodaphnia dubia. Next base: position 1,119,246 of record JAKUCG020000249.1, read on the forward strand.
ATCGTCATCCTCAAAAAAGGGTAGTTCAACTTTGTTGATTTTAACTTTTGAGACAACCTTTGTGTTGAGTAGGTTTGGAGGTGGTTGAGGGAGGAAATCTAATCCAAAGTTTGTGTGCTCTTGATGACTAGATTCCTCCTCTGAATCTGTTTCCCAGTGAGGTGAATAACATGGAGATTGATCGCCATCTTCCTGATACTTTCCAACAAAAGTCTTTTTGTTTACATACCATTTACGGTATCTACCAGGAAATTCAGGGTTCTGGCATGTAGGAGAGCTGCTATTCATGATGAAATACATAACTTTTTTAACATCTTCATCTGCTCCATCAATCACTTCTTTTCTGGATTGAAATGCTCCTTTTGCATAGTGAATATTCTCACAGAAAGAAATTTGTGGCTCAGTTTTGGTGTACTGGATTAGGTGAACAGGAAAACTAATTTCTCTTCCATCTTCTCCTTCAACAATGTAGGTATACTTAAGAGTTCCATGCTGGTTTGTTTTTTTCTTTAAGGATTGGTCTGTATTTAAATTTTCCTTTGTCTTGCCCCATTGCTGAGCAAAGGCAAGTAATCTTTTCTTGGCTTTTTCCCGTCCCAAGACTGGTTTCGAAGGTGATGGGCTTTCATTAGAAGTGGAATCACCTTCTGGTACCTGTTGAGCACTTTCTTTCTTCTTATTCAGGTTCAATTTCAGAGGAATGACCATATCCATTTCCATTTTACAGGCGAGATATTTTTCCTTTAGGAAAGATATTATCGGCGAAATTGAAGATTTCGGCGGTAAACGCCAACAAGTCGATAACTGGATGTTTGCACCACAAGTATTAGGTAATGGTTTAATAGTAATGATTCAATATTTCAGTTTAAATTAGTGCCAAGCAACTTCGTTTTCCATCGGCACATTTTGCTCTTAAATCAATAGCAAATCAAAAAATAACGACGGAATCAGAATCGACGGTTTTCTTAACGAGCAACAAAACTTGACAGCAAACGGACCACGATTGTGGACCTCTATGAACGAGTCTACGAACCTCGTTGTCTGATTTCCTTTGGTTTCCGAACCAAACCACGTATACGTTACGAAAAAGAAAAAATCGCATGGACCTGGCCTCGAACAATCACAGTGAATACACAAAATTACAAAAAATTTCTTCCGAACAAACTACCGTGTGAATGTGTGATGTGAATCCGCAGTACCAGGTGAACAAGCAGTATCTGGATTCAAAGTTTTAGCCAGCTAAATAAAAACACGGCTTCTCAGTTTAAGACACTTCTTAGGTGAAAATTCATTTACGTAAACAAAAAATTCAAATCTTTAATAAATAGAAACAATCCAGGATTTTTAGATTGAAAAGTAAAATATTATTAAAAGCAACTGCTAGAAGGTAATCAATCTTTAATAGCAGCTATCACGAAAACAGTAGTAGCAAGTAAGCGCTAACTAGCCAGTTCGTCCGGACAAATTACGATGGACAAGAAGGAAGGGACGAGAAAACAGAAATTTCATCTTAAAAGTTTTGGTTTTTTAGGGATTTGAATTTACCCTACACAGTTTACAGCGGTGTACCCCCTTAATGAATAAGATTCTATCATTCGGTTTTAAATCGAGGGAATGCAAGTTACGGGCTGAGGCTTGTAGGGTCAATAGACTACTTTTATACTGGCAAAAGACGAACCAAGCCGGCAGCAAAGGAATTCGGATACTTTCCAACTGTCACCTTCTTAAACTATCACGATACATCTGGGGAGTTAGGGGCCTCTTCTATCATGCTATCATTATGGAATTACGGGAAACAAAAAAGGTTCTGTTTGCCGCGTTTGTTATTGTTAACGCCCACGCACATCTAAACATATCCATCGGAGCAGCGTTTTAATAGTTTGATAAGAACTAGTTCCCTCGTCAAATGATATGGCCATTGAACTCGCATTTAAAAAAGAACGACTAATGCTTTAAATTACGTTTACTTAATCCTTTTGTTCTCGCGGCACACACAGACACGTAAAGACACAAGTTCAAGTAAATTAGTAGACCGACAGCCGGCGAATGAATCAGGAAATAAATCGCCAGTATGAAAAGCGATTTATTTGTCAAATATCAAGTCATGGGGAAAAAATCACGAGCAACTGAATGTAAGGGAATACGGGACAGGGATACAGAGAGACAGATGGGAGGGGTTGGAGTTGGACAGTGTTCATTTTTCACGTTATCGTAAAAATTGGGATTCTACAACGGGAAAAAAGATAATGTTCAGAGAGAAGAAGATGAAGAGAAGAAGAAGAAAAAAAAATAGGGGGAGGTTTTTTTTATTTATTATTAGGCCAGATTGACAAAGAAAGAAAATGTATGTACAAAAAAATTCAAGACAATTCACGACAAGGTATTCTTTTTGAAATGATATAAATACGTCTAAGAAAATCAGAAAAAAGGGGGGCGTGGCTGTTTTTTTTCTTGTCGCCTTTTCACGGCGTCGCACGATTCAGCTGAATGAGATTAACTGGTGTCCACACATACACAAAAAAAAACAGAGAATCAGATTAAGCAGCAGCACGATGTGTAGCACAATTTCCATCAGATATTTTTTTTTCTATTTTTATTTTTAAAAAGGTTATTCATCCAGTTTGAGCTTATTGGGACTCTTCTTATGCCCTTTACTGTCATCATCGGCAGCGTGACGGCTCCTCCGCTCGCGCTCCACCGGCTCGCCTCCTCCTCCTCCACCGCGAGTCCTAGCCGGTGTCAAGTCCAATCCGTGAGAGCTCCGTTCCGATTTGGAGCTCCTTTCCTTGGAGGGTTCACTGCGATCACGTTCACGTTCACGATCACCTCGATCACGTTCGCGATCACCGCGATCGCCACGGTCGCCACGATCACGGCGCGAAGATGACGAACTTCGGTGAGCTTCAGACGACGTGCCTCCTCCCGAAGCCGATGCTGTCGTTTTAGTGGAAGTAGAGCCCGGGTCGTTAGCCATGGTCGTTGTCAGTCCGTTCATGAAGCCTTGGGCGCCGAGATTGGAAAATGCTGTCGATAAGGGGATACCTGCTGGCAGAGAAAACGGGCTCAGGCCGCCTAGTCCCAGATGGCCGTACAGCATACTGGGATTGGGAAACAGGAAAGGAAGCGAAGCCGCAGCAGCTGCTGCCGCGTTGGCGTTGGCATTGGCGCTAGCGCTCGCAGACGACGACGACGTCGCCGGCTTCTTTCCCTTGTCTTCGCGGCGCGACGCAGACGAAGACTTGGTCGTCGTGTTGGTGGCAGACGTCGAGGCGCTGGCCGAGCTGGTCGGCATGTCTGGCATGAAACCGGCCAAATTGGAGAAGAGCGGGCCCATGTTGCCCATGGCGCTTAAGTTACCCAAAGCGCCAAAACTGCCGAGTCCCCCAAGGGCGCCGAGGCCGGGAAATCCGCCAAACATACTCAAGGCTTTGGGATCCAAACCGGCCAGCGGATTGTTCTTCGGATCGAGTGAGGCGCCAAAGAGGGCGGCCGTCTTCGGGTCTAAGGCACCAAACATCTTCGGATCAAAAGCAGCCAACAGAGGATTCTTCGGGTCTGCTCCCAGGTGGTGGAGAGATGAAAGGAAATTGGGATTGAGGCCGGCGAAATTGGCCAAATTCAGTCCCGATGTCGAAGCGGAGGCACCAGACGATGTGCTGGGCATGGCCGAAGACGTGCCGCTGCCGCTGGTTCCGGCTCCTCCTCCTCCTCCTCCACCTCGCCCACTGGAACTTGTTGCGGCCGTGGCGTTCGTGCTGCTGACGCGGCTCGTGCCGCGCTTCCTATCACTGGTGGTCGGGGTCGAACTCGACGTCGACGTCGAAGGAAGGTTGACGGCTGGTGCCGTGGCGGCCAAGGGCACGGACGGCGACCCGGTGACGCGGCGCTGTAGATCTCCAGGCAAGTTGCCCTTCTCTTTGACGAGGTCTGACCATTTGGGATCCACGTCAAACATTGGATTAGCAAGCAACCATTGGGCCAGATTGCGCAAGTGAGGCGCTTTGTTACCCGTGATCTTTTTGCCAGTGAGTCGGTTGATGACGCTCACGTTCTCGTCTCCGCTCAAGCGGTTCCAGTCAAGCAGAGCCGGGTCGATTCGTGGCTTCCGGCGTCTCTTAGAGTCCAGAAGGTCGGCGTCGGGGCTGGCAGGCCGTTCGGGTGTAATGCCTTGTTGGTCGGCTAACCACTTGGACACCTTGAGTTCGTGCGGTGGCGTGTGGCTGTAGGCGTCGAGTTTCTGCAGCAAAAAGTCGGGCAATTTGTTGATGCCGGCAGACGCTGCCAAGTCGCTGGCGGCGGCGGCCGCAGCTGCCGCGGCAGTGGAATTGTTTCGCAACGGTTCAATAGAGATCCTAGGCGCTTCGGTACCACTGGCTCGACCCGGAGTCGACGGGCTGGCGGAAACTCCAGGTAGGCGGCTGAGTCCAGCCAATAGGGCTTCAGCCTGAGCCTTGCCCAGCTTGTCTTCTTTGTCCTTCTCCTTGCTGCACGGCATGATGGTAATGCCGGACGAACGAGGGAAGCTCAGACCGAGGGGGTCGCCCGAAGTGGAAGCCTTTGGTGGGCGTGGTGAAGCAAACAGGGAACCAACACCTTGTCCTTTGGCGGCAGACAATCCTTTGACGATGTCATCCAACTTGCGGCGTTTCTTTTCAGCACCGGGCGGCGGCATCAGTTCGTCCGTTTTGCGTTTACGGTCTTCTCGCTCCTCTCGTTCGCCGTTCACTTCCGATGACCGAGATTTGCTCAATCCACCGGAGAGGTCCATTGGAGCCGACGAGTTCTCGGATCCCTTGACCGTCACCGATACCGAGATGGAAGGTGGTAGGCCCAACGCAGCCATCGAGTTGGCAATCACTTGGGCGGCCGCCGCGTTGTTCTGCGCTTGCGCGGCTTGCATCACCTGGGCCTGGGCCTGAGCGGCCTGGGCCAGCATCAGCTCCAGCGTGTGGGCCGATAGTGCTTGGGCTTGCGCCTGAGCCTGCGATTGCGACGTCCGGGAAGAAGACGACGATCCGTGTTGATGAGCTGGCGGTGGCAGCGATGAGCGCTGCTTGGAACGAAGCGAGACAGAGGGTTCGGATGGAGTGCTCCTCTCTTCCTCCCGTTCGTCCATCAGCATCGGCTTGCCCGTCAACTGTTGAGTCAAACTACGCTGCATCGAGTGGTTGAGGCTAAGAAGAGCCCGCAATTTGGCTCGTTCCTGCTCCACATCCATGTTGAGATTCCGTTGACCGCGGCCTCTACCGCGACCGCGTCCCCGACCACGTCCTCCACCGCGTCGCGACGACGGCAACATCCCCAGCCCAAAATCGCCCGATCTGTCTAGACCAGAGTTGAGCATCATGATGTCCGAAGCGTCCGACAGAGACATGCCCGAAACCGACGCAGGAGTTTGAGTATCGCGAACGGCAACGGCGACGGTTGGTGGCGGGGGTGGAGTGCTGGCCTGCTCAGGTGTCAAGCTCTCCGTTTCGACGACGCCGTTGGCGAAAACGCTGAATTCACGGCCGACCGGCCATTCGTTCTTCTCGACGGCGTGAACGATGTGCTGCAGACGGGCTTCGATGGCGCGATCTTTGGGCCAGCGAATCGGATTCTGGTAGGTTTGGGCCAAGATCTGCAAGACGGCTGGATCGCCGTTGGCCAAGAGTTCAGGATCGAGTAGCAGTCCCTGGCGAGCCATGGCTTCGTCCATCTGCGCCAAACTGGCGAGCGGCGGTGGGATAAACTCCTTCTCCTTGGTCTTATCCTTGGCGGAACGATCCCTGGCGCTTCGCTTCTCGATCTTAACTTCGATGATTTCTGCATCTGGGCTCGTTTCGCGTGGTTCCTCCTTTTTGACAGACTTGGTCTTGATAGGCTCCTCTTTAATTTCTTTCGGCTTTTCTTCGTGGATCTCTTCTACCTTCACAGGACTCTCTGGCTTGACAGCGACGGTCTCTTTCTCGCCGACATCGTTTTCGGATTTCTCGTCCTTGGATTTGGGTTCTTCCTCGCTAGATTCCACTTTCTTGCCGGTAGCTTTGGATTCCTCATCGGATGCAGACGAGTCTTCGGTTGCTTCCTTTGATTTCTTTTCCTCGACTTTGTCTTCTTCAATGGGTTCCTCGTCCGCCTTCTTTGCATCGGTTGAGGCTTCATCGTTGGATTTTTGGCCATTTTCGACTGTTTCGCTCTCTTCCGGTTTGCTGCAATCCATCGCGTCGGGTTCTTTGGCAGTCGCTTCCACATCGGGAGTGTCTTTCACGGTATCGGCACCTTTGTTTTCGACTTGGGGTTCTGGGGTGGCAGATTTGGCAGCCTTTTCCGTGACCTCTTCAGCCTGTTCTTTCGATGCAGGGTCGACCTCCTTCTCGGCTTCGTCAACCTCCATGGCTTCTTCGGATTTCTTATCAGCGGCGACTGGAGCTTTTTCGATGTCTTCGACAGATTCTTCCATCTTTTCGACGGGTTCTTCTTCGTTTGTTTCCTTGGCTTTCGTTTCGCTCTCTTTCGTCTCCTCAGCCTTTTCGGTGACGGGCGCCTCTTTGTCAGCCACTTCGGGATCAACCGATTTCTCCGTGCACTCGGTGGATTTCTCGTTGTCTTCGGAATCCTTTTCAGGGACGGGTTCTTCCTTGTCAGAGACTTTAGATGAGGTCTCCTTCTCGTCAACTGACGCCTCCACTTCAGCGGCCACTTCAGAGTCCTTTTTGGCGTCAACCGGATTATTGTCTTTTTGATCCGCTTCTTTTGAGAGATTGGTGGCCGTTTCAGGAGTTTCCTTTGAACCGTCGTCGATCTCTTCTTCTTTCTCAGCAGAAGCAGAAGCAGCAGTCTTTGATTCTTGCTCTTTTTCGAGTGGAACAACATCTTCTTCGCCTTGCTCCGCGCTTTCGCTTTTGATCTTTTCGGGAGATTGTTCTCGTTCGCTCTTGACCTTCTTCCGGCGATGGTCTTCGTCGTTTTTGCTCTTTTTCGATCGAACGGGCTCGTCTGCCTCTTTGATCTTAGCAGGCGAGGAAGAAACTTCCACCTTATCGTCTACTTTGCCCGGATTTTCCACTCGATCACGTTCTTTCTTCTCCAGCGGATAAATCAACGGTTCGCCGGCGTAGTGACGTCGCAGAATCTCTCGATAACCAAGTTCGGGATCGTGAACGTAATAGAAATCGGTTCGGCCAAGTCCGTGCCGGGCAGCGCCCATCAACAGGTCGCGATCGTGTTTGCCGCAGATCCACCAATCGGGCAGGTCGAGCGACGGCTGGCACAGCTTCAGCCTTTCATCCAGGTCGCGGTGGGTAAGGACTTCTTCGCGGATCTTGCAGAGAAGTTCCAAACGTTCCAGGCAGCGTCTAGCCCGCTCTTCGCTGATTGGCTCGACTGTGGCTTGAGCAACCTCCTCTTCTTCCGACAATTTCCGACCGCAAGCCTTCTTGCACATGGCACAGAAAGCCCTTAAGTATTCCGTCAGCGTTTCGTCGTACTTGCGTTCCAGACGCGAGATGGCTCGGAATTTCGTCCAGTCGTAGCGGCCCAGCTTCTTGTTGTATTCGACGCCAAAGTTGGAAATGGTGCGGAAAAAGTCACCCTCTTCGCGCCGGGTCCAGCGTCTTTGTTGCAGTTCGATCTTTTGCTTCTCTCGTTCCCGAACGATCGTTTCGATTTTTTCGCGCCTCTCCAAACGCTTGGCCTTTTGAGCCATTTTCATTTCCTCCTTCTTGAAATTGCGCTGGTAGGAGGTGATCAGGCGACGGAGTCGAGTGTTTAACTCGGACGCCGGAGGGAACTGGAATTTGTCACCAGGAGCTGCAAGTGGAAAAAAAAGAGAAAAATAAAATTCTTGTTCTACTCGTTTTACGATGCGAATGCCACCCAACCAACTTACCGGCAGTAACGGGTGCTGCAGCTGCCGCAGCGCGCGAGGCCGCATTGTTTGCACTAGCTCCTTGTGTGGTGCTGCTGCTGTCATCGTCAATATCTTCGTCATCATCGGGGGCTTTGTCGAGCTCATCTCCGTTGGCTTCGAGTGAAGCCATTTCCGACAGCAATTCCTGCTTGTCAGGTGGCCCACAGCGAACCAAGTAGCAAAGGCTTGGATCCAGTCGCATGACAGCATAACGCTCGTAGCCATGCTTATAAGTACCGACCAAAAGGGAGACATCGGCCTGGGCATCCCACCACGGAGTAGGTGGTTGGTCGCAGAAAGGCGGTTGAATGGGTAATGCCGAAGCAGCAACACCAGCGTTCACCTGTTCAAACGATATGAATTTAAAACGCTCTACACACAAATTTTCCGCTCGTCATTACCTGAGATTCTAATTCGCGAATGATCTCTTGCTTGATATAGTAAAGCATGCGTATCCGCAAGAGAACTTTGTTGGCATGTCGGGTCACATGGCGGCGATAGCCAGAGTCGAGGTTCTGTTCAGGATCGTACTTCTCATCACGCGTCCACTCCGCCCCCTCAACTAGAGGAGCAGGAGCAAGCCCTCCTCCTTCTTTTCCCTTGCTAGCCCTCTTGGACTCCTTCTTGCTCTTACGGCCACCGCGTTGGATCGGCGTTGCCAATCCGCTGTGGTTCCGATCGACGCGCGCCTCTCCATTTTCGGAGGGGGCAATCAGATCCCAAATAAAGCTTTTCATTTTCTCGTCGCCACGAAAGTTAAGCAGGCAGTAAACCATCTAAAATTGTAAAAAAAAAAAAAATTCGATTGAGAATAGGATATGGTGCGAAAAAAACAGATTGTGATGATCATAAACACGTTATTCCATCAGTCTAGTGAAATTCTCAACTCACGGGGCGCCTAAAGCGCCCTCTGTATTAGCATGGCAACTCATCACATGGATAATTACAAAGAGAGAAAACAACAGATTAGGAAAAAAGATAGGACTCACCATCATACGAGCGCAGTCTTCAACATCAGACTCACGCCAGCCTTTACGGAACTGCCCATGGGCCATAATTTCACGCCATCTGCCCCATCTGTAAAAGATAATTCGTTTGATTAATTACAATAGTTCGTTACTTTGGTGGTTAAAGTTAATTCAACGATTCAAATCAGAAAGATTATGTCTAACATGGATTTCCTAAAGAGATCTCTGAATTAGCATGATAGTCATCACAGGAATTGACGTTACTGGCGTAAAAAGAATTGATGTAGACAAGAGATGGTAAGAGAAACGTACCCAAAGGTCATGAGACCCTTCTCCACTTTGAAGCATTCGGTCTTGGTCCAAGCACCATATTCAACTTCACCATCTTCTGGTGCAAAGTCTTCATCGTAATTGCCACGTCGTGACCTACGGAGCGATCGCCGGCTGCGATCTTTCCGTCCAGCGACTTTAGAGCGCGTCGAGGGCGCTCCGGGCTCTTCGTCGCTATTACTGGTCGTTTCCAAATCGCTGACGTCCATCACACCTTCGTCCTGTTGTAATCACAATTCAATGATGATTCAACTCCAAAATAAATAAAAAAGTACGAGAGGTATTACGACGTACCTGTCCGTAGCGTTTGATCTGGGTCCTTCGACGAGGCTCACTCAAGACCAAGAGTTCTTCCTGGCCGTTACTCATTTGTTCAGTGTCGATTTCGGCACGCTTAGCCCATTTCTTCCAGAAATCAGGATCGTCAATGTCGATATCGGTTCGATCTGAGGCGGAAGCGAAGGTGGCTTTGGAAAACTGAGAGCCCTTTTCGCTTTCCAAGGTGATGATTTGTGTACGACGCTGAAGAATTTGATCGATGTCTTCTTCACAAAATTTATCGCCAGCGTTGTCATCCTCCATCAAAGCACCGTAAGCTCCCTTTTTCAAGAGGTCTTCGATTTCTTTTTTGGACAATGGTTGTTTGCCACTTCCACCATAATCTTTGCCTCCCTGAGATGTATTCATGCTCTGCAAAACGGCCTTGTCCAGACCGAGCTTGAGCGACGCTTTGTCGAACATTTCGCGTTCGTAAGTATTTCTCGTGAGAAGTCTGAAATGAATTTAATAATGTTTGAGTTAGTAACTGTTACCGACACAAACAACTAACGTTTTTTTGATTACCTGTAAATTTTGACCATTTTCTGTTGGCCAATACGATGGCAACGAGCTTGAGCTTGGAGATCGTTTTGCGGATTCCAATCACTGTCATAAATAATGACCGTGTCGGCAGCCGTCAAGTTGATACCCAAGCCACCAGCTTTGGTGCAAAGCAGGAAGACGAAACGATCCGAATCAGGCTTGCAGAAACGATCGATAGCAGCCTGACGCATGTTGCCGCGAATCCGTCCGTCGAGACGTTCGTACGGGTATTTCCTATAAGGAAAAATATATTTTCCGTTAGTTACGTTCAACAGCAACACAATAGCGTATAGTTAAGCTACAATACCTGTAGATCAAATAGTCCTCCAAAATGTCGAGACAGCGGACCATTTGCGAGAAAATGAGTACGCGATGTCCGTTCGACTTCAGTTTAGGAAGCAACTTGTCTACGAGCACCAGTTTACCCGACGACTGAATCAAGGCTTTGTGATGAAGGTCGGGATCGGAAGTGTGCGATACTTTCATTTCGTACTGAATTTGCTCTTCGGCTCCGTTCAATAAGTAAGGGTGGATACAACACTTACGCAGTTCCATCATCGTGTTCATTAAGTTGGGAACGTTAGCGTTTGTCGTACCTGAATGGGAGCAAAAGGAGACGTTACGAAAATACTCAAACACTCTAACTTTCAAGTGATTGTTGTACCTTTGGTCAAGAAGGAGAAGTTGCGCTCCAAGATTCCTCTGTAATACTTCTTTTGCATGTTCGTCAATTCGACTTCAACGATCGTTTCCTCTTTGGGAGCGAGCGACTTCTCGACATCCTCTTTGAGACGACGGAGCATCATTGGCTTGAGCAATGCCTGAAGCTTTTGCACTTGATCATCTGATTTGAGGTCACCGAAATCTCGGATAAAATCTTCGCTGCTCTGGAACTGAGCGGGCTCGAGGAAGTTCAGCAGAGAATACAACTCGCTGATGTTGTTTTGTAGCGGAGTACCGGAAAGAAGGACGCGGTGCTCCAGTTGGAGGAGTCGCAAGCCCTCGAGGAGCTTGCAGTTCTTGTTCTTGAGACGATGGGCCTCGTCGATAACGCACAAGCGCCACGGGACTTCGCGCAGCTCCATGCAATCCGAAATAATCATTTCGAACGTGGTGATCAGCACATTAAACTTGTAAATGTCCTTGATTTGATTCCCTTTACTGTCTTTGAAGAAGAACTCGTACTCCTGCAACATGGTACGGCTGGCGTTGGAGCCGTGGTACACGACAATGTTCAAGTGGGTCCAGGTTTCAAACTCGCGTTGCCAGTTAGGGATAGTCGATAGCGGGGCAATAATCAAGAAAGGTCCGCGGATACCGAGCCGATGCACCGAATCGACAAAGGCCAACGACTGGATGGTCTTGCCCAGACCCATTTCATCAGCCAGGATGCAATTGCGGCCATTGAACCAAGAAAACGACAACCAGTTGAGACCTTCCAGCTGGTATTCACGTAGAGTGTTGCCGTTTAAGTAGACGGGCGATTCCTCCAACTTTTTCCATTCACTGGGTCGCGGTTTCTTCTTGCCCTTGTAAGTGTCCGGTTTGGCGGGGAACTTGTTGACCACTTCATAATGTTTGATTTTGTTTGGGTCGACATCTTCTTCGAGCTCCCACGTCGAATCTTCGTACGGAAGAGCTTTCCACTTGACCAAAAAATTGCGAGTCACTTTGCCAGTGCCTGCGTCCGTGTGCTCGGCTTTATCGAGCACTCGATCAACTTCGATGTAATCTGGATTGAAAAGATCTTCTTCCAAGAATTCGAACATGTTGGCTGATTGGGCTTTCTTTTGATGAAAGCGTTTCAGTTTGGCCGGGATACGTTTGTCTCCGCGCAGCAATTCCTCCTCCGTCCTCCACTCGCAATGGAGATACGAAAAGTTTTTATATTTGACATAATATTCCTCGACTTCAATCGTGCGAGCGGGTTTCTTAATTTTCTTCGGCTTTGTCTCTTCTTTGGCTTGTTCCACTTTCACTTCAGCTGAAGCTTCTGGTTCGTCTACATCAAAACACAAAAATACGTTTCAGATGAAAATATTCCACAATGACGCTAAGTTTAAACCCTAATGTTTACCTTTAATTTGTTCCTTGGTATCAGCAGCAGCTGGCTCGATGGGAGCTTCTTCTTCTTCTTTTGGCTTAACCTCATCGCCTTCTGGCTGTTTTTCTTCCGTTGGCTCGGCCTCTTCAACCTTTCCCTCGGTTGGTTTTTCTGGTGCTGCTTCCCCATCAGCTTTCTCTGGAACCTCTTCCTCCTCCATCTTTTCAGGCTCCTTCTCTTTTTCAGCTTCTTTTTCTTCAGGTTCTTTTTCTTCAGGTTCTTTTTCTTCAGCCGGTTTCTCTTCCTCTTTCTCTTTGACTTCCTCGTCCTTTTCAGTCTTTACTTTGTCTTCTGCCTCCTTGGCTTTCTGCTCTTCCTCCTCGTCATCTTCCTCATCGGAGGACACTATCTCTCTGGTACCAGTTCGCACCGAAAGAATGTGCTGAACAACCATCGTGTCCTCATCGGTAGTGTTAACGTAAACGAAGTTTGGTTTGATGCCACTCTCCGACTGGTCCACATCAACCGGCGCTTCTACCTCGACGGGCGCGACAACAGCAACAGCTGCAGGTGCCCCCGATGGTGAGTGCGAATTATCAGCAGCGGCCGCTGCCAGTGCAGCTGCGGCTGCAGCAGCTTGCTCTTCGTCAGAAAGACTCAGATCAATGTCGTCGACATACTTCTTCCTGTAAACGAGATTATGAAACAAAAAGTTACCACCTATGACCACAAAACTAAAAAAAAAAAAACAGTCTACATACCTGTTCGTGTTGCGACCGGATCGTCTCTTGAGTGTCGAGTTCTCATCGTCAGCCAGCGGCGATGGAGGAGGAGTGACTTCCAAGTCGCTATTTTTGTCTTCGTCATCGCAAAGTGCACGCTTACGGTTCTTCTTTGAAAAGCTAATAGTTGTCTTCGTGGGTTTCTTCTTCGACGGCGACGCCGACTTGACTTTGGGCTTCTTCTTCTTAGTCGAACTAACTACCGGCGCGGCATCGCTCAACGCTGCTGCGGATTCATCGGCACTGGCAGACTCTAGAGCAGGCGGAGCATCACCAAGAGCAGTGCTCGTGTCCATGGTACTGGTATCAGCCCCGCTGTCAAGCTCTCCAACAGCGTCACCTTTCTTGGCTTTCTTTTTGGAAATACGTATGCGTTTAGGCTTCGGTGGTTTCACCTGCAAAAAAAGGCGTTAATAAATGTAAATATTAGAAGAACAAAGAAACTGGTTATTGTAGATGATGATACCTCGTCATTTGTGTCGGCTCCAGCAGAAGACAAGGCTTCACCATCAATCCAGGAATCGGCTTCCTTCTTGGCTTTGGATTTGCCGGCTTTTGCAGCAGATTTCGGTTTTTTCGTGCGTGGCCTTTTGCCAGTTGGCGTTTCAGCAACAGGAACAGCGGCAGCGGCAGCAGCAGCAACAACAGCGGCATCCTCATCTCCTTGAGTCGGTTCGACTTGAGCGATTTCGCTGGGGGCTGCTGCTGTTGCTGGTGTCATTTCCACTGCATCAATCTCGGGGAATTCGGGCGCGACAACAGGAAGGGGTACTGGAACGGGAACAGTAGTAGGAATCGAGGCGGGCTCTTCCATATTCAAGCAGGGCTCTTCCATCGCCATGGGTTCGATAATAGGTGGACCTGGCGGAGGTATCGATTCCTCTTCAGATCCTAGTACTGGAGCTTCCGCTTCGTTCGAAGGAGCACTAATAGGAGGAGTAAGTGAAGGCGCCTGCTGGTACATTTGCGGCATCGGCATCGGTGGAGGCTGTGCCATCGGTAACGGAGAGGAGCTGGGAGGTTGTGGATCGCTGGGAGAGTCAGGATTCATGCTGACGCTCAAGATCGTGCTTGCTATGCTGTCCAAAATACCACCATCTAATCGAAATGCCAATGAAACATTAGTTTACACGGTTGATATAAAAGTACAGCCGACTTTAAGAATACTAACCAGATGAGGATGGAGTGGAACTGGAGCTGGCAGCTTTGCTTTTCGGTGTCTTTGGAGTTTTAGGCGTCTTGGGCGGTTTAGGTTCCTTTTCTTTCTTTTCCGCTTTCTTTTTAGTCTCCCTCTTTTTCTTTCCTTTCCCAGTTGTGCCGGAATCTTCATCCATACCGGCTGGGAAATCGTAAACTTGCGAATTAGGCGGAGCCATGTGCGGTGGTCCCATGACCATTCCAGCGCCTGCTCCTGCCGGAGGACCCATTGGATAGTTCTGTCCTTGAGCCTGTCGAAAATTTTCGATATCAAAACAAAGACCGTTATTTCAAATCAAAAAAGGAGCGTGAAGAATACGGTCAATACCTGTGGCATGTATGGAGTCGAAGCCGGCCCTCCCATAGGGTAGGGTTGCGGCCCTGGCATGCCTCCACCCCAACCTTGTCGTTGAAGTGTGGACATGCGCTCATGCAGCTCGGCTATCTGCTGTTGGGTCTGCGGATTCGACGGCAAAGTGTACAAGTGTTGCAACTGTTGCTGTAAATGCTGCATCTCTCCCTGAGGGTTCATTCTTGGACCTGGATAGCCGGCGACACCGTGGCCCGGCTGGGCTTCGTGGAACTGTTGAGACTGATGCTGTTGGATCTGCGGTTGGTGTTGTTGCTGATGCTGAGACGGCATGGCGTATCCCATGGCGTTAGAGGAACTGAAGTTATTCGAGCCGGGCACTCCAGTTTCGCGTTGATGCATTGGAGCCATAGCACCTGGTCCAGCCACCTGATGAGGTGCAACTGGATGTAGCTGAGAGGGTTGCTGCTGTTGAGGAAGGCCCGGATGCTGATGAGGACCGTTCGGCTGGTGCTGCATACTTGGAACGCCATGATTTTGCTGAGCAGCAGTTGGCGGCTGCCCAGGGTGATGCTGCTGGGATTGAGGAGGCACTGGAATTGGAGGTTGAGGCTGTGGTCCTGCCACACCTCCGACCGACTGGGTTCCAGCCATTCCCATTCCAGGCAAGTGGTGGCTCGCTATAGAGTGTTGCTGTTGATGGTGAGGTTGCATCTGCGATCCAGCGTGTTGTGGCATTCCTGGCTGTTGGCTTGGTACAATGCCACCCGGATGATGGGGTACCATACCAGGCTGAGATGCCTGCAACTGCTGCTGCTGTTGTTGTTGGTTCTGTTGACCCGGGTGGTGTTGCGGGCCAGGAAACCGTTGCACCATAGCAGACTGAGGCGGTTGCGCTGGCTGTGGCAGTCCCGGGTGTTGTTGGATCCCTTGATGCTGTGTCAATCCAGGATGCTGTTGAATGCCGGGGTGTTGTTGAATGCCCGGATGCTGTTGGATGCCAGGATGTTGCTGGATACCCGGGTGCTGCTGAATGCCAGAGTGTTGCTGAAGACCTGGATGTGGCTGGAAACCTGGATGTTGGCCATGATTCGGAACCTGCTGTACCCCCGTAGGTACACCGGTCGGCCCATGCTGTTGGTGTTGCTCCATTGAATCTAGCATCGATTGATCATGCTTTTCAATCGTGTTCTTGGCAGATCGGGCTACATCATTGGCGGGAGAATCCGGAAAGTGATTCTTTTCAGATGGAATCGTCGGTTGGGCAACCGGACTCGGCGGAGGCAGCAATCGGGGTGAAGGAGGAACTAAGCCGGGCACATTACTCGGCGGTCTGGGTGGTTGGGCAGGAGACGGTGCCAACGGTGTACGAGGAGGGGCAGGAGAACCCGGCATCGGAGTTCTGTTGGGGCTTGCACCGGCGCCAGTCATTTGTGCCGCCGAATTGCCGACGATGGGTTTCGGAGGCGAACTGGCCATGTTCCCAGCAGTCGGTCCGACCATTTGTTCAAGTTGTTGAAGACTTGACGGTCCGGCCGCATGCATGTGTGGAATTTGCTGCTGTTGCTGCTGCAATTGTTGCTGTTGGTGTTGCTGGTGTTGTTGCTGCTGCAAATGGGGTTGATGCAATTGATGCTGTGGCGCTGGATGCTGCTGATGTGGCTGTTGCTGCTGTTGTTGTTGTTGGGGATGATGACCAATTCCAGAATGCTGCGCCTGGTTCATATAAGGTGTCGACATAGAGACAGTCGGTTGTGCGGTTGGACCAGCTGGGTGTCCTAATGGAGGTAGAGGCGAACTTACAGCTCCGGGCATAGGTGAAGTATGGGGAGGCCGTGGAGACGCTTGCGGTCGCGGAGACATTTGCGGTGACATCTGGGGAGGGAATGGAGCCCTGAACGAAGAAAAGTCATATTAGCATCCATTGTTCGACTTTAAAGTAATATTCACGTACCTGTAATGCGGCGTACTATGCAGCTGAGAAGGAGCAGTCTGCTGCTGCTGTTGTTGTTGTTGCTGTTGATAAACGGAGGGCACTTCCTGCTGCGGCTGTTGAGTCGTGTGCGGCTGTGCAGTCGATTCAGGCATAAAATGTTGTGCAGTCATTGGGTACGGAGCTTGCATCGAATAAGGATAAGGTTTAGGCCCGCCCTGTGGCTGCTGTGGTTGAGGCTGCTGTTGTTGTTGCTGCTGATGGAGTTGCTGTTGCTGCTGCTGTTGTTGCTGCTGCTGCTGGTGTTGTTGGTGTTGTTGATGAGATGTCGCCATCGAATTTTCTGCAGAATAAATTGCAGATCGAATGGGAGGAGCAGAGCCGTATGCACCTCCCATAGCAACGGGCGTTCCCTGCGAATGCGGATACTGAGGATGCATCGAGGCGGCCGGAGCGGTACCGTAGTTTGGTGGAATGTTTTTGGCGGCCGCAGCGGCAGCAGCAGCAGCCGCAGCCGAAGGCCCATTGATAGCCCCATAAGGTTGTTGTTGTTGTTGCTGCTGCTGTTGTTGTTGCTGACTACTATGCCGCATTGGAGGCTGATGAGGATAGTGAGGCTGGGCATGCTGCTGTTGCTGTTGTTGTTGCTGCTGTTGTTGGGCGTGCTGCGGATGGAGGGGACGGTAGCTGCCGTGACCCATGGCTGAATACTGGGCGGGAGGATTCATGGAAGGATAGCCTGGAAAAGGAATTTGACATGAAGGAGTTATGCAACTAGTATTGAATTTTGAAGTCTTACCCTGCCATCCCGACATGCTTGCCGCGTTCTGATGCATCGCACTAGAATACTGCTCGGCGCCATGCTGCATCGGATACATTCGGCTGTCGCCTACGTGAGGCTGGCCACTGTACATGGAATAGGTCGACTGTTGGCCGGCCATTCGAGGGCCAACAATTGCTTGCTGGGCATAAGAAGAGTAACCCAACTGGCTAGGACCACCGGTCCCTGGCCCAGGACCTGGTCCGGCGTACGGGACGGGACCTTGTGGTACCTGACCGTACTGTGAAGTTGCACCAGGGCCATAACCTACACAATGCACATTATCATGTTAGATCATATCTGTAATCCAAGGTTGACAGTCAACAACACAACAATGCCATGCAAAACAATAATCACCACACCAGAACTCATCTTGAAGAACAGAAAAAGCAAAAAAAAAAACTGTTTTGATGCTGTCTAAAACATGGACCTTTCTAAACACCAAGCATTCATTTAAGATGAATTGAAACTTGAGAGAAAAAAATAAGCAACAAAGACATTGAACAACGACAACAACAAGATGAGATCAATGGTGATGAGCACACCTGAAGGAGGTGGATAACTCCCATAATATGAATGCCCTCCTGTAGCCCGAACTCCATGTGACTGACCTTGGCCTTGGTTATTTGATGTGGGGTATTGGGACTGTTCCGCTCCTGGTCCAGTCCCTCCCAGCTCAGCCAATCCATCAAGCATACTGCTACCTAACGAAGGTAGGTCGTCACTAAATAAGTCGTAGCCCTCCATGGCTCTGCTCTGCTCTACTCTTCAACTCCAATCCATGATACAGAGTTACACTTGCACTTGCGCAAATAAACTTCAATTGTGTTGGCATATACAACAGTCAACCTGTCAAAAGAAAGAAGAAAACATTAGACGATGAGTAAAGCCTTTGATAAAGTTGAGCATTTTCAACTGAAGAACAGTGTTTAAGTTATATTCTTAAATATATGACAGTTTTTTCAGGATGCCATAAGCAGTTCTCATCAAGTGACATTGCAGGGGAAAAGCCATACGCTTATGCTAATCAGAATGAGACACATAAGAGCTACAACCTTTCCCTTGCTATATGCACTCCAAAAGTTTGCATCGAGCGTTTGATGCACAGTCGGTTAACGAGCATTGTCACCGAATAAAGCTATAGAAATATACTTAAAAAGTCTACGAACGAAAATGAGCAAGATGAAAAAGCTACCCAGAATGGCGTAGAGATGTTGAGAGAGTCAAATTTGGCAGACGCGAGTTACGACAAGCAAAAAAACTGAAGGACTAATGAGAAAAGAGAGCAGCAGACCTCTTGCTCGCTTTGGCTGCGAGTACGGGTCAAACCCGGGTTATTACAAGCGCGGCCATTCGCCCCCCTGTCTACACACACATAGCTCGAACATAGATTGAGACACACAACAGGACAATCTATTGCTTTTGCTTATAACTGAAAAGTACGAAAGAAAACCACGCGGGCTTTTCCCAATCCATCGAGGGGCCGACAAAAAGAGAATCACCCAGATCAACCCAGAGGCCGAATCGATACAAAACAATACCTGGCAATTTCATATCATTCCGTCGGACGTGTCAAAGTCCGATATATATTTTCCCGTAAATTCACACGCACAAGAAGAGCACAATACACTACAAAATTTCAACACTCGCCAACTTCTCTCTCTTTTTCGGCAACCATTAAAAACCCAGGGAATAAATTTGTGCTTCCTGTCACGCTGCCTAAGTCGCAATGAAGCTTCGTCGCTATTGGTCGCTCGCCGAGTCAAGCAAAGCTTCCAAAAGCTTTTATTCCGCGTACGTTTCTCTCTTGGCCAAGCTAAAGGCAGTGTGGGGGTAAAGGCAAGCACTAGCACAGTGGTAGAGGCAAAGCCTTGCTCCGGTCGGAGTCTAGCCAATCCCCGAAAAGCTTTCTTCAGAGAGAGAGAGGGGGCTTTTGCTCCATAGAGAGAGCTTTCATCTGAGGAGTCGTAGTACATTGGCCTCTTATTCCGCGCAAAATATAAAGCAATTTTTGGAAAATTCCATTCGTTTTTTTTTCCCTAATGCTCTTTTATAGCCTTCACGCTCACAAACTAGTCATCTCACCCGTGTCTTCTGACAAAAAATTTCACTTTTTTTTTTTCAATATGTGAATTTAATGGTATAGTTCTTATGCAAGTATTTGTATTTTTCCTCTTTTCTCCCTCATTCACACACGACGCAGTCAACAGAAAATCAAATCAGTCAAGAAAACTTGGGAAATAGTCGCCAGTAAACAATTTTGATGAAGAGTCACACTCTTTTATAAGAAAAAAAAACTGAAGGCATATGGGTAAAAAAAAAAGCTTTAAGGTAAGGAATTTGGTAATGACGGGGAATCGCCCGTCAAAATTTCCGTTTTAGTCATCGCGGCTCTGTTTGGCTGTTCTTCCTCCACGGGAGGGGGATCCCGATCGCTTCTGTCCTCTGTAACCTCCTCGACCACCTCTTCCGCCACGGCCTCGCCCGCGTCCACGTCCCCGACCTCCACCTCGTCCACCACGATGATGCCCTTTCATATTCATAGCTCGGTTGTTGACATTTTCCTCTGCTTTCTTCAAGTAGGTTTCTTCTTCTTCCCCTTCCAACAAACTTACGTCGACCGACGAGGAAAGCACGTTTATTTTGTTGTTATCTAATTTACCCAACACCTTAAATGATAAAAAAAATTGTAAGTTTACATTATTATTTAATGTTAAACTGAAAGGATAAATTGAACATACCAGTTTGCCATCGTTTTCTCCGCGCAGTCTAACAAACACAATATTGTCAGAGGTAAATTCGACATGGGCAATGTCAGCCGGATAGTTGGCAAAAGATTGTTTTATTTCGTCGCGGTCAACACCGGATGGGATACTGGTTAGTTTCAAAACCGTTCCGCGGGGTAAGACTATCTTCTCCTGATTTTCTGTATCATTGTCATCATCATTTTCAGCTTTTTCTCCATTTCCATTCTCGTCGGTAACCTGTTAACAAAGATAAGTTTACAAATTAATTCGTTTTAAGTACAGCGTACGCAATACCTTTTTGGCTTTCCGATTCTTTCGCGCTTCGTACTCTTCAGTTTTCTCCTTTTCCCATTCCGCTCTACAAAAAGAGAAAGAATCCCATATTAACGTAATTAATAACTTTAAATGTCATGAAATTGACTTACGACCACTGCCGAAGAAGAGTGTATTCATTGTACTTGATGGCCTCAAGAGACATGAACTTCTCAGCTTGTTCCCTCGTATCAAATGTAACAGTAACGGATCCTTTAAACAGATGTGATTGGTCTTTGGATTTATAATAACGCAGCTGCAATGACATTCAAATTTCTATTAAGAAAATGGAAATTGGAGGGAAAATTGAAAACAAACCTTAACATTCAAAACTGTTGGGTAGGCTTTGAAAAACTCCAAGACTTTGTCAATGTTTGTGCCTTCCTTTGGGAAACCCTTGCAGTAAACTGTGCGAGCCTTAACTTCAGCTGCAAATTCAGGAGTGTCTTCTGGCATAGGTTTATCCTTTGATCGGCGAATCTTAGAAGTGGCTTCACATACTTCCATAAGTCCAGTAGGTGATTTCTTTAAAGCACTGAAGATGACCTCTGGGCTTTTCGTTAATTGTGAAAGGCGGGCAAACTTGAGCATGGTTGAAATAGGGATCCAACCATCATCAAGAAGAATTTGCTCACCCAGAAACTTGTCCCTTGGGAGGTTATAGTCCCCAAAGTAGTACTGGAAATAAAATAAGTAATTAAAATGTAGACAAAAAGCCAATAGAGGCTATGCTGTTTACTCTTACTTCAACTTGACGGATGATTTTATCATCAAGATCGGTATTGGGTTTCACATCACTAACATCGCCTCCAGTTTTTTCATTATTGGGTCCATCTGAAGAGGTTTTCTCTTCATTTGGCTCAGTTTTTACGTCTTCCGTTTTGATTTCCTGCTTGACGTCCTGAGATTTCTCCTCGTTGGCCTCGGTTTTAACAACTTCATCTAAAACTTCTTGCTTAATTTCAGCCATTTAGATATTCGAGAACGATTTAACTTTGGACTAGAAGAAAACAAGCTAGACAAAAAAGTATGTTAAAAGTTGGCGGATCATCAATCGAGAACAAAACCTTACCCTTGTGCTTTACCACGTGTGGAGAGACGAAGAGGACGACAGACACCGGCACGAATATCAGACTTCGTGCGCCACAGAAAGACGATTGCCATTAGTCCATTACAAAATATATACAAGGGTGCCAGTAAACCATTACAATAATTTCATTGTAGCAAACGATTCTAAATCCAATTTGAGAATTTTAATAACAAAATACGTGTTCTTTTTAATAAAACTTATTATTTTAGTAAATATTTCGAAAAGATATAAGTGTTTTTCTTTGAATTCCGAGACAATCGATCGAGGTTCTCAATATCGATTTTCTGGAAATACGTACATTCAAAAAACAAAAACAGCTAGCTTAGCACGAATAAACACGAGAGCTTCAAGACTTCAACACAAGCAGCACAGCAAACCGTATCTATTTTTACACGTTTGTAGTTTAATTTATGTTGTCCCGTGTTGTCCTAAAACTGGCAATTTTTTTTTGCAAGGGAACTCGCGTGATGATAACAACGTATTTCGTAAGGCCGGTAGCGGTAGGTCGGAATGCGCAAAATCGAATCCCGTCGCTAGAAACAAGTGTGGGGTTATTTCTTAGATAAACAAACTTACAGTAGACATCACATGCCCCGGTCAATTGTAAATAGTTTTTAAAACTCCGGTAAAGGGTAGTAAGTTATTACTAATAATAACTTGTTTCATTATAGAGGATTAGAGATTCGCATTTAAATACTTAGTATAAATTTTTTTTTTAACGAAGGACTAGGATACCATTAATGTGGTGAATCGTTAGTAAATATAACTGTACACAACGATCCAACTGGGCATGGTGCGTTCAGCTGACCTTCGATAGTCCTTATCGCACGAGAAACTGATAAACAAAAACACGAGAGGGATTTAAGGCAACATTTTTGATCATGTAAAGAGAGATTTACACCAACAACTGACTTGTTCAGGCAAACATTATTAAGGTGGATAGGGTCTTAAAATAATGGATGCCCTTTCATCTGGAGCTGAGAGTTTAGGGCACCTCTTTTACATCGTTAATCCGTTTAAGGTAAGCCAAACTAAAATGTCAATATTGCACAATTTTCTGTCTTTTATATACCATTATGAACTTAGACAAGTTTCCGCACAACGGATGAAGTGCCTCATTACGTCAGTCGGGCAAGTCTAAAACATACTTTTATTCTGGCAGTATTTGATCCTGCAAAAAAAGTTGACCTTTACATTATATATAAAAATTTCAGGCTTCAACATGGTTTTTCACATTAATCGTTATTGAACGCATCATACTGCGTAAACAGGGGAAGCGACCGCCAGTCAATGACAGTATAACATCTATGATGTGCGGGCTATTTCAAGAGATAAATCAGTATGACAACCTTTAACAAAATAAACGATGATCACGTCACGATTTTAATCGCTCATAATGGTAGTATCGCATTTCGGGGGGCGCAAACTGCCGCATATGTTTATTTGTACGAAAACTACCGCATATATGAGCTACCGTGGGATTCGCTGTGGACCTGGATACTTTGCGCTCTTGGGATGGATTTAGGCTATTACTGGGCTCATCGGGCAACTCACGGTAAAAAAGAAAAGTAATCCCAACATGCAAGCGAATTAACATACAATTATGTCATTACATGGCAGAGGTGAACCTGTTCTGGTCTCAGCATCAGGTTAGTGGGTTTTATGTCCATAATTTTTTAAAAGTTGGCAAATTGAAAATGTGTCAGCATTGCTGCGTAGGTGCATCACAGTAGCGAAGAGTATAACTTGACGACAGCGCTGAGGCAAGGAGTTTGGCAGGGATGGAGTACTATGGTATCACGAGAAAATAACTATTTCTAGACTATATCTAGCTAACTTGTGGTTTAAGTTTTATTACCTACCAATGGCGTTTTTCATACCTCCAAGTCAATTCTTCGTACACGCCCAATTTAACCTCCTTTACCAATTTTGGATTCACACCGAAATTATTGATGATCTCGGGCCACTTGAATGGATTATCAACACTCCTTCTCACCATCGTGTGCATCACGGTACGAGACCGCGTCGGATAGCTATGATAATTTCTTTGATGAAGAAGTTTTTCTTTATTCAGGATCCACTCGTTATTGCGTGGATAAAAATTACGCTGGTGTGCTCATAATCTGGGATCGCATGTTTGGGACATTCGAACCGGAGCGCAGGAACGAGCCTTTGGTATACGGATTAATCGAGCAAGTTGATTCTTTTAATCCATTCTACCTAGAAGTAAGTAGCTATGTTCATCTTGGCATTCTGAATGAAATCATCACAAACTTTTCTTTCTAGTTTTTTTACCTGAAGAAAGTCTTTGAAAAGATGCAGTCCATGTCAGGACTGACTGACAAACTCAAAGCACTCTTTTATGGCCCCGGTTGGGTCCCTGGTTCTCCTAAACTTGGCCATTATGATCAGCTTCCCGAGGTAACACGAATAATACCGCGGAAGAGCTCTTTTCTAACATTGGCGTTCTTATTAAGACAATCGTGAGAGAGAAATTTTCTCATCCGCTGACCCCACACAACCAGATATACGCTGCCGTTCACTTTCTGGTCCTGGCTGAGGGATACCGCTATTTAGCATCTCACTATGAAGTAGGTCTAACAAGAGTTGTACAAAATTTCGATTGTTAAAGATGAGTAACAAGGGCGTTACATTTTCTAGGAATTTGACGGATGGCTGTTGTACGCTTGCTGTATCTATATGATCGTCTCTTTGGTCTGTATTGGAATGCTCTTCAACCAAAACCCTTGGTTCCCATGGGTGGAAATGATTCGTTGTCTTGTTTTCCTTGGCTATCAGCTTCATTTTAGTCAACCTATAGCAAAGTCTTTTGGGGTCTGGAATGAATTTGGTTACATGGTCCTCCTGTACAGTATTCGGATTTTTTACATGTACTCAGCTTTGAAATGCAAAATTGGATGCGTTCACCAATTTAGAGCTTCCTGGCAGCCAAAAGAAAAACTAAAGTAAATGCTTCTTGTATAGCTTTCACGGGTTTCGAAAACGTAATGGAATAGAAAAAAAAAGGTAAAAAGACAAATACAAAATATATACTATCAACGTACGACGATCGTCTTTTCTCATGAAACGATTACGGGAATAATTAGTTTAACAACCCAATAATTGTAGCCTTGCCACTGGAAATTTCTTGAAAACACCATCCATTCAATGCATTCCACTACCAGGCTATTTGTCTTCATTAGAATGTGAGATCATAAGAAGAGATAACTTAACTAGATTGTATTTGATATACAGAAAAGCTACACAACCTCAGCTCATACTGCATTTGAAGAAATAAACAGCAACCCAAATTTTAATCCTTCTTTTTCTGTTCCAGTTCATCAATTCTCTTCTGGTGGGTAGCAATAGCATCCTGGTGTTCCTTAACACGATGCTGATGGAAAGTAATCTCTTCATCAAGATGTTCCTTCAAAGATTTCAGTTGCTGAGTTTGCTGTAATCCAGGAAAAAAAATTATTACATATTCACTAAATAGACGTTTTACAGAAAAGTTTCTACCATTTTACGAAAATATCTCTCTTCATCAGCGGCTTCCTTTTTGCTGAAGCTTCCGCCGGCATCCCTGATCGCACCAGCTCCCCCATCTTGGCTGTAGGCCATACGACTAGAGAAAATAAAAAAATGTAAAGAATCTTCCATTGATTGGAATGTTCAATTCATGCCAACGGATACCTGATCACGGGCAAGTTGCGAGAGAATTTCAAGACAGCCAAAGATTTAGTCAACGCCATTTTGTGTTTTGATAATGACTGAGCGACAATAAGAAAGAAACGTGACGTTTTTCCTTTCCTTCTGCTAAGGTCGTCAGTCTTTGCAAACGTCGCAATTTCGATCAACGTTTTGATATAATTACTTTTCAAATGCAATTATTTAAGTAAAAAACAATTATGGTTTAATTAGTACGAATCATCTTATTAAGACAAATAAGCAAAACATTGCGAGTGAAAACAATTTGAAACAACGCTGTCCACTTCTAAGTTGCGCGGAGCGTGAATTCGCTTATTTGACAGGAAATAGGAATAGATTGTTTTGTACCGGCCGTTCCTCACTAAGGAAATTTCCTTTCTTTCTATTTCTCATAACATTTTGGAAGAACACACTTTTGGAAATATCATGGATCGTCTTTTACGGCTCGGTGGCCCAATGTCTGGCCTAGGACAATCTGCTCCGCCAACTGATGCACCGGTGGTTGATACAGCCGAGCAAGTATGAATTTGCTAAAAACACATGCATTAGACCTTTGGCATTAAATTTTTCTATGCACAACAGGTCTACATTTCCTCGTTGGCCTTGCTGAAAATGCTTAAACATGGCCGAGCTGGTGTCCCTATGGAAGTTATGGGCCTTATGCTTGGAGAATTTGTTGACGATTATACAGTCAGGGTGATTGATGTTTTCGCCATGCCCCAATCAGGAACAGTATGTAAATGAAAATCATTCAATTTCCCTATGTCATTCAGTCCAATTTTATAGGGTGTTAGTGTGGAAGCTGTAGATCCAGTCTTTCAGGCTAAAATGTTGGATATGCTCAGGCAAACTGGTCGACCTGAAATGGTAGTTGGATGGTACCATTCCCATCCTGGATTTGGTTGTTGGTTATCTGGAGTAGATATCAACACACAACAGAGCTTTGAGGCCTTGTCTGAGCGAGCAGTGGCTGTTGTTGTTGATCCAATTCAGAGTGTAAAAGGTGTGCAAGAGAAACTTATTGCTACCATGAGGAATCCTAAAATTCAAAATTTCTATGAATTACAGGCAAAGTGGTGATTGATGCATTCAGATTGATAAATCCTAACATGATGGTCCTAGGACAGGAACCACGTCAGACTACATCAAACCTTGGTCATTTACAAAAGCCGTCAATTCAGGTACGATGAACATAATCAGTTTTGACGTTCAGTTTAGAAAAAAATCATCTTGCTCTTTTTAGGCCTTGATTCACGGACTAAACCGTCACTACTATTCGATCAGCATTAACTACAGAAAGAATGAACTTGAACAAAAAATGTTGTGGAATTTGCACAAAAAATCCTGGACTGAGGGATTGTCGCTAGCCGAGTACGAACAGCACTGCAAAATGAACGAACAGAGTGTCCGCAGCATGCTCGAGTTGGCTAAAACTTACAACAAGGTAAGCTAGTCATTCCCTAATTCAGTAGGTAGTATGTATATTGACGGTTGGTTCTTTGAATTAGGCTTTGGAAGAGGAAGAAAAGATGACACCCGAGCAGCTTGCAGTCAAGAACGTCGGCCGTCAAGATCCGAAGCGTCATTTAGAGGAGGAAGTGGATGTATTAATGACGTCCAATATTGTCCAATGTCTGGGAGCCATGCTCTCTACGGTAGCTTTCCGATGATTACTTCAGTTCGCACCTCTCATGTCTACCGGATCCAATGAATACAACAAATTCTCAAAAACTGCATTAGAGCTATTTTTAGAACTGGAGACAAAACTTCAAATGGCCAAGAAGTAAAGTTACTGTTAGTGATACTCGAACATCATGCATTGCGTGGTATGCCGGCATTACCCCCACCTTAACCAAGTCTAATGCCTATATACCCCTTTTATGAGATACGCTGGAGGTAAAATCCTGAAGTCCGACTAAAAGCTCGTTTTTTTTCAGCCCTTTCCTGCACTCAAACTTCAGACGATGGCCTGAAGAGAGAACATCAGCTCGGGGACTTGGCCCAGATTATCGATTTGGAGAAAGAGGGCAGCAGCAAATCCTGGGGTCAAAACAACCGGGGGGAAAAGCAGAATGTGGGTGAAATGGAAAGGGTCTGCGTAGCAAAGACGTCTATATTACACCCTTCGGGAATTTGAAAATATACACGTGCGCTAGATGTTTAATGGCCCGATGCCCCTGCCTGGCCATTAGTACACGGGGTAGTAGTCGTAAAAGAGATGGCCGTGAAAAGATAGCGAATTGGATGTCGTCCACCTAGTAGGTCTTTCGTGGTGCAGCCCAATCGACTTCGTGAAACTTATCGCTTCGGTATTCTCAACGGATAGCCAGTTTCACCGCCCAGCCGTCTAAAATGCTTATCTTTACTTCGATGCGCTTTAAATGTTGCAACATTTGGAATCGAACTACTAACGGATCTAGCACCATGGCGAGCCCACTATATGTGGACAAGTTTCCTAGTGAGAGGGAGTAAAAAAAAAAGGCTCTTGAAATACGGTCGCTTACTAACGATATGAATAATGGAGTAGGGGAAGTCGCAGTAGGCTTTGCGCGCGCGCCGCAGCCACTACCATGTTGCGGTAAGATATAATACGAATGTAGATCTATGGTGGCGCGTCTTACCTGGATCGATGACATAGAAAACCAACGAAGAAAAAAAAAATAATAAAACGCAACCGGTGGGCTTAACGTTTGCTAGAACTCGACGAAAGTATCAGGGCGCCGTCGCTGCTACCCCATCGTCTTCGTGTTTAAGGGCGCCGGCGGTGCGGTGCGTGCGTTCAGTTCGGGATTGGACGTCGACAAGACGAGAGTTTGGCGTCGCCCGCCAGCGACGCCTGTCGACAGTTTGCCATGAACACGTACGTTCTCTCGAATCAATCAACTCGCAAGTTTATTGTGTGTGCGTCCGGTGCATTGACTATTTGTGGCTCCATTGTCGCACTGCACTTTGTTTTGGAGCCGCACGCAAAAGGTACTATACATAACATAGCATCGATTTCCAATTATTTGCGTTTTATACGAATGGATAGGGGTCGGACGTCATCCTTTACAATGTCAAGATTTTTATACTTGTCGGTTACAAAAGGCCAGCATTTTTGTTGAAACTTTGAAAAGCCCGCCATGATTTGTTCTTTGTCTTGATTTGAACGCGGGTGACACGGTGGAAAGCCGTAGAGGGCTGCGACAAGACAGAGTGGGCATTATCTAAGAACAAGGCCGAAGATGCTGGAACATCTGTCCGGAGTAACAGTCACATCCATTACCAACTGATTTCTCGGAGCAGAAGGAACTGGTCTTTCCATATTCCGCGCCTCTACTGTAGCCAGTTGGGTGTCCTAAATATAAATAAGACGGCGTTGCGTCGTCGCTATTTGCTTCCGTGGCATCACCGTGACAATATCGCGTTCCATGTTTGCCGATACGGTACGCAGTCGACCGACAATAACAAAAGAAACTTTTTTTTCCCGAAGTTTTTCAATGCTGAATATGATATAAACGTCTCTTTTTTGGCGAAGACGACGACGAAGCTTGCCAGTAGGGAATTGCTGTAGCGGCAGTGTGTGGTGGTTTGTTGATTCATTTTTGTTTGTTTGATTGTTCCTCGACGCCCTTTTTTTCTTATTTGTTTCATTGTAAAATCAATGACTTGAGCGAGTTGGGCGGATCGATCAAGCCATCCACCAGAAACGAAACTGGCTCGTATAATCAAAACGGATTGGCTTTCTTCCTTTATGAGCTTTTGTTGTGCCGTTTCTCTGTTAAAATAACCTAAAACAATGTTACACAGGGCTGACAGAAGGATCGTTTGTCGTCCAAGCGACGATGGATCAAATTATATAGGCCATCATTAATTGGATACGACCAAACTTCCTAATAATATTCAAAGAAGAAAAACTGCAAAGTGCAAAATAGTGCGGTGAAAAGAAGAAGAAGCGGACCTGATTCATGGCTGATACTCGTTTGCCGGATGTTGTTCCGGCTAAAGATCTGGCGGCTGTAAAGGAAACTGGCGAGTTAATGCTGTCCGGAGTAGCCGGCCAAGGGCATACGTTGAGTTGTGATAGTGATGTATCAGGAGTCGGTGGCGGCGGAGGCCGTGAGCCGTGGCACATCACCATTCTTCATCAGGATAATCCGGGAGATACACCCATAGTGCAAATATGGCCCGATACGGGCTCATCGCCTGATTCGCCAGCGCATCCGCTCGGAGAGGAAGAAGAAGAAGACGAAGTTTCCCGCTTGGGTATTGAGCACAGGAGCGCTAGCCAACTCTCGGATTCCGGCATCGATTCTCAGCTGGCGAGTCCCACCGTGTCGAGCGTCGATGGTTACAACAAGTTGCAGGAGCAATCCCGCTTTGTCCTGGACTTGTCGGCGACTCACTTATCCGTGCCGAGCCGGCTGAGACCTGGCAGCCTGCTCCAGAGCGGCCCCGACTCGAAGCAGCAGCAGCCGCCGCCGCCTAAAGAAGATGAGCCCGCCGACGTTGAAAATAGCATCGCCATTCAGAGAACGGGAAATGATCCATCCGCAGTTCCTTCTTCATCCGGATTTTTGCCACAGAAAAGGTCAGTCTTCGTGGGGCCATCCGCATTTTCCAAGTCAACCTTGGTTCAAACTGCTCGCACGTACATTCATTAATTGTTGGGCAGCGGCCTTTTTCAATTATTAAGCAGAATTGCATAGAAACTACGTAGACGCGCACGAGTAGTGGCAGTTGTTAGTTGTTTTGCTCAGCTGGATACGTACGGAAAAATCAATATTTGCCCTGAATGTTTGATGGAGGCCGGAGGAGATCGACCACTGGGAGTAGCAAGCGCTCGTCGTTGTCGGTTCATGTTTCGAAATGGCCTGAACTACATCACATCATATATACTATAGATGTATTCCTTATAGAATAATAGGCAATTAGTAATTCCCGCAACGACTATGCGAAACGGATTATAGTACCGTACCCGTGTTTCAATGCTCCCTCCTCCGTATTTCGAGCTACCTATTATGCAGCAGAATGCTTGTAAAGTAAAAGATTGTATTACTTTCATGAAAAGTCTTTATCTTTCATGAATGGAATCTAGTTCTCTAGTTCTGTTGAGTAATACCTACCCTACCTCCGGGACTCGAATGTTCCAAAATTAAACTCGGCGTCAGATGAGATGGATGGAGCGCAGTCGCTTGTTTTTGAGCGAGGGAGAGAGAGAGAACCGTTTTATTTTGTTCCTTTCTTCTTCTTCTTCTTCTTCTTCTTTTACGCTCGTCTTCGCTAGAGGCGAGGGATTCTATACTCTTTTTTCTAAAAATAAAAGAAAAAGGTTTCAGCAGTAGAGGCCGGAACTGTGTTGTTACAAAGGGGGGAAAAGACACAACAAGAGCGAGGCATTCATTTGGGCTGTTGGCGTTAACATACAAAGATCTTTTGTGATGATGTGCAGGCACCATCGGAACTTTTTGCCAGTGGATTACAGTCTGGACGGTTGGCAGTCACGGTCAGAGAACTTTCAGAAGATCCGTTCGTTGCCGAGTGAGTCTGAGCAGCAGATGGAAATGGAAGAGAACGCTCGGACGACGGCCAGCTGGTCCGACTCGACTAGCACTCCGATATCGAAGCCTTCTCCGCAGATTTGCGTCCACCGCGACATCAGCCAGAGGAACAGCGATCGATGTTTCGACGGCCAGTCAATCGTCAGCGAGCGAAGCGGCGGCAGTTACGATTCGGATGAATCCTCCCATTTTCTAGCCGATCCCGAAACGGATCCCGGATCATACTCATCTTCGCGTAAGCCCAGCTTCAGCTCGGTGCGCAGTGAATCCGGCACGGCGGAGAATGGAGACAGAAGGATGGGCGCCCAGCATAATCTTTCATCCCGTCAACAGTCGATGGGCATGCTATCCAGAAGCTCTTCACGATCGACTTTCCTCTCCGTTCCCTCCAGAGTTCCCAACAGTCTCTGGCTCTCTTCGGCCTCCGAACAACTGCACACAACTGACAATAACAAACAGTCGAGACTTCAACCATCGCTTCAATCTCAGCTGGGATCAATGTCCTCACTAATGGCATCACACCTCAGCTTATCCAAGTAAATAGTTTTCACTTTATATACTTATTTTCATTTGAACGGATCGACAGCTAATGGGCCATTTGGTGTGGAGCGTCTCTTCAATTAGAGCCGACATCACCGATAATCATCATTGACACGAGAAATTCAGACACCAAAGGACAAGTCAAACCGTCTGCGATTAATTGGTCTAGTCTCGAGATCGTTTGATCTTGTAGTCTGCCCTAGTTTTTTTTCCATCGTAATAGTAGGCTAGACATTTTGCTCCGGCTCACGCGTCTCGGCAACACGAGAGTCTGAATGGAAATAATTGGGAGCTCACTAACCCACATTTTTATAACGATTTCAACACAACAGCATGATACGAGTCTTTCAGGTCGGGTCGTTTACCGGAAGTAAGAGAGTAGCGGCAGTTAGTTTCCTCCAAGCTCTTGGGTTTCCATTTAGGTTTTGTGTATAGGCAAAACGAATAGATCATTATCTTGCTGTGTCTTTCACGTTATTATCTATCTAGTCCATACCTGCGGCTGTGCTTGACCGAAGGCGGCATCAACGACGCAATGCTGGTTAGCATGGCTACT
Source organism: Ceriodaphnia dubia (assembly GCA_022539655.2). NCBI lineage: Eukaryota > Metazoa > Arthropoda > Branchiopoda > Diplostraca > Daphniidae > Ceriodaphnia > Ceriodaphnia dubia. The sequence continues at coordinate 1,150,875 of JAKUCG020000249.1, forward strand.
GCAGACGAAATGGGTCGCTACGCTGTTGACATGTTCGACGACCCTTATTACGATGCGGCAGCCGCTGCCGCCATTCAGCTATCGTTGACACAAAGACTGGCCTTCCCCCAGTTGGTGGAGAGTGACCCGGAAGCAGGAAATAGCAAGCTGAACAGTCGGTATCAACAACGAAACGAGCTCCCGAGAGAGGAGAGTAGCCTCAATTTCTTCGCCAAAATCATCACCTTCCTGGTCAGCATTTTCTAGAATTTATACCGTATTCTAAATATAAAACAATGTTATTAATAATGATTAAATTCTTACTCTAGGTTCTTGTGTTTGTCATCGTCCTAGTGGTCGGCGTCCTAGTCAAAATTTCGCACCCGCCTCGGTAGTTGGAACTGTATTGCCATCATTTTCATTTTAAATCTAGTCCCACCCATATTCAAAAACCTAAAAAATGTTGTAAAGATGACTCTACGAAGACGATACTATCACGATTTGTAATTCAATTTTTGTATTATCTGGCACACTCCTTTTTTCAACTTTGTTTGTTGGCCGGAGAGGAGCAGCTGTTTCCAGTCAACTTGACGTCAATTTGCTTCTAAGGCTTTCACGGTTTGATTCAATTTTGCCGGGCAACGAGCGGCAGTGCGTTCATTCACTTGACAGACAACACCGTCATACGAATAAATTATGCTGTTATTATATCTAGTAGAGACTGGTCTCGTGTCCATTTTTTCACAGCCTCGTTTCATTATGCCACAATTACATCCTCATGCTGGATGACATCGGGAAACGATGACCAAGGTCGTCAACTTCAACGACGACCGACAAAACTAAGGTTGAACACGCAATGCGCTTCGCACGAACATCCGACTCTTTTCCCTCGGCGTCTTGAATAAATCGATAGCGCCTACATGGCGACGGCCAGCAAGGGAGCGTCGGTGCGTCAATCAGACTCTGAACCCGTAGTCGACGCTACGAAACAGTTGCCACAAAATCCCGAACCCCAGAAGGCGCTGCTGTTGGCCATGAATTTAGTTACAATACAACAGTGAAAGAGATAGACAATTTAACGCAAGTTCATTTAACCAGGGATGAATGCATAACGTTGACTTCATAAAGGCCCAAGCAATCAACTTGTCATTCAATTGAGTTTTCTGGTGTTTTTTTTGCCCCTCTTTCGGCTTTGCCCCACCGTTTTCTCATTTAACTACGGAAGAGAAAGCCGACAGCTAATTAAGGAAATTTCCTTCTTTTTCCTTCGTCCAAGTAAAACGGGGCTATTTGAAGTGCCTACCAAGAGTCGCAACAGAGAGGAGTACGTCGTAGAGAATAAGAGCTTGAACATAACTCCCCGCGCGAGTTCTTGACTCTTTCTTCCTTTTAGGCACGTTGTTTCCCCTTGACCTGTATCAATTACAGTAGTAGCGCTCTTATCCGAGTTAACCTCTATTAAGTGTTGACTAGAGTTACGTTCTAGAGTTGGTTGATCATTCCGAATGAGTGATGATGTTGTTTGCAGCAGTGGAGGTCGACGACCAGCGGCATTAATTGTTGGCCTGACCGAAAATGAAATAAGAGCGAAGGGAAACCCAATTAGGAGATATTATGAAAGCTATTACCTACAGTGGAGATGATATAAAAACCTTGTTGTTACGTAGTCGATGAACAAGGACATAGAACGATACAAGAGATCGTTTAGAGGCTGAGCCGCTCTTTATCTGAAGCAGACTATTGATGTTTTGAGTGGAATCTTTCGGTCTTCGTGAGAACAACGGAAAGGGAAAAGCTGATTGGTCGTCGACTCTTTGGCAGACGTAGCCTCTAGAGACCTTGCCCGTCCCTCACTCTTCAACCGGCTGGGGAATCGGGTAGCGTCGGCATCGTTGTTAAGGGATGACGTCTAGAAAATTTAATTCCCGGATTCTGCCTAGCGCACAATTGCTACCACTCGACTGCTACTAACACAAGCATTACATACCTATCGTTATTGACCAAAAATCATCCAGGGGAAGGGTGGGGACACTCGAGCGTGCTCACCCCCATCGCCATCCGCTTTGTTTAAATATTTCAAAACTTTGTGGGTCAATACACACGAAGTGCTCAAACAACTTTGACAAACTCGTTTCAACCGACTCTTCTAGTGCGCGTTCCCTCCTTTGTTGACGATGGCCAGTCAGCCATAGATGAGATTCAAGCCATTATTTATGGGCGTTCGCTCCAAACTCGGATGTTCTTTTCCGTTTGTTTTTATTATTGAATTAGAGAACGAGCAGTAGTAAAGGATAGTTATCAAAGATGATGAGGATACTGTAGAGGGGGGCAATTAGATGAGGAAAATAATGTCGTCGGCCACCATGATTTGATTGGCGTCCGTCATCCGTTCGAAAGCGGCTTTAATTTCAGAAGGCCGGAATGGCTGTGTGGAATGCTGTTCGGAAAGGTATTCGCGGAAACGGCTCGAGGGCAGCGACTGGGCACGCGATTCGCGGAAGAGCTGTGTAAGGGACTTCTTGAACAAATTGAAGCGCTCTTCGCTAATTGTAGCCGGCGTATCATCCTCGTCGATCGTATCCATTGGGACTGAGTCCGTCCCGCCCAAGGTGGAGCCCTGGGAAGACTCCTGAGTGGCCTTCTTAGAACGTTTGGTGGTAGAGCCACTGGCCGTCTGGCTCGTAGTTGCGTCGAATTCGTAGGGATCTTCTGGAGTAGTTCGAGTGCGCTTCCTCTTCTGGGACTCGGCGGTGGATACGGTAGTTTCATCGGCATCCTCTTCAACTTCCTACGGATGAGAGCATTGTATTGAATACGAAATGTACATAAAGAGAGATAATGTCAAGGATGAATACCTCCTCGGTATCAACTTCATCTTCAGTGCCTTCATCTTCGTTCTCGTCATTCTTCTTCCGCTTCCGTTGTTTCTCCAAAACGCGCTTAAAGTAGGCGAATTGAACCAGCTCGATGGCAGATTGAGCATCATCAGCGTCAATGACTTTAGATAGACGTGCACGGGCGTGGGCCGTCGAAAGACGGATCAGCGTTTCGAGGGCACGAGCAGTTACCGGCTGGGTGCGCGCTACGTCGGGGTTTTCAACTTCGTGAGAACGAAGTCGCGAATATTCTTCGGCAATGGCGTCAGCTGCTTCTTGCGACAATGTCGGCTGGAATCCATAAGCGAAGTAAAATGAAAGAAAACCATGAGAACTTGTCCAGATGTCGCATAGGCAAAAGTGTTGGAAAGAGACGTGGCGAGGGGTAAAAGCTCACCTTGAGAGCCCTGGCAACGTGGATGTACTTCTTCATAAACTGCATACTAACGATTTTGTCCGTTTTGGAACGACTAGAGCCGTGCAAAAGGGCATCATATTTCTCATAAAGCGGCGTCTCTTGGACGGTGGCTTCGTTTTCATCCGGATTGTTGGTCGAGAGCATGTCCAAGTTCATGGCAAGCGGGAGCGGATCTCCATCTTGCTCGTGAGAAGCTCGGTAACGATGCATCCGAACTACGTGGTCGGCAATACGACGGTCTTGTTCGACATCAACCAGATCCAGTACGATAAACAGCAAATCGAAACGAGACAAGAGAGAATCCTGGATAAAGTTGAATTCACGTGTTAATCGATCGACTTATATGCTGGCATCGATTTACGTTAACAAAAACGTTTACTACAAACCTGTAATCCAATGTTTTCCATGGGCGTCTTGTACTGGTCGTATCGACCATAAACAGGGTTGGCGGCGGCCAGTACAGAGCAACGAGCGTTCAATCGAGCATGAATGCCAGCCTTAGCAATAGTAACCTGATAGGAAAATAAATATGTGAAAGAAAACGTACGAAATTCATTCAAAATCCAACGTAAAAAGAACGGGGCCAAGGAGAGGGCATAGGCGCAATAATCGATCGCCACCGGAAGCTTAACGCTACGAAAAAGAACAGCCTGGAGCGGATCGATTGAAATAATCCACTAAATAGCAAGAAAAGGGCACGAGGTCAGGATCTGAAACATTAAATTTATCGGACGAACAACCTTCACGATCGATGCTATGAGAGGACAGAAAACTAAAGGAAGGTCCCGCTTAAAAGTCAAGGTCGGGCATCAAACAAAGGTTCATTGAAAATGCCGTTAATTATAAATGCCTTGTCAATTAAAGTTTGGCGGGAGATAATTTAGCAGTTAGAGTGGGCATTTTGGGTGGACAAGGAATTCTTAAAAGGTGACTCCATGTTGATTACATATTCAGAGTTGCGGAACACAGAAAGTCGGCAATAAAGTTTGACAATCGAACTTTGAAACAAAGTACGGCGCAGTAGCATAACGATAAAATATTTACCGATCCTTGTTCCATGACTTCGTGGATGGCTGTACGATCGATGTCAGACATTTTGTCGAACTCGTCGATGCAAACAACGCCGCGATCAGCTAAAACCATGGCTCCGGCTTCCAATCGTCGCTCACCCGACTCGGGATCTGTGGTAACGGCTGCCGTTAAACCAACACCAGACGAACCTCGGCCTTGAATAGGAATAAAGAAGAAGTGGATCGATTAAAACTGTCCGACAATATGCAAGAACCGTACAGGGAGACGACACCTGTTGTAGCAACGGCTCTTGGAGCCGTGAATAGAACGTAACGAAGAAGCTGTGACTTGGCCACACTAGGATCTCCGATCAACAGGATGTTAATGTCACCACGGAGACGTGTGCCGTTTGGAAGAACCTTTTCAAGGCCTCCAAGCAACATGCAGAGGAGCGCGCGCTTAATGTATTCATGTCCATGAATAGATGGTGCCAAGGATTTTGCCAGAAGATGAAAAACATCGACTGATTTCATACGTGAAAAACGTTTGCATTTGCGGACATCATCACTAGTGATAAAGACGGAAGCTTCCTTGCTTAACGGAACGATGTTGCAAGCTAGAAGGATCGTCCTTGAATAATAAGAGAACAATGAAAAATGCATTCGAAACAAATTTAGATTACTAGTTAATACTTGAAAGCACCGGACGTAAATCCTCCTTGTTTTCCTGGCAAAGAGCGAAAAGTGCCGATAACTTGCACACGATCACCCGGTTTACAACGATCAACCAAGTCGTTATCACAGATAATATCCACCGCTCGAGGAAGTTGTCCTGAAAGGTGGAATGAGAGGATCAAGTTTCTGTTTAATAGACAGCATTATCTGACTATTTTACCGGCAGGTGCTTTTTCGGGCATTTCTTGAATCGTCAATGTTTGATGATCCCTGTAAGAGGATAAGCCGTATTCCGTTTCAAGCAAGTTTCCATCTTCATCCTAAATAATTAAATTCCACTCGCATTATTAATCTTGATGCACCATTCTCCTATTCAATAGTAAATTTTTAAGTATGTACAAATAATTTGCCAATTCAATTATCGAAAGTAGTAGGATCAATCGTCCCTACTGCGCCATCTGAGGCTATTCCACACAACTAGGAATGAATTCTATACTCAAGTTTCCTTTCCAACTATGTTTTCACTAGACTAGATATCAATGGAATTTAAAATACCTTGGTTGGGTACACGGAACTAGATGGAAAGGCATCAAAACTTGTTAGATCAGTGTAACGGCGTTCAATTGTTTTCTTTGTAGCGGGGCAGTAATGTACACTACGGACGATTTTTGGTCTGACGAGAGAGCCTAGGTTTAAAATGCACATAGGTTATTACTTAACTAAACAAGTAATCTTATAGATGACTGCATACATTTAGTGACAATGCCTTCTACACAGACTAAATTTCCAATAAAACGAGAGGTGAGAGTTCTTGGGGTGACATGTTTAGCTCCAAAGCTTCCTTCAAAGCCAATAAAGAATTCTTCATGCTCTTTGATATAGCTGGAATCAATGCCTCCAACAAACTCTCTAAGAGCTCTTTGGAATGCCAATTGCTCCTCAAAAGCATTGGTGAGCAGCCTGCAGATAAAATCAGTAAGCCTCAAAATGATGATTATAATAGTAGCATTTGTTTTACCCATGGGCTCTTGCAGCATTAACACGACGAAGATCATTGATGTTAACAACCAATCGAGTCTGCTTACTGGTGACCATATCCTTAACTAGCTGAGTATAAATTCCATCTCGATTCTGCATGTAAATCAAGGTTAAATGAATCAAAAGAATAAAAATAATACAAAGAATCAACAGGTCTTACATAGTCGTCGAGAAATTCGGCATATTCTCGTTGAGTATCTCGGATTCGTTGATCAACATCTCCAGTGGCCATTTTAGGGCTACCACGTTTAAAGTAGGGTTAAAAAAATATAAAATAACTACACAAAAGTGAACGCACTTAATAATAATCGAAATTTCTGTAGGGGAATTCTTTTGAAGAGCGACAGCCACAAGACTGAATACAGCAGACAACGATCACAATGAAACCAAAGCGCCAAATCCCGCCAAAATAACGACATGCAGCACCACCTAACGGCGACTTTTAGGCGCCTCATTTGAATTTGAGCCCACACTTTTTATGTCACGTCATCACATGAGTGAATCATGTATCATGTAATGTAATGAAGAAAAATGTAATGTAATGAAGAAAACATTTAATTTTTGGGAGTAAACAGGCTAATACGCCCAAGTGTATTATAGACGATACAGTTTTCCTCCTTGCGATGAAACAAATGGGTAAATTATGCAAGGTTGGGACGTGGACGCATGATTTTTACGACAGATAGATGGATAGGGAGAAAAAGTAGAGCTATTTTCTGAGGACTACATGATAACATTATTCTCACTGATGATTTGCCCCACATAGACAGCACAATTATTCCGTTCAGGGGTTAAGTCTACAAAAGCGGAGAAGTCTTCTGTAATCTTTTCTCTTTCTATAGATTCAATGCCAGGCGCAATATATTCTAGGTGTTTTCAACTGAGATTTATCCGAGGAGTTGAAAAAGGAGAGCACGAGAGGAGACGACTCTTTACCCCTCGAAATTAGATATGCCCAAGAAGAGATGTGTTGGTTAATTCCTCCTTGAAGTCCCTCCAATTTTTTTTTTGGTGTTTTCAAAGGTTTTCCCCAACTGCAAGCTATAAGGTAGTAGTTCCAAAGATGATGGAAGTAAAAGCTGACTGGAACTTTCAGAACGGGACGTGAATGGGATCACTAAACTTTGTTTTTGTTTCTTGTTGTTTTTTTCTTTTCTTTTTGGATTCCTATCTGACTTGGAATGTCGGTGCACGAAAACAGAAACATGAGAAAAATCAGCCCGGATTCGTCCCATGATAGAGCTCAAATGAATTTTGACAGTTTTTCGAACGGCTTTAGTTGAGAAATTTGGGGCAAAATCTTGTCTTTGTTAACAGTTGGAATAATATATAGTTTTCTGTTCTTTCCTTTCCCCTTTTCAATCCCATATTTCCTTTTCTTAAAAAATTGAAAAATCCCGCACTGAAAATGAACTGAAACCTACCGAACTGAATAAAGAGGCACAATTCAAAAAGGGTGGGCAGAAACAAATTTGTTAAGAGAAATCACCACGCGCAACATAAAAAAAGAAACCAGTACATAAACATGATTGGAGGTAAATGGCGAGGAGGGAATATGATGCAGTAGAGGTAAAATTAAACCCAAAATCATATTTTTTTTTTCAAAAGCCGAATTGTCGGAGGGATCGGGAACGTGAGCGGAGGAAAGATTTTCTTTGCGTGTGTGTGTGAGGACGGGTGAGGAAGATTTTTGTGTTTATCGAAAAAGAGACTTGATCAGATATGTCATCGGTATTCTGACTCGCCTAAATGTTTTTGTATGTTTCCTGATTTCACTAAATTAGCAATAGCCGAGAGAATGAATTCGGCACGTTTGTTTTTAAAGCAGCTACAGGTACACGGGAACAAAATTCAAAAAAGGACAAGGGCGGCAGGCGACAAGGGGAAAAACCAAAGCCAATCTAGTATATGTGTGAGAGAGAGAGATAGGGCGAAAATAAAGTAGTAGAGAAAAGAAAGAATTGATATTTCTCACGTTTGCAGAGAAACGATATGGCTATTATTGTCCGCTCGCAGGAATTTCCCCCCAAAATAATAAGAAAGAACACGCACACAACTAATCACTACACGAGTGCTTTTTCACTAATCCAATCAAAGAAGAGGGGAAAAAAAATCAAGACAAGTTAAGAAAGGTTCTCTTTTAAAAGGAGGGTCAAACTTGATTGGGGTAGGTATGACACTGCCAGCGAACTCTTCTAGCTGACGTAGAGAGATGGGAGTCGCTTTGATGAAACAAGATTCCGTCAACTCTTCCCGGTCGTAGAGCTGCCAGAACGCGTTAGGACCCCCCTTCGTCAAAGCAACACATGTACACACAAAGTTTCCTAGGAAGGTGATCGATGTCGGTGTGAAAAATGAGAGGAAAATGACGGCAACGGACACGATTGTTTTTCTTCTTTGTCATGGCGAATGGCCTTCCCAGCAGATTGTAAATGCACACTACTCTCTCTCTTTTTTGCTTTTGCGATTCTTTTTTTTTTTACGGACGCTGAAAGACGTTTGTAGCGTGGGAGGGAGGGCGATGGTTGTTTCTAATGGATTACAAGCTGTGTATCGAAGAACAAAGCACTAATAATAAAGGGTTCTATCCTAAGTAAATTTTTTCCAGAAAAAAAATAAAAAGAAACAAGATTTGACTTTTTTTTTACTGACGCGCAAGTTTGATTTCAGATGTCTTCTCAACTATCAGGGGAAACGAATGAAATGCTTAAACGGTGACACGCAAGAAAAAAAAAACTGGGAGCGGCGTTGAGAGAGAGAGTGGATTGGTAAACAAACAGATCAGCAACAGAAAAGAAACGTCAGATTAAGTTTGTTGTCTTCTTTTTTTTTTGAAGTAGGTACGGTGGGTCGGGGTGTCAGGAAAGCTGATTCGGCATTCCACATTTTTGCTTGGTCCGTACTACATCCGCATGCGCTGGGGCGGGGAAATGCAATAGTCGATTCGAAAGCTACTTCTAACAATCGAACGAGCTGGTTCTCTCTATCCCTTCTCACACTTTTTCTCCTATTTCTTAATTTAGTCGCCAACAACAAGAGAGATGCGCGGAAAGTTGGGGGAGATTTTTAACAGTTTCAAATTTTGCCGCAAGGGAAGTAGACATTTTTTAAGTGCAAAGTCTCGCTACCCCCAACCCACCGCAGTGTGTTCCGACTTCCTCCATTAAGCGTGACGGAAAAAAAAATTATGAAAGACTTGACGGCCGTGGACATTAAATGTTTAGTGTCGGATTGGGATGGCTCTTGTTTCTTTTTTTGAGGGAACGTGAAATGCTCCTCCTTGCACGACAGATCAGAGATGTGGTGGTGATGATGGTGACATGAATGTGTGTTGGATATTGTGCTTGTAGGCTGACCTTTCCAAAATGCTAGAGAAAAACAGCGTCAAGTGTCGTGGAAATAACAACCCCACTCCTCCACTCCGATCCGAGACGTGACGACGAAGACAACTTACTGGGGAGGGAGGGTAAACTTGATGATGGATTAAGCAAAGTACATGACTTTCTTGGTATCGGCGTGAACAGTGATAGCGCGAGCCATGGCGCCAGGCGTGCGGTCCTCGCTGCTTCCGCTTTGATGCGAACCTTCTCCACTGCGAATACAAATACAATGGCGTTAGATACAAAATCTTGGTATAAATCGTCAATTAATTTAGGGATTTACCTGGTGTAACTCTTAATGCAATCCTGTAGTGATCCTTCCCCACTAAAATGAAAAGAGTAAACAAATTCGTAAGCACGGAAGTCTCGGCGACAAACGAAAATCCTTCAATATACCTGTCGTGTTCCTTCTCCACTAAGTGGTATCTAGCGCGGAAAGCCACAAGGTGGGCGTAATAAGCCGGCGCCGGAATGGAGACGGAACGAGTACAGCGGACGTAAGTGTGGCACAGTTGGTAAGTCAAACACTGCAGTTCGTCAGCGTCGAAGTGATTGTCGTCCCACAGAACGTGGTAGTGGCTGGGACGGCTAGTGCCCTATATCGAATGAAATACAACATTACTAAACTGATTCATCCATCTATCCATTTTGAAGACTGTATCTTTACCTGAATGCCTTGATGCGAGCACAAGTAAAAGTCGAACTCGGTGGGATGTGTGATGCCCGCATCGACGGTGGTACCGGCGGGAATGTTTCCAGACTTGCCCGACTGCTCTTTCTTGTCGGCGCAGAAAAGTCTTGTGTGATGGCGCTTTTGAACAACGATAAAGGTGATACCCGGTTTGTAGTCCGGTTCCAATTTGATGCATGCCTCGCGGATGGCGGTTAACTCGTGTTGCAAAACCTGGGTAGATCAATAGTAATTTTAACGGTGTGTAATTTTTCAGCCTGGAATAATAGTGGATCCACTTACGGTGCTAAACTGGCCTTCACTGGCGCCATCGCGGTACATAATAATTCGGTTTGGCTTGAAACGTGTTGTTTTGTAGAACAGAATCAATAGCTCGCTGCGAAAAAGAAAAAAAATGGTTAGCCAAAAGTGGCAACACGCGAAAATAAGGACGTCCTTTTCTTACCGAACCATAGCACTGAGTTCTTGAATGACTTCTTGGCGGTGCTGCTGGACGCGAACGGTTGCGGCGTAGCGCGAAGGATGAGCGTCCATCGAGCCGACAACAGCTGCGATCGAGGGTTTCTTGTTGTCACCAGCCGGCGGATGAGTTATATCGGCTCCGAGGAAAATAACTGGTTCATTGAACACCTAAAGCATAAAGCAATTTGAGAATAGTTGAAACAACAAATGTTATGAAGGAGTAGTTTTACCTTCGGACGAATGGTAGGAACAAGGATGCTGTTAACACCGCCAAGCTTAACGTTGATTTTCAAACACAAATTGGACAAGGTTTGAGGCGATGTTTTGTTAACGTTCTTTGCCTGGACGCACTGGGTGGCCATGCCAAGTACCGTATCACCAACACGTTTGACTTCAGCTATTTCGTCAATAATGCAAACCAATAAGTTCCAACAAAACAAAACAAATAAAATTCAGGATAAGTTACCATAGACGGGAGTTTTGCCGGGTAGAACAACACACACCAGTTGGAGACCTTGGAAGGTTGACTTGAGGTAGCGGAACATGGGTTCCACTTGATCGGGACCGGTGGCATACTTGCAGAAGCACGGTTGACCTGTCATTAGAAAACCGTTTCAGAAGTTAGTGAAACGTTTAAAAAGAAATGAAGAGGAAAACTAGAATTACCAATAATGGGCATGCCGGCGTCATTGCTTATCTTTTGCAATTGCTGGGTGAAATTTCTCAGCGCGTCTTCACGCACTGTTCTTTGAGGGGCGAAACAGGCGATGGCCCAGACACGAATCTCGACACCGGTGAAGAATTGCTTGCCACGCATATCCCAGACACCTTGATTGGGCAGTGCCTGTTGCTTGGTTCTTCCCCCATATTGTAGTTTGGGTGGGGGAAGCACGCGACCACGCACTTCCATCATGCTAGAAAAGAGGAAAAAAAAACAACAGAGTTACAAACGAACCCAAACATGGCGTTTATATCAACACAACCAACCTGTTGGATATTGTCAGGCCGAATTCCTGGACGTAAGGATCGTTGTTGAAGTCGGCTTTACGGATAAGATTGTTGATTTCACGCTCACGGTCGGGAGCAGATCGGGCTGTCGCTTTGATCATGGTTGATGTCTGCATATCCGTCAATTTCTTGATGCATCGTTGACCGGCTACAATGTTGCATACTTCCAATGGCAAGTAGGTGTGTTTGTGTTCTTGTCCGACCTGTTTAAAAAAAATGTAATTAGACATTTACAAAACGGATTCCGAAACATTCTACAAGATATTTGGCAGGAAGTGGAACAAACCTGCAGGCAGGGCAGATGCGGGTAGCGCAGTTTCATTTTGTACTTATCCAAGAAATATTTAGCCACTGTGCATTCGACAGTCTGGCCATTTTCCAACTGCAGTGGGAAGGACTGCATTTGAGCCGGACGACGTGTGACGTTGCATACACGGTATTTTCGTCTCATTGTTCCACAATGAGTGATTTCGATTTTCAAGCCTGTTTGCCAACGAACGCAACATAATTAGCAATCATACATTCTATATGGGAGCAGACGCACACATACCTTTGATCTCTTTGGTGAATTTTACTCGCTGAGAATCCGTCAATGGTTTCCTCTGCTCGTTAACATCGCGAATGTCTAAGACCTCGCACATAAATTCAATCACTGGTTGTGACTTGTAAAAAGCCGTAGCCGAAACGTCAATATTTAGCATCATCTTCCATTGTGAAGGGCGGACAGACTGGTGGAAACCGAACCAGACTTCGCGACCGCCACCCAGAGGATGGTAGTAGCCATCAGGTGATGAGAAGAAACTCCGGCCAACCGGAGTGTAAGTCATAGAAGGTAAATGGCGCATAACCACGTCGAGAGCCAAAATGGCATCCATTGGAATCGTACGAATGCGACCTGGGGGAGATCAACATTAAAAGCTTAGCAAAACAGGCCACTTCGTCTGAACGGATATTAAAACATGCCTTCCAAGGCTTCCTCGAGGGCATAGAGGGACACTTTGGCCAGCCATTTAATAGCAACATGGAACACACGATCTTTTCCTTCGCCAGGCAGCGTAACGTCCAACTCGACTCGTTCATTGCCAATTGGCAGAGGATCTCGAGTATACAAGTTGCTGCGACCATCAAAGACGGGTTTCAGTGCTCCAAAAATTTTGCTGTAGGCGTGCACCATAGTCTCAATAATCTCCCTGTAAAATAAACAATGTTTATAAATGGGTCCCGACGTAAACAAGAACGTCGTCGACCACGAAGAGGGGCAATGTGTGCGAATTTCCTACCGATTGACTTTTCTCGGGCACTTGTCTGGTTGAATGCTGATATCATAGTGGTGAATGTAGCCTCTTGGCATCGATATTTGAAAATGGTTGGCTCGAAGCATGATGGGTCTACCCTCACGACCGAGATTGGGACGACGGGGACAAACAAACATAGGAAGTTCTGGTGCCGCAGCTTGCGGCGTGGCCGAAGCCATTGGTGGTGGTTGCTGTGTTGGAGGCATCATAGGTGGGACCGGGGCCATAGGGGCCATGGGAGTCATTAAAGCAGTACCTCCTCCACTTCCACTACCGCCACTCACTCCACTCAAACTTGTCCCACAATTACTGCTGGTGCTGCTGCTACTGCTGTTGCTTCCACTTCCAATACCTCCACTGGATACAAGTGACTGGGCTCCAACACCTGAAGGGCCAAGTGCTCCTGCTGCGAAAGAAAAACAAGAGCATGAGAATGATGGTCCAAGCACGATAGTTTTTTTTTTAGGAAGAAAGTTGAAACCAGAAACACATGAGAAAGAGTGAGGATTCAACGAGTAACTTTACTGCTCAACCTGATTCTGAATTGGACATCACAACTCCCAAGTCGAAAAGGGTGAAACATCCATGTCAAATGCCAAACTAGAAATGATCTATCGTTGAACTATCGTTCCCCAAGAACAACGTTTGCAAGACAGACCATACGTAGGGTAAATGAATCGGCCGATCGACGCCCGCGCGCCCTTGCACCATCCCTCCTGTAATCACACTTACACGACTGTATACGGGAAGGAAAAGTAAACTCAAGGACTTTGAATGGAAATAATTTCCCCCTGATAGTCTTTTCAGACTACTGGAACAACAGAATCCCTATCTTCTCGGAAACAAATTGGTATGGGAGGCCGTATGATTGTGTAGGGCGTAAGGAGGGGTCAAAAATGATTCGGAATCGAGGGCAACTTACGCTGGCCAACAGGGTACATAATACGTCCACACGATTCCACATCGACAAGTTTGGCGCCGTTTAAAAAAATCGAAGACTGCAGAGGAGCAAAGTTAGCAAATAACAACAAATTCCAGGATGAATGGAGTAACGAATTTGATGAGCACACGAGAGAAACGAGCCACAGTAACGACGCACGGAAGTCGAGGCACAAACCCCACAAAAGCCCCTTTCCTCCTCCTGATTCTAAAATGGCGGACGATGACGTCAGGCGGAGGGAAACTTTCCCTACACCGTCTAGGAAAACAAAGCGGCGACTGGCATCGCAACGTCACTTTCAAAACGAACTCATTTTCAAATTATGAGGCGTTTATCGACGATGACAGTTGATTTATAAATCAAATTAACAATTTAAAAACGTTTTTAGAGCGTAAATGACGAATATTTCAGATAAATTTGGTGGATTTTTGTTCAATTAATGGACCCCTCTCGGTAAGCTTGGATGGCAGATGGATAGGGAAAAAAAGAAACAAAAAAAAACCAGGCCAACTTTCTCTAGCTGCTGAGAACCTCTCACGATTCCTTTTTTTCTTAGAATTTTGCCGGAAGTGTAAAGTCTAAGCACATGAGTTAGTCGACGGCCATCAGGCATTGAGCGCGCCATGATGTGTTCAACGCTGCTGTGATCCAATCTACTCTAAGGTTTCATCATCATCTAGGAAAAACCACATAGAGATATCTAAGGCGACATGGCCGGAACCTGGAGGATTGGCCCCCATGTCATCATCCGGACAGTGTTGCTCACTGTGTTGTTGAGCACAGCGACGTCAACCACCCGTTTGACAGGTAAACAAGTAGAGGATAGCTGAAGAGACGAAGTAGATGGAGGCACAAGACAAGTTAAGCTAAGAAGATGGAGTTGTCACAGTGAAAAACTTACTTCCATTGACGTATTTATCCATAAGAAGGTGAGTGGTGTTGAGAGTACACGCGACCCCCATTTTGCTTGACTCGAACGCACTACTCGACTACTACTACCCCGCCTGTGGAAAACAGTCGCGAGACGATTCCCCCCGCCAACGACTAATGCGCAGTTGCGCCCTGCTTGTTACCCGAGAAAATCGCACGCACGACGAACGGGAAAAGACTGAGCGATAGACACCGCGCTAAGCGATATCAGCAACACAATCTCCTCTGTGTGTGGAGCAAAACAAACACCAAAAATCAGAACGGTTTTCTCGTGTTTTTTCTTTTCTTTTTTTCCTGCGTCAGACAGGAACACACTTGGCGACGACCACGCAGTGACGAGTCGGCCTAGAGACAATTTCCTCGACTTCTTTCACCAACTGCTGCAAGAAGAAAGGAGGGGGAAACCTCTTTGACCCCCCTCTCTCTTTTTCATATTTATTTTATTTTTTTTTTCACCCCCCTTTAGGGTGGGAGGTTTTGAAGTTTTTACCCCATTCTTCCGCCCTCCGCCCGCAGCCACAATACAGCTGAAGAAGAGGAATATTTACCTCCTCCCATTAAACAAGTATTCCCCCCCCCACTTCTTTACTTTTTTTTCCCCCAAAATGATAAAACCCGATCCCTCGAGATGAGAGAATTTCAAATTCTTGGCATTATGATAGTTTAATGACGAATGACATTGAAATATTTCGTATGCCATTCGTAATGGAAGCCCATGGGGATCAAACTCATCATATTTCACCTTTCAACATCTTTTGCTCTTTGGACAATCGTGATGGGAACACACATGGTTCATCCACATTCGCCGTTCTTTGTGACTGTCGGCGTCGCTTCTTGAGCGCCATCTCTTTTCGTGGTTTATAACTCGGTCGTTAGATGGCAGCAGCGAGTTTCTTTTTTGAAATCAACCAAGCGAACTATCGATTTTCCTCCCTTTCCCGAAATCAAACAAACTTTCGGGACCCGAAGCTGCATATAGATTTTGAATTGAATTTCGCGTTCTCCGAAAGTTGCAATTGAATTTTACTCGTCCGTAGAGCTGAAAGGCGTCTATTCAATACCAATATTTGAAAAGTCATGCTCTCCGCTTTTTGGATGGGAATTCTTTTGAGAGTTCAGATGAAGCAAAAGAAGCAGGACAATAGAGTATAGCAAGAGGTCTGTGTTGTTGATCTACCCCGAGTTCGTATTTCGCGATTATTATTACTCCGGTTCCCTCACCCCGTCGCTTCTTCCTTCCGGGACTCCCGTAGGAAGTAGATACATCGTTGCGAGGTAGTGCGAAAATGAAATCAATTAAATTGAAACTCCGAGCCAAGGTGTGTATACACTGTACGGTACACCAAATGTCTCGTACTTGGGGGACGAACGACTTGATTATTTATGATGCATGCAACATCTCTTTTAAAGTTTCCGCTCTGGCGAAGCTTTCACGACGAGATCGTCAGAAGCAACGAATGGTACTGTAGAACTAACAGAAGCCCTAGATATGTATGCTGGGGATCAAGGAGAACGAACGAATCTATAACATCACCACCCAGCAGCAGAAAACCGAAACATGGCGAATGACATAGAGATGACAAGCCAACTTTTTTTCGGGATCAAAGGTTTTCAGTCACCGCATTTCTTTCTTTCTTTTTGGTTTTTGAATTGCTGAGTATAGAAGTAGCAAGAGAGAGAAAAACAGATACGTGGGTGGCAAGATCAGGCAAGATGCGCTACCGGAAGTACGCCCGATCAATACCGCAGAGCAGTTGGCGTCGGCCTGGTTGTTGGCAAGTGAAAATAATGGGCCCATTGATTGTTTATTTATCGTACGCAGATGTTCCGATGCGTTGCTACACTTGCACTTCCACGGAAGCGGGTAGCCAATGCGAAACGAATCCTTCGTTGTTAGCGTACTCGATTCTGGACGCCTGTCCCCGGGACGCTTGCACTATCGTCCGTGTGGAGGAATGGCCATCACGCCGAGTCAAGTCCGTAATCGATATCTTTTATATACGTATTATATCTTTATTTCCTTTTAATCGGATAACAACAAAAAATAGGAGCTTCTATCGAGGATGCGACGGGAGGACTAAAGTCTTTGAGCGGAACAACTGCCAGATCGAAAAGGATGAACGGACTTGCTTTACGGCGTGCGTGGGTGACTTGTGTAACCTCGGTGACGGTCTCGTAGCCGACAACATTGTTCATTCAGCATCGATTTCGCCAGGATACGGAGCCGGCAACCGAGTGTTCATGACGATCGCTCCTGTCCTTGTCACTTTCTCTTTATGGGTTACTGCTGCCGCTGCTCTCTAAGATGGCCCAACGCGTCATTCGACGAAAATCAATAGCTACTACTACACTCTTTTACTCACGCCACACGTCGTCTCTCTCCTCATTGACTCATTCTCTCTGTGTGCTGAAATTGGTGATGGCGTTGCCTTTCAAGACTTGGCTCCAGGCCCATAATGAAGCGAAAGTCCTCCGTAATTAGTACAGGAGTCCGTGCTCCTATTCCGACTGCTGCTATAAAAAAATCACCAACACTAACAAGTAAAGCTCTCAATGTCTTAAAGGAAGAAAAAAAAAAAAGATCTTGAAAATCTCTACGGCGGCGGACACTCGATCACGTACGTCTGCCAGAACAATCAAATGTAAAAAAAAGATTCATCATATCAAAGTCGATAATCCGTTCGTTCCGTTCACGTCTTGTACTCGTGCTGCTAGTGGCACGTGCATTTTTGTTTCAATAATAAACCGTTTTTCATTCGCCAACAGTCAGACAGACGAAATGGTTCTATTCATCACTCTGGTCGATGGTGGTAACGATCTTTGATATGTGAGACCCAGAACCATTGTAGAGATCCATGTTGATTCAGCCAAAAAAATGTATGTAGCAGAAAAAAAGTGCGCAGTACACCCAGATGGCCCTGATAGTAAACGAGGGGGAAAATAAAAGACTGGTGCAGATATATGTTATCGTTAATGGAAGTGGTCGGGTCAATGGAGAAACAAACAATTGAGGACGACGGATCGAACATTGGAGAATCGTCTAGTATTGTTGTACAACGAAACACAAACACCCGCCCAAAAGATGATGATTGTTTAGACAGCAAATAAACTGTTCTTCTCTTATACCAGCATGTTTATAACGTGATGTAAAGTTTTCCAGTCGTTTCCAGGTCAGCTCTGGCTAGACTATAATAATAGAATTTGGTGACCCAATATGAAAAGTACTCTATTTAATCGCCGAATCGATTACGCCTCAATCCACGCAACCTATTATAACATTTCTATGGTAACACAATGTACAGAATAAACGATTAAGGCACACACAAGGGAACGAGAGGCAACATACAATCTAGATGGTCCACAACACACACACACACCCACTTGAACAAAGGAAGCAGGGAATATAAGATACCGAGACCATATACAGTCCTGCTGGACCACCAACTCGTGTCGATGAACTTTGAAACCGCCCGTCGAGACAGTACAACGGTCGTTATGGAAACCTTGAGACGAGCAGTCCGACTGTGTAAAAGTACTGGTTTTCACCCAAAAACTAGTAGAAACGAAAAGCAAACTTGCAAGAAGGGCATTGTCAAGCGAACCAAGTTCACTTTTCGATTTATCGCCATATAATACCAATTGACGGGAAAAAAACTAATCAGTCTCAATTCGGTCGACTGACTTTTGGAACATTCGAGAAGCGGGCGTATCATCGTTCATTTTGTACCCATTTTCCCGGGATCACGGACTTTAGACGCTCAATTTTTATTAAATAACTTGGAGGGCGAAAAATGAAAAGTTGGGATGTAGTTAAGAACTGGTAGGTGCTTCAGCTGCGAAACAAGACAAACCTTGAACTCGACATACGTGCTTGTGGGTAGGTGTACGCGATGGCTAACGGCCATTTTTTCCCGCGTACTTCCGCCTCGCACCTCATTAGAAACCTTGAAGAACGTCTTCCCGCTACGCCTCCCCCCCTCCCTCATCCCCGCAAAATAAAAATAAAAATAAAAAAACAATTTGGTTACATCTATCCCGCAAGAAATTTTGAACTGGAAACGTATAATCAAATGGTAGACCTACACCTGTTGTCATGTTAAGTTTCGACCGCGCGACGGAACTTTTGGCGTTTGGCCTGCTAGTGTGGAATGTCGTGAAGGTCACGCGGCGACCCACGTTGGCCGGCACGACTACATCGAGTACTTTGATACTTTGACGTTTGAAAAGACCTCTGGTGGATTCCGAAGAATACCAAAAAGGCCGGCTCTAGAAATTTAGTAAAACGAAGGTTGAAAGAGAAAACTAGAAAGTTTGAGTTTTCTAGCAATTTTTCCCTCTGTGGCCATGCTAGTAGCACCATTTCATTTGCCATTTTCGCCGGCAAATTTTGGAGGGTTGGCCCTGGCGGCAAGATTTCTCCGCTAGATGACAGATGTGTGGCGGCCATATTTGTTGTGAACGTTAGTTCGCGGTAAGGGATCGTGAGTGCACGATTTAACCTGAGTTGCTCTCGGTCTTCCAGAGAAGGTGGTACATGAAGAACTAACGCGAGGATTACGTCTTTTTCAAGTGTAACGTTCTGCTGACGAGGTATGAAACCGGCATACAATTGATCGGTTTTTCAGTGTCGAGTTTCCCCCTGGTTTTACAAATTGTTTTTATTTCAGGGAAGTTTGAACACCATCATCATGAGTCCTTTCGTCGTAGCCTTCATCGCTTTTGTTTTATTGTTCATCTTTCGAATTCTGAATTTGGCCAGTCAACCCCGAAAACCTGAAGTGCTGTGCAAAGATGAGAAATTTGCTGCTCTATTGAAAGAGATGGCACCAGAACTTGAACAACCGTATGTAAAATTTTTATTTATAAATTATACTGTTAATTGTTAATTCTGATAATTTCTTTCAACAGATATATACCAACACGTATATGGGGTTTTAGTGGCCACATTCAAACTGTCATGCACAGTTTAATTGGAAGAATGAAATGTCCTTGGCCAATTGGGGAGAGGGTGTCGGTTATAGCAGATGATGGAGCAACCTTAACTTATGATGTGTACCAACCCCTTGATGTACACTCATCTGGAGGTAGCTTATTTGCAAGTCACCACTTGACTCTACGACTATTTCTACATCACTTTTTTTTTATTGTACAGAGGATGTCACTTTGGTGCTGTGTCCTGGGATTTGTAATTCTAGTGAATCCATCTACATTCGCACATTTGTTGCTCATGCACAGAGGAAAGGCTACAGATGTGTAGCTATCAATCACATCGGAGCAATGAAAACCATCAAATTGACTTCCCATCGTATTTTCAGTTATGGTTGTACCAAAGACTTCCACTTGATGGTAACGAATTTGCTGGAAAACTACCCTCATACTAGAACCGTCATAGTTGGTTTCAGTATGGGGGCAAACATAGTCACAAAATATATGGGCGAGAAGCGGCCTGATATGCCCAAAAATATCATGGGAGGCATTTCTATTTGCCAAGGCTATGACGCACTGAGGCATGTTGAATGATAACGTTTTTGTTAATCGCAGCCTTTTAACTAGATATATTTTTTTTTGATCCGCTTAGTGCCATGCAACATATGCTGCTTTGGGCCAACTTCCGCCGCTTTTACTTGTACGTTATGACTGAAAATATGAAGCGTGTCCTAATGGCTCATCAGCAACTCGTTCTGCACGAAGACGTTAAAGCTCGCTATCAGCTATGCGAACGCACTATTTTATCTGCTGCAACTCTCCCTGAATTCGACGATGCTTACACTCGGTACAGTTATAGACCTTAACCAAACAAATAACAATTTCTTGATTCCTTCCGTTTCTGGTGTACAGTCGGGTAGCAGGATACGATTCTATCAACGAGCTTTACCAGCAAAGTAGCTGTTCAATGTACCTGGATAATATATCGATCCCACTTGTTTTTATCAACGCGCTAGATGACCCCATTATTCCCGAACCATTGCTGTCTTGGCCTAAAAACTACGCCGGTAAGTTATCGAAACAAAAGTTTGCAAGAATTATTTTAGAAATATTTACTCACCTGTATTTTTGTCTTGCAGCAAATCGCGATAGGTCCGCCTTCATTTTGACGACGCATGGAGGCCATTTGGGTTTTTATGAAGGTGGATTGCTCAAACCCAGTCCTGTTACCTGGTGAGATCACCTCTTATTTCACTTTCCTTATTAATATTTTGCTAAATATTACAATATTATTAAAGGTTGGATCGCACAGCTGTCGGAATAGCCGACGCAATCCTACGTGATACGCACAGCAAGTCGCTCTAATCCTATCGTCTAATATTTTCCGCTATTGCAAACAAAATTATCTAAAGCAATCGTATAAGCAAAGATTTGTTGACTTAATCAACTTTGTTACTTTGTGTAATAACAGACTAAAATTCATGTATTAACATTGGAAATTTACCCCTGTTTCAGATCAGTTGTAAATGAAAATCGCCGAGCGTTAAATAAAATACGGTTTATACGGTATTCAAGAATTTTCCCCCATTTCAAAACCTCAAAACCTTCCACAAAACCAGTATTTGCACTGTTTACGTTGACCGCACATTTTTGGTTCTAGCCTTGCCAGCAGGTAGTGTCCAGCTCTGATACTAGCTGCCGTGGCTGGTTAGTAAACTATAATATATCGGTGTTGATTCATGATGGAGAATCGCATCGAGTATTGGTCAAAGAGATGGGAGGTTCAAGATACGCCTTGGCACATAAAAAGTGTAAACAAATTTCTCAATAATCATTTTGATCATATAAGGAAAGTTAAAGAGGGTTCATGCCGAATTTTCATTCCTCTTTGCGGTAAAACTTTCGATTTAAAAGGGTACTGTATTCCTGGTTTGTTTTCTCTATACAACTCGTGAAAAATAGGTTGACTGTCTTTTACATTGCTATCTTCAGGATTTATGATCAAGGACATGAAGTAGTTGGAGTGGATGGAGCAGAGCAGCCAATTTTAGAATTTTTTCAGGAGCAAAGACTAGCCTTTAAAAAAGGGAAGGAAGGAGGTCTGGAATACTATGAGGTAGGCTAAATTGCTATTTGATAACATCATCTAGAAACTTAAATCATGACCCTAAATATACAGACAGAAGATGGGAAAATAAGAATCTACCACTGCAATTTGTTTGCACTGAACCCATTGGTGTGTGGTAAGTTTGATGGGATCTGGGACCGGGGGTCCCTGGTTGCACTGCTCCCAGAAGAGAAACTCAAGTAAGACTTTATAGCTAGTACTCACTCATCTACAGTACTGTGCAACCTTATTTCAGCAAGCTATATATAACATAATTCATTTTTAGGTATGCCAACTTGTTGCAGCAATTTTTGAAAGATAAATCTTCTTATTTGCTCAACATAGTACAGTATGACCAAACAAAGTATCCAGGACCACCTTATTGTGTATCTGATGAGGACATAAAATCTCTCTATGGTTAGTTTTTCACTATCTTAATCTCTATATATTAGGGATGTTTTAATTTTCTTTAATTAACACAATAAAATGCAACAAAGGAGACACTTTCGACATAGAAATTTTGGAAACTGACAATACCAATGCTGACCCTACCTCACCTGCTTCAGCAAAAATGAGATGGAATGTGGATGTTTGTCATGAAGTAATATTACTGCTTAAGCCCAAAGGGAATTAAGCCTAAAGGTGTAACAAAAACTAGGAAACTGAACCACAAAACTCACAAATTGGAAGAATTTTGAATTCTTTAATTTTTATTTTCAAACGTTCCTGCTTTTTTGCACTTTGAAAACGATGATTAAAGCCACGTACCTTTGTTAAGGGAATCCTCTCTTGAATGCAGAATACACAAATTTCCATGCGGGTTCAAATATCCCCGCTCCACGAAAAATGGCTACTGAAGTACTGACGGATCAAGTCGTCTGCTCCGATTTTTAATTTGAACATTAGGGCGCGATCATATTTTATTTGCATTAATTTAGTTGGTGGTATTTATTATGCACACACATTAAAGCCAATTTTTCGCGTTGCACCGTAGCGAAACAAATTGGCAAATTGGCATTGGCTGCAGTTTGTCTAACTTCTAGAACCCGGTGTTGAATTTGACGTAAGGAAGCCGTAGAGCCCTCAGATGAAAGCTCTTAAATAAACACGAATTAACTCGTGTGAACAATTTTCTACAATTGGTTCCTAGAAGTCTGTCATATATCTAAAGCACACTTTCTCCTTTCCACATGAAGTTCACAAAAGTCGAATTGTTGTCATCAGTTGCACTTTCCGCATTTCTTCCTTTCTTCAACGCATCGAAGTCAAGTGATTTTTTGCGTGATATTATACGCCACATCCCTATGGATTATGGAATTCATGCCTTTTGGGTTATATTTAAAAAAAAACATGTTTACATCTCTTAAACCTCAAAATGGCAATAATGTACTAAGTCTACTAATGTAAATAAAACTAAAGTCGTCTGCTCTGATTTTATGTCAGTGCGCTCAAGTCTTTTTAAAAGATCAGTGCCATTTTCAAAGCTTACCTATAATATGGAACCTCGTGTTGAATACTGGGCAAAGAGATGGGAAGCTGAAGATTCGCCTTGGCATAAGAACGACGTTAATAAATTTCTGCAATCTAACTTTGAACGAGTTAGTCAAGTTAAAGAAGGTCCTTGCCGGATATTTGTCCCCCTGTGTGGCAAGAGTCTAGACTTGAAGTGGTATACACATTTTTGTAAGACTGTTTATCTTCAAATTAATCAACATTTTACAATACACTAGGATCTATGACCAAGGACATGAAGTTGTTGGATTAGATGGAGTTGAGAAACCAATTTTGGAATTCTTTCAAGAGCAAGGAATAGCTTATACTACAGGAAATGATGGAGGTCTAAAATTCTTTGTGGCAAGTTAACCAACAATAATTAACAATACCTATAGATAATGCCATTATTATCTTTAGAGTGAAGATGGAAGACTGAAAATTTACAATTGTGATTTGTTTGCCTTGGATCCAAAACTATGTGGCAAATTTGATGGAATCTGGGACCGTGGCTCTCTTGTTGCATTGTTCCCAGAAGATAGAGCTCAGTAAGGTTATTTTTCCAACCTTGTTATTCTCAGCAACCATGTCATTTTTGTTTCTGTTTAGGTATGCAAGTTTGCTCAAGTTATTGCTGAAAGATAATTTTGCATACCTGATTGACACAATGCAATATGAACAGTCTCAATATCCAGGACCTCCGCGCAGTGTTCCAGTCGATGAGATCAAAACCCTATTTGGTACATACCAGTAAACTATTCATTACCTTGTTTGATTTCTAATAGAGCTGATTTCTGATTGAACTGTACAGGTGATATGAGTGACGCGGAAATTTTATTGACCGTCAACTGTAACGCAGACCCAACTTCACCCATGTCTGCTAAATTTCGATGGAACATCGACGAGTGTTTTGAAATAATATTGTTGCTGAAACCCAAAATAGGTTAATGTACCTAAACCTATCAAATAAAAGTGCAGTTTTATTTGGAATTTGTATTTCATTCTGCAACAATCAATTTGAAATGTCTGTTTATTCATAGCTTTTAAAATGCACCGAAAGAATTAACTGTTTGGACTTAGCAATGTCTAGAACATGCATCGTTAAACAAAAGAACTCATTCTCACGTCTATGGAAGATTGAAGTTCTAGAAAAGAAAGGATGAAATAAATGTTTCAGTTCAAATTCATTTCCAATGTCGATAACGGCGTGTGGTTTCATAACTAGTCTGAAGTGGAACAGACGTCATTAGTGACAAGTAGCCCAATAAAGATCGAACTCCGATAATACATCGGAATTTTCTACATGGTATAAAACTCTACCATTTCTAACCACTGGCTTTCAGTCATATTGTCAAATTTTTTACGACAGAAGTGTTCCAAACCAATGTATTATTCACCAACAAGTAGAGTACAAATCAAAAGCAGTAACCAAATGCGGTACGAAGCTTGATAGTTCTGGATGAATTCTACCCGGTGATGTATCTTTAAATCAACAAAACCACGGTTGAATTCACCGATAAATACCAAGGAACTTGATGACAACGTACAAGCAGCGGAAAAAATAACTTGAAACAACGATGAAATTGAATACAGCAACCGGACGAGTGTGGGTTCTAGTCATACGAATAAATTAAAAATATAACTAAAACCGAACTCGCCGACTGATGCACGCTCAAGCTGTCCACTTTGAAACTGAACCAAAATGACCAACTTTGGAGAGTTGTTTCCTCGATGTTGCTTCTTCGAAAGCTGGATGCCGAATAAAGAACTGAGAAGCATCGACGACCGTAGACGGGTTGAACACTCCCACAAAAGAAAGAGGTCAAGCGAGGGTACAACCCGCCGGAACGAGTTCACGAGCTTCACCCACTGCAAGAGCCTGCACAGGATTGGCCCAAACGTCCACACGTGTACGACCCCATTCCAGGTCAACGACAGTTAACGGGACCTCATACAGACAAGCGGGGAGGTCATAAAAAGAAAGCTACAAGTAAAATAAGGTCAAGTCGCCCTCGACCGTTGGAATTTTGAAATATACGACATCTGGAAAATTCAAAATTTAAAACAGACAATAGTAAGAGAAGAAACAGATGAAGTCCAAGATCCATTCACCAAGGGCGAACGTACCCAGTGACTAACAATTATATGAATCAAACTGAGTCAGGTTCTCCCCTGTTGCCTGTCTCGAATCCACACATTTTATAAACATTTTCCATATTTCTAAATAATTAAAAATCCACGACGCACCAGCGGCTGAATCCCGTGGTGCTATGCAACCGAAAATTCAAGCTGTAAGTCTAGCACATCAACCACTAGACTCAGCACTGGGGGGCTGTGTGTAGGACAATAGAAATAAATTAAAGAGACGAACGAGCATCGGTATCTAGTAACTACGACTGTGATAGAAATAGACAATTGAATCGATTAATGAGACCGACAATTCAATCAACCACAAGCGGTAGTTCCTAAATCCCGTTACTCTACACTAAAAAAAGAATTAAACTAAAAATATTCAAATTTATGCACAAACAATAGTCGAATTCGATTCCACTAGTTGCCTTGCTGATCTAGCTTTATGAACTTAAAAACCTCATACAGCTAGACCACCAAAGAAACAAGCAACAATCTAGACAGAAAACTTGTCTTACATCCAACAAACAGATGTGTAGAATCACTGATGACAGGTAGCAAGATGTCGTGGACGAGTGTCAGATCTAGTCACGAACTCTGGCAAGAAAAGATTTCAACGCGACTAAGGATCCCCACTCATCGACGAAACAATCCGCCAGAGTTCGCTAGGCCGGAGAAGAGATGAGCTCACAATTGACAGTTCGAATGCAAGAATTGAATTGACTTGATGAGTGCAGCGACGAGCTTCTTTATGGGGAGCTTCTCCACACCTTCTCTCAGCCTCCCTTCCTTACTACGCCGGTGGGGGACTTCTCTCACTCCTGGACCTTGGCTCCTGTCTCGAGGTCGAACGAGGTTAATACATCTTTTTCATCCCACCTTAATGTCTCCTACCTTTTCGACTGCAACCTCCCCTCCAATTTCTTTTACCTATCGACTGGATCGAATGGCTGGGACGACTGGCGCGCAGGAAGCACATAAACTTTACAAAATTGGTGTCAACTAAGGAAAACAATTGCCGTCAGCCATCATCAAATCCTGAAATATGGGGGGAAAACACAAGACATAAATATATCGACATTTTAGCCGTTATAAAACACAGTTAAATCCTTCGGGGGTTGCGGCGCTTTTTTTTTAAGAACTTGAAGATGCGAAATTTTGACTCCCACTTGACTCTAAATATGGCTACCAATAATACAATAGAAAAATGGCAACGACCTCGTATGACCTTCTAGATTTTCAAACGGTCAAGGGCAATAGCCTCAACAAGAGTTGAATACCTTTCGACTTAAGAACAAGTTAACACCAGTTAAAGTTTAGGACTATAAAACTTGACAAACAGTAAACTTAATTGCAAGTGACTGCTAAAGGGTGCTGCAATGGCCGTTCGCTTGCCGAAGGCCATACGATGATGTAACGTTTACGAAATGGAGGTGGGGTGCGAAACAGGGAGGCCAAGACGTTGGGAAAACCAAAAGAGTACTCCGAAAAATTATATCAACTTAAGTCAACACAGATAAGATTCACTAATTAGCTGGCGTACATTTAACACTGAAGAGATACTTACAAGAGAGAAGAGGAAAACCACGTGGAAAGGAGGCAGCCGTTTCGCTCGATTGGTTTTAACAATCGTTACATGGCATCGCCAACTTACAGAAATATGATTTAGGCAGAGAAAAGCGGGTATGGAATCTTTGATAGCATCAGGTTAATTTGATATCAGTTTATGTCGTACATTTCACGACGTTCATAACGTCGAGTTTAGCCAGGGTGACGCGCAGGGTGTGATGTGCGACCACCACGAGATAGGGTTAGAGTTAGAGAGAATAGGTTTGAGTAATCTTACTCCGCCTCCAAATTTCCGGTCAGATTTAATTTGTTTGTTGACTCTTCACGACATCTAGCGCTCGTCTAAAACAAACCTCATATCGATTTAAACAAAAGGACAAAATTCGTTAAAATTTTTACGAGTGTATTTAAATCGAAATTATTTTCTTTGTTCTCTCACATGACATAAATCTGCAATATCATCAAGGCAAAAACTAATTTACTAATAATCAAAGTTAAAATAGAATAGAGCGAAATTATATGGCCACTCGGTCTTCTGGCTGCGTTGGGTCCGATAAAACGTCCTCGTCAGGCTCAAACATGTCCCGCTTATTCTCCTGTACGACATAATAATAAACGATAGACGAACAAGTCATATGAATATCCTAAGAGAGACAACACGATTACGTTCGAAGCAAAGTAACTGCCAACACGTTTCTTTAAATTGTCGAAGCCGGAAGATTTACTTTCGGCACCGGATCTGGCATCTTCACGTGGTCGGTCGTAGGCATCTCTGCAGAATAAAAAGAGTAAAAGAAACATCAACGTTCGCTCCAACAAGAAGAAATAATGGAAAATAATTTACGATGCTGCAGCAGCCGGAAGGATACTACTTTGTTGTCGGGGATCCTGTGTAGAAAGAAAACAAAACATTCTTTAGATAAATCGAACGGAAGGAACATTAGGAAATGACGTACCGATGA
The DNA here is from genome assembly GCA_022539655.2 of Ceriodaphnia dubia. Taxonomy (NCBI): domain Eukaryota; kingdom Metazoa; phylum Arthropoda; class Branchiopoda; order Diplostraca; family Daphniidae; genus Ceriodaphnia; species Ceriodaphnia dubia. The sequence continues at coordinate 1,178,762 of JAKUCG020000249.1, forward strand.
TTCATCATCAGAATGGTCGAGGTGAAGTTTCTCCAAGATATTTTGCTTTAGGTCGTGGAGTTTTTGCTCGACACTCGACGCAACTCCGGAAGCGGAATCTTTAACATTTTGGATTTTCCCCGATTCGCCGTCTAGGCCAGTTCGTTCCTTGATAGATTTTCCTGCATCATCGTACATGTCGGAGGCTTTGTCTTTGGCCTGTTGGGCGGTTTCGGAAGCGGAATCTTTTGCTCCCGAAATCCAGTCTTTGGCTCTTTCCAAGACGGACTCGCCACCTTCTTTGCCTTGTCTAGCAGCATCGTCGACGTTACGATATCCTTCACTCAAAACATTTTCACCTTTGTCTGCCAAGTTAGATGCGGCTTCTCTTCCTTGCTGGGCGGTTTCGGCGGCTTGGTCGGTATTGCCAGACACCCACTTCTTGGCCCGGTTCAATAGTGAGCCAGCTCCTTCTTGGGTTCGGGTTCCAGCGTCACTAGCAGCTTCTTTAGCTTGTTGGGCAGTACCGGTGATGGCATCCTTGGCTTGTTGGGTCGTATCGGAAGCCTTTTCTTTTGCCCGCCTGGCTGCGTCAGAGGCTGAATCGCTGGCATGTTGGGCCGTCTCTTTGGCTTGATCACCTGCCCCGGATACCCATTCTTTCGCACGTTGAAGCAACGATCCAGCATTTTCTTTGCCTCTGTTGGCAGCATCTTCTGTACCTTCTTTGGCTTGATGGGCTGTATCGCTGATGGTTGCACCGGCCTGCTGGGCCTTCTCTTTAGCCGCGTCTCCTGTTCCAGTCACCCAATCTTTGGCTCGTTCGTAAGCCGACTCGGCGCCTTCTCTACCCCTGTGTCCGGCATCTTCCACGCCTTCTTTCAGTTGTCTACCTGCTCGAGAGGCGGAGTCTTGAGCTTGATGGGCCGTTTCAGAAACCTGTTCACCAGCTTGCTGGGCGCCTTCTTTCGCTTTATCGCCTGCTCCGGAAATCCACTCTTTAGCCCGCTGGAAGATGGAGCCGGCTTCTTCGGTACTTTTACTACCGGCATCTTCAGCTTTTTCTTTCAATTGCTGGGCAGAGTCGGACGCGGAATCTTTTACCTGATGGGCTTTATCGGAAACGGCATCACCGGCTTCTCGGGCTTTGTCAGCTACTTGATCTTTTGATCCGACTATCCAGTCTTTGGCTCTTTCGATGAACGATGCGGATTCCTCTCTGCCTTTTCTAGCGGCTTCTTCCGCTTCTTCTTTAGCTCGCTGGGCATTTTCGGCGGCGGCATCTTCAGCTTGCTGGCTACTACCCGATACCCATTCCTTTGCCCGTTGCAAGAGCGATCCAGCATTTTCTTTCCCTTGATTAGCAGCATCTTCCGCCTTTTGCTTCGCCTGTTCGGCCTGTTCTCTTGCCTGATCGCTCGTTTGAGAGACTAAATTCTTGGCCCGATCGTAGGCGGATCCGACTTGTTCGCTGGCCTTGCTTCCGGCATCTTGAAAACCTTCTTTTACTTGTCTGGCCGCTCTTGAAGCTGCTTCTTGGGCCTGATGAGCGGTTCCCATCGTAGCATCTTTCGCATGCTGGGCAGCTCCAAACGTAGCATCTTTAGCGTGCTGGGCAGCTCCAAGTGTTGCGTCTTTGGCACGCTGGGCAGCATCGGACGCTGAATCTTTGGCTTGTTGGAAAGTCGAGTCTTTAGTTTGATCAAGTTTCTCGGCGCCTTCGTTGGTTTTACCCGAGATCCAGTCTTTTGCTCGTTCAAGAATACCTTCCGCTTTGTGTGGTACCTCTTCCGGTTCACCTGCACCAACGGCCTTCTTCATTCTTTCAACAGCATCGGTAGCGGTGTCTTTAGCTTTCTGGAAAGTTGAATCTTTGGTTTGGTCGAGTTTCTCCGCACCTTCATTGCTTTTACCCGACACCCAATCTTTGGCCCGTTCCATGATACCTTCCGCTTTGTGGGGTATCTCTTCCGGTTCGCCAGCACCAACGGCCCTTTTTAGTTTTTCAACAGCATCGGAAGCGGTGTCTTTTGCCTGCTGGTAAGTTGAATCTTTCGTTTGGTCGAGTTTCTCGGCGCCTTCGTTGGTTTTACCCGAAATCCAGTCTTTGGCTCGTCCCAAAATACCTTCCGCTTTGTTGGGTATCTCTTCCGGCTCACCAGCACCAACAGACCTCTTTAATTTTTCAACAGCGTCGGAAGCGGTGTCTTTAGCCTGCTGGTAAGTTGAATCTTTGACCTGCTCAGCTTTTTCGGCGCCTTCGTGAGTTGTGCCCGTGATCCAATCTTTGGCTCGTTCAATAAAACCTTCCGGTTTATGGGGCAATTCTTCCGGTTCACCGGCACCTACAGCCTTTTTGACTCTGTCGACCGCTTCGTTAGCCGAATCTTTGGCCCGTCCGTAGAGACTGTCTGGCTGGGTATTAACCGGCTCTTCTGGCATTTTGTCGCTCATGCTGCTTTTGACTGTCTGGGCCGTTTCTTTAATAGCTCTTTCCATCCGATGGACTAGATCAGATGCAGAATCCTTGGCTCTGTCGATAATGGATGGGGCAGCCGGACTATGGACATCGGTGGCAAATGATCGTCCTCTTTCTTCATTACTAAGTCTATCCATTACAGGTTCGGACAATAAAAAAAAAGGAAAAATTAAAAAAACAAACAAAAAAAAAAGTTAGATCGTTGCCATGTCGACTTACTTCTCTTCAGCTGTAAGGGGAGGTTCAATGGCGGCTGCCGCCAGAAGGCAGAGACAAAGCAATCCCGCAACATTGACACTCCAACGGGGTCGCAATCGACTAAAATAGCAAAAAGGAACACTAATTTTGTGACAAAAATACGTGCGAGAAAACTGTCAACGCAATGAAAACGTTATGATCACCCCACAAGTTTTCTGATTAAGATACCAAAAAGGAACACAAACTAGCGATCGACGCCAAGACTATTGTAAGATATACATGAAAGAAAGAGAATCGGCGCACGAAGAAGAGTCACACTCGCAAGAAAGAGCAAAGAGACCCGGGTACAAACGGCTATTGATATTATCGATCGCGTGTGCGAGAGCTCAAAGCCCGCCATAGAGACACAAACAAAAAAGAAAACAAAAAAAGAAAAAAACTCACGGAGGAGTACCCAACCGACAGCAAAGCACAGTATGAAAAAGATTTAAATTCAAAAAAACTTACATCATGATATCGGCAAAAGGCGCTACGTCAGCCATGGTCGTCAGATTGCGTGCTCTTCTTTCGAGCTTGGATGATTTTTCTTTGACGTGCGTGTCTACTTCTCGACAGATCGCTGAAAAGACTGAAGAATAAACCTACAGTGAAAGCCGATGGGTCCATTTATATCCTCTCGACAACGTCATCGAACGTTTGTAGATCGATGTTGAGGACTTTCCAATTTTTTCCTCCCTCTTTCTTTATTCTTAAGAGTATGACACAATTTAAAAACGTTGATATTGACATTGACAATTCGCGGAAAACGTTAAGCTAAACGTTGTATTTCCAGTGAGAGAAAAACGAGCAATGATTTTTTTTTGTTGTTGTAGAGGAAGAAAAAGATCGAATAGATAAACCTGCCGACAGAGATAGAGGAGACATAACGAAACGATGGAGAAACACACACTTAGATCTGATGCAATTATAGCCCACTCCCAAAGCTAAAGAAGAAAGAAAAAAAAAACAAAAACAAATATAAATAATTCATTGGAGGTGAAAAAGTTGCGAGACGGAGTTTTCCATTCAAAGAAGAAGAAAAATTAATGTTTCCCTTGCCTTTTTTCTGCGGAGTCGACTAAACGAAATCAAACACACGGAAACATAAGAAGAATAGGAAAAAAGAATCTGATAGGAATTCATAACAGAAATTAAAGTGCCATCGAAGGGAATCGTCAAGGGAGGCAGAGAGATTGAGAGAGAAAGATGGCGGGTGTTGCGTGAATGAACAATGTGTTGTGATGTAAAGGGAGTTAATGGGGTAAGGATTTTTTATAAAGAAACGAGTGCAAGTTAACAAAGTCGTGTTCGACCATCACAGTTTCTCCTCGTCTCACTTGACATTTGCTGGACCGTCTCTTCAAGATCTTTTTTTGGGAGGAAGGAGGGCCGGCCGTGAAACAAGAGGTGAGAGAGGTGACAGAGAATAGGATTGAACACTATAACACCACTCGAAATCGAGACAAAATGAATGAGGAAGAGGAGCGACCTGATTTTTTTTTAATTCCCTAAAACCAACAATTCCGTTGTGTTACTAGCTTATTACTTTCGTTTTCACGGAACTTTCAATTGAATTTTACTCGAAAGTTGGCAGTCTGTTTAAGGTTGTTGGACGTCTTATTTAGCCCCCGCCACACTCCCATTTAAATTGTTAAATAAATCCCGAGACGACTGCAGATAGATACATTACGAAGAAGAGCCCCGTCGAAAACACACGCGAAAAAAAAAGAGAAAGAACCGGATTACGGGATGGAATTGAAGGGAGTTGGGTATAAGATGAATGTGTTGTTATTTTTTTCCTTTTTTCTCTTTTCAAAAGAGATAAACGAATTTCCTCCACATTTTTCCCATTTGTGTTAGTTTGCAGAGTTTTAGGCCACTGGCTTTTCCGATTGGGTTGGTGTAGTGGTCGGAGTAGCAGTCGACGATGAGCCCGAGACAGCCAAACCGCTAGAGAGATTGGCAGCTTCTCTCTGCGCCTCGGCTTCCTTGAGAGCTTCATCGAGCTCGTGGCTGGAACTCGAACGGGAAGTCACTACCTTGGACTGGAAAGGAAGGGGAAAGAGAGACAGAAAATATTACCAAACTTTGTTCTCTCCATAAATTCAAAGTTTTGTAAAGATTTTCCTTATCGCCTTCTATACCTTGACATTAGTGTAGACTGAGCCGACTCTTTCTTCCATGGAACGGAAAGTGTCGGAGTTCTTGACGGCACCGATCTTGGCCGACAGTCCCGTACTGATTCCACCGAGGAAAGTCGTCGTTTTCTCAGCTGTCGACTTCAACGCAGTCTCCGTCTTCTGGTACCTGCACAGCACACACAATCAAGCGCATCCATTTTTAAAAGGGCGTTGTAGCAAAGTAAAAGAGGGACATCAAAAGATATAAAAAAAAAGAAAAGGGAGAGAGATGGAAAATCGTCAATAATGGATCATCATGGGGGACTTTCATCTTTCGGTCGTTGGTGCGCGGAAGCAGAAAACCCCAACCAACAGAAGAACGCTGGACCCAGTCTAGCGGATCGATCGCAATCAGTCCGATATATATATATATATATAAAGCCAGAGAGAGGGAGAGGAAAAAGCAGTAAGACGAAGAAGGAGAGTATGAAACAACAACAACCGCAAAAAGAAGGAGGAAAAAAAAAATATATATATTATATATATAAATAAATGTGCAGCCATTTTTTCCCCCGGCCGCGGTCAATATAACGTACACAGATCTGCGGGAGTCGGGAAGAAGACGAAGAAGGAAGACGACAAAAAAAAATAGATAGTGTGGCAAGACGGGCAGAGAATAGAAAGGGGAGGTGGGAAACTGTATTAACGTTTCTTTCTGAGCGAGAGTGAACGGGCGCAGATAGGGGGAGGGGTTTGCGAGGACGGACGGAAATCAATACGAATAGTCAAGCACGTCGAGTCGATACTTTTCAAGGAGGAGGAAGTAGGAGAAGGGGGGCGGCGGGGGATGTGCGAACGATGAGCTATATACTAGACGCTCTAGAAAAGGGTATAGAGTAGGGTGGGGAACGAGGAGGAGGAGAAGAGAGAGCAGCAGCAGCACAAAATCCCTCTTCTTCTCCTCTCCTGCTGCCGCCGGGATTGCCCTTTACCCTAAGCCTTTCATACAGTCGATATCAAAGAATGAACTTAAAATGGTCTGGCTAGATTTGGGGTACCTCTTTTCCCGGGACAAAATCACTATCAGTTTCCTACTAGACGGATTTCTGCCTTCTCTTCTCAAGCGTTCGCCAATGAGTAGTAGTAGCACTACTACTACTAAACGTGATACGAAACACGAGATGGGAGCTGAAGATCTGCTGTGTCTGCGTGTGGGGTAGCCAAAAGTGTCGACGACATTTCATCTGCCTCTTGACACCCATCTCATTTTCTCGTCAACGAAACGAAGGGAAAACGCTTTCTAATAAGCACAACTACTACTCAATCCAATTATACCCTCCGGACAACAAAACAAGCTGATGCTACACTCTAATCGCTTTCGTCAAAGTACTTGAGAGAGAGAGAGAGTAGGGGTGGGGGCCGGCTTCAAGACGACGGCAGGGAAAGGAGACAAGCTGTGTGCGTTGACTTACATTTCACGAGCGGCGTCCATGATTGCGATCAATACAACAAGTAACAAATAAATTCGATGACACTTGATAAGATATGTATGCGGATAAAAGGGTCGGAATGGAAGTGCTTTCAACTTTTTCCTCTCCTACCAATCCAAGTCGAACAAGACGACTTGAAACCAGCGACACTTCGACACGGAGAGAGAGAGGCAAACTCTGGCAACGAACGCAGGAGGACAAGCTCCTTTTTTCTCCTGCTTTTTTACAAATGGATTCCGATGAAAAGACGCCCAGCGACGACGCCGATCGATGGACACGCGCAAGGCTATTTTACCGCACCGTTCGCGCAACCACTCACGCTCTCTCTCCCCAGCTGGCACCGTCCAATCCCCGCCTTCCCTTGTGGTTGTCCTACACACATATCTACGGTGGCGTATCGAGCCAACTGCTGCCGGTCCCTCGCTTTATTATAGGGTGGTCATTTTCGAAAAAATTTCTTCTTCCCTTTCAATTCGAGTGACGAGGAAGACGCACATAGCAAAAAGCGTCATACTTACAAGGGAGCGCTAACGATCGCCTTGGATACCTCCTCCACCTTGCCCTCAATCGTTTGGTAGCTGACAAACACAAAATCAAGCAGTCAAACAACTACAGAAACTTAAGGATTGAAAAAAAAAGACAACCAAGTATGAAAAATACAAGCTACGTTTGAGCAACAGCTGAATGTCTTTGAACAAGAAATTTCTTTACTATCCTTATTATCTAAGAACTAATTGAATTAGTGACTCAAAGTATTTTCAATACTTCAACTGTTTTTGAATGTTCTAGTTTTAAACTTTAAGCCATTGCTCTAAAAGAATAAAGTCAATTCCCAAATACAGGACAGGACACACATACATTTTAAATAAAATATCTTGATGTGTGGAAAATGTTATTCAAATACTTAGTAATGTGGTACTTACGTGGATGTCTCCTTAACATTCCTCAAACCTTGAGAAATATCACTTTGTAACTCTCCCCAAGCTGTAATGCCAAGTTTCCGTTTGAGTTCTGAAGATTTCCTGAGTTTTGAAGTCAAGACCTGGCGCATGGTTTGAATTTCATACTCCACCTGAGGCAAGCTAGTTGGTTACAGCTGTGAAACTTGTAACTCAGTAATCTAGTAAATTACCTCAGCCAGCTCTTTCCTCCATTCTTCTTTTTTGATTTCTTGTTCTTCGATCGACAGATTCATGAACGATTGTGACATTGGGAATTCACCCAAGCTGTCGGACACGTCAGGGGTTGAGGGCTCATCTTGGAATTTATTCGTGTTTGAAGCTATGTCAGGTGAAAATTGCATAATCATTAGAAAGAAACAAACACAAAATCTATAAATCTCAGTGGACAATTACCAGAGTTATTCATGTTTGAAGGTGAATTATTCGGCTTTCAGTTGCAAGGTAACACGAACAGAAAAGCAGAAGCACTTTGACGAAAACAGCTCGGCGTGACGTGTCGGTTTTGCCTCTAGAGGGCCAGGGCCTGAGAACAAATCCCGGTACAACTACACCGGCTTCCTTCCCCTAACTTCCCCGTTCATTAAAAAATGCCAAATTTCGATTATTGTCGGGTAGTTGCCATGGCAATCAAATTAAAAATGTAAAATATTGTTACTTCTATGTTTATATAGGACAAAGCTGTTAATAAAGAAGGATAGTACCAATCTTTTAAATAAATAGATAGTATTGCCGTTGTTTACAGGTGGGTAAGTAAATACAGGTGCAACCAGCTGAAAATTACGTCGTACCAACACACGGACGTTTTATCATTAACCGTGATGAGTCATTGAGTCAACCCATTCCTTTATTCCTTATTCAGACCGGTCAGTTGTTGCCACATGTGATTGTCATCATCCGCAAAAAAGGGTGCGGTTCGAGTTCGTGAAGTCATTTTGCTATGCCATCATCATCCAACTAGGGCGGGGCAGAGTTTACATCGAGACAATTTTGGTGGATGGTCACGGCCAATAAAAGACAAAAGACGGTTATTATTTTCTCTTATTTTTATCTCAAGCTTCACCCGAAAACACAAACAAAACACACTAGAAAACTATTCTAGATGAAACAGAGGGAATACAAAACTGTGGTCGACCGACTTTTATATAGTGAAAGCACAAAATTGCATTACTGAGTGGCGGTGTGCAAAACTGGTACGAAACTTTTCGACTTATAATTAGGGTAGCAATTTCTTTGAAAACAGCGAAAGTTTGCTCTAACTAAAGCGTGAGCCTCTTCGACGAAATTCAATTCCGACAGGACATTCTGACAGCGGTAGTTTTAGCTGACGAACACGACGCCGCGATCGCCAAATCTTGAGTGTAAAGTCGTCAGAAGCTGTTACGAGCGTTTCTGGATCTTTGGGATTGAAGGCGACTGCATTTACGACATCTTGGTGTGGAAATTTGGCTAAGCAGATGCCGTAATGTCTATCCCAGAGGTAGCCATGTTTGTCTTCCGCTCCGCTTGAAATAGAAAGTCACAAAATTTGGATGGTCCTTAAACAGTATAGGGATTTAATTTCTACCTTGCAACATAATCCTTGCTGACGTCTAGAAAGATGAAGAAACATTCGTCATTAGGTGTGAAAGATCGGTGGGCCCTCAGCAAAGACCCGACCTGGAAGGATGAAATTCGAAACCAATCATAGTATAAGTTTTCCATTGTCCGCTCTCCCCATGTGCCTTACCTGTTTTAATGTGACTAGATCAATTACATGTATGTCGATCTCTTGTGCGATGGGCGGGGGTTGGAGAGGATTCTCTATAGTGCATCCTTGAGGCCATGGCCGGACGTTGACGTATAAATATCTGAGATAAGAAGATAAGAGATACGACTGAATAAAAAGGACGATCCTTATAGAATACAGACAAGACAACTGCTGTTACCTATGATCTGGAGACAGTGACATGCCGATGATGTGGCCATTCAAATCAATTACGTGGTCGATTGGATCAAACCGGTCGGCTACGGCATCGTAGTCGTGCCAAACGGGTTCGGGGCTGTACATTAATTTAAAAACATATGAAGAAGAATACTAATACTGGATATAACCAGCTTAGAAAAAACCACGCCTTACAGAGGGACTCCTAGGGCTTGCGACTGTTCCCTGGCTTCTCGGGCTTGTCGCTGTATAGCCACCCTCTCCGCCAAACTAGGTCCCACATCGATACGGCGACAGAAAGTAAACGGTGCAATCCGCTTCAAACCTGTAACGATAATTTAATCAATATTATATTCATGGTGAATAATGTAAGACGAAACCTATTTGGTGTGGAGTATAAGTTCGGGATCCCATGGTAAAAATCAGAAATTTTTCACGGGTGTCAAGAACCTCCTCCGAGTCATCGTCCGTGGCTTCTGAATCTGCTCGCTGAGATCGCGCCTCCGCGCCGGAGCATGTCAACGGAGAGTCGGATCGAATCGATTCTTCGGCCTCGTCTACTTCACTTTTTACCTCTTCTGCATATTCGCCGTCTCCATCAGCCATTTTGGTAGTTCTGCGCGATTGGTAAACAGGATTATGATTTGATTATCAATAAAAAACTGTGAGTAAAAGCTCCCAACCTAAAGTCGGATCCGTCTGGTGAATTTCGCCGCCAACATTGGAATTCGCCAGAGGAGTTTGTTGGCCATAAGGAACCTTCGGCTGACGTACAAGAAAGCGATACAAAAGTTGAAAGAATTTGAAACCTAAAAGTTGGTCCTACGTGTCTCGGGGAGAGCGTCTTTAGATGAGCCGGGATTAGCCTCGACAGCGGAAAGCTCGGGATGTGAAATCGGATTTCCCGTCTCATGGCAGCTCTGCAACAAAAGGGAACAACAACAACAAAAAATGTACAACTACTGCAACAAAGAAACCATGCTCAAGCAAATGGTATACTTTGTCGGAAACACAGTCATCTATAGACGTGCAGGATGGTGTCGGCGAAGAAGACGTTGGTTGCTGCTGGGGTGGCGAACGGCAGTTTGCCACCGTAATCGAGCGGATGGAAGAGGCGCTACGGTTGTAAAACCTGAACATCCGATTCATGATTGAAGTGAATTCGGAATCCGATTCTTGCGATGCTCGGTTCAGCCACACGATAGATGTGCTTACAAGATGTGCGAGCCATCTGAGGTCACCGGACAATAGGTAATTATCATTGTACCATGTACCAAAAAAATCATATGGCTTGTTTGACATCCGGCATTGAATCACAAAGTCTTCCTGTAAATATTCATCAAATAATCTTTCATAAAACCGTAACACGACAGGTAAAGTAATTTTGTGTTGAAAATCTGATTAGTTACTTCGAGATTAAAAACTGCGATCTCTCCTGTATTGGAGTGATTTCCGAAGTGAACTCCCGAAACCAAGAGTAATGTATCTGATTCATTAAATTGACTAAACTGAGTATTTTTCCAGCTGTACACTTTCATATCGTAATAGTGCTTGATTCTTGCTGGATAACCAGCATCCCAAAGCTAAAGGGAAAGATGAATTTGAAAAATTTATCAACTCCACTAGTCTTTGTTTATATAATTCTGTATTTGAGCTCACCAAAATGTAGCCATCTTTAGAGCATGTTGCGAAATACTTTCCATTGTGTGAATAACTCACATGGAGCACTTGATGTGTATGGCCTTTCAAGACTTCAGTTTCCAGTTGAGGTGTATGCTGCCACAATCTAATATATTCATTAAACCATGACATTTTACCTGTTGTGTTTAATGAATAAGAACATAAATTAAAAAGAGTATGTAACTTAGTCTCATACAAAATGTAGTAAATAAATGTGTGGGAGTTTTTTACGCACCAGCAGCAATCCCAATCTTTGGATTGATATTCCAATCCCTCCTAAACAGAGCTTTCCATAAGAGTTCATCTCTTGATACTCTGTACCAATCACGGGAAACAGAAGATACATTAAGAATGTCCTACAATTCAAGAAAGTTAGTCTTCCTGATGAGCCAGGTAGTAAAAAGACTTTCATGAAATATTACCTCTGCTGTGAGATATCTAAATATTTGCAATAAAACATGATCGGGAAGTTGTACCCAATCTTCCACCGAATTCATTTTGTTTTAAAATTTGATTGCTGTTCTTTTGAGTCATTAACGCAAAGTCTAATATGAGACTAAGCTTACTTTTAGTCGTGTGTGGTCGGGCTATTTCAGACTTACATGTTATTTCGGTTTAAAACTCGCTTTGATTGATGAGCTGGAATGCTATACCTCTAACAGTTCGTGATTGTACAAAATATTCGAAGAGAGCGTAAACTAGGGCGTCACTTCGTTTGCGGGGCCCTTCGGCAAAACTTGTAATTTTTGGTAAATTTTTAAACTTTAAAGACGCACCTAATAACATTTAGTGGAAATAGAAAAACGGAGAAATATATATATAATATTGCGGTTGTGCGGTAAACTATTCAAAAAAACTACGGGCTAGATGGTGACGCACCATCTTACAAATTTGAGGGAAAATTTAATAACTGAACAATACAAATATATTTGCACCGTATTTTTTAAATTATTTATTTTTATTTTGTTAATTTTTCGAAAACTGAGAGGATTATTTTTAAGTACTTACATTTTACCGTGTACTGAGAGAATTTTGTACGCAATAGCAAAAGCATTCTTCCCGCCAAAAACTTTGAAATACTCTCTCGTTTGGAGCTCGAATTAAAAAGACCGAAAGATTACGTACGTTTCTTTTGTTACCAATGGTTACAAAAAAATCTCTTTACACTGCTTACACTGCATAGGATCATATATTTTCAGCAAAAAACTTTAGTTCTTCGCTAATAGAGGCAATAGTGAATTTCAAATATCTTATCGTAATTAATTCATTGTTTTTATGTGACTTCATTTTATCCGGTGGATTTGAGATAAGATGAGGCTGAAGAATTGGTGAACGAAACGTGGGCAAACAAGTTGGTTATTTTTTAAATTCGCAGGCTAAGTACGTAAGTAGATTCGCTGATGAATGGAAAAGTCTCTAATTAATTTCGTGTGTTTAAAATGGTGCATAAAATTTTCTTCTTTATTTGGTGTGCCAAATAGTCAATAAATATACCTATTTTTCATTTGTACGGCAAATTACTTAGTTTTAAGTCACACACTTTCACCTTAAATTGTAACAACTTCACACAAGAAGCGAGTTGAGTGGACGATGGACGGCTTCAATCCTATACCGGACAACCCGCGAGGTCCCGTGAACTAACGCAATTCATATTAATACATATTTGTATGAATTGTTTCATTTATAAACCTCTAAACATTTTACGCACTAAATTTCCCAATTATATTTATTATGATCAATTTTTTCATTATTAGGCTTATTCTTTGCAAATTCCCCATTTATGCTACAATCTTTCATTTATCTGCCGTTTTGCATTTCGTTGTCTACGTTACATTGCGTTACACAAAAAGTTTCAACCCATTACCGTTTATACCCTCCGGGAACTTGGCAACGTAAGTCGCAGGATAAAATTCACCGAAATTCACCTAGAACTATAAGTACTGAACATTTTTGTTTTTATTTTAACTATAGGGGAATTACATTTTTGTTTAATCCGATGCACAATGCCCGCACTGTGTGCATTGTGCATGCAACTGCAAGTCTGCAAGTGCTTCAAGTTTGAAAGTACCCTTTATGCGTTGTGTTGTGGTGGTTTCTATATTTTATACGTTTTCGTTTCACATTCTTTCAAATATGCTACGTGAATTGTTTGATGATTGTTTTTTTAGAGTGTACTTTTTTCATCCTTCATGGATTCAAAATGTGCCTCGGTGCTCCTAACCTAATATCTGTTTTTCATTTGAATTCAGAATGTGTAACTAAGGTGGAAGATGAACCGACTAAATAAGATTGAAATAAAATCTTAAAAACTGAACTAATGCGACTATATATGGGCCCAGCCGGCACCCTCACCCAAGTGCTTGTACACTCTTTATACTTCCTACTCTAGACGTCGGCTGAAAGATGTGCGAGCACAGTCACAGAGTACAGACCTACAGACGAGGCTTCTTACAGTTACAGTTACGCGGCCTTGTTGCTGTTTAGTACACCCGATCATACTATCGATGGATATATCGGGCTCAGAGCAAATCAAATTGGCGGATTTTGGTCACGTGGAGCGGCTAAGCTCCGCCTCCGCCATTTGGACTACTGGGGAGAGATTTTTCTCGGGAACTTTTATTGAGGCCCTCGGCAAGGCTAAAGCCTTTTGCCTCAGGGATAAAAAAACAAAACAAAAACACCATTGGAAATAGGACTCTGATATGTAGGTTACGTGGTTCTAAATTTGGTTCCTAGGTGTCGTTGTTTTTCACAACAAAATTGGGAGTAGGTGAATCGACATGTTTTAATGGGTCGGGTCAGCTAACTACAGTTGACTTTGCAAAAAAAATAGTGGCCATGTAAATAAAATACAATTACGTAATTGAGGTTAAAGAAAAATATTTTGAAAATGAATTGCAATTTGCAAAAAGACTTAGCAGAGCGTGGTTTCGATCCACGGACCTCTGGGTTATGGGCCCAGCACGCTTCCGCTGCGCCACTCTGCTGTAAATATAATGAACTAACTAAAGTATAAAATAAATTCAGAGAATTCATAGCACATACGGTTAAAAATAGAAATTCGAAACTTGCTTGAAACTTTTCGCTTATCGTTAATCTGAAAGTTTAAGTGAACGGTATACGTCGCGTTTTTGAATAGTGCACTTTTTGTCTTCGGAGTAAAACAAAATAAATGTCTCGCCGACATACGTAGCCGTGTCATCCGAGAGGTCAGCCAGTCGGGAGTTCATAGGTCATGGCTGACTGAATATCGGGCGACGTCGAGTCTAAAGTTCTATTTTAAAGACGCATCACCAACTAAAAAAGTTTTTAATTTGAATAAATAAAATGGTACGATGTTGTATTTTTCCAAGCATGATGACATTTATAGTGTAAAAGAACTGAAGGCATGCTGCAGCGGACTGATGGCCATATAACAACCTTGAACATTAAAATGTAAGAGGATGTACGTTGCTGTTGATCCAGTTGTTGGTCTTGGTGACACTTGTGGTTTCCTATTGTTTTACTTCAACTTGGGTGTATATATGCTGGCCGGAAGGCGGAGGAGGCGGAATATATATATATACGCTATACATCGAGTGTCTAGCCTACTCCACACAGAGGAAAAGCACCGGCGTTATCTTGTATGTGGAAGAAAAGATAACGACGAACCGGTCGCCCAAGTTTTATCTCTTCGGTCAGGTAAAGTTCAGTTCACTTGGTCGCAATGAACTTGACAATGGCGTGCGACCTTTTCATTTTCGACGACATCAGCCGAGCGGAAAACAACAAACTTATTGTCATCTCTATAACTGCTAACCGCATCAGGCTTAAATGGTCTAATTATCATCCAAGGCTACTACTACTCGCACGTCCCCTCTCGTAGACTCTCCGTTTGAGTCATCAGGGGGGCGGCGGTCGATCGCTTTTTTTTTTCTCCTAATATTTTGACACATATTTTGGAAGGATGAAGACCTACAACTTGTAGAAAGGCAAGAGGAAGGTTTTCTTCCTTTTTGGGCCGCTCTTCACTATCAGCAATACACAGACGAACCAATTCTTCCTCTTCTTTCCCTTTTTTCTCCGGGGCGGCGGAGGAGGAAGGCTGGACCTAATCGCTAAGCAAACTCGCACATGGTGCTGCGTCTTCTCCCCACCACCACCACCAAACACACCACAAACTAAAAATGTATACATATATATATATATACTATATATGTAAATACACTGTACTATATAGCATATAGAATATAGAGAGAAAGAGAGAAGAGGGGGTTGTAAATCATCGAACCGTTTCCACCAAAGTTTTCTCCACGGCCCAGCAAAAAGATGTGAGGAAAAGGTCAGGTTCTTGACGGTGTGGTCGTGGTCGCCAAGAAAAGAAAATGGAGAGGTCATCATTTGGGTTTCGCATTGACACCAGCAGTTCATATAGACGCTAGAGCTCGGATTGTTGTTGGTATACACAATTGATCTTGACACCCCTCTTCATCTCTCCCATTGGAGAGAGTATAGAGCGCGCGCGCTCGCGGCGCACGCTCCGTCTCTTTTGTTGTTATTGGATACTTCAGGTGTGATGACACACCTGTTCTACGCGCGTTAAATGTTTGCCCTATTATACTGATGCTGCCCAAAAGGGTCTCTCTATTCTTCTATACCTATTTGCCGATTGTTTGCAATTGGCAACACGCCCACAAACATGTGTCTACACGCATGTGCGCTCGCCTGGGAGGTCTCCGAATCGAACGCGTGCCGGGCACCCGGTGCACGCGGAGCCATCCACCTGTAGGACAACTCCAATTCTAGTTCTTCCTTTTTTTATTGCTGGAAATCATCGCGGCTATTGTTACTCGACTCACAATGGGAGACTATTCCCTTGTCCGTTGTCCATTGGACAAAATGGTTCTTGATTGAGTCGTTAAGAATGTCGTTAAACATTTTTGTGGCCAAAAAGGTTTTGAAGTTGGTCGAGGAAGGAAGAGAGCGGGGCGTTGGCAGGTTATGGCGTCATCGAAAAATGATTTTTCGCTCGCTTTTTTTTTTTATAGAGGAGGAACGTTTCCGTGCGTCATTCCGCGTCATACCATTCGATATCCCCTGCGCATAATTGATAAGAGCAATTTAAAATTAGTCCGGATAGAACAAGTCCGGGTTTGAACCACATTTGATGTTGACACCTGCTCATCCGATCTCTATGAGCAAGTTTTTCCTCAACTGCAAAATAAAAAATTCTGTGATCACAACTCCAGTCTAGTCCAATTAATACGAGTCGTCAATGACGTTTTTATAACGAACGCTTGTTTCTTGTTTCTTTTTTTTTTTTTTACCAATGAAAATAAGAGATAGTGCTTGCAATTGAATATTAGAATCAATGACACGTCCCGACTGGAGTCGTCGACGTCGCCACTGATGATGCAACCCAATCCTGCGCAAGGCTGCGCTGGCAGTTGTTTTTGGACAAAACAAAATACATAACATGGCAGCACAAGTAAAAGTTGTTGGTAACAACCCACACAACATCTGAACGTTCTGAAGGGAAAATCAAATACTGAAGACTCTTCGCTAGTGTAGGATTACATTATAACATTTGAATTGACCTTTCGCGTCCGACGCGGATCATCTGCTCCTATATATTCCCTTCGGGAGATCGTTTTTCCCGCTCTCTTTCTCTCTCTCTCTCTCTCTCTCTATTTTTTTCCCAATTTCCATCGGCAACCGAGCGAAGAAGACGAAACCAAACAGCATCTTCTGATGCTAATCCTGCTGATGTAACCCGTTTCTTCTTTCTCGCTTCGACGAGTTTGAAAATGCCGCACATCTCGCCATGAAAAAAAAAAACTTCTTCTTCTTCTTCTATATTAATTCGAATTCTGCAGTTGTGTATATATTTCGGAAGAAGGCAAAAACATTTGGAAACATTGGTTTCATTTTCAGAAAGAAGGGCCCTTTGACACGGAGCAACTTCTTCTTTTATATTAAAAAAAAAGAGAAGAGAGAAAGACACAGAGCAGTCAGAGCAGCTGCGCCACAAATAATGTGATTTTCTGGCTCTTTCATCTGCTCCATCCAGTCCGGCCCGGCCGGCTAGCATCTTCATTATTGTAAACCGTTTGGGATTTGAGGGGCAAAGAAGAAAGATGATGAACATTTTAGCTTGTTGTATTTTTTTTTTCTTTTTTGCCTCCTCGACGACCAACTACTATGCAGGATGTACATGGGGGGTGGGAGGAGGGAAGGAAGGGGGAGTCCCTTAGCAAAGCAAATGGTTCAACGAGATAAAAACTGGGAGGCTAGCACACACACAGAAAAAAAGAGAAAGAGAGAAGAGAAAAATTGAAATAAAAATAAGAGAAAAGAGAGAGAGACTATATGCTAGTTGCGAGGTCCAGTCCAGCTCTCTCCATGTAGAGCAAAAGCAGCAAACACGCACAAACACACACCATGCACACACAGCGTCCGGCCGGTCGGAAAAGGGGCGGGTGCGCTCCGATGCTCTTCCCAGCAAGTCGCTCGCCGTTTCTATTTTTTTTTCTTCTTCTCTAGTCCAGCATCCCAAACCGGGAAATATAAGGTTTCAACATGTTGTTGTTGTTCAGTTCAATTCTATAATTTTATTTATATATCGATTTTTCAAATAAATCCTTTTAATTATTAGTAATAACAAGATGGCGATGTGGCTAGTGGACCTAATCTTTTGTGACGGTCCCTCTGGGACGACGCAACCGGTTCAAATGGATATATGAAATAAAGCCGACGGTGTCTATCTATCTAAGCTTTTTCGGTCTTGCGATAGATTAGAAAATGAGGTATTAGAGAAAGAGAAGAGCAAACAACCATCATTGTTAGGCATAAACAAGCAGAGTAACAATGGTGGCAATAGGTCAAGTTGAAAGAGGAAGAAGAAGAAGTAACCCCCAAAAAGAAACACCCTACACGTCCTTACCTACGCAGGTAAAAGCGTAGGATGCTGCTTTCACTCTCTTCCCGTTCGGGAACATCCGGACGGGTCTTCTTGACTTTTCTCGGATATCCGCCGCCCCCACCCGCTCCCTTTCTCCTCTCTCTAGTACTACGTATATAGTATATAGACTATAGACTACCACTACTTGAGCTACAAAGTGGAAAGAGAGCTCGACGCGTGCTGCAAAAGTTCAAATATGTGTGGAAAAAACCTCTTGAGCCAGCACATAACTAGTGCGCACGGTCAACACTGTTGACTCACCGAGAGGGAAGAAAACGACACCCGAAGAGACGGGCGAAAGTGAACCTGCTGGGTTACACGTGAACTTGACTGATTAACCCAGATAGCAAATGACGAAATGTGTCTTTGACTTTTCTTCTTCTTCTTTAGTTCTTTGATACTTTTATATAATAAGACATTCAAATTGTAGATAAGAAAAAATGAAGAAAGAAATTGCTGAAACTCATTACCGCGAATAGCTCAGTGCATCCATGGGGGTTTTTTACTTAAATGGATTCCGCCTACAACTGTCTCAAATATTTGCATACGCTGATGAGGACCTTCTCGTTTTCGGACAAGTGTGTGAGAGATAATGCGTTATCTCTTCTTTCTCCAGCGATCTTCTTTTGTTTCTCCGGTCATTTGGGAATCGTGTGCTGGCAGTACGTGTTTCTGTTTGCCCATAGTCGTTTCCTCCCCGGCAGAAGAGTTCATCTTCAATTGTTTCTTTTTTCTCTCTCTCCCCATCTCTCATTGTTTCTCGGTTTCATATCGAAAGACGAAAAAACGTTCAACAGTTCAACTTTTCTCATGTCTGGGTCATCGCGGTTACGGGATTGAGTAAAGTTACGACATCGAGTTGACAACGACAAAAGATGAGAGACTTTGGTGCATAATCTATTCGGTCCGTTTCGAAACAGAATCGATGGCATCTCGTCGTCTCGGTCGATGACGGGCTCGACGGAAAAAAGAAGAAGAGGGAGAGAGAGAGAGAATTGTTTTTGAAAAGAAAAGAAAAAACGCCCCATGAGAAGACGACATTGTTTTGACACTTGTGGCCGTCTCTTCTCCACCATTTGGGCCGGCCTTCTCTCAAGAAGATGGAAACCGCCCAGAGATAACGCCGCAAGTTAACAGTTGGTCAAAAACTAATTACATTGAGGTTTTTTTCTGTTGTTTCTTTTACTATTCATCCGGTGGAATTGATTCGAAAAATGATATGGATATTGAATGAAAAAGCCGAAACATCATACGGATAGCAACCATGTATTCGTTGTCGTTTGTATAAAAAGAAGAGAGTTAAAAAAATAAACGACAATTGTGTTGGTAGGGTGCTACTACACTAAATAGCGCGGAGGACGCGTTGTGTAACTTCTGCGGTCCAAGTGGTCTCGAGAGGAAGGAAACAGTCGGTCGAAGAAACTCTCGTTTTAGTTGTCCCGGCGGTAAAAAGTTCAAGTGTGACGGCGTTTTGCGGTGGCAGCGGCGGGAAACCGATGCGACCAAACTTGAATTTTCTTTGACATGTTACATTTTGAATCGGCAACCCGATTTTCCGTTCGGTCTCTCTCTCCAACACACAAAGTGGATACACACCATTTTCCCAGTCTGCTCGTTCGACAGAGAAATCCACAAAAATTCAAGAAAAATTAAAAAAAAAAAAAAAAAAAAAAAAAAAAAACGATGGGGGTAGTGTCGAATGATGGTGTTGAGCTGTGCTTGCCTTGTCGGCGGTGGTCGACGGATGGCCAAGCTCCGCCCCTAGCCCCTCCTGTGCCATCCGAGTCGGAGGAGGAGGGACAGGGGCGACGGATACATCTCATGGCGCATGCCGAAAGTCCAACCACTCTCTCGGCTGGCTCTCGAGTCGACGCATGTGCCGCAGTTTTTTGTTTTGTTTTGTTTTTCCTTTCGTTTCACATTCGTAGTCCAAGTCGACTGGCTCTTAACTCGCTCATCCGCAGGAAAGCGAAAAAAAAACCTTCTCTTTTCTTCCTCTCTTATCTCGACCGTGTCAAACTCTTTTGTTTCAATCGACTGTCGTCGTCGTCGTCGCCGTAGTTCTTATCGAAAAACACCAACATGTTTGGCGGTTTACCTACTCCGACCGAGACCGACGCTCCAGACAACGTCCTGACTACTGGCACGTCCACGGCGGCCAGTGATTACCAGCATCCAGATTGCGACGGTAGTCCCAGTCACGACGGCCACCTCACCACATCCCAATCGGCCCACATTACTCTCAGGTATGTCCGCTAGTTTCTCATTCGCATTCGATCCTTGGTTATTGAAACAACTCGATGGATTGCTCGTCTTCCAACAGCAGTAGCTACTACAGCGGAGGATCAACAGCTGGTAGCCTCAACTCGGGTCCTATTGGGTCGCCATTGCTCTACTACGACGGACCCCAGAGCAATCACCACTGGATGAATCAAGGTAAGAACTAGTCAAACTTTCTTTTTATCGACTTCGAAAGACATTTATTAAAATAGAAAACATGTATTTAGGTTCGATGGATCATCACCAGTCGCAACAGCAACAACATTCGTCGAGCTACGGCGGTGTGATGATGGGCCGGTACAACAGCGTTCCGTCGACGCCGACGTCGCCCAGGAACAGTAGCAGTAGTAACAGCACAGGAGGTACGACTCGCCTACCGCCTTACGCCGCGACGTACGGAGATTACGGTGCGGCGGCAGCGGCAGCAGCTGCAGCCGCCGCGGCCGCTGCGGCCGCCGCTGGTTGGCCCAACGTTCCATCATCCCCCGGTTTCGACAACAACGGTAATCAATTCATCTCTCAACAGCTCTTGTGATCATCAAACTAAATTATATCGTCATCATCATTAGGTGGTGGTAATTTGACTTCGGGTGGATGGACCAATGGCGGCCATTCTCGCGGTGGACCGGGCGGTGCCAGCAACAGCCGTCACCATCCTCAGCAATACGGCGGCAGTCCGGCTTCGATGATGCTCAATTCTTATTGCTCCATGACCAACAGTAAGTTTGTTTTGTCCTTAATCACGCCCAGCTCAACACGTGGTTCCATCCTTTGATTGTTCTGCCGTGCGCCATTTCCTTAATGAGATGATAATGGCTCATTCCTTCATTATTGTTCCTTTTTCAAAGTGGTGAGCAATCTATATAGAAGAAACGAAATTGAACAAGAAAGAGAATTCTCTGTCTCTGAGGTATTGTCAAGTCAACACCGGGTCTCCTCCAAGGCCTCCATCGGTTCAGGGTTTGGTGGGGGGAGCGAGACGAGAGCGGGGGCCCCCAACAGTTGACTCAGCGCACCTGTGCCAATCTTGCCATTACATGCCCCTCGCCTACGACTCGTATCTAGCAGGTCATTCGAGGTCAGTAAAGGGGAGAGAAAAAGAGGGGGCCTTCCTCTTCTACTACCCCCGATGAGGACGTCGGGGTCTCTTT